>CM049373.1:3034673-3634673 GCA_026937815.1 Etheostoma perlongum
ATACTTTTATTTGTAAGGTTTTTAATTTACTGGTCCAACAAAAAACTGATATAGAAATATATTTAAAAAAGGTTGGCATGATAAGAAATACAAATGTCAAATTTCTGAAATTATAAAAGACAGAATTTCATAATTCTGACATAAATAAAGGTTATGACTTATTACGTCAAATGTATAAGATAAGATAATAAGATAACAGGTTACAATTATGAGATGTAAAGTAAGAGGTTTGACTCACTTTAGATGTGGCATGTCATTTTGTTATTTTTATTATACATAACTTTTTGCCCATTTTCTTTCTTTTACTTGCAAAAATGAACGTCCATAAAATGCCTTTACTATAGTCAGGGTCTTCATAATTGAGGACTCAACTTTTTTAGTTGCATTTTCATCCATTTGTCTATCAATAACAGCATAAAGAATAAAGTTCAGCCAACCAACGTGTTCTTAGCAACCTAATGCAGTTGTGTACGGACATCTACAGATCAATGTGAATATTTATGTGGTGTTAGATAAGCGTAAATAGTTTCATCTCCAGATAATGAATGCTAAATCCTGAACGACTATTCAATTAAAGAGCCAGGTCTGTCAGCGACCATTGATCAACAATAAATCAACAGATTAAATAATTAACCTAAAGCCTAAAGCAATTACTTCAGCTGATACCTGTGGCTGTGTTATGTTAATGCTGCATTTAAAAGTACATGTGTACTAATAAATCAATACAATATGTGTGTGTGTGTGTGTGTGTGTCCGAGAGAGAGAAACCACACAAGCAGATCTGGATAAACTGACACTCTGATGAGGAGTAGCAGAAAAAAAGTGCTTGTTTGGATTTTTCCTCGGGCGGTTTTATGCAAAACATGCCTCTGAACTCTATCGATACTGCCCTCAGTTTTGAACTGAAGACTTTGAGCTCACCCAGTGTTGCCAATCCACAGCACACACTTACAATTTGCTCCTGTGTCAAAAACAAAGACATGAAGAGAAAATAACAATCCAAAGCTGCATAATTTCACCGAGAGAAGGGGCAAAGAGGCAATGCTGAGTGGCACGAACACTGTGTTTTGGGCCATTGTGCAGCATTTTAAACCACTAGAAGCAACTTCATTATTTTGGTTGAAATTTCTGCAGCTCCCTGTGGATCACATCAGTGTCAAGACATCATCTGTAACAGCAAACCGTCGCTGCATAAGACAGCTCCTCCGGTACACGCACAGCGATGGCGAGCCACCACGTGGTTTTAGTTAAAAAATTCAACATCTTGTGACGACAAAGTTAGACCACATCAATTATCAATTACACTTAATGATGGAGGAGAAATTGAATTAAAAAAAGAGTCATGGCTGACCACCGGATATGAAGAGATATTGTTCCTGGCAGGTGCATTCTATTCATTCATCATTGACGTAAAGGTAATAGGACTTCAGAGCTGTACTAATGACCGACGACAGCCTCTCTGTAAAATAGATGAAAGGTGTGCCATTATGGGGTGGACTCATGAGAGGAGAGGCCATGCGGCTAATGACTCATTAGAGACATCTATAGCCAGACAGGCTGGGAGCCAAAAGGCCAGGAGTCCTTTTTTAAAGACTCAATACCTCAGCTGACACTAATTGTAGCCGTCAGGATAGCATGGATTTTCATCGCAGATAATAACAGTCTGCTCCCCTGATACATCTTGGCCTGTTCCCCAGAACTGGCACTGTCCATGTCTGCTAGCCCTGCTCAACAGTGACTCCTATCCCAAAGAGTTGATGCACAACAGCCTCATAGTCCAAGCACCATAAAACAGCAAGCGCTCAGTGCAGTAATGACAGTTTTAAATCTGATAAAGCTGGTTAATGTGAGCCATCTAGAGTGAGATGCAGCGGTGATGGTGGCCTAAAAAGAAAACGCCAAGAGAGAGTAATTTCCAATATTCTCATGGCATCATTCAGCTCCTGCGAGCACCTGCAGTGTTGAGCAGACACATCTCTCATTTAGACAGAGGCAAAGCGGGATGTTTTATGGTCGAGGCATACTCCCTGTCACTGTGCTAATGTGATTCAGTTCCAAAACAGTCAGAGGAAATGAGAGGAGCTATACTTTCCCACCCTTGCGGCACTCAGACACGATACACATGGGGCTTTACACTGCTACAGTAACAGTATCATGAAGAAATCCTTCATGATACATTGGCATGAGGGGAGGAGTGACACTTGCCACCGACTGCAGCAGCAGCGTGGGATTCTTAATGCTTGATTTGAATGTTAGAGTAGAAACTGTGGAGGGAAGATTGGTGGCAGTTCATCACACTTCCAACTGAAAAATGACTGGCAGCCGCTCTCCCCCGGGCCGAGTATGGAACAAGAGCTGGAGCACTGTAGATGACAGACTATCAAACATACTGGCGGTCAAAATAATAATCAGAAAAACATTCTGAAGGAATGTGTTTTCTTTCTTTTTGAAGTCGGCATGTGACGGGGCGCATGGCTGCCGTCATGGTAACTATACGCTACCTATTATAGCCCGCAAAGACAGACCTGGAATGATGCCTGTATATATGTTAATTTAGTGAGTTCATACTTTTATGGTAATGATTACAAGATTATTCTTACCTGGTAACCTAGCCATCCCTCATTGTTCATGTGAATTGTGTAGCGTGTAAATGTCTAGTATATTAGATTCATTAAGCATTTAAACTGTCTAGTCACCTGAGCCACCCCTGCATTGTAGAGTTGGTATAATCCAATTTTAGGGGTGGGCTTCAGGTCTATATAGTCTGGCAGTTGAATTTGTTCTGGAGGAGAGCATGAGGAAAACTGAGGGTGTAGGATGTATAGTAAGTCCGTCGGATACCCTCAGAAATGACTTGCCTGTAGGTCATTAGGAAACAGTATATGTTTTTTGGTATTGTGATCTTTATGACTCTCAAGTCAATTACTTTTATTTTCTGAAAGTATTTCATTTTTCTTTAATTTAGATTTTTTTAATGGTTCTTGTTGCATAAGGGCCTTAATTGGGAATATAAATAAAAATCCCATCTTTTTCCAACCATATCTCCAACTCATCCTCAGTGTTTTTCACTTACATCTACCCACAACACAAGAAGGTTCTTACAGAAAGCATAGCGATAGCTAGCAAAGCCATTTAACAAATAAACTGCATAGTTTCCACATGCAGCGGATACAATATGACTGGGTTATAGATAATACAAATTCACATACACAGAAGGCCTGTAGTCATCATCAGCACAATACTGCACTGTGACTGTGCTGAAATTAGTGTAACTGCTAATTTTTATCATAGTGACTTTTACTAACCTCAACTGCAGGCCTGCATATGAGGCTTCTTATAAAATACAGCCGACTATTTCTTATTCCTTTTGTTTCATGAGAATATTTATTGATATTTTAGGAACAAATCTTCCCTGTTTTATAATTTGCTTCCTGTTGATGCTCTTCTTTGAAATTCAAAATGTCCTCTGTGTTTATCTGCAGGCTTCATAAGTTCAGTATCATGTACATTTCTGCAGCACATTTATTTATAGATCAAATGAGTAATCAATTAATTGAGAAAAATAAGTGTCAGATGAACTGGTACTGAAAATAAGCATATCAATCAACTATCAATAGTAGCAGCCCAACTGTTTTTGTTCACTAATTGTTTATGATCGCAACACTTCCAGAATGGATTTTTCACAATAAAAGACTTTTATTGGCTCGAAGGGCATATCGACTTTCATCCACATATTGCTTTTATGTTCTTATAGATTGCTGCTGCTCATTTTTATACTGTTAGTGGATTGTGACCTATGTGTTTCATGTCTGCCTGCAAGCCACATATCACATATCCTTGTTGACGGTCCTAATTTTAGGCTTTTATTTAAACACATGCAGACAGTGTTGAGTTTAAAGCCATAATGGAAGTGATAGGCAATAATAATAGTAAGTGAATAAAAACAGTATTATCTTTTTGAGAAGAAAGACTCAGGGTGACAGATTGTTGAGCAGGAGATGACTCTGATGCAATTAGTGCTGTGGAAATGGACACTGTGCTGAGCCCACCATGTGATCCATTGTAGTAATTCCACTCTTTTGTTCCGGCTATTATTTCATACTCTGCAATTAAGCATTTATAGTATACTGAATTTAAACCAGAGCAGTAGACTTGAGAAATAGCTTTGAGAGTTGAGAGACTTTCTATGACTGGAAGCAGAAACAACAAGTCTCGAGTTTTGCATTGACATAAAACAATAAAACAAATAATAATATTGATAATAATAATAATAATAATAATAATATGGCAGCATTAGGAAGACGTTGCATTGCCGAACATCTTAAAATATTTCATTAATCTCAAGGCCTCTTGAACAGACTTGGTCTCCGCTTCATAAAACAACACTTTTAATGCAGCATTAATAGTAAAATCAATGGTCTTGTCATTTAAGCTCACACATTCCCATGAAATAATGCTGTTCCTCACATCTACATGTAAACCTTCACCCACTTCTTAGAGGAAGCGTGATGTATATGAAACCGGGTGTGCTTGTTACGATTTTAAAAGGACATCCAACGGCGAATTAAAACCGGGCCACCTCAGTCAACCATCTCATTGAGATGAAACAAATCCATAACCACTGGCTTTAAAAGGCTACAGGAACAACACACCTTTTAAAGACCAGATGAGGTGTAAGCTGAGAAACAAAGGTCAATCTAATATGGACTTCTTTAACGATTGTTTTGCTCTTTGACTAATTCCCAGAGGCAACAAAACAAAGAAAGAGGCGAGGGAGGGAGGAGAGAGCCAGTTAGCTCCAGTCTCTCTGCTTCTCTCAGCCAGTTGAGAATATGGTTATTCACCACAGCAATCCCATTGGGAATTTAACCAGGGTGAGATTTTCTCACACTTCTAGAGTCCTCCTGAACAAACGTCTCTTTAAGGTAATTTTTCATAAATATTTCAAGATACGCCACTGTAATGATAGCCGGGGCGAGGCTCGCCCTGCTTCGTGCCTGCTATTACTAGGCTAATCTAAACTCCCCATGAGAATTTCTAGATTTAATTTAGGCATTTGGGGATGATGCTTGGCGGAGACAAGGACCATCCATCTTCTCTTAACAGTCCTAATCTTTATAGAGGCTCCAGACTTCAGGTAGTGCATGTGATGGATAGCACCCCTGGCTGAGGACAGTCCATTAGTAGGAAGAGAAAACCACAGAGCCAAAACCCAGTTACACTGTCTTAAGTGCAATGCAGAGGTAGTGGCAGCTCTATACTACATTACTAAAGAAAAAAACAATGTTTTGGAACAAACGTCCGCCTCAGTTAACCATCCCAGAAGCCCTCATAGGTTCAGATTATTGAACTCCAAGCCTGCCGAGAGAGTTTCCCCTCGACTGCCGCAGAGCTCAGCAGCCATTAAAGGAAAGTAACTCTCGACTCGACAGTGGATATTATTCTGACCTGGGGCAACAACATTCACAGAATAAGAGGCGACCAAAGTGCATTCACTCTAAACTTCATTTTGAAGCTTCAATCATGAGAAAATCCAAGACGTGTTCAATAGTTTAGCCCAGAAATAGCAAATGAAAACCTCTTAACTGTGATTGACGGAGCTTTTGATGCAGTAGGTTGATTGGCAGTGTGTGACAGCTCAGTCAGTATTTGATATCAGTCAAAAGTCAAAAGTTGTTGTTTTTTTATATATATATAAAGACAGATTGAAACTAGGTCTATATTTTTTATTTCAGAAAGATGTGTAGGTGGTAAAAAAATAAGAAGCAAATTTTCTGCCTGGAGGACTTAACCTTGAAGGTTTTAAGATGTATACCGCCATTCAGTGTCTGTTTTAAAACCCTGCGAGCATGAAATCACAGCCAACTTTGAAATTAGCACCGATGCTAATTTGTGCAGCCAGAAATCTCTGTGACCTTGATACGACATTACATTAGCAAGAAATAAACAGAAAAAAAATCAAACTTTGCTAGTTAATCAGTTCAAGTAAAGATGATGTGCTTTTACTCCCGCCATGATGTCCAATTAAGACTCGTGTTTATCACTGATGCTCTGCGGCAGAGTTTTTTTTACAGGTATCCACTGCTGCTGCCGCCACGTGCATCTCCACAGACAGCAGGACATCAGTCCAAAACAAAAACATGGATTATGTATAAAGTAAAGGGGGGGTGTATCTATATTTGCAAATACTTGTTTGTTAAATCAGAATGATTTAGCAAACACAAAAACACTGTTTATCACACATTCATTTGGCATTATAGCGAGATTCCGCGTGTTTCTGAGGAGTAAATAAAGGGAAGATAAAATGCAATAATCCATCACAAATCATCTCAGGCCTCCTGTCATCTCACACAGCATGATAGCCTGCCTTGGCTTTAATTAAGTTATTCTGGAACTGCTGACAACAAAATAAATAAAGAAATAGAGGAAAAATAGAGAAGAGTGTGAAGTATGGGAGTTTCTATGGAGACCTGAAGCATCTGGCTCGATCCCAATAATTTGTTCTCTGCTGTCTTCATCTCTCTCTCGCTCTCTCTCTCAAAAAATATAAAAGTTTATACACACAAAAAAACTCCCTTTTCCTCACGCACTTATCCCCTCTACAACACACCACTTAAAAGTTTGATTATAATAACTTTCATTCTTCAAACATCCCGGCGTTTCAGCACATCTAGTCCATAGTAAATTATTAAAAGTTTTATTTAAGCCTGGATACCCTGCACCCTCTTTTACAGCTTAAAAAACACACTTAACATTGTTTGACAGTCAAAGACCTCTAGCTCGGAAATATGGTTGGTATGCGTCTGTGATTGGTGTTGACAGTACTTTCTACACAATATGACCCCTCATATATTATCCAAAATATGTCTATTTTGATTTCTGTTTTAGTAGTTTTATATCGGTAATGTCACCACGTCGGATGTACATTTCTGTCTGTGAGTGACTCAAACAAAAGGATTTTTTTTTTTTTTTATGCAAAGCCTGCGTCAGATATAAATCATGACATATTTCCTTATTTGGCGTGATAATAATGCATTATGGGCATTTCCATTTTGTGCTATCTTGTAGCTTTTAATACGGTCAGCAAAGAAGAATATTTAAAGAAAAATAACTGCTTAATTTCACAGTTATTATCGTTATTTTTGCATGTACAGTGGAGGAAGTAAAGCCAATCCCAACTAAACATATGGGTTAAAACAGAAAGTGTTCATAATGACCATTTTGCTTGATAAAACCATAAAACATGAGTAAATAAAAATGGGCCATCCATGAACATTGATGAAAGTGATTGCTGTTTTCATACATGTAAAAACAAACTAATAATATAAGACATTGACAGACTGGACCATTGACATCAAGATTGTGATTTTATTCAGCAGATGTGGTCAAATTACTGTCTGCCATCAAACAAAGGGAACATCAGCCAAACTCAGCAGAGCGAAAGATAATAAAAAATGCAAAAACCTTTTCCACATGCTCTTTCTATCATGTAGTTCACAGGCCTCTCGTATTTCAGGCCAGAAAGTGTACAGCAGGATAACTAATGGTGTTAAGTGCTAAACTGTGCCACTCAACAGTATTCAGTCTCAATTTGTACAGTGAGGGAGCGACACCTTTTAGAGCCGGAGGCTTGTTTCACAGCAGTGATGGAAGAGGTCGTAACAGCCTCTCTACAGCCGATTTTTGGGAGAAAGAAGAGGGGAATGATAGATGGGTGAACTTTATATTTGACCCAAAGGAACACAGAACACAGTGTAAACAGTGTGAAGGCAGGCCGTCCTGACATTCATATGAAGGCGAGATTAAAGTTCACTTATCAACTTGAAGGTTCAGATGTGCCTTTGGAGTTTACTTTCATTTGAAGCACTGGTCAGTTTGAGATACTGAGAAGGATGTTAAGAATGAACCGTTTTACCCTGACGAAAATGTAAAAAAATGTAAAGTAATTTAAAAAAGGGACTTGCATAATAGGGGTGGGGGAAAAAAATCGATATAGCATAGTATCGCAATATTTTCAGTGGCAATACTGTATCGATGCAGAGACGCTAAGTATCAACCTTTTATTATACTTGTGTTGGTCAGTTTGTCCCATTTTGCAGCAATAAAATTGAAGTGATTATGAACAAACTGAGAAATGTTTCTTTTTTGATAAAACAAAAGAAAGTCTCCTTTTGGGGACGCCATTTGAAATTGGGAAAAATTTGAAGTTGGAAAAAAGGTTATAAATTGCAATATATCGCAGAATATTGCAATATGTTTAAAATCGCAATCATGTTGTATTGTGGCATAAGTATCGTGATGATATCGTATCGGGAGGCGTCTGGTGATTCCCCCCCTATTGCATAATAGGCTAGACAATCTAGAAAAATAGGCTAGACAATCTTTTTCAGTCCAATCAATTTCTTAAATACAACTCATGGGCGACTGGATAGCTCAGTTGGTAGAGCGGGGGGGGGCATATATAGTTAATCCTTGACACAGCAGCACTGTGTTTGACTCTGACCTGATCTTTGCTGCATGTCGTTCCCCCTTCTCTCTCCCCTTTCACTTCTTCAGCTGTCCTGTCAATAATTACCTAAAAATGCCCCGAAAATGATCTTAAAAAAAAAATACTCATGGGGAGCAACACGTGCAGTCACACATGCCTTTTATTGGAAATACAGTAGCCTTTCGCTGAGCTAAATGAAGGGAGCAAAAAGGAGTACTGTTTGGAACCATCTTGCAACTTGCTAAGCTAAGATAAGCAAAAGCAAGTTGCATGTTAAGTTCTTTTTCCTGCAAAGTTTGTGGCTCTCACGTCCGACTCACAGCAGAGAGCAACGTGACAATTACATACCTCTATATTGATGACGACTGGTGGGTTAAATCAGCCGTCCGGTTAGCATGCCAGACAGACACACAGCTGAAAACCTCACAGCTGTTAATAATCAATGAGCCTATATCCACGACCTTCCACTTCCGGGATTGCTCTTGTTCTGACGCATATCAATCTTTTCAAATGTCTGTTACCTTCCACTTTTTGGAGTTGTAATTATAAACTGGTGGATTTATCTATCAGATTGCACATACTATCTGTCCAATCCGACTTTTCTGTTGCACGATATGCTGGTCTCCTTGTGCGTGTACACAATTCAGCAGTAAGCCAAACTCCAGTCAAATGAATATGGGAGTCAGGACATAGTGTCCAAGCTCCTGGTGATTTATTTGGCGTCACCATCATATAAAGTATGAATTGGAGTGAAACTGTAGAACATAAACAAAAATATACAATAAGCAAGATGCACAATCAAAGTATACACACTGTAATATAAACTCTACATAGCTACTATTCATCAGTTGTGTAGTAATTTAAGGAAACAGTCTACATGGCATGCAGTTAAGCTGCTACTGTACATGTGGTTAATACTACGATTTACTAATTTACAAAAATGGCAAATAAGGCTCAGTAAAACATTACAATAATGTCCAGATATTGTTCTATGATCTGCGCTAAATTAGTACTTGCAGACGATGCTTTCGAAGACATAAACAAAAGAAGGGTTGCAGCAGATGAAATGAGTAAGTCCATTCAGCAAAAATTAAGGCTACCCACTAAGAATAAAATGTCCGACTTCTTGTTCTGGGTCAAAGTGCATATCAAACTAAAATAAATTGAAAGGGCCAGTAGAGGTTGATTAACTAAACCTGAAGTTAAAACACACGACTAAAAAACTTTTGAACGTACACATGTTCCACCAAAACAAGTTCCTACTTGAGGCTAATTTGCAGAGGCACCTTGGCTCCGCTCGGCACTTAGCACCACCGGAGCACGTTTTTCTTCCATCCATTGCTGTGTGGACTAGCCAGACCCTCCTCCGCAGCTCTGTGGAAGAAGGTCTGGCTATGCGAGACTAATAATCGCTTAACGAGGGTCGGCTATTGGTCAGAAAAAGATTGCCAATTAGCAACCCTAGATACTGATGAGCTTGAGAGTGTTGTTTGGGCTAAGTGTAATCTGCTATGATGTCAGACTGGCGTTGAATCATGACATTCAGTGGTTGGCCAAGATGTCCTCTCCTGCAGCACAGGTTACTCTCACAGCAATTAAACTTTATAGGAACAACATTCTTCCATTAAAAACAGGCCTGTAATTTAAAACGTATATGTGAACAAGGTGAATATTGCTTTCAGAGGTCCTGCTGACTTCACAGTTGCTGTTGACCAATATATCCTGTAATCCCAATTCCTTTCACACCTTTTGGATTGAAAAAAATGAACATTGTTGCCATATAGTTTTGATCCAGCTCGTGTTCACACTGACTTTTCACAAATGAATCAACATCTACAAGCATGACGTTATATTGCCTGAGAGTAATTTATTGATTGGACAGTTTAGCTAATGTCATCCTGCATCATAGGTGCTACATGGATCCAAAAGACCTGAAAACTCACAATCATGCAGACCTTTAACCTTGAACTTTATGTTTTCATTTCTCTTTTGTGGTGTTACAGAGAGCTCATATAACTGATTATGATCATCATAAGTCCAGACGGTAACTGGAATAATACAGGAGGGTAGTTACTGTTGGTGCTACCTTTATCTCCCTGCTTAAATTTACAGGATGCACGCTTGGCTCAACACACCTGTTTTACTTTCCAATTGATCACACACTCCTGTGGTGACAGGAGTGTGTGTTTTTTTTACCCTGATCAATGCATACAGCAAGTGTTACCATAGTGAACAAATAATCTTGCATAACACAAAGCTGTACGGATCAGGGGATTGCTTACTTAAATTTCTCCCATCTAGCGAGATCATGTATTGCAATCAACTTGTACGTATTACAGCTACAGCAGCTTTCACGCTTCAAAAAGCTGGTCTCTTGCTCATTTCCATCTCCTCTTTTTTCTTGTTCTGGGCGAAGAAGAAGACTCCCGTTCCTGAAATGTGGATTTTGAATACATGTGGTTCTTCGTGTTTCCTTCTTCAAACTTGCCGGGGCCGAGAAGCAACGATACCCATTAGCAGTATTAGCATCACCTGTTTATCATGTGACAGCGAAAATGCTGTATGTCCTGTATGTCCCTCACCGCTATTTCAAGATGGAGCATGAACATGGAGTGTCTACCCCACTTCATGCAAATAGAATTTCAAGCCAAAAGGAATACATGGAATTGATAATGGTAAATATTCATGAAGAAGGACAAGTACAAACATTACACACTGGGCCTTTAACAGTTCAGATGATTTAATAGTATTTGACCTTTTAAATTCATGCTCCCTGTTGTCGGTCTCAGGTCAGCCCAGGTGTTAAGTCTATAGCAGAATTCAACTGCCTCTCACACCAGTGACAAACACATCATAGTTTTAAAGTTTGTTAGAAACAAAGAGGTTAGATGTGAAAGCACTTTAAGACTAAATCAAAGTTAAGTCTGCATGTAGGTGCCCTCTGCAATTCTCTATTTATATGAGAATCTTGTAATGAGTGAAGCACACCTTGGAGAAGCAGTGATGCAGAACAGGACTCCCCTAATTATGGAGTGCTTGAAAATGTCTCAAAAACATTCAGTTACAGTCTGCTGACATGCTATATAACACAAACATGTATTATAATCTGATTGAAGTCACTTAATAAGTGTATATGTCACATTTAAGAAAAACGTCATGGGTTTCAGCAGTGTTACCCATTTGTTTCATTTTAGTTTAAGCCATTATCTGCCCTGCATTGTTCCCTTCCGTCTGGCGACAGCTAAGCAACACAATAATGTATGAGCAAAAGGACAGTAGTATCAGTGGGCGCAGGAATAACATTAACTGGATATGAGAAAGCCATTTAAGGCTCAGACATTCAGATTGAGGACAAATGAGAGTTTGTCAAATTCTCTCGTGCCCCTAGAAAACTTTTATTTGGCATTTATATAAGGAGAGTACGTGTGACATGTTTTCTCACATAACAATAAGTGGGCACTTTGGCAGATTCAAATTTTTTTGAAATAAGACAAAGCACATTGGAGGATTTCCTCATGGGAGGAGAAATCTTGGCTCCTAACTCCAGCCATTGTCTCCTAGTCTTTTATTTTCCTCTTCTTCAACAGAAGGATAATCTGCTTCAAATGACACCATATTGTTGATAGCAGAGAGGCTTATTGTCCTCCTTTCATGTCTGTGATAAAAGACACAGAGAGCTACTGTTCCAGCCGCTGGGATTGAGGAGAGAGTACCATTACGCTTCCTCATCTCCATAAAGCCTCCATTCATCCATTTACCTCTCAGGACTCTGGGATCCACCGGCCTGAAGGAAGAAGCAGTTGAGTGCAGAAAGCTGCTTCACTTTGCTCTGCTCAGTATGGTGTGGCACCCAAGCCTGCTGATGTGCTGAGTAGTGACAGTCAGCAGATTTGCTTTGTTGTGCACTTTCATTTAGACAACAAGGGACTGCTTTCGTTAAGTGCAACTCACTTGGATGAAAGAATTAGAGTTGGCAAAGGCAGGCAATGTTAGTTTTACTCCATCACTTTCAAATCCCAGCTAGAACCATCTGTCTAACTCACTCCTGAAATTCAAGCCAGCAGGAGCACGGATAGATTATTCATTTCAACTCCACACAACAGACGCAGCACTGTAGTCATAAGGCATATCTTTGCAGCACACCGATGCTGAAACTAGACAGTTATCACAATTGAATATTAATATTACCTAATTATCCTTTAGTGGGGGATTTCAGTCCAAACAGTGCTGATGGGAATGTAAGACTTGCCAAAGCATTTTGCAGTGCTCATCGTTAAAGGACAAGGAGGATGGAAGAAGAAAACAGGGAGCACTTCCAGTTAGGGAGTGTTCACAGAGCATCTCTCTCTCTCTCTCTCTCTCTCTCTCTCTCTCTCTCTCTCTCTCTCTCTCTCTCTCTAGAAATGCGTTCAAAAAGAGTTCAATACCTGCCTGCATCACGGCCATCTGGCTAAGCATTAGAAGGAAACGCTTGAGTCTGAAACCTCGTTCAATTCACACATCCACTGACCCGGCCGCCCACCTCAACTGAAGGCCTCCCCACACGCACATTTCGGCACATACACACGCGCAGAGTAATATGTGTTTACAAAATAGAGCCCTTGAGGAGCATAATGGCCTGCAAAAGCTTTTGTAAGCTCTGTGGAGAAGGGTGACTGACCCTCACTTCTTCGCCATCTTCATTAAAACCTCTGGAGGAGTAAAAAGAGCTATAAGTCAACGCTGAAGTAGAGCAAGGCTAACCAGCAATCGGCCACACGTAATATACAAACACTTTACAGGCTCTCACACACACACACACACACACACACACATAGTTTTGTTTCTCAGAAAACAATGATCACACATACACACAAAGTATATTCTCACATTACAAAGGTCATATTCACCGGCGCAAGGATTGTCTAATTGCATATTTCATACAATCTTGAGCCTCTGAATGGAAACTACGAAGGCATTTCTAAAGATAAAAAAAACAATAAGAGCTGACAGTATTGTGTTTCTCCCCCAAACATATTTGGTGGAATCATTGGCATTCAAATTACACAGTATATCTTCCAGTTGATATACTTTAAACAAGATAATCATCAGCAGAGGGAAGTGGGGTAGAAATTTCATTGAGCAAACAATGATTATTTTATTCATAATCCAGGGTGGGGGGGGGGGGTATAGGGAGAATATCAGATGTGATCAGAAAGAGAGCGAGCTTAAAGCCGCAGAAGAGTCTGTTCACGTCAACATCAACTAGTGTCCTGCACCGCCGGAAATAAAAAAGACAACAGTGTCCTACAGTCAATGAGATGAAATGAGAGCGGGAACATAGAAAATTGGCAATATTTCAATATCACTCTTTATCGTCTCTCCGTATTACTATAACATGAAGTAGTTCTCATATGGAAAGTAGTGTGGTTCACAGTTTTCATGTGAAAATGACTGATAACACATTCTGCTTAAACGCTGTCACAGTGTGATATCCCAAACACTTGGTAACATATTTTTTTAATGTATACAATTCTGCTCAAGTAGAGCCGGTTACTTCAAACCTATACTGCCAAGATGACTCATAAAAAAAAAAAATACAGGGAAAACATAAACACAGGAACATAAAAAATACATTTGTTACAAATGCTTGAAAAATAAAAAGATAGGAAGGGGTTTAGTACCAAAATGAGACAAAATGTAAAAGTTAAGTAGCTTTTTTTTCCACAGCAGATGTTTTGACCTGTCATAGCAGGAAAAGGTGTTCATAACGAGTGTGTCCCAGTAAGCCGTGACAGTGTGACAGTGAGCCAGCATGCACAACACCAGAACCCTGAAACCGAGTGAGCTAAATGGAATCCATTAATAATTCTGTAATTCTATTATTTACACCTTTCTACAGTTTCTAAAATTCTTTCTACATTAAAAAAAAAAAAACTAGAAGTTAGGATTCATCTTTAGACATCTGCTTAGAAAATGTGTTCGAATATTTACCAAATTAATGTCTGTATACATTTGGAATGAAATATTTGCTATGGTTTTATTTGGGAAACATCACCATACATTTAAGAAAAAAAAAATCCACATCCTCCACATCAAAATTAAGTTTTCAGTACGACCTATGATCTTGAATGCACCTCAAAGATGTTTATAACATAATATGGAAACCCATGTGTTTACTCTATAATGGGCGGTCAATAAAAATTGTACACACTTCATCATCGTTTTGCATCACATTGTATTGTGGGATTGTTGTAGTCCATTGTGGGGCTTTTAGAGTTCACTATATGGCCAATAAATTTCACACTCAGAATTTGGACAATCAAATAAAATGTCTGATGGTCAATTGAATGCACTGTGTAGTAAATAGAAAAGTATTTTGTACCAGTCATGGTCAGTTATTGTTAGTTATTATACCTTTTACAAATAAAAGCTATATTGAGTGTATGCCAACTTTACCAATTCTCCCAAAAAAAGGGGCAATACTATGAAAACATCAGAAGATATTTGAGCTAGAGCTGAACTAATAATAACTAATTCATTCAAAAGTCCATTGACTGAAAATTTGTTTGCAACCATTTTTGAAAATCGTTGTAGCATCGAAAACATGAATATTTACTGGTTTTCATACTTTTACAAAAAGTACATTTGGGTTTTGAACGACTTGAAATGTAATTGTTGGTGGTTATGACCTGCTTGCATAATCGACCCATATGGTCGTTTTCTTGGTAAGGACTTCCTCTACATCCTTTACATAAAAAAAACATGCAGTAAGAAAAATGTAACAGGTTTGATCCCTGCAAAGAATTAATCATTATGTGCTGTGATCATATAGTGCTAGCTTATTAATTGGTGATACTGTATGCCTATTTCTTACACATATACACGCTTAATATCCTAGTGTAAAATTCAAGCACTAATTGAAAAAGTGCATGTGTTGTCAGAACCACTCCACATTTAAATAACTTGTTTTTCAAATGTAATTAAAACTTTACTTGACCGAAATATCCATGTTGTTTCTACCCTACAGAGTTGTTGGACATGCTGGCCTTCATGCACACATCTACACAATGACAACCAAACTGGTTGTTATGACAGCCAATGTCCAAGCAACCACAAATCAGATCTTGTCACTTGTAAATTACATCGTGGACACTCACCGCTCTGGATTCACTTGAGAAAAAACTGTTTTAAACGACAAAAAACACTTTCCTTTTAGATAATTTATATTAAACCTGTGCCTATAAGTGTAGACTATCCTTTTAACTTTCTGTTAGTTGATGCTCGGCATGATGGTGGAGGTGTGAAATGAGTCTGAGTTGATCTTTAGTTCCTGCCAGTATTCTTAAAAAGTGAATATGTCCAAATCTATGGCTCTGTGAACTATGTATTTATCTCTGACAACTGTGAACTGCAGCTTCAAGTGTGAATGAAAATGTGTCAAGTTTTTGTTGTTTTTTCTCAACAACAACGCCGAGCTACTGCAATGAGAGGAAAAAAATAAAGCAACACGGGAAGAAAGATGGATTTAGACTTCCCAGGTGCTTTGTGCAGCACTTGATCAGATCTAGCATCCTGTTAGCAATATGCTCACTCCCAATGGAGATTGTCCAATTTGTCTTTCCTGTGGTCCTGTCACTGCTAACTCAGAGTCGGACTTTGAGTTGGGATGGCTCTAGATTACACTCAGTCCAGTCTGGAGCTGGGTATGTTTCAATAATGTTTGATACCAGTACCAATTTCTGTGACTTTGATAACCATATTTGGTTCCTAAACTATGCTTTATTTCTATTTCAATTTTCTAAAACAAAAAGATATTACAACACTATTGCACAAATCTATTATATATACATTTTTTATATTGTTTTAGTGGACAAGTGTTAAGCCCCTGCATCACCTATGCAGCTCTTGATTCTTTTGTTTTTCAATCATCGGCTCTTCCAGATCATTGACACAAAATAACCTGAACCCAATAGCCAGCAGTTGCGTTATCCCGATTGAAAAATCCCTTCCGTGCTGCTGCTGAATGCTTAGGTTGTAGTTATTTTGAACATAAAGCTGCAGACATAGGAAATGCACACAGTGGATGTGCTGATAGAATGTGTCAGTATGAGCAACACTGTGGTGCACGACAATCAGTCAGTTTAAAGTATGAGCCGAATAAGTCATTAAATCCAACTTGGCTTTAAAAATCAAAGGCGTAAAGAGAAAATCACTTATAACTCGCCCTGGCAGGGAAACAAAGAAGCATTGCTATCTGCATCTCATTATCTCTGACCAGCCAAAACCAAGCCTCATCAATGCGTAAATCTACACTTTAACACATCCAAGGCCAGGTGAGATCCCAATCACTGCCCTCACAGGCAAAGAGGCTTCCATTTTGTAAGAGGCACAGCTTTGAGTCTCGCTGACTGCTTTATCAAAATTGTAACTACCAAATAAAACAGACTTGTAAATCCTACGTAAATCACACACAAACATCAAGATTTCCTTAGAAGGCGGCTTCATTTATTTTTCAGCCATGTATATTTAACAGTTGCTTTCACTTGGGGGAAAACAGGCCACTTCATGGAACTCATTCCAGGAATTCATCAGCACTCTGTCAGGGAACGTGGCAGCCAAATCATTCTACGTCAGAAATACACCGGCCAAAATGGGAAAAAAGCTTTAAAGAAAATAGGACGTACTGATGATCAACTGTGCTTGAGATACGATGAACCAAAAAAAGAATAATTCTTAGAAAACCAAGCAGTCAAATTACGCAATCATTCAGATGTCTTGGAGCTGCCGATTCCACATCCAAAAGTTATACATATATATATTAAAAGAAGAAACAAACAACCCATAATCCCCTCACCACCATACATGCAATCTCTTCTAAAATGACTTCCTCTCTTTGCACTGTGAGGTTTTATCATCAGTCTCTCTCTTGCTGCCTAGATCTTAAGATTAAAGCTCAGAGAGGGAGATAACATAAGAATATACTGTGTCTCTGAATGCATTTCAATTCTCTTGTATTGTTTTTTATGGATTCCATCTTATCTTGATATCACAAATCCTAGTTAGAAAAGCAATATGTTGACAATGACTATGTTTACATGCCCAATCATATTACCCTTTTTATAATATTCCAGATTTGATATGGGTCATGTAAAAAGCACATTCCGTTTGGATATTAGGAATTGGGCCTCATTCAGAATGTGGCATTATCCAACAGTTTTTGCAAGGCTGGGGTAGAAATGCATAACCAAAAGATAAGCTCACATTTCTGGCCAGAGGGGAAAACACACCTACGTTAAAACATCATGAAAGACTTGGATATCAACATGTTTTTGGATAGGTACAAATATCGCAAAGCCGACTTTTTCAGAAAGCTGGTTGAAGGAAAAAGGGAGACTGCGTTTGTACGGTCGAACAGGTCGAAAACTTTGAAAAAAATCCTATTTTGATGATTGATTCCATACTACGTTCCTAAATTAATGAATTTTAGGTGTTTTATTTCATTTTCCATTTTCTGAATGGTTTCAAACCCGTTTCCTGACTAAATCTGTTGAAGTATGTGTGATAATCCATCATCAAACCTTCAAAATAATTCATAACGTACTGTTTCTTTAACTCAAAAAATTTGATCTTTTTTCATAAAAATTAGGTTCATCGACCATGAATTCCAAGCATAAGTGTAAAACTAGTGGGGAATAAGTTAGAATGAAGTTGGCTAGAAGGTGTAACACAGACTTGGGTTATAAGTTATGTCTTACTTTTATCTACAGACAGTATATTTATGGCTACTGCTAAACTTCAGAACAAACGAAAGGCGACAACATAATAACACAAATAAATAAATATGTGGTAGACTACCATGAAACCCATGAAAGTTCAAAGAAATGTGGACTTGCGGTGCATTGCATCATGTGGGGGCACAAAACCGAGCCATCATCCACGGAGCTTATTCCAGACAAACCTGCAGCTGAGTATGTGCAGCAAAACAGAAAGATACATTGATCTTATTTTTTTTATTATTTTTTTTTTTCTCACCATCATCACCTCATTTAAACAAAAAGAAAACATCTCCTATGTGACGTTTATGGGGCACAAATAAGAAGTAGAATTCATTTCGGGGTCAATTCCATCACCTTCCAGTGTCGGTGCAATCAATGAAAAACATTCCCTTAAGGTAAAAAATGAAATCTGCATAACTGTCATTGTGAGATTCAGAGAGTCGACGTGGCTCTATCATAAAGGTCTAATTTAGACTGTTTTTCTAAGCAAAAGCTGCAAGAACACACCCACCGATTGCCACATGACCTCCTCAAAGAACTAAAACACAGGGTGTTTCCCTCAGCGCAGCCATAATGATACATTACTATTTATGTTCCGGCAGCTGGTGGGTGGCTGTGCCGAAAAGTCACTCAGTCTGCCTCTTTTGTTTGCACTCTGAATCTTATAAGGCGCTGCAAGGTTCAGTTTTATAAGAATGCCTCTGTTAGTTAAGATGTAAATTCCTTTTACAAGTTGAGTAATGGTTCCAAGTTTTGTTTTTTGTTTTTTGAGCTGTAAATGAGAAATCTCATCATGTAAACAACTTCTCTGTGTAGACTTGTTTGTTTTGTGCAGTTCTAGCTTCATGTTTAATGCTTAATGTCAGCCTGGTCTCACGAAATGGCGTATGAATTTCAAATTCATTTTTTATTATTTTTTTGATTATATTTGTTAGGGACCCTGTACAGATTTTAACATAAATGTTGCCATTTGATGCATTGTACCAGAGTTAGCCTTAGGCTAATTCATATCTGCAGTCCCCAGGCACGGCACAGTTTAAATCCAACCGTAAAAACATGACAACATCTAACACAACATCAAGACAGATCACAAATCCTACATCAATATAATGCACATTGTGACACACACACACACACACACACACACACACACACACACACACACACACACACACACACACACACACACCTGTTCAGCACCATGTTGTCCATGTTGATGTAAGTCTATTCACATTAGAACACATTTTCAATGTAGCAACAGGACTATTGCTGTAACTTAATAGAGTTTAAAGGGGAGGTGTAATGACAAGATGATTAGTCTATATTTGCCAATTTTTTTTGTTGCCAAATTTGATATGATATTAATTTTGATAATTAATTACAATTTTGTCTGCTGCTTTTCTCCATATTCTATACATTTTCTGGGCTGGCCAAATAAGCAATTTAAAGACGCCAGTTTGACATTTGAAAAACTGTAGGCCTAACTAATTGAAAAAAATAATTAATTGCTCAATCTAATACATTTTTGCTGTGACAGCCTCACTAACGTATGGTATGATCTCTAGGCTAATGTTACCATTAGCTAATGTTACCATTAGCCTAGAGGCTAGAGTTACCATTTATTATCCAAGATATTATCCAAGATATCGATGTGTAACTGACTTAACCAGGTTACTTCATTGACTTCATGACTCTCTTTAAAGGAGCTGTATTCAATATTCAGAACATTAATATAGCAGTAATCAACTATTTGCTATGCAAAGGTAAAGTGCAGTATTGAAATCCTGAGCTGGGAATAGCATCACACTCCTTGTGTGTGTGTTGTAATCAGAGCTTATCTGTTCTTTGTTGTTATAGCCGGTACGGTCATGCATGCATGTTAGTGCATGTGAGTGCCTGCCTTGTGTGTCAGTATCCGACACCGAGGGCTGTAATTAACTGTACGTACACACTTGAGCTTCAAAGTTACAGTTATCATTTTTACTGGAAGCTTCTCTCGGCAGATCCATCAACGTCGCGTTTTGGGCGTGTTGAGCGTGTTGGGCGTCAAGCAGAAAGTTGAACCTAGGTCCACTTCATGGTAATGAACTATGACGCGGTTCAGCGGCAAGAACCAGCAACCAATCGGATAAGCGTCAGAGCGTCAAAAGCGTCCTCGTACGTTTTGACAAGCGTCCTTGACAGGGCGCCCACAGCTTCTTTTTCAGCTCCAGATATTTCTGGATATTTCAGATATTTCAGATATTTCACTCCCATTCCCAGTGTCATGTTCATATCTATAACTGTGAGTCTTCATGTGAACCTATGTTTCAGTAAAAGCAGGTGCATAACAGCTACTGTTTGAAATATTTTACCAAAAGAGACCAACACTAAAAGCTTCAGGCAGTAAGCGATGCTCCACAGGTGCACCTTCTGTGACTGGAAAATCAATGTTGCCCCATTTATCACTAAACTATTAAACATTGAAGAGCTTTGGTCTTTTCTATATTTAGCGGCAAAATAGTTGCAGAGATTTTCTGTCTTTGTTTATTAAAGATCAATGTCCAAACATTGTGGGTCAACACGTTCTCCCCCTCAGTCTCTCGTCTGTTCTCCGCTGCCAAGGGCACTGTGCAGTATAATGCATGCAGCACAACAGTAGGAACACTGGGCACATGATGAGAAGTTAGATATGCTTTCTTTGGGCATTAGGTACCGCACGCAATCAAAGGTGAAATTAGCACTTTTTGGTTTATTAAATCCCAGGGAGGGAGTCATTTGATTATTCTGCTCCTCCACTTGTGCTTCTTACCAGTCACACCTCAAACTACACATTAATTGGGTTAAAAAAATTGTTTTTTTTCTGATTTCCCGCAGGCTAAAAGCTCACAGTCCTACTAAGTCATTTGATCTTCAACTTCTTTATTTAGTTCCCCCCACATACATTTTACTAGATCCAGTAAATCCACCTGTTCATCTACTGTATGCATTAATATGTTTATGATTTGTATTCCTCTCATGCAGGCACCAATAATATGGTACTTTCCCATAGATAATTAATTGTGAAATGTGTGTGTGTGTGTGTGTGTGTGTGTGTGTGTGTGTGTGTGTGTGTGTGTGTGTGTGTGTGTGTGTGTGTGCGTCTCAGTAGAGTCTCCAGGGGTAAGGTTATATTTTAACTGGTTCATAACAATAAATTTCACAGAATATAAGGCTTGCGTGGGAATATAAATTCTTCTATGGGTTCACAAAGTCACTCCAGTCAGCTGCAGATTTAATATTAAAGATTTCTTAACATGAATATTATATTCTCTGGTTTCAGACCTATGGAGAATTGTATAGGTCTATTGTTTTTTATTTAAGGAGCTGCATATTTTTTTATTTTAACTATTCCCCAGGGCGCCTATGGGTGGAGCGCGCGCCCATGTGGAGAGGCTTAGTTCTCGACGCAGAGGCCGCGGGTTCAACTCTGACCCACGGCCCGTTGCTGCATGTCATCCCCCCCCTCTCCCCTTTCAAGTCTATCCTGTTGGAAATAAAGGCCTATAATAATCTCTCTCTTCAAATATCATTCCCCAGTAAGCAACCAAATCGATTGAAGGAGTGTTGTTGTTTTTTAAATCCTATTTTTAAATCTTCAAATTTGCTTTAACACCCCATATTGGCATTTTAAGCGTTATGTAGACAATCATGTATAACCCACTATAATGAAGCTGTAACTAAGGGGCATGTTAAAGTGTTTATTAATATCTGAACAATTCTGTAAAGACATATATAACTAAGCTATATTATACTGTTATAGTATTGTCAAACAGTTACATGAGTTATGGAGGTTTCACAGGATTTAGAGACATTACTAAATGCTTCAAAACGATGCAATATCTGACTACAAATACATTATAGTGTGTTTTTATATTATATTATTATTTATTGTTATAAATAGGGGGTTGAAAGAAAGTGTTACCATAAAGATAGATGCTAAAATCGGTTAATCTGACAATTATTTTCTTAATTAGAGTAATCATTTTGTCTATAAAATCTCACAAAATGGTAAACAGAAATACCACAACCCAGGAAGATGTTTTAAAAATGATTGTGTTATTCACACACCCACACATACTGTATGCAGTTCATAATCATATTTGACAAAAATACCATCAATCCAGAATGTTTGACTTAAAAAACTTAATTAACAATTTGAACAATTTGATAATCAAAATAGTTGCCTGTCGATCGATTGACATATATTAATATACAGTGTGTGTGTGTGTGTGTGTGTGTGTGTGTGTGTGTGTGTACAGTCCATGCAATATGCATATTATATATATATATATTGCAACTTGAGGACAGAAGTCTCCAAAAGACATACTTGGTCAGTGGTTTCTCATACTCTACCCACACACTGGAAGCTGGATCAGCCTCTGTCAAACACTATCAAAGTACAGTAAATAGCTTGTCTGGGGTCAATATTGATTTTGGGCTTCTGCAGTTCTCAGAGTAAACTTCATCCATATATGCATATGAAGACTGGGCTGCATTCAACCCTGTTGCACTTGACAGGCCCCTGCCATTAGGTAAGACAAAAAATACAATCCTTAGGCTGCTGAAGTAAGACACGTTTTTGACTCTTTTTCATCTGCAAATTAGCCACTGACAAGATCCAAATGGGTAAACTGCTGCGCTCCAAAGTCTGAACCACCTGGCTGTCAAACGGGGAACACAGCTGGCCATCGCTGTGCGGTCAGCGAGAAATGGACTCTAGTGTGTGTGTGTGTGTGTGTGTGTGTGTGTGTGTGTGTGTGCGCGCGTGCGGTGTGTGTGTGGGGGTTCCTTCAATCAAATCGTTGAAGGAGTGTTGTTGTTTTTTAAAATTACTAAATCTTAAAATTTGCTTTAACACCCCATATTGGCATTTTAAGCGTTATGTAGACAATCATGTATAACCCACTATAATGAAGCTGTAACTAAGGGGCATGTTAAAGTGTTTATTAATGTCTGAACAATTCTGTAAAGACATATATAACTAAGCTATATTATACTGTTATAGTATTGTCAAACACTTGAGTTATGGACATTACTAAATGCTTCAAAATGACGCAATATCTGACTACAAATACATAATTATTTTATTATATATTATTATAAAGAGGGGGTTGAAAGAAAGTGTTACCATAAAGATAGATGCTAAAATCGGTTAATCTGACAATTATTTTCTTAATTAGAGTAATCATTTTGTCTATAAAACCTCACAAAATGGTAAACAGAAATACCACAACCCAGGAAGATGTTTTAAAAATGCTTGTGTTATTCACACACCCACACATACTGTATGCAGTTCATAATCATATCTGACAAATAAACGAGTCAATCAAGAGTGTTTGAGTCTTTTGCTTAAAAAACTTAATTAACAATTATTTGTTAATCAAAATAGTTGCCTGTTGATCAACTAAAATATATTAAACAGTATATGTATATATATTTGTATGTATGTATTTATGTATACATTATATATATGTGTATATATATATATATATATATATATGTGTGTATATATATATACTGTATATATGTGTGTATATACTGTATATATATATATGTATATATGTGTATATGAGTGTGTATGTATATATATGTATATATAGTATACTGTATATATATGTGTGTGTATGTATATGTATGTATATATTGTATGTATATATATGTGTATATACAGTATACTGTATATATATATACACTGCAGAATGTTACACAGTGTATCAGCATTGTATTGTAGTTGTAGCGGAGGAGATGTTATATACTGTTGTGTAACAAATTATTACATTTTAGAGGGTGATGGTACAGTAAATATTAAATACAATCTTCATCTGCATATTAATAACAGCTGTCACATAAAAGAGGTAAAATCAGATATTGTTATTTGCCCCAGGCATACATAATGATTGGATGTCAAACTATTGTCAGGAACTTGAAGACTCCTTTAAAGGACTGAGTAACACCGTTAAGAAAAGTTGCTGCATATGAAAGAATATAAACAGCATGTAAAACAGGTATTTCATCAATTAAAGGGCATGTATAGTTCTTTTAGAACTGAGTAAGTGAAAGGATGGGGAGGAAGCACATTGATATTGATTTCCATGTGGGAGATGTGCTTATACTTTCTCTCAGAATTGTCTCCATTTTGTTTTCTTTTTTGCTTTATTTCTAAGAAACCACTTTGTATTTTGGTTGGTACTTTCTTGTTGCTGTGTATGGGTTGTAATCGGAGGTTGTGTTTGGTAATAGTCTTAATCTTTTTTCATGATTTACAGTACTGATGTTCAAAATAAGCTATGAAAAGTAAAATATTTTCCCTCTGAAATAGAAATGCTCAAGTAAAAATACAACACAATTACCTCATGATTGTGAACATGGGCAGTGTTAAAAATACACTCCATGTTCAAAATAAAAACATTAGTAAGTAAAATAACCATTACTAATGACTGTCTTTCTTCGATTAAAGTAATAAAAATGTTCACTATAGTTTCAGTTCAGATCTTTAAACCCCTTCCCGAACTTTATAGCATCCCAGCAATGTGTCCTACTTATTAACATATGGTGTTTTTGGTAAAAAAGGAAAGAAAAAAGAAAAGAGGACAGTCGCTGAAATTTCAAAAACCTCTTCCACCAAATGGGTTCATCACATACTGCAAATGCAGCTTTCAGAACTGCAAAGATATGAGTTTTTAAAGGTCATATGCAGTAGTTTGATCACTGCACAAACCGGTGACAGATGTGATCAGGTCGTGTACTTTGGTCGAGCTTACGTCTGACCCAGAAAATTGGACCGAGAATATTCATGTCTGCGTCCTCCAGAGACTCTCTTTCATGACCGTCATACGACCCTTCCTGTAGCACACATGGGCAAACTGCCATACCATACTGTAAAAATGCTTCCAGATGGCCTCCATATCCTCTTACTTGCTGCCTTTGTGGTTATGGGTTAACTGGGAGACGCCCACTCCGAGTATTTTTACCGTGATTGTAGCCGGTGTTGTTTGGACACACACAAAACTGTGCATACAGCTTCAAAATAAACTGCACAAGGATAGGAAAATAGCCAAAAATTGAGGAAAATGTTTTATTTGTTTCCCTGTGTTTTCTTCAGAAAATATACAGTAGACATTCTGCAACTTAGCACTGGTTTGTAATTAAACTAGAAAGAGTAACTTATGTAAATGTAAATGGGCTGTGTTTATATAGCGCTTTTCTAGTCTTAACGACTACTCAAAGCGCTTTTACATCATCCAGGATACATTCACCATTCACACACATTCACACACTGTGGCCGAGGCTGCCGTACAGACTTTCGTCAGATAAACACTCACACACATTCACACTCCGATGCACAGCATCGGGGACAACTCGGGGTTCAGTGTCTTGCCCAAGGACACTTCGACATGGGACTGCAGGGCCGGGGATTGAACCACCAACCTTTCGATTGGCAGGCAACCGCTCTACCACTGAGCCACAGTCGTCAAAATGTATTTGTTCCAAAGAGAACTATATTAGCAGCTCTACATGGCTGCTACAGCTCTAGTTTGTGCCTCTCATGTATTACCATCATATTAATATGAGATATGAGATAAGCGGCCAATTTTCTGAAAATGAATATATATCTTTAAAAAAGCCCATATGGTCATTTAAAAACAATTGTTTTTGTTCTGAAGGTTTTTTCCAAAATCCTCAAACCATCTGGATGAACAAATATTCCATCTGTTTGCACGGAGAAAATAATTTTTAATATTTACTACGTAGCCAGAAATTACATATGTTTTTGTAAAAACCATGCAAATAAAATACCATGTTATATAAAATATTGAAAGGGTTATTGTGTTATAACATACAACTGATGATAAAAGGTTTATTTTTGGTTCACATTACACAAAGTTTGCTAGGAAATATGTCATTTCTGGCTAATCTAATAATCTTTGAATAGATTTAGGGAAAGAGGCACCACTTGGGAACTGGAAACTGAAGGAGACTTTTTCATCCAGATGGTCAGAAACTCTCTCTGGAAAATACCTTTAGAACAGCAGTAACTGTTAAATGACACTCTGGGGTGGTATTTCCAAAATCGGGGTAGTAAAGTCCCCGGAAACATGGTATTAAATCTCTTTAAATATCCTCTAAAAAATATCCTTATGTGGGTTTTTTTACCAAGAGTTTAACACTTAAAAAGGCTTTGCTTCCTCAAGACGGTGGGGGTGTGGTTTCCTAACAACTGTTTAAATGTTTCTAAATCCTCAGACTGATCTCATGAAATGGCGTTTGCATGGCACGCCAATTCGTATGCCATTATTAGTGTGTTATCAAGACGCAAACTTGCTTTTTAGTGTATATATCAACGCCGTTTGGGCTCCATTGACTTACACACGGATAGCTCAAAATGTGTACAGATAACACGCTACTTGGCTTAAGAAAGTTGGTGTGTATATTTACAAGAAATCATGACGCCATGTTGAAATCCTCATTGGTGCATGGAAATATGTGACATGTTTTTAATGAACCCACAAAAAACAACAAAATCTCTCTGCTCCAACTCTATATGCACTTCCGGGATTGTTCTCATTCTGCCGAAAATTCCAACGGAATCAATCTTTTTGGATGTCCGTTAACCTTCTGCTT
Organism: Etheostoma perlongum; assembly: GCA_026937815.1. Taxonomy (NCBI): domain Eukaryota; kingdom Metazoa; phylum Chordata; class Actinopteri; order Perciformes; family Percidae; genus Etheostoma; species Etheostoma perlongum. The sequence continues at coordinate 3,061,563 of CM049373.1, forward strand.
TTTTTGAATTGGCATTCTAAACTCGGAGGATTTCTGAGGACTATGGTTACCTGGTCCTCAGATCTCTGCAGGGTAAATCCAGACAGCTAGCTAGACTATCTGTCCAATTGAGGACTATGGTTACCTGGTCCTCAGATCTCTGCAGGGTAAATCCAGACAGCTAGCTAGAATATCTGTCCAATCGACGTTTTGTTTCTGTTGTATGACTAAAACAACTTTTGAAAGTACTAGTACTACTGACTGCTGTCAGTTAAACGTGTTATTAACTGCGTTAACGCAAACCCATTTTAATGGCATCCATTTTTTTTATCGCAAGATTAACGTTCTTTTTGGCCTAGAAAACTTTGTAGTTTTTTCCACATGCTGTTGCAACAACTAGTAACGTTAGACACCCACCAGATCTAGTTAGACCGGAAACAAAACAACAGACGTGCCGCACACACGGCGTTTGGGCTTGCGAGCCGGCCAAAGAGTAGTAACGTTACGTTTTGAGTGGATGGCGAGCGTGAGACGCCGAAATGGACGCCGATAAGATTCTGGACAGAAAGTTTAATTTTTAAAAGTTGCCAAATGTTTCATTGACGAGACCAAAGTGATCTGTGTGAATTGAGCTATCATCGCAGCACATCCAGTCTGAAATACCTCTTGATGGCCAAGCAATGCCAATTCCCCCCCCCTCGTCAAAGTATGTTTTTCACCCTTTTATTGATGGACAGAGTTATGTTGTGTGAGAGATTATTTGCTCCAAGTGTGAATGACTGCTCCAAGGATATATGCCAATATTGTTTTCGATAAAAACATTTGCACAAAGCAAGCCGATCAACTTTTCCATGTTGATAAGAGCATACAAATGAGAAAAAATAATGGGATAAAAAGAAATCAAGGGACATTTAGAAAAGATAAAAATGTGGAGGAAGGTCTGGCAATACGAGACTATGTTCACACCAATAAGAAGAAACATCCAGGCAGCCCGTGTGTTGTATTTGACTTATCATGCCCTACATATTTTTATTCCAATCATGACAAAAAGTGTAGACTTCTGCATTTCACAGAAATGTGCCACATTTTCAATAAGTCACTTAGCGCTGCATTTCAAAACCAGAGTGAGAAGAACTAGATGAACTAAACAAGTCAGACCTAATTGCATCTAAAATTAGATATCTAATAAGACAGGAGAGTGTGCAACAGCAGTGGATGAAAGAGTGAATCAAGTCAAAAGAGGTGAATTAACAAAGCTGTGTCGCCAAGCTTTACTGTTGTTGGGAGGGGTAATGCCCTGACCTCAAGGTTACAAGCAACCATGCTATGTGCAGCAAATAAAATACTCAAGGAAGAATCATTAAGCCCCACAAAGGACATCCCTAATAAAATCCACAGCCTGACATGGAAGGGCTCTCCAGTGATGGCTGATTAATTGCTGGTGCAAATGAAAGCATGAGAGATAGCCACGGCACTGGGGCTGTAATTTATCCTTCCCTGTCCTGTCTTGTCCTCATAGCCTGGGGAGATCGCCCAGCAAGACATGGAGAAGGAGAGTGGGTGGCTGCTTCGGAGGTGGGAGTGGGGTATCATCTTCATATCATGTGGAGGAAAACATGTTTATGTGGCCGGTGAGATCATTTCTTTAGATTGTTTCAGCTATAACAAGCCATATGTGTGGACATGTGGGTGTTTGAATGGGGGCCTCCGAGCAGGTCAGACTGATAATGATGACTGCTACCTGGTCTGTGAAGAAATATGGTGGCAGCAAAAGTGACCCAAATTATATTCTCGGTGGTGATACATCAAGTAAAGAGTAGGCTAGTTTATGACGGCTCGCTGTGTAATCCATCAATAATATAATCTGATTCTGAGTCGGGATATATATTTCAACATTTCATCATTGCCTTTTGTCAGATCTCTGTTTATGATTAATGGAGACGTTGCCAGTGCCAGGAGGGCATACTTGTCAAACATATGGCTAATGAGTGAGTAATTACCTCCATAAAATGCTTTGATGCTTTGCCTTTAATCATATCTGAATGAGACCAAAGTGGATTAATCAATGGTTGAGAAAAAGCTTTAAGAATAGCCGGTGATGTAACGGGGCAGCTGAGGTTATGAGACAGACATGGGGGTCCAAGGACAATTTAGGCCAAGATATTGGCCAGCTGAGGCCAGACACACACCTGCCCTCTAACTGTAATAAGTGGCTGCGGCACATAAAGAGGAAGGAAACAAAGGAATAGGGTAAAGGAAAAAACACAGCGGCTACTTTTAAATAAACTGGCAATCCTGGTAGTAGTTATCATAAAGATGTCATAACTTGCTTAGAATAACCTGGATAAATTCACATTCATCATAAGGATGAGAAATACAATGTTGTTTAGATGTATGATCGCAATTCTTTGCTCTTACTATTGAGATCCATTGTTACTACGGAGACAAGCCTATTTCTTGCCTGTGTTAGAAGCTGGCAACGATACCTTTTAATTGGAGATTTTTTTTGGCAGAATGGGATTTCTTTAGTCAGAACACATGTTTAGTCAGCACATGTTAGAACACGTTAGCGCACGGGTCCACTACGTGTCAAATCCTTTGGAGCGTGCCATGTGACGTGTGTGCATGACAGTGTAAAATCTGTGTCCTGTTCTCTTTATTTATTTTATACTGTCCAACCAGTACAACATATCCTGCTCTGTAGACATGGTCCTTATTTATTTATTCGTGTTGGACCAGTCCAATATGACTGTCAGTTGAAATAAACCTTGTGTTATCTATATGTAATCTATTTTGATGCATTTTCCTGCAACTTTGTTTGCCGTTAAGATAAAAAAAAAAAAAAAAAAAGCTTAGTTAAACGTGCTTTGTCGGAACTAGGATAAGAAAAAGGTCGTAGGTGGGCTTACGTTTCCATGACACGCGGGACAAGAACAGGACGGTTGGGTTTAGGAAAAGAAGAACAGAACGGTTGGTGGGCTTACGTTTCCATGATACTTGGGTTTAGGGATATGGTTGGGTTTAGGAAGGGGGACAAGAGGGACACGACCCTCTGTCTCCTGGGTGAAAGAATCCTGTGTCGGGCTGACATACAACAAACTGCTTGTTTATATTTAAAACAAATGAAAAGGAAATGATTTCTAACAAATTGAACTGTTGGAATCATTTTACAATACTGATTTGGGTAGTTTTTTACTACTTTAACGTAATTTTTAGTTATGTTACATCATCTTAATAATGCTGCTTCTCCCTGGTGCGTTTATTAGGCTGAACCGACTTTTACGTTTTTTAATTGGTAAACGTTCATATTTTACAAGTTTGTATCGGAAAAATGGGCGGGTTTTGGTCCTCCAGTGACTATTTCCACCTGATTGATGTGTTTTTACTAGTTTATGTTTTTGGACAACAATTGACCAAAATAAGGCCCAGGTTGGATTCATTTTTTTCATCTTCTTATGGGATTTGTTGAGATAAAAGCCAGTTTAACAATTTGTTCAGCCTGTACAAAAATGCTTTGAGACATTCCAGTTTAACAGCTGAGGGGCTTCAAAGTTTTTTTAGGCGAGGAACATTTTGAAACGGACAGCAGAACCCCTACTGCTGAAGAATCTTCAGTCTAACAAACGAAAAGATTTAACACGTGGGACAAAAAAAGAGAAACACCTACAGAAACAGCCCCATAAACACAGCTGGCAATTTAAACTGAACTGTATGGAATCACAGCAAGCATGGATTCTGGGGATTTGTAGACTTTAACGTAATTTTTAAGTTATGTTACTTTAATAATGTGTTACTTATTAGGGTACCGACTACATTTTTTAAGTAGGTAAATTGTAACGGAAAAATGTTTTAACCCTCCCAACCCTGGCCATAACTACCAAAATAAGGCCCAGGTTGGCCAAGTGATGATGATTTACTCAGCCTGGTGAGAGGAGACAACATTTTGACAGCAGAAAGCCTTCAGAATTTCAGTCTAACCGTGATTTGATGACAAAAAAGAGTCACCTACAGAAACAGCCCCTAAACTTGAAGGCTTAACGGCAAACAGAATGGCTCTCATAAATACCAATTGTAATTATGATCCACCAGCAAACAAATCTCTATTTGTCAGGCCAATCTGACAAGAATAAGGGTAAACCAAGTAGGCCTTTTGCATATATTGTCTGACTGATGTGTCATCGTGACAGTTTAATACTCCATAATTATGTCATTGTGGTGATGGCTGATGGCTGAACTGGCCCAGGTTGGAAATGCGCAGTCGAGGCGTGAAGAGTGAGATGTTTTGCCGCAAATTGCGCCAGCGTTGATGACCTAAGAGGTGATGAATATTCGGAGGTGACCTACTCAACACAAAGAGCGATGGCAGGAGACAAACACAAACAAGCAGACGGTTTGTCTGCTTGTGTGTCGGGGGAATTATTAAACATCATTTTGCATAGTCACTGGACAAAACATGTCTACCGTCATGCTAATAGTCTGTTTACTATGAATATATCATTTCAAACTTTAGGTGTTGCATGCGCACAAGGTGACAGCATACTCTAATAACGGCACTTACACTCATAATATCTTTTGACTGACAGGTGCTTTCCCGAGGGCCCCGCCAACTGTCATTGAACACTTCGTCAGCCATGGGCTCAATGTGTCATCCAAGTAACCATAAAAGTTCCCCCCGCTCTCTTTTCATCTACGTGCTGCTAATCAACAAGTTATCAAGTCAAAGAGACAACAAGTGTCTCTTTATTCTGCAGGAGTGATGTTTACTGCGGGTATAAAGGACAAAAATACTGCTGTTCATACTTTTTTCTTTTTAAATAGGTGTTTACCAAACCATCTCTAGACTGAACTTTGTGCAGAATGATAACATAAGAGGGTGTGGTAATCTTTCCTCCATATGCTGCATAAGTTTGCCTAATTTTCTCATTTGATTTTTACTTATTGTAATTGTATTGTCATTTCTGTCCAAACCTTTAAAAAACAAAAACTCATTCATATTTGCCCCTCCCGATAGAGGGTAGATGCTAGATAGTTTTTATTGAACGTAGTTACTGGCAGGAGCTTATCTGTATTTCCAGTGTCCTGTGTTCCCCAGCTCAATATCCTCTTAATATGACACATTAAGGTGACCTTTCAAAGGGTTTTATGTTCTCAGCATTGCTTTTTTCCCCCCTAGGTCAGACAATCAATGAATGTTTCCCTGGGTCAGTTGTGTTGAAGTCACCCACCTACAGCTCATAGCCTACTGATGTAACACTCCTTTGAAACCTATGCTTTCTAATTTTGCAGACAAACGGTTTTCTTTACTTCGATTCTGGTTAATGATATCTCGGACATAGCAGAGCGTCCTAACCAAATCATTTTAATTTCTTGTTGTGTTGGGCGTGGCTGTAGTAATCGTCATGGGAACAAATGCGGAAGAGAGGTGACAAAGTATAAGAGCACCAAATTGAGTGTATGGAGGCAGGTTGGGGTGAATGGGTCAAACCAACACAGGACATTTACTCTGGAGACCAGGGGTCTCGTTCTTTCGGTCATGACGGTATTAAATTCAATTTATCGCACCATTGTGACAAAAAGAGAGCTGGGCCAGAAGGCAAAGGCTCTCAATCTACCGGTCAGTGTTCGTTCCTACCCTCATCTACGGTCATGAAGGCTGGGTCATGACCGAAAGAACAAGCTCCAGGGTACAAGTGGCCGAAATGGGTTTCCTCAGGAGGGGGGCTGGCTCTCTTAGAGATAGGGTGAGAAGCTCAGTCATCCGAGAGGAGCTTGGAGTAGAGCCGCTGTTTCTTCACATTGAAAGGAGCCAGTTGAGGTGGTTTGGGCATCTGGTAAGGATGCCTCCTGGGGGGGTCCCTAGGGAGGTGTTCCAGGCACGTCCAACTGGGAGGAGGTTTTGAGGAAGACCCAGGACTAGGTGAAGGGATTCTATCTCCAACCTGGCCTGGAACGCCTCGGGATCCCCCAGTCGGAGCTGGTTGATGTGGCTCGGAAAAGATGGATGGATGAAGATGGATGACCGTGTTTTACAGGCTTTAGTCATTGACATAATGGCGTCCTCATTTTAGTAGTGTTACTCATTTTAAGCCTATCCCTGATGTTTTCCTAACCCTATATTATATAGTTATTATATTATCTAAATTATATAGTATTGTTCTTGTCCAGTTCCTGTTTCACAACATTTACTACGTGTTTTAAACTGCATGCTTTAAGTTAAATAGAACAGACACATGGTTTTGATGACATGATTTATCCGCCACCATGCGGTCAAATGTCGTTTTTGGAGTCTTTGGAAATCAACCTTCAAGATAATTTTGATAACGAGGACCCTGGGAGGGACGGCCTGGTCCCCTGAAAAGATCTTGTGACATTTTTAAAGTTGGGTTGTTGTACGGATCATGTACATGTTATGTAGTGAGGTGCTTTAGAGGTGCTGGACGGAGCCAGGCTAGCTGTTTCACCTGTTTCCAGTCTTTATGCTAAGCTAAGCTAACAGAAATGAAAGTGGTATACTCTAATAAACAAATATTTTCTTCCTGTCCTAACTAATAAATACAATTGATATTTGACCGAATGCTGGATGGGTTAGGGTTAGAGCGACTGAGTGACTCTGACACCTGAGTCTGAGATCTGAGGATGTCCTAAAATGAACACCATATGCATGAGTATGACTAAACTAAATTAAATATTATGTTGCTTAGATAAGTCCAGTTGGATTTGGTGTGGGGCCTGCGGTTTGTGTCAACTCATAATAAAAACAGAAGGTTGTACTGTGGTAAAAAACAAAATGAAATAAATAACTTGTGGCATACTATTAAAAATTGGTAATTGTTTGCAACATAATTCCATTTTGACATATAACACCACAGAAGTGTGACTGAGATTAAGCGTACAGTTTTGACCTTAACTGAGGCAAAGCAAAATGCTGCTTAATTCATTTTCTTTCACACATTCCAACCTTGAGATTGGTCAAAGGAGAGGAAAACTACTTCCCAGCCGCCCCATACACACATGTAGTGTGGAGCCGAGATCTGTGTAAATGAAAGCGTCACATAATACATTGGACTGACCTGCAACCTTGACCGATTGAAAACACATTTTTGTTCTCTTCAATATTCATCTTGCAACTTGTTTCAATGTGACAAATGATGAGTGGACAAAATACAGTTTCCATTCTTTAAGGTACAACAAGAACAACGGCATTTAAACCATCTCTATAATTGAACACGCAACATGGAAGATATGTCCATATTGATACGTCTTTGTAAATCAAAAGTAATTATTAACTCTTCTTTCTAGATTTGAAAGTAGTTCATTTTACTGAGAGTCTTCTTGAGTAGAACCACCAAAACACCAAATGAAGATGTGACTTGTGGTAAAAAGGATGAGAAAACATATATAAAGAGCAATCTAAGCCTATGTTAACTGTGCAACAAAGAGAAAAGCTCACATTTTTGAGGAAGCACACAGACATTAAGTCAGAAAGAACTTGCACATGAAAATACATAAACTGGAAGTTTCAGTATTTATGAAAGGTGAGGAAATTGGTAACTGTTGAAGGACGACACCTCTTTGTTGCAAGCAATTTCTGCCTTTCACCTAAAGTGTGAAAGGACTTGATTATTAGTGTGGAGATGACTTATCAGCAGCAGAGACGCCCTGTTTACAGCAATAAAAAAATAAATAAAAAAAATGTTCTCGGGCCAGATGTGGCAAGTAATAAGGGTGCTCATACTAAATCATTAGGACTTTCCTCCCATTTCTTTCACAAAAAACACGCAATTGAAACCAAAACCATCATCACTTCTTCATCGTTCATGCAAATCATTAATCTTAACATCTTATCACGATCTACCCTCTATTATATCTCAACTACCACTTTTATGTCGCTAGAAACATAGTAGTAGAAACGAGAAAAACAGAGAGAGAAGACTTCCATATATATCAATAGACTTTAAGACTCCCTGGGTTAAAACTTTCAAAAGCTTCTATCGCTTCACCACAAGCAAGGCTGCTTTCTGATGATTCAAATAATTCCAGCCCCTCTTTTCAAATAGAACATTTTGATGGATTATGCAGTGCCATCCTTCACCGCACCGAACACATTTGAATAAATGTAGATTTGAGATTTACTGAAAGATGAGGCCAACGTGTCAGAGTGATACACAACGGCATGCAAATGCTCTGTACTTTGAAGCCGTAGCCTTTTAGAAATGCGGTGTGGAATTTTACATGCAACAGTTATAAATAGTTTTTTCTCCATGTTAATTTCATTTATTCAGCTGGCTGTCACCCCGCGTATCGCGTACTGTCACATTGCGCTGTGACGTTAACAGTGATTTGTCTGCTCTCTGAGACCTGTCGTATAAACTGATTTCAGGACAACCTTTTTGATTTGCCATCATGTCATTAGAAATTCAATGAGAAGCGCTTTAAATGGGAAGGGGTTCAGTTAAATTGGCCTGAACGTACAATATACAAAGGCAGAGAGAATGAAACAGCAATTTGTGCACACTGTGGGAAACAATCAGCGCAAACCTCAGAAGATATGACATTTGGGTACAAGTGACACAAATGAAATCATGTACAACAACCCCATTACACATGTATGCCATTTGACAACCGCTAAGTCTACTGATATTTGAAGCAGAATAATCCACGTTGTGCAGGTCCAACCTATTTATTCATGCACAGATCACGGTTCTCTCCGGCTTAGGAAATCCGCTTTTGCTTCAATAACGCCTTTGTCACACGCAGACTTCCCCGCCCTCGCTAACTACACTATCTCCCTGCCTGTTCAAGCAAAACTTTATGCTAAGTAAATCATTTACATCTCCCAAGCAGCCTATCTACATTTTCCAATAAACCCTAAATTGATGGATGTCATCTTAGTGCTCACAGGCAATAACTCCTGCTGCCTTCGAAATAACAATATGTTTTGGTTTTATGAGGTCTAGACATGCTATTCTTTTTAATGACATCCCTAGGCCAGGGCTGTTTACATATATTGATATCTGTTTTTTAGCTGGAGCAGCTCTGTCCTCCTCAGAGCTAAGTTTGACTTATGCTGACACAACACAACTTTCTATTTGATGAGTTTAGACCACCGAGTGCGGCTGTAAAAAAAAAAATGTTTCTGATTTATGTCTCTGAGATGCATTTTACAGGGATTAAAGACAACATTTCTACCATAATAAAATCACAAAAGACAAATGCGAACCACTTTATCATGCTGTTTAGTTGGTTTTATTTAAATTCCACTCCTGGTTGTCCCTTTACAAATCAAGTATATCCTTTTAAACTTCAATTGGCATACGCACATGGTGAATAAATAGTATTAGGTGAATGCTGATAAACATAAAAACTAAGTGCAAATTTAAATGTAATCAAGCAGGCCCAAATGTCATCCAGAATGAAAATGAATGAATTTAGCGGCCAGTTATTGTTTTTTTGCTTTTAGTGGAGATGTGTTAACATTCTGAGTTTTATTTAAAAGAAAAAAATCTGCGGATTTCATCCAAGCTACAGTTTAAGCTGGATTGTGTTTGTTTGGTGGTGTTTCTTCACCATAACACACACTCTGAAATGCCCTGTAGACAAATATTGCCAATCACTTTTTTACTAGTCAGAACAACCTGGTTATTTCACTGGTTTGAAGTGGGCGGGGTTCAGTTGGAAAAAAGTGATATCATATATTCCCATGAACCAATAGGATGTAACATTTGATTCAAAACCTGATGACCACAGGCTTGTGGTCCAGGAAACAGGGTTGAATTACTGACAGAAGCTATTATCCTACATTATCAGCGAGCGTGTTAGAAGCTAGAAATAATCAGGACCAATCCCATCAGCCACTCTCCTCTCTTTTAAAAGCAGAGCTCACAGTGACGTACAGTTCGGTAATGTGTAGAGAGTTTGGAAGAGTTTCTCCCAAGAGGAAACTTGTCCAGGAAGTGAAGGGGTCTAAATTGAACTGCCAAATTTTAAATTCAAGCTTGAAAGGCCAGAGTTCACCTTGTTTTCTCTGAGTTGAAAAGTGCATTTGAAAAATATATATCTATATAGTTTAGTTTGACTTTTTTGTCCCTGCAGCCAAACTGGGAATGAATCATGAGTTTATGGCTGCGTAAACTGACAATTCCAGTAATTACCCTGTTTACAAATCACAAAATAATGATACTGTTTATAAACCGCTGCGCCTGACGGACGTAAGAGTGCCAAGTTGTGCTTTATGTCCTGCGCCCGCGTGAAAATAGAGCAATCAGACTTCACATAAGGAAACACTGGTGACATACATGCAACTGCTGCCATTCCATTAAATGGACTGACATCTCTCCCAAGAGAAGGAGCTTTATTTATGTGAACAACACTGAGGCTTACAAGAAAAACAAAAGCCATGCAACATGAGGGACAGAGCACAGTTCAGTCTCAGTGCATAAAGGTTCAGCAGTATGCCGCTGTGTTCATACATTTCACCAGTTAAAGCGCCTTAAACGGCAACAATATTGTGCTGTAACATCAAGGCGCATTTAAAGATGATAGGTAAAACGGTGGCTCTGTTCTAATGAGTGCCGGCGCATGCGAAAACCAATTGAAATTGATTTAGAGAGGGCACAGACTTTTACAATGACCAATTAAAGTTACGAGAGCATCATGGACTGTCAAACCTAAATGGGACCTGATTGCAGAAAAGAGTGTGAAGTATTAAAAAAATGTCCTTTCCTTCAGCTTGTGTGCACACTAAAGGATGTAGTTCACAGTAGTGGAACTACATGGAATTTTCCTTGGTGATTGGGTGCATACTTACATACAAACAAACATATTAAGCATCAATACAAATTAACACCAAATCAGAGACAAATATATCCCTTGTGTTGTACTCCTGGGTCAAAAACGGACATAAATTGGAAATTTTTATCCCTTTTTATCCAAACTTTGTTTTTAGTTTTCACTAACGCCACCTTACTAGTTTTACACTACTTTTTGGAATCCATGGTCAATAACCTTAATTTATATAGAATTATACCTAATATTTGAGTTAAAAAAGCAGAAATTATGAATTATTTTGACCAATAAGTTAAGATCAGAAGAATGAAAGTGATCAATTGTATTTGCAAAGAGCGTTGTATGGAATCCAATCCATTTTTCTGTGGTAATTTTGTTAAAAAGAAACCCGTATTTCAGATATAGACATTTTTTAAAGGGGTCAGATTTGACCCGAGGACAACAAGAGGGAAATACAAAATAGTAGTATAAATATCTGCTTGTACACTGTATTGTCGTTCAAATAGAGACAGAGGTTGCTCTTTCTCAAGAACTGTCACCAAACCTGCTACAGGTGCTACTTCGTTATTCAGTCGGGGAACAGGACTGTTGTGTGCACGCATCTTATTTGTTGTATTCAAGATTATCGTGAAAATGATGCTGCATCGTATGTGAATTCACTGCTAAAAAGTATATATAGAAACACATCTTAGCCAAAATGGCATGTACAGTACTGCAACTTCAAACTAGCTGGGAGTTCAGAAATTATGGATTTTTTGGGGGGATAAATATACTTGGTCTTCAGTTGTAACTTAACAATTAAATGTTGAACATGGATGTGGAATTGGAAGCATTTATGTCTTTGTCTGATTGTGTTAGTCAATATCTACTGAAAGTTAAAAGCAAGCTAATGTGTCAAAATTGTAAAGTTGTCTAGAGTGAATGGGTGTGTCCGCTCACAGAAAAAGCCATTTAAACTTCAGAGCAGATTCACAAAGCAGCAGCAAAAATAGTACACTTTTGAGTATATTTATATATGCAAATATAACGGCTCTACCATTTTCCTTTCGAGATGCTGGCGGAACAAAGAACGAAAGACAGATGAAAGAATTAGCTTTGAGTGAAAATCTGACATGTGGAATCGGCTTATGAAATGAATAGCATTAATGAAGGTCTGCCACAGAGATTCATCTATCAGGAGGGCTTTTAGCAGTACCACTAGTTTGTACAACATAAGTTGTACAAGATTTGTCATAAGAATGTTATAAAGTGTTGCCAAGTAGAAGATCCAAAAGAAAACAAATATAATGATAAAGAAAAACTGTTGCCCTGTTGACTCCTTTACAGCCCACAGCTCATTAAGGAAGACTCACCCTTTAAGACCCCTATTAGACCCCATTGGGAAAACAGCAAAGAGAAGTAAAGTCTAAATACAAAGTTCTAAGTTAAATTAGTTTTGTGTTAAGAGAAGATACAAAGTTAAAGCAATTAAATCTCTTCAAATGTTTTGGGGCTTTGGTCGCAACTGTTTGTTCATCTTTTTAAAAGCAAAATCAGTGATCACACACATATTTTTAACACGTAAGTATTTAACAGTGCCCTGCCACACGTATTTCATTACGTTGTGGTAAAGTTCTACCATGGACTCTGTAACATTCTTGGAAAAAATGCCGTGGTTACCTTTTTCAAGCCATTCTAGCGCGGTATAGAAGGTTCTCATTAATATTCGAGCTAAGCTGCTTGACTGTGATTGGCTAACAGCCAGCCAATGACAGCCTGGCTATCAGTATCCTTTACCCAGCGCAACTGGGCGAGCTCATGAATATTAATGAGCTCAGGCAACATGACGTCAGACTGACCAGCTGTTGTGATTTCTCCTCATATTTCTCTTCAGTGACTAAAGCTGAAAGAGGAGGTAGCAGTTCATTTTCACATTCACCACATAACACAAACACATATGGACCTGATATATTTCAAAAAATGCAAGAAAAAACAGTTTTGTATGGCAGGGCACCTTTAAGTATAAATTACGACTATATTCTGAAATGTGAATTGCAGATTCTCGATCTATAACTCAACTCTTCTAATCAGAGATATGAATAGATACTGTACATCAAGCATTGTATGATTCATGAAAATATGGACTTAAATGAATTGAAGTGAATGTTACAATTGTACCAAATACACAAGAATAGGTAACACTTTACTTGAAGGTATCTACATACGAGTGAAACCCACTGTCATGAACACATGACACAGTCATGACACAGTCATGACACATGAACCCTAACCCTAACCCTAACCCTAATTCTAACTTGTCATGACAAAATTGAATGACACTTACTAAAATACAGTATCATAACATTCCTTTAACTATGTAAATACCGTACATATCCACACTCCTTTTATGTTTTTATTTATATTTCTACTTGATATTTATACTATTTGTGCAACTGCAATACAGAATTTACCTTCGGGGATCAATAAAGTATTTCTGATTCTGATTCTGAAAAGAAACGTTATTTCATAAACCTTTATGACTTCTTTATGATGTTCATGACACGTTCATGACAGTGTCATGTCACTCTTATGTAGATACCTTCAAGAAAAGTAAAGAACCAAAAATCTATGAGTACAAATAGATATTTTACAGAAATACAGAATAACTGGCTTTGTTTTGAATCCCAACATGTTAATTTTATTTGGGTGTTGTGTTCACACTGGAAAAGTAGATTTTAAAAAGTCATTTAAAGATAAAACTTTTTGAGGGTGTTGTTGATGGATACTTTTCTCCCACGATGTAATTTTAAACGTATAATTAAACTAACTGTTCGAGAAACAGCTGCAAAAACAATGACATCTGACAGCTCAAGTATTGTATCATTTCCTGTTAAAAATATAAAAGAACTATCTATAACATGCAGGTAATCATCCCAGCCATACATAAGTCAGCTACATAATGACAGCAGGTGTGTGTCTGTGTGCTGCAGAGGTGCCTTTTAGCAATAAAAATGAAAGAGTTACAGCAAATCAAAATGTTCAGTTATGCTAAGTGCACAGATATGGATTGGAAAGAAGAAAAGTTTCTGTGCAGTGAGCTGAACATCTGAACTGCGGGCCTGTTGATCGTTTGGCAGCTTAACTTTACTTGTTAGCAACAGACAGACTGCTATTTGGGAGCCAATGGATCAAGCCAATATTTCCTTTCAAATACATTTACCTGTCATCTCAGATGTAAACAATGTGACTTTGAGTTTCCCTCTTCCATTAGCTCTATTGCCTCCCATGTCTCTCCGCAGTGCAATGACTCAAGTATGAGAAGTAATCAATAGGCTTCTGGTTTGGGTGAATGAGCCTTAGTGCATGGTGTGCACAGTCTTGATCAGCTTGACAATGACAGATTATATTGCTGTATTCTGAGAGTAATTAAGATGGGTCTATCGTCACGCTGATAACTCAAGAACATGATGCCCGCAAGGCATGCAGCACCAGCCTGTCAGACAACGGCTCTCTTCTGTGGAAACAGCATCAACGTTTTCTTATGACTCACCTTGAGAGGAGGCAAAAAATCCTGCATCGGCTGTCAATTTTGTAAAGGTTCTGTGTACCCTAGCCTTACTCAGGATTACTACCATCACGAGATTGGAAAACATATACTGTGTATACACACACACACACACACACACACACACACACACACACGGGTACAACAACCCTGTAATAAATACCAATGCAATTCTGAGGAACATTTTTAACAGGATTACAAAAATTGTTGAACATTTTGGGAAATACATTTGCTTTCTTGCCTGTAGTTAGATTTAAGGATTGACTGATAACCACTCTGATGTCTGAACAATAAATATGAAGTTATAACCAGTAGAAGGCTCATCTTTGCTCAGCACATAGTCTGGTAACAGCCTAGCTCAGTCCAAAAGTAACAAAATCTGTGAACCAGCACCTCTGTAACCCCATATTAGCCCATATTGGTTTGTTTGATTGAGATTGAATGTAAGAACGACAAATTAGCCATTTTAAAGGGGGGAGGGGTTATGCACCAGACTACTTCTTGGTTGGGACCAATGACTTTATGGAGTCTCAGCTGGTTGCTTGCCAACTGGTCCAAGCCATCTTGATTTCAGTTTGGATTAAACAAACAACACATACCATGTTAATTAGTGAGCTTTAGAGGCACCAGCAGGAGGATTTTGTTAGCATTTGGACGGAGCCTAGCTAGCGGTTTCGGCCTGCTTCATCCTGTTTCCAGTCTTTACGCTAAGCTAAACTAACAAGAAAGTTGCAGAGCGTGAGATGAGAAGTAGCGCTGAAATGATTAGTTGAGTCTCCGGTTAGTCAAAGAACAACCCCTATCTGGTTACGGCTTCTGAAATGTAGCATTTCCTACTTTTTTCAGTTCAATATCTTTGCGTTTTGGACTGTTGGTTGTATGGTAATGTATTTCGGGCCTGAATGCATCATATGGAAGTTTCTGTATCTCCTTAAGTGTATTTAATGTTGTTTCTTTAAGACGTGTTTGTTATTTCCAGCCGGTAGCTCGAGTGTATTGTTCAAATAAGATTAGAGGAACATTAGGGTGCAACGGAGGCACTGCTGAAAAGAAACATACAGTAGAAAGTTGGAAGGACTGGGCTATTCTAATGTTCTAAAGTCTAGCTACATCCTGCTGTGTAAGGGGAGAATATTTCATTCAGTCTGCATAAATGCATTAGCAAACAGAACTCCAACAAGAAAGGGAGCGAAAGTAGGGTATACTTATCCCCATATGTCAGTGTATATAAGCAATAATTAGATTTTTCACAGTTTTTTCTCATATCTCAGAGTAAAGCATGACATCAGCAGCATGTTGTTTTTTCTATTAGCAATGCAGGTTTTATTGATTAGTGTTCTGTTGGCTCTCACTTCTACGTTACTGTACTTTACATTTTTTGCATTATTCTGCTTCCACCTGCATGTCGCTGCTTAAAGAGGACTCTAGGTACACAGTGGTTATTATATCAGGCTCAGACCTGCCCAAACAAGCCCAGAGAGGAGATAGAAAGGAACTGCTCCCCTTCTGTTGTCTGTCTATGAAAAGTGCAGTAACAGAGCTCTGCCAGATAAAAAGATTTCTATAGGAGTGAATGGCCTGCCATCAAACCACAGTGGACATAGTAGATCAGACTTCCAAACTAAATATCTCTAAAAGTAGAAATAAGCCAACTCACCAGACAAAAACATCTCATAGAAGCCAAACACTGTGCAGCTGCTGATTAAAGCAACCAAACCTTTTTCATTCCAATTCAAGCAGTGGATTAGCGGGAGCTCAATAACTGAATTTATTGATTAGAGATTCAGCCTTCTCTCTCAGAAAGAGTCCTTTCTCCTCCACATTGATCAGTAGTTATTTAGTCCTAATGTTGTGACTTCTGGTCGGAATCTCATCCACTCGAGGTTCTCCTCCTTGTTCTCCTTAGCTGTGACTGCTCGAAACATTGGAACATTTCTTCAAAAGAATTATCTGTTTATTTGATCCACATTATGTTTAAGAAACAATGCAACAGTATGTAAAAAGATATCATCGGTGTCACCATCATCAGCAAGGAATATGCTTTTTTAGGCTGTAATTGTGGTTTCCCCTTTAGGTACAAACAGTGTAATTTGGTATGCTCTGATGAAATATATCATCTAATATTTGTAAGAGTCAGAGCATTGGTGTCTCAGATATTGCATATGACACATGGATGAGTGAACAAATTATGCAGAGGGCCCCTTTGGGCTGATGAGTCTGATTTTTGATAATGTGAGATGCATCCCCAACTTCTGACAAAAATCCAACAAGAGAATGAAGAAGAAAGTATTGCAGGGCCCTCCTTTACCCAATCAGTGGGATTTTTCTTTAAATGCCATAATGAAGCAATGAGTTCCACTTTCTGAAAACGTGATCAGGGACAATAAAGGCACAGGACTATAGATACAGTGATTCTTTTAGGTGAATCAGTGTCATTCGGAAAAAGGACAGATCAATGACACAAAAAGAAAAGATGTTCTTTTTTTCCCCATCAAAAGACAGCTAGAAAGACACAGTTATTGTAATTAAGTAGCATTGATGAGTCTGAGCCTACGTATGCCTATTATAAAACAAGTGAGAGCCAGCTAATCCTGCTTTGTATGAAACCAGAATACCATCCTTTGATATTTACGTTCTCATATAAAAAAGGAAAGTGCTGTGAATAACTCATGGTGACAAGTGAGCTAAATGTGAAACATGCTGATGTTTAGCTGGTGTAATATTAACAATGGTAGTAAACCTTGTTAGCATGCTAACATCAGCTAATCAGCACTAGAGTGCAGCTGAGGCTGATGGGAATATATGCATGCGAGTAAAGTATTTTGGACCTGATGATGCTACATGAAAATGCTGAAGGATCACCAAAATTAATTTAACTCATCCTGGAGGGACCATAAACCTGTGGACCAAATTTCACTGCAATCCATCCAGTAGTTGCAGAGACATTTCACAAAAGACTAAAAGTGTCAACCCCATGGTGGCGCTAGAGAATACGTTAATAACTCATGAGGCTTTATCCTTATTGCACAAATTCACTTAGCGATAGGGTGAGAAGCATCCGCGAGGAGCTCGGAGTGGAGCCGCTACTCTTTCGCCTCGAAAGGAGCCAGTTGAGGTGGTTCGGGCATCTGGTAAGGATGCCTCCTGGACCCCTCCCTAGGGAGGTGTTCCAGGCACGTCCAGCTGGGAGGAGGCCTCGTGGAAGACCCAGGACTAGATGGAGGGATTATATCTCCAACCTGGCCTGGGAACGCCTCAGGATCCCCTAGTCGGAGCTGGTTGATGTGGCTCGGGAAAGGGAAGTTTGGGGGCCCCTGCTGGAGCTGTTTCCCCTGCAACCCAACACTGGATAAGTGGACAAAGATGGATGGATGAAGATGGCTGGATGCACAAATATGAAGAGGGTCAATGAAATCCTGATGTGACAGGAGACAACTCAGCATTTAGCCGCAGATGGATTCTCCCTGCAGTCCCTGATCAACTTTAATTCAAATTTACTTGGCGAGCGTGCACACTGTAGTACAATTTAGGGAAGGTTTAAAGGTATCAAAGTTTGAATCCCATCCAGCCTTCGTGAAAACACAATTACTGGCATTTGGGGTGCTATATGTGAGAGACAGCTGAATGGTCAGAGCACTGTAGCCACTGTAGCCACTTTTGAGAAACTTCATATAACTGAAGTGGATTCCTATTTGTCAAAAGTGTGGTTTGCATTATGGTACGGTGCAGGGTTACAGAGAATATCTGCCCAAAGGAAGTGCTGTGCTTTGACTGCTCCACAGCCTTAATGGTGGCTTGTAATTGCTCCATCACCCATACTAATGTGCACTCTATGCCCCTTTCAAAACAAAAACATTGCATTTCCTTTTTTTCCCCATTGTGGACCTGATTGTCACCGTCTGAGCATCGCAGCCAATAGAGTGAGCTCTCTCAGATCCAGGGAACAGAGAGAACAATGTCATATTCATAAGCAGAGACATCAGCTCTCCTCCTCATTACCACAGCACAGTCATGAATGGAAGCTTCTGTCCCCACAATCATGAAAGGACCTGTCATCTGTCTGTTTCTCCTAATTGACTGTTTACTACATTTTAACAGACAGACAGACAGACAGACAGACAGAGAGGTCTCATCGTCCTCAGTTTGTCATTCAGTTTAACACTGTAGTACAGTGTTATGTAGAAATGTCCCCAGTTTCTATACTACATTCTAGTTTAAAGACCCACCATTTTCCCTTCTTTAATTGCTTTTTATCTTTTGACTTGTCTTTTATTTCCCTGTAGTGTTTTTTCATTGCCTCTCCTGACTTCCTTCTTCTTTATGTAACTTTGTTTTAATCATGTCAGTTGTTTTGGATTTAATTTTGTATTGTTGTATGTTATGTACTTTTTATTTATGTAATGTTGTCTACTGAGTCCGATTTCAAACTATCTGCCTGGGTTGTAAAGCTCTTTGGCTTAACGTATGTTGTTTTAAATGTGCTGAATAAATGAAAATGACCTGACTTGACCAAATGACTCAAAGGGACAACATGTCCTCAGCAGTACTCCTGTGACAAAACAACCTCATGCAGTATTTACCGGCGCAACCCCTGCAATTGCTCTTGACATAAGAACTGGTATTAGATCTGCAAAGCTAAATCAATTAATCAATTAGTTGTCAACTATTAAATTAATCCGTTTGAGTCATTTTCTATAAGGAAAAAGGAAAAATTCTCTGATTCCAGCTTCTTAAGTAGTTTCTTCAGTGCTCTATCACAGTAAAATGAATACGTGACATTTGAGGATGTCATCTTGGGCTTTGGAAAAACTGAACATTTATTACCTTTTTTTGACATTTTATAGACCAAACAACTTTGAAAATAATTAGTAGGGACTATGGAGTTAGGAATGGTTAAATGCAGAAGATGCATTCCACATGTGTGTAAATGTACTATATACAGATATGAGAAATATTATTACATAATACATATTATTACACATGTGGACAAAGACCTTTGTACGGAGCACCCAAGGTGATGTTTTTAAGGAATATTTGGAATCTTTCAGACACTGAAAAGAATAAATGATAGAACATGGACTTAACCACCACCATTCTTTCTGTGTAGACTGGCTGAGTCGCTCTAACCTCTGACTCGAGAAATAGTGAAATCTGCGTATACAATCGGAGCTGGGGGACTATCTGCGCTCACATCCATTTTCAAAAAGCCTTCTCAAAAAAGAGCGTGAAGTTCGATCGTTGACACCCTTGCCATGCCCAGACAAGGTAGTAATGGTTTAAAAGCATTCAATTTCCAGAAAAAAAAAATCACACATACACGGCAGATACAGCAAAATACAAAGCAGATACAGCAGAAAAACACAGTCTGGAGGTAAGATGTACCTTCTAAAAGATAACAGCAGAACCCACACAACTTATTTTGTTCCATCTGATTCCAGTGGCTAAATTCCCTCCATGCATTAGCTGCCAATTCTCTGCCGGCCCCTCCCTTTCCAACAGTAAGATTAGCTGCCACCGCATAAAGTAGTGCCATGCATTATCTAGCAATTAGAGTGAGGCTTATTAAGGAGAGTTTAATGTATATTTAATGAGCAATAAATTCAATTTCTTTAAATAGAAGAGTTTATTATTGTTACAAATGATGTACTGTGGTGATCATAAATGTACCGGCGATGAAATACTACACAAGCGGGCACATATCAACGGGCCATTAAGTGCAGTATTACATTTATCCTGAAACATAGTACTGCAAGTGCTATTTCATCCAGATAGTGGAGAGAAGGCCACTTCTGTGTGGGTATGAGAAGATATTTGTCGTAGGTAGGGCTGGGCAACATATCAATGTTGTATCGATATTCCGATATGAGACTAAATATCGTCTTAGATTTTGGATATATTGTAATATCTTAATATGGTAAGTGTTGTCTTTACCTAGTTTTACAGTAAAGTCATGTCATTTTCTGAACTTACCAGACTGTTCCTGCTGTTCTATTATTTACCTTTAACCACTTAGTTATTAAAACATTTCTGGACAATATTTACAAAAAAATCTCATTGTGTAAATAACATTTTGTCTAAGCACAAATCAACCACACAATATCCACCATACAATATTGACATTGAGGTATTTGGTCAAGAATATCGTGATTTTCTCTATATCGCCCAGCCCTAGTCGTAGGTATAGAAGATTTACTCAATTAATTTTCAATTAATTAACTTAATTAATTTAGTCAGTCGACAGAGAACTCTCTGGATTCAGCTTCTCAATTGTGGGGCATTGTTGTTTTTCTTTCTCATGTGATAGTAATGTGTTGGAGTTTAGACCAAACAAGCTGTTTGAAGGCGTCAGCTCGTCCTAAAGTGCCCATATTCTGCTCATTTTCAGTTTCATAATTGTATTTAGAGGTTGTATCAGAATAGGTTTACATCGTTTAATTTTCAGAAAACACCATATATGTGTAGTACTGCACATTGCTGCAGCTCCTCTTTTCACCCTGTGTGTTGAGCTCTCGGTTTTAGCTACAGAGTGAGACATCTCACTTCTGTACCATCTCTGTTGGGAGTTGCACATGCTCTGTAGCTAGTTAAGGACTACTAGCCAGTCAGGAGCAGAGTATGAGGGCCCTGACAGTACCTAGGTAAGGACTACTAGCCAGTCAGAAGCAGAGTATGAGGGCCCTGACAGTACCTAGGTAAGGACTACTAGCCAGTCAGGAGCAGAGTATGAGGGCCCTGACAGTACCTAGGTAAGGACTACTAGCCAGTCAGGAGCAGAGTATGAGGGCCCTGACAGTACCTAGGTAAGGACTACTAGCCAGTCAGAAGCAGAGTATGAGGGTCCTGACAGTACCTAGGTAAGGACTACTAGCCAGTCAGAAGCAGAGTATGAGGGCCCTCACAGTACCTAGCTAAGGACTACTAGCCAGTCAGAAGCAGAGTATGAGGTCCTGACAGTACCTAGCTAAGGACTACTAGCCAGTCAGAAGCAGAGTATGAGGGCCCTGACAGTACCTAGCTAAGGACTACTAGCCAGTCAGAAGCAGAGTATGAGGACCCTGACAGTATCTAGGTAAGGACTACTAGCCAGTCAGAAGCAGAGTATGAAGACCCTGACAGTACCTAGGTAAGGACTACTAGCCAGTCAGAAGCAGAGTATGAGGGCCCTGACAGGACCTAGGTAAGGACTACTAGCCAGTCAGAAGCAGAGTATGAGGGCCCTGACAGTACCTAGGTAAGGACTACTAGCCAGTCAGAAGCAGAGTATGAGGGCCCTGACAGTACCTAGGTAAGGACTACTAGCCAGTCAGGAGCAGAGTATGAGGACCCTGACAGTACCTAGGTAAGGACTACTAGCCAGTCAGGAGCAGAGTATGCGGCTGTGTCACAGAAGTAAAGGCTGGACTAAAACAGAGCTGTTTGGAGCAGTTTGTGAACAGTGTTTTCTGTTGGAGATGGTAAGTCCCTTTGGACTTTGTAAACCTATAATGTGCACAAAAAAGATATTTAACACAATCTAAGAAAGGGAAAAAAGTCAAAAAGCATAATATGAGCAAGTTTTTTATTTAATTTGTTGACATTCTATTGGTCAGATGAATTGAAAAAGTTATCAATCTATAATAAAAAATATTTACGGCCCTAGCACATTTACTCAAGTGTTGTACTTGAGAACAGTTTTATTCTAATTGCACTTGGATATTTCTTTTTTATGTTACTTTATATTTCTACTTCACCCCATTTGAGTGGCAAATATTTTGTGTGTATTTGATTTTCTTTTTACTCCATTAGGTTTATTTGACGGCTGCAGAATAACATTTTACATACAAAACCAACGATGGGCTAAAAGCCAAAACAGTTGCGTTTGTATGCATTTAATTCTCCAACATTAAAAAGAAGTTGAATTTAGCCCAAAAACGAAAATGCTGCTGTTAATGCATTAGTAAATATAATCTGGTAACATTTAATACCGCATAATAATACAACACTCACAGGGGATTTGTTTGCATGATGAGTAACTTTTGGTATTTTAAATATATTCTTCTGTCTTATAGTTAGGCTACATATTCTTAGAGGGTAAATTCTTAAAGTAGGCTACGTAATGAAGTATTTTCACACAGTTGTATTTAAAGTAAGGATCTAAATACTTCTACTACCACTGGTTCAAGATCACCTTATATTTAGTACTCAACATAGTAATAAATGTGTTTACTGCAGGCCCCAATATGCACCACTGACAAGAGAGAAAACATTGGAGATCCACACTTCTATGATAACTGAGGAAAAACTACCCAACACCAGAACATACACACACACACACACACGCACACACACAGACTGTAAGCAAACACAAATTGAGGGCAGAGCAGCACACTGCTAGCAGATTTCAGCAGTATCTGTTTCAAAGCCAAGCCCCACCATAAGCAGCCAGAGACGGACATCTTCAATTACTCACCCTGTCACGTGCCAACTGGCAACCAAGAGCACTGTAACAACTGTAGGATTGCTTTTGTTTCTCTGAGATGCCGTCTTTCAGCGGCGTCGTGAGGCTTCATGACAGCTCGTATTGATCCACTTCACCATCACTCAGCCTCAACGAATGACTTTAAACTGGCAATAAGTGGGATTACGCAACCTTCTGAAATCTGACCAGCTGATATGCTACTATAGGCCGAGCCCCAGGAGACACAGGGAGAGAAAATCAGATTTCTTTGTTAGACTGCAAAGTGTCAGCACTTCATAACTGCAGCTTATGTAGCGCTATCAGCCCCTCTATACATTTAACTTTCTCTTATGATGCCCAGGGTCATCTGTCTTTCTATAATTAACACTCCTTCCTTGGTATCTTTAGAACAACACCTATTGATACCAGCAGCATCCGAGTAGTGGACTGTTCTCCTCTCAGTAGAGACAAAGAGTCAAATCCACTGATTCTGGGTTATTTACCAAGAAAAGGTGGAAGCCGTCAAAAGGCATACTGTCAGCACTTCACAAAGCAAGCACTCAGGCCGTTGTTGTTTTTTTTTTTGCTCCCAGCAGCTGGCACAAAGACAATCAAATAAATGGAACCCCGGAGGTCAGATCAAACCTTCTCTGGTTCGGGGATTTCACCTGAAACAGAAGACAGCATCAGCTTCCTGCTGCTGCAACCCTCGGCGAGCTCCAGGCGCATTCATGATGCATTATTTTATTTGACTGAGAGGTTAATTAACTTAATGTGACAAAAAGACGTTACACAATGCTGTAAATGTCATTCAACTGCTATTCAACACAGACTAATAAATCCAACAACTGTGAATTGAAAGCCTTGTAAAAAAAAATAAAATAAAAGTTTTGTTTTTTTAAATCGCACTGTAAAAAAACTTAAATTATTTGACTAGTAAACTCAATAATGAGACCAACATGATTTGGTAGCAGGTTGCAAACACACACACACACACACACACACACACACACACACACATACACAAGCTTTGATGAGTTTCTGCAGACCTGTTGATGGCTTATGTAGATACCACTATACAGTGGTTGAGCCACAATAATAAAGGCAATATGAGAAACATATATTATATCAATAAGAAGTCGCTCAAGTAGACTTCAAGCGTAAACCTGCCATCGCAACTGTTGCTTTCCATTTCAGCAGCCCGGGAATTGACAACCCCACCACACGTCCACCCTACCACTTGGGAGGGATTTAAAGCGGCTGTAAGCTGACATTTTTAACCAGTATTGTTAACAAACACTGACGCATGCAACTCTGATGCAACCGTGGTAGAATAACGGAGGGTGGGGGGTGCTCGGGCTATGGGACTGCAATGGTCGTGCACATTTAGGCGCCTGGTCCATGCAGTTGCAAGCTGTGTAAAACAACCAAATACAAAGCCTTAACAGCGACTTGGCAGATTTACATCCCCAGCCTCTGTGACCGGAGAGGAGAAGTGAAAGACTGCGGACGGGAAAAAAACACACACACACACACACACACACACACACACACACGGGAACACACACTGGCATCAGAGGCTGCAGTTGTGCGGGGAGAGGACACTGTTCGAGACCAGAGCTGCAATGCGTGTTTTTCCTCCAAAGCGCACCTGAAGCGCAGAGATTTGTAGACAGTGGGATGAGTTGGGACTATGAAGGTTTATGCGGTATGACTAAAAAGGAGTGCGTTGGAGCCGTGCTCTCTCTCTTCTTCAATCGGTCTCATTTCATAATAAAAGAGCCACGTTTCACTGTGCAATGCCTGCAACTTGCCCCATAGATCTAAATCCTGTACGACCATTTCACTCGCTTATCTACTTTCTCGCCGCCTGTGCAATTGTGTTGCACTATAACACTACTTTTTTATAGCACTCATCTGTATTGCAGTAGGCTATAACTCATGACAGCACCCTTTCCACCAGCGCGATAATCACAGGAGATAAGTAGCCCAACAGTCACGAGAAGCAGCGTGGATATTTGGGAGTCGACAGCGGTACCAGAGCGATAGAAAGTGATGTTGAGATTTTAAGGGCAAGCTTGTGCGCATCCAGCGCGCAAACGCACCACAACTTCTACCCGGAGCTACTCC
This sequence comes from Etheostoma perlongum, assembly GCA_026937815.1. Taxonomy (NCBI): domain Eukaryota; kingdom Metazoa; phylum Chordata; class Actinopteri; order Perciformes; family Percidae; genus Etheostoma; species Etheostoma perlongum. The sequence goes on from CM049373.1 coordinate 3,086,438, forward strand.
TCTGGCTTCAGCTGTGTGAAGCGGGTAATTCTGCATGGCGGAGGACACAGGCGCGCGCACACACGCACACACAAGATACCAAAAAACTTACCTTTCAGAAGAAACGCCGCTAAAATCACGAAAGCCGAGAGAGAAATAGCGAGAGATCCGCTCCCCGTGATCGCCATGTTGGACACCTGCTTGAGACTGGCGGCGCTAAATCACCTAGAGACGGCCATGGGATGAAAATGTAGACACATGAGAGGCGGAGGGAGGGCTTAAGCAGGGAGCCTGATATCATATTGGGCTGCATTATGTTGCAAAGACATCTTGCCTATAAAATAATATAGGAATATTTCAGTGATACCTTCCAAAATGTCCCAAACTGTGATACTGTCCGTATAGATTGCCACTGAACCCTGTAACCACACTGTAATTCCCAATAGGAATAATGAAGGTATATTACAGTGATAGGCTACCATGTGAAGTGTAAAATACAAGGGAGCGCAGTGAGGTAACTATAAACCCACCACCGAGAACCACAGACACTTTATAGGAATATTATAGTAATTTTCTTTTATGGTTATAGTCTGTTAGTTCATGTGGGTGAGACCAACCTATACTCATCTGGCTGCACTTTGGTTTTTATAGCTGAGGCAGCAATGAGATAAAACATAATTCAGTTTATGTTTATGATACAGCAGTAAGGCCCATAGCCCTGTAAGCTTCTGTTTGTGAAGATGTGTGTGTGTGTGTGTGTGTGTGTGTGTGCGTGTGTGTGTGTGTGTGTGTGTGGAAAAAAGGCATTTTACAGTATGCTGCGTTTTAATCAACATAATTGAAATCAAACTGTAATATGTTAGAAATTACTTAACTGAGGCTTAAATAACAAAAATGGGCATTTTTGTCTAAAAAAAGAAACATATATATATATATATATATATATATATATATATATATATATGTTACTTTTTTATATATACATATACATACTGTGTACAAACCTGCTTAATTAAAGGAATAGTCAGTAAACTTTCAGTGACACTCCGGTTCTCTATGCATTTTGTTCCATGTCAAAGAGCGCCCCCCCTTTCTTTGAGTGGTGTATTACATTTTCTACTCGAAGCTGATACTTGCTGAAGAGGTGGCACACGGTCCTCAGAATTGGGGAACAAAATCACATTAGAATTTCTCATTTTAAAATCATACTGCTTGAATGGGAATTACATACCGTAATTATTAATAGTGTGATCAATTCAACTATCTCCTCCACTCTGTGTGTCTCTGTGTGTGTGTTCTTTATTATATTGTGTAAAGTTTCAACCCTCCCCGACCTGTTCTCATCTGAAACAGTACATTTGGAATATCTTATGGGAATCACAGAGCTACAGAGAACTGTGCATGACAACGTTGAATCTCATTTCCCTTTTTCATTGTGTCAAAACAGCACAAAGGCTGCTAATTGCACAATCTATTCTCTGAGACTGCGTGTCAGTCCTCATTCCATGGATGAGTAGATAGCATTTAGAGCCTCACTCTAATGCTGCAGCCGTCCCTATCGCTACAGATTGAATTCCACACATCAAATTTATTTCAGATGTTATTATCTGTGGCAGCTTGCCAGTTCTGCCTGCCACTCACACAATGTCTCCACAAGGTGTTTTGCTCTCACAGCTCGGGCCATGCTGCTTTCTTTTCTGACAGTCAGAATAGCATTGATGAGCATCAGTCTGCACCTGGTGGAGGTGTGCTCAATAAGATATATTTCCCCATGTTGTATTTTTGTGGGATTTGTAGTAATTTGATTTACAGTATGCCTGGTGGTTCATCTCAGTTCTTGTGCATTCACAATTCCACACAATGCTCCCAACTTTTGTTTTGGCTCTCCGTTGATTCACCCCACTTCTGCACAGCATTTCCTTTGCCAATGAGAATAGATGGGGTTCCTGGGTCTCTCTGAGAAGAGAAACCCAGCGTTTCTGTCTCCCTGAGCAGGATGAATAATGGATGGGGAATGGATCAGATGACTGAACTGCTTCATTTGGATCCTCTGTAGTAATGGCCAGGCATAGATTCTCTGTCTATCTGTGTATTGAAGTGTGTGCTTGCATGTGAAGTGCAATCGTATCGTGCAAGAAATGGTCATGCAACTTGCAAACCATTAAGTAGTTTATTTTGAGGATTTTGAATATGAGCTATAGTTGCACACTGAAAACCGGTGGTGCCATTTAATAGGGCGGCCATCAGCATTTTCTATTTAAATTAGTGGGGAAAGTGGTAATAAAAGATTTTCACCCAGGCCTCTTTCTCAGTTAATGTTTGATTAGAAATGCAATGGTTTTAAATTAAGATTTCTTTCTCCCTTGGTATGAAATCAATCAAATTAACGGAAATTGAATTATTTGAGATGGTAATCTATTTAGGCAAACCATTCACCATGAAAATGTTTTCCTCCTGTTGTGAACGGAAGAATAATTGAATCAGACCCTTGTAAATGACCCCCAATGCCTGAGCAAGAACAAGGCTTATTGAAATGAAATGCAGATTTTTTTCATGCTTAGACCACATAAGTGAACAGGCAGTGGCATGCGAACTTCAATCTGCCACACATAGAATGTACGTAGATTCACATGAAATATGATAAGCATACAGTAGCAAGATATAACAAAGGGCAGAAGGATCGAAAGTATCATGTATGCAGAAATGTGTGTGCAAGCCTCTACCCATATCCATATATCCGCCCAAAGTCACTTTTTTCATACTTATTTTAGCACAACAGCATTTATAAAGTAGAATAGTGCTACTTAAAATTTCTGTCTCTTTCCCCTTCCCATAGCAAATTATTACAGGAAATGATATTCCAAATATATCACCACAGGTCATCCATTCTTTATGCCTTCGAGGTATGTGCTCTCAGTTGGTTTCCTACCTCCTTTTTTACACTTACATACATGTAGGATCCACTTAAATCACATGTGTGTATGTTTCCCAGAACGAATTGTATGCTTAGAAATATTTTCTCAACCTATGTTTTGACAATTGAAGTTAGTCTGCATCGAGTAGAGGATTTGCCATTGAAATCCTAATTTCTGGTGAATTCTGATGGCCTGTTTGCCAAAGACAGCAAACACACCTGCACAAATACACACTGTATTCTGTTCATTTGAAGCAACAGGATGGTTTTCAAACCTCCAATAACTTTATGTAAATTGCATAAAGTAATGACATCCATCAGTCTTTGCCTTTTCCCCAATGGACAGCACGTACATACTTTAATTGCTAGACACATGCTTCACATTTTTATCAGCCAATGCATGCACAGGCAATTTTGCATCCCACCAAACCCACAGACACACAGCAGGTGATTGTAATAAATCATAAGTCACGTGGTACCCAACAGAAGCTTAATAGTAATAAATTTGTCAGGGTATAGTGTATGTCAAGTCGGCTGCATGGGCCTAAGTGTGCCTTTCTTGTCTCTATATGTGTGGAAAAGAAATATTGTTTCAGTCCTCCCATTTATAATAGTCTGAACTCTGATAGCTTTCGCACTCTGCATTTATTTGGCCACTTCAAACCTTTTCAGAGCTCTAAAGGATGGTAGTGACCCACTTCCACCTTTTTATCTGCTTCAAGTGGCCTATTTAATCCAACATATGTGCAGCGTAGAGGAGCGTAACTCACCGAAATGCAACCTAGGGTCTTTTTGTAAATGTACCCGAGTCGTTTTTCGGTCAAATGGCCTATTGAATGGGAGTGTTAGGAGCACTACTGATAGCATCAAAATTACTATTTTTATATCACTAAGGAGGCTCGACACAACATGGAACTTTGCTCCAAGTATCACCGGGGCTCTACACATGAACTCAGCATTGACAACATTGTTTGTGTACACAGTTTACTAAAAAGAAAGGTTTTAACAACCCACTGTAGCTGTTGTTGTTTTCTGCTATCCGCCATCTTAGCCAGTCAAAAAGAGTCAATCTCCGATGCGAATAAATGGACTCCATAGAAGGAAATGTCATTCTTATATGAGGCTCCATTTTTCAACTACAAGGTCAATATTGTTTTCACTAACAACACAACAACACATTATCCATGCATTTATATGAAACTAAGCTTAAAGAGCTTTCCATCTTTACTCTCCTCCCTCGACTGTCTTTAACTTGCTAGATGGACGGAGACCAGAAAAACCAACTGCTACAGTGGGTTGTTAAAACTTTTTTTTTAAGTAAACTCTGTGTACACAAACAATGTTCTCAATGCTGGCGTTGAATGTGTAGAGCCCCTGGTGATACTAGGAGCAAAGTTTCATGTTGTTGAGCCTTCTTAGTGTTAAAAATAGTGATTTTGATATGATAGTCCTCCTAACACTCCCATTCAAAAGGCCATTTGACCTTAAAACGACTTGGGTACATTTACAAAAAGACCCTAACTATTTGAACTGTTTATTTGTTACTTTTAGCCCACAGTTGCAACTTATCTGGTCCCTTGTTAGATTTCACACAATCTCAATTGCAACTGGTGTGACAGCTGACTCAATGTGGATATATTTTTGAAATTTAATGGAAACCCTTTTGTTCTTTTTCAAATTAATTTAGCTATATCTTTCCATGAATCCCCTGGCAACTGCGAAAATCACATCAGAAATGTTTTATAATCTTTGTTTAAAGGTGTTTCACTGTAGAATGCATTACAGACCTTTGAATGGATTATTTATCCCTGGGATAATACACTAGTAACATACAATCATGTTATCATGATTATGAGTAGAACATACACAAACATAATCACAATGAAAAAAAAACATCTCAGCAGGGGTTATGAGAATAAGAAGAACAGAACAAAGCTCTGGGATTACGTGTTGGCATAGCAACCGGTTGATGTATTGCTAGCTACGCTTTAGTGGAATGATTAGCACAGCTGGAACGCCTGTCTGAAATACCTCCATACAGTAGACTGCATGCAGGGCCAGGGTCATTAGCGTCAAAAAACAGTCTAGGGCTATTTCTGCTAGGAGCCAAACGGCTGGTAACTATCTGCTGTTATTGAAGAACACCACGTCTATCATTTTCCACATTAGGTTCAGAATAAAATAATAAATCAGCACATTTAGCCAATAAATATATACTGTAACCATGTTCGAGTTTAACTGTATGGCTACCATAGTGACTACCTTACAATGTGTACTTTAAATGATTATTTTTCACAAATAGGCCAATTTATCTTTGCTATTAAAATGTTAGATTCCATCCATACATCTTCATCCGCTTATCCGGTATCGGGTTGCGGGGGCAGCAGCTTGAGCAGGGAACCCCGAGCCACATCTAGCCACATCAAAATCCTATGAAAAAACGAGGAAGAGATCGAGAGACCCTGACCGGAGGAAGCCCGGGGCCCCCATCTGGAGCCAGGCCCAGATGGCGAGCTCGTCAGTGAGTGCCTGGTGGCCGGGTTTGCCCGAAAAAGCTACATGGCTCCTCTCTCTCCATCCCATGGGCCCACCACCTGTGGGAAGAACCAGTGGGATTGGGTGGACAGTCACATGGGTGGCAGCGAAGGTCAGGGGCTTCAACAGACCATGTTAGATTCCTTTTAATGTATCTTTTCAGACATATCTTAAGTTTTTTTAAACATAATTTGGAGCCCCCCCCTGCACTAACTCTGATGACCCCCTAGTGGTCACGGACCCCCTGTTAAATATCTCTGCCATAAACCAAGTATGCATCTCTTAAAGCTATAGTGCGTAGTTTCTACCGCCCCCATGAGGAATTCTAAGTAATGACAACAAAACTGCGCGTGCACATGATACAAGCCTTCCGTGATCGCGCGCCGCCCCCATTCCTTCTCCACACAGTTGCTAGTATGCAAGGGGACACGGAGGATTAAAAAAACATGGACTTTTCAGAGGAGGTCATTATCTTTACTCGAGCTTCTGCGTGCGAAAGTCGCCGGACAACATATCGATACTGAGAAACACAGAGAGTTGTGTGGAAGCCCATTTATTTTAGCTTTGTACCAACTCATTTGGCAGTGGCTTTTATGTAATGGCCGTTCATTAGACAAGGCAGGGCAGCTTTATTTGTATAGTACATTTCAGCAACAAGGCAATTCAAAGTGCTTTACATAAAAAACTAAAGAGCTTCTAAAAACTATATTAAAAAGATAAAATACAAGAATAAGAGTTAATAATAATAATGTGTACTTTATTAATCCTGCAAGGGGAAATTACAATTTGCAATCTGTTGTTATTACACACAGGCCTGAACTCCACACACATGCTCATTACCTATACATGCACTAAATGGAGAGATGTCAGAGTGTGGGGGGGGGGGCTGCCCATGGAAAGGCGCCCCATGCAGTTGGGGGTTTGGTGTCTTGCTCAAGAGCACCTTGGCAGTGCCCAGGAGGTGAACTGGCACCTCTCCAGCTACCAGTCCACCACTACACTTTAGTCCGTATAAGGACTTGAACCGGCGACACTCCGGTTCCCAACCCAACCTCCTACTGACTGAGATACTATCACCCATTACAGTGCAGTATAAGAAATTAAACATTAAAGAACAGTTTAAAACAACTAAAAATATAAAACAGACAATATTGTCGTATAATTTTAACATTGCAACTTCAGTATAGGAAAATAACATTATTTTAAGAAAGGCAACATCAAAAAGAAAGGTTTTCAACCTTGATTTGAAAGAACTGAGAGTAGCAGCGGACCTGTCCAATTTCATTAGCCTAATATTAAAAGTTACGCACTAAAGCTTTATAATGCAGATGGATGATATTACACAGACCCTATGCCAAATTTGCTTGTTACAGTTGAGGCCACTTTATTCTGAAGACCTAGTACTGGAGCTACATGTAGGTTCAAGCCCATGTCAGCAGCAGTCACCCAGAGGGAAATCCCAGAGTCCCAGAGGTGCTGTTCAGGAACTAAACCTGCCCTGAGATTTAAGATCAGGATTACATCTGCTTGTGTGGGCATTCATTCGTCTCATGATTTTTGCTTAATTGTGAGATTTAAGTGTCTGAAATTTCACAATTAAGCAAAAATCCTGAGTTCAGTATGTGTTGTTTTTCATCATCCAACACCAACTAAGCCCATATTTTCCCCAGGTTTGTACTGTTCATTTATATTACACTGCAGAACACACACCAAAGACCAACCGAGCAAGAATCAAACCTCAGAAAATCCAATAAGATGCTTTAACCTTCACAGTGCATGTAGCAGTCATCTGTAATCCTATTGGATACACAAATTAGTCTTTAAGACTGTGCTTTCACACATGAAAATAATTTCATATTTCAATTACTGAAATCAAAGAGACAATAATATGGCTTAAGAACATCCAGTCACCTCTTAATATATTTATTTACTGCAAATGTTGAGAAAAACAGGGAGAGGTTGATATCATTCAACCTGTTTTAGATGACGCGGTTTAGACAACAGATGCTCGGAGCAGAGTCGAACCTCCTGCTGAGTCAATTCAACAGCTATTCAGTAACAAACACTCCTCGGAAACTATTCTTTTTCGACTGGGAGAACATATCACACTTTTGGTTTCCTATGCAGTATGAACATAAAGAAACAATGGGCTTTCAGTTAAAACAAGAGATCCAATCGTTGTGTCTTCTCCCCTGTGCTTGATTGACTATAGATTGCATTGACTGCTATTGCAGCGCTGACTGTTTGACCCTAGATTACATTAGAGCTTTATTGAACTCTCAGATCCAGAAAGCCCTCTGGAAGGTCTCGCTGTCTAGATTAAAGACAGGGTGCATTTGCCCTAAAGGACCCTAAAGTGAAGATAACATGTCGATATGACAAGATATGATTATTAACCTCTGTATCGAATTGTAATTAAAAACCAAAACCTTGTTGCTTTCATATGTTTGAGTAGGCCTTATGTAAGCAGGAGTATATGAGTTATTCTTTCAGCTTTAATGTGATGGTTTAATTAGATAGTTAGTGGCCTGTAAACTACTAAGTGGGCTTTATAGTGTCCTAATTTGTATGTAAATCTTCATTGTTATGATAATACTACACTAAAATGTCTGGTGCTGTCTCTGTTATGCTGAGCAGGCCTTTAAGGAAACCAGAATTACAGCAGCATCCTCTATTGGACTTTGTTGAACTTAGTATGCATCCCTTTATTTGGTTTTAAAGACCAAATGAAAAGAAGAAGTGTATGACGTGTTTAGTTGTTCATTATCAAAATCAGGGTTGTCCGTTCACAAACTTGTCCTTTTTCATGAATATTTACCACCACCATCAATTCCAAGTATTCCTATTGTCATGAACTGGGGTAGGCGCTCCATATTCATGCACCATCTTGAAATACGTCAGTCAGTGAGGGACATACAGGACATACTTCTCCGCCTTTTGCGTTTTCATATGATAAACTCACAGGTGATGCTAATGGGTAGTGGGTATTGTAGTTTCACCGTAGTGGTTCTCCTACAGAAAGACTAGAGCCTGGTAGGCTGCTGGATGCTGATTGGTCACCGTAGTGGTTCTCCTACAGAAAGACTAGAGCCTGGTAGGCTGCTGGATGCTGATTGGTCACCGTAGTGGTTCTCCTACAGAAAGACTAGAGCCTGGTAGGCTGCTGGATGCTGATTGGTCACCGTAGTGGTTCTCCTACAGAAAGACTATATGTTGTAATGTTGTAATGTAAGTATGTAATACAATACTTCTACAGTACTTATCAACTACATTTTAAATTACAGATTTTAAAAACTACTTAAAAATACAAAATACAAAAACAAAACAAAACTCAATACAGTACAATACAGTAACATGAGTAAATACACTACCGGTCCAAAGTTTGGGGTCACAAAGAAATTCCCATTGCACTCCATTGTAGACAGAATGCCAGCTGAGATCAGTTGCATTGTTTTTTTAACCAGGGCAGTAATCAGATTACATTATGTGCTTACATAATAGTAAAATGGTTCTCCAATGTTTTTCTAGTTTTTCATTTTTAAATGATAGATTACTACACAGAATGTGCCTTTGGAACATTGGATGAATGGTTGCTGGTAATGGGCAATGTAGATGTTGCATTAAAGATCAGCCCCCCCACCCAAATTAGCAGGTATTCTGTCTATAATGGAGTGGTATGGAAATGTATAAGGGACCCCAAACTTTTGACCGGTAGTGTATATTTGATTACTTTCCACCGCTGCTTACTATAGCTTTAAATGAACTTAGAAATAATAAATTACAATCCAGTTTCAATAACCCACCCATCCCATAAGGCTACTGTTATTCACTTTTTAAATCAGTGTGTGGAGGACACAGCTCATCGAGCAACCGTCTTAGCATTACAGATTATTTTTCCTCCCCTGTGTTTAATAAGTTCCCCTATTTAAAAAACTAAGAGATGGGGCTCAGACAGGTTTAATTGTGTCTCATATTTTTCTTTTTCTTTTTTATTATAAGGGCCCATTAAACAGGTTTCTCTGAATTTAGTGAAATCAAGTTGTTTGTGTCTTTTTCTTTCCTCTCTATGTACAGTAGAGTTGCTGGATATTTACCAATCATCAGAACACAACCATAGGAGTGTTAAACATAATATTTATATAATGTTTATATGACATAATTGATCATCGTGTTCTATTCCCGTGGTTAGACATGGAGTTTTAATTCTTAAAGTGACCATGTTATGAAAAAATCACTTTTCCTGAGATTTTGGGGTTATTTTATGTCTCTGGATCTTCCACACACATACAAACTTGGGAAAAAAATATCCATGCTGTTTTGAGTGAGAAACAGGTTTCTGAATGTATCCTGCCTTCAGTCAAAATTGTCAATGACGTCTACATCATCAGCAAAAAACATTTGAATATTCCCCCCCACCACCCCATCAGAGCATACGTACTCACTAGTAGCCCTTACCTAGGTACTGTCAGGGCCCTCATACTCTGCTCCTGACTGGCTAGTAGTCCTTACCTAGGTACTGTCAGGGCCCTCATACTCTGCTTCTGACTGGCTAGTAGTCCTTACCTAGGTACTGTCAGGGCCCTCATACTCTGCTTCTGACTGGCTAGTAGTCCTTACCTAGGTACTGTCAGGACCTCATACTCTGCTTCTGACTGGCTAGTAGTCCTTACCTAGGTACTGTCAGGACCTCATACTCTGCTTCTGACTGGCTAGTAGTCCTTACCTAGGTACTGTCAGGACCTCATACTCTACTTCTGACTGGCTAGTAGTCCTTACCTAGGTACTGTCAGGACCCTCATACTCTGCTCCTGACTGGCTAGTAGTCCTTACCTAGGTACTGTCAGGACCTCATACTCTGCTTCTGACTGGCTAGTAGTCCTTACCTAGGTACTGTCAGGACCCTCATACTCTGCTTCTGACTGGCTAGTAGTCTTTACCAGGTACTGTCAGGGCCCTCACACTCTGCTTCTGACTGGCTAGTAGTCCTTACCTAGGTACTGTCAGGGCCCTCATACTCTGCTTCTGACTGGCTAGTAGTCCTTACCTAGGTCCTGTCAGGTCATACCTACTTCTGACTGGCTAGTAGTAGGTACTGTCAGGGCCCTCATACTCTGCTTCTGACTGGCTAGTAGTCCTTACCTAGGTACTGTCAGGGCCCTCATACTCTGCTTCTGACTGGCTAGTAGTCCTTACCTAGGTACTGTCAGGGCCCTCATCTACTTCTGACTGGCTAGTAGTCCTTACCTAGGTACTGTCAGGGCCCTCATACTCTGCTTCTGACTGGCTAGTAGTCCTTACCTAGGTACTGTCAGGGCCCTCATACTCTGCTTCTGACTGGCTAGTAGTCCTTACCTAGGTACTGTCAGGGCCCTCATACTCTACTTCTGACTGGCTAGTAGTCCTTACCTAGGTACTGTCAGGGCCCTCATACTCTGCTTCTGACTGGCTAGAAGTCCTGAGGATGTGCGACTCCCAACAAAGATGGTACAGAAGTGAGATGCCTCACTCGGTAGCTAAAACAGAGAGCTCAACACACAGGGTGAAAAGAGGAGCTGCAGCAATGTGCAATGTACAAATATATATGGTGTTCTCTGAAAATTAACCCTTGTGTTGTCTTCCTGTCGGCCTTGAAAGTTTTGGTTTTTTTGGGTCAAAATTTGAGTTGTTCTTTTTCAACATTTGGCACTTTTCCTGGCCTTTCTTGTCGTGCTTTTCCACATTTTTTGCAATGTTTTTGTAGATCTTTTTTAGCGTTTTATTGATGTTTTTGTAGATTTCGTAAATTTTAGACACCTTTTTCAACGTTCAAATACTATAACATTTAATAAAACACCCAAATTCAATGAAAGTAGTGAACTGAGACTTTACTTCCCTTGTGAAGAGCGTTGGAGTGAACCATCCATTATTTTTTGACAATTTGGTTGAAAGAAAACCCAAATGTGTGATATAGAAACTTGTTAAAAATGGGTCAAATTTAACCCGAGGACAACAGGAGGGTTAAAGCATGTCAACCTATTCTGGTACAACCTCTAAATACAATTATGAAACCTGAAAATGAGCAGAATATGGGCACTTTAACCAGAAGAATTTAACCAATTTCTCAACAACAATACTGTTGCTTATTATCAGATCATATTGTAGTGCACAGTACAATGCTACAATCACAAACAAGTGTGTTCCTTTTCAAGAAATGCAACGTTGGTGTCAACAATAGAACCATAAGATCTTAACACACACTGATGAAAATATTAAATTAAATGTGGCATGTTTAGTTTGTTGGTTGATTGATTGAAGTTCCTGGCGCTGTCACACTGAGATGTCACACTGGTTTTGGGAAGTGAAGCCATGATGAAGGATTTTTACATGCTGCATCCTGCATTACCTAACAACATCAGCCCCACTGTAACATATGGAGCTAGATCGGTTTCTTTATTACATGCGGGAAAATAAATGATCTGAGGGGGAAAAAATGTTTAAGAGAAAAAGTTATCACACTGAGAGCAAAAAAGCATTTTACGAGAGAAAAAAAATATTTGAGACTAAATAAATATAAAAATATAAATACAAATATAAATATAAATATAAATATAAATATGAATTTGAATTTTTTCAAATTATTTCTGAGAAAAAAATCATTGCTAGAAAGCTTCGCTGCCGACCGAGAGGAAAAACATTTTGAGAGAAAGCAGAAAAAAAAAATATATTTGAGAGTTTTAAAAATATTTTGAGAGTTTTTTTTTTGCAGAAATAATTTTAAAAAGTTCAGATTTATATTTTTTTATTTTTATTTTTAAACTTTTTTTAGTCCCAAATGTTATTAGTTTTTGCTATTGGTATGAAAACCTTTTCTCTCAAATAACTTTTTTTTCTGTCATAAAATGCTTTTTTGATATCAGTGTGATAACGTTTTCTTTCTCAAACATTTTCTTTTTCATTTATTTTCTCGCATGAAATAAAGAAACAAATCTAGCTCCATGGTAACTAAGCAACAGGTCAGAGACATTGTCCTGCCTGGCTGTAAATCTCAATGTAAACAAAGTATTCATGCAGGTTTAATATTAATGTTTGCTACATGATTTTTTTTAATCATGCAAAAAGGTGAAAAATAATAATTTTAGTAATAACAATAATAGAAGTAATAATAATAATTTGTTTCTTTCAATTCATTTTAAGACAGATTTTAGATGTTAACCCTCATGTTGTCCTCATGTTGTCCTCATGTTGTCCCATGTTGTCTTCATGTTGTCCTATATCAATGTTCTTTTTAATCCCCCCAAATAACATGATTGATTCCACCCAACGCTCTTTGCCAAGTACAAATCTCTACTTTCATTTATTTTGGGGTGTCTTATTCAATTTTATAGCATTTGAAAACAAACTGAAGTGGTTTTGAAATAGTATTGAGTAAAAGTTGATATATTCCAGTCTGTGATTATCATCAACATCCATTCCTTTAATTTTAGTCTAAATAATTCCTAATTTCTGCTTTTCTAACTCAAACATTAGGTATAATTTCCTATAAATGAGGTTTATTGACTATTAATACCAAAAATAACTGTAAAAATAAAGTTAATAAGTTAGTGTTACGAAATGTTAAAAGTAAAAAAAAAAATACAAACATTAAAAAAAAGCATCAAAAGTGTTGATTTTCAATTTTGACGGGAAGACAACACAAGGGTTAAACAGGTGTAGTGCTGAAAGAGGGCTGATTCTGGTATATTGAACTGTTAACCCATTTGATTTCCTGTAACTCAAGTTGTCTTTTATGAGTAATTTTTAGAGTTTATATTTTATATATTTTATATTTAGTTTATATTTTAGAGTTTTTAGGAGCTGAAGATTTGTGCTGTGGCTAAACATAGTTTGGGGTGACATAGCAACAATACAAGACAAAGCCCTGATCTTCAAAATGTTCTAATCTGCCCTCAACAAAGACTGGAATAGGAGCAACTAAGACTGATAGCCAACCCTTCTCTTTGTATTCAAACTGCTGTCACAAGTCGACATCAAACTGGTAATAACTTTCCAGCGGGAGGGGGATTATTCCTTTTATTTGTTAAATTGGGTGAAAATCAAGAGCATCAGAAACATAAGAAGAGCAAGAGCAAAAGGGCATGCAACAAAAGTCCCTTGCCATGATTTGTACAAAAGACTTCCCAGTTACATGGTTTACAACTTTGATCTCTACCCCCCCCCCACCCCCATAGAAAACTACAATTTGCATTGAGTTCAATAGTTGTTTTCGCGTGACTTATCTTCTCCTCCGAAGACAGACCTTTGTGTTCTTTGAGTTCTATTATCAGCACATATCTTTATTGTGAGTTTTCCACATGAGTGAGACATTCGATTTAAAGCTGATGTGTCCAATTAAAATCAAGCCTGGTTCATTCTGAAACATACTGTACATACGGCATCAGCTAATGCAAGTGGACAGGGTGAAACGTGGTTTATGATAATGAGGCCATTCAAATCCTTCATGCTGTAGCAGCTCAAATGCTTCATCCACACTCTTAGAAAAGGTTTCAACCATAGACTATAAAATGGGTTTAAACAGGTAGCCAAAGGATAACATGCAGATGATCTTGGCCCTACTGTCGACTCTCCATGGCCAGATCCCAGCAGCCGTGTGTCATTAGGCTCATAGTGCTCTGCAAAGAGACCGTGACACACACTGTGAGCAAAGAAGATACACACCAGTAACCCCCCCAATGTAAGAGCAGCAACACGGAGTGAATGAGTTAGCCCCCCCGACTGTATTCTTTCTGTTTAAGAACAGAGGATACACAGGAGAGCAGTGTTGGCATTTTACACATTTACAGCATACCCAAGTACTGTACTTTTTGACACGCCTATACTTTATACCTCTAATTTGCTGCATGTTAGAAGGGAATGTTGTACTTTCTACTCCACTGTATTTACTTGACAGCTGTAGTTAAGAGTTACTTTGTACATTTTAAAAAAATAACACATTGTGAAATTTTTTATGTGATTTGATGCATGATACTACACTAATCTACCGAGTAGTATGAGTATCTAAACATTGGCTCTACATTGATGAACTACAACAATAAGATGTAATCATTAGTAATACAACCAAAATAATGCAATATTCTATAATAACACTGTGAAAGGAGCCATTGAATGATACGTGATACTGAGTACTTCTACTTTTGATACTCGTGCATTTTGCTAATAATACTTTTGTGCTTTAAGTTAAAGCTACAGTATAGTGCACAACTATTTTACATTAATGAACACCCGTTACATTCAAGCCTTTGCGATACAACGAGTTGATACAAAGCTAATAAAGCTTTGAACTCCACATAAATCTCTGTATTTCACAAGGCTATGTTTATGAAATCGTGGCCCAGCGACATTTGCGCACAGAAGCTCGCGTGATACGTTTTACGTCACCGCTGAGAAAGGACAACAGCAGCGTTCAGCTTTGGAGACAAAGAGGACTGCTGCATGGTGAAGGCACGGCTAAAAACAGAAGAAGAGCCACGAAAGGTTTCCCTCCTGCTGAGAAAAGACCTATAATAACAAAAAAACAGAAAGAGACCGACGGCGGCGACAAACATGGATAAGGTGTGGCTTTTATAGTTGGAGAGCACTGAAAAAAGAAAAGGGACATAGGTCAGACACAGCCTAACTTTTAACCCTTGTGTTGTCTTCCCATCAACCCATCAATCACTTTTTCCAACATTATTGTCACTTTTTCAATGTTGTGGGTGCTTTTTTATATTTGTAATGTTGACATTTTCAGTGCTTATTTCGACGGCCCATTTTTTGTGACTTTTTTTTGAAAACGGGTCAAATTTGACCCAAGAACAACATGAGGGGTAAGGATTACACCTCTAGACTGTGGTAGTTCTACTTTTACTTTGTTAGAGGATCTGACTATTTCTTCCACCACTGCGTATGGAGAAGTAAATATTTCCTGTGCAGAGTGAGTTCTGTCGGGCCTCTGTGAAGAAGAACTGGATCATGGCAGCCCACAACAAGACTGGCTGTCAAACAGTGCAATGCTACCTTCTCATCATCACACACACATGAAAATGAACCAGACAGGAAATCATTGTAAATTAAAAGAGGCCACATTGGAAATTAGATACAGCTTAATGACGAGGAAAAGCAATTGGTTTCATTAACTAATTTTGCACACTGAATTATTCAAATAACAAGCAGGGGAGAATGACGGCTTGTGTTTGTGACCCTAATTATCAAAATACTTCATTAGCAACATACAGTGTCCTGGTATGCTGGCCTCATCATGTTTGTCATATCAGAAAAACATCATGTAGCCCACAATGCTCCAGTGTTCCACTGAGCATGCGTTCACATATTTTCAGCATTCCCAAAACCTCGGTGTTGGTTATAATCGCCATGGTATCCACACATTGTGCCATAATTAGGACATAAAGGCGAGACACTACAGGGAAAAGTCTTTGTTCATGCACTGGTCAATTTTGAGATTTGGGGTTATTTTTGCTTCCATAACATGTAACTTTCAGACTAGTGGACAGGAAACAACCAACATACACACTGAGGTGTTTGTTTCACTACACTTTGTCTATTTGCATTTGCAGATTTCTCCTAAATTCACCAAATGTTGGCATTAGATCATGCCTCATTTGCATATTTAAACATTCAATTTCAGAAAACTGCAGAAGTTTTTGATATTTATTAGTTCACTCTATTAAAAACATATGGAGCTTTATTAGCCGTTCTCAAAATAAGTTTTTCTCATTCTATGAGCCAGCCCCGTTCAGTAGTGCTTACATACACCAACCTCTCTCCAACCAAAGGTTTGTTCATGTATCATTCATAGCAGGGTTTACATTACATTTTTTTTTCGAAAAACATGGTGAAAATTGATAAAAAGAGATATCAAAAATTCTCTCTGTAAAAACCTTTGACTCTCACATGTCAACAAAATGAAACAAGAATTTTGAATCTCAGCCGATGTTTTTTCTTTTTCAATTCCTGCCCTGGTAATATATCGAAATGAGCACATATTTAATAAGATAATGCCTCACTTGGATATGTAATTTCAGAAAACTTGTCTTAGTGTGGGTAACCAACTGGGGAAGTTTCATGATGATATCTTTTAGGTAAGATGTGGACCTTATTCAACGTAGCGTCTCTCTCCCGCTTTCTACCCCCCAGACGAACACAGTCACATGCCAATTACATGCGTGTACAGTCAATTCATCTGACAGGACAAAAATCAAGAGCAATCTTTTTGGAAAAAATTATTTTTTTATGCCTTGCTGTAAACCCAGATTTAGTTGTAATTAAACTTTTTAGCAGTCACTACCTATTCTTTCATGTTTTGATAAAAACCCACATGTTATGGTTTTGTTTTCTTTTCCTTCTCCGTGTTCCCTCCCTGGTCTTGTTCCTCCCCGGTCTTGGAGTGTCTGTATGTTCTGTTTCCTGTTTTATTTTGAAGTCTGGTTTTTGTCTTGTCCTGTCTTCAGTTTTATGTTCTGTTTCTTCCCGCTCTTGTGATTACCTGATGTTTTCCACCTGTTTCCCTGCCCTCTTGTCACCTGCCTCTCGTTACCTCGTTACCTGGTGTATTTACTGTCGTCAATGTAAGAACCTTCTGGCTCATCTCGTGTCTGCCGTGCCGTGCCGTGCCGTGCCGTGCCGTGCCGTGCCGTGCCGTGCCGTGCCGTGCCGTCAGGAGTTTTCCCTGTTTTTCCCGTTCTCTTACCTTATCATCCCTGAGTTTTTCCTTGCTTTCGTTCTCGTTTTTTTGCCTTTTCTTTTTCCCCTTTGGCCCTTTTTTTGTATTTTTTACCTTTTGGATTTTGATGTTGGACTTCCTGAGTTTTTGCCATTTGTTTTTTGTTCATAATAAAACTTTGGACCCTCTCGCCTGCCTGCCTGCCCTTCTCTGCTTTTGGCTCCTCATTCCGCTCACATAACACCATACTCATTACTAAATCCCATTAGTTTGGGATAATCATCTTAAGTATGCAGTGCACAGATCATATTAAGGATTAAGTTTATGTATGGGAGGGGCGGGGTCATTTGAACTGTTCTGTGCTGAAGCGATGCAAAGGCTCATGGGAAAAATATATGTTCTGAACGGTTTCTATCCTACTGAAAGTGTGTTTTGGGTGTGCATTTATGGGATTTGGGTTTTATATGATGTATTTTTCGTGTTTATCTACATTTACTGTTGCTCCGTGACCCGGGTGGGGACTGATGGGGGTGTTGAATGTCCCACACAGATGAAAACCAGTAGCGTTGACTTCTGAGGACGCCCGGATAGCTCACCTGGTAGAGCGGGTGCACACATATAGAGGTTTACTCAACACTACTCTGCGGTCCTTTGCTACATGTCGTCATCCCCCCCCCCTCTCTCTCAGAAAAACTTCTGAGACTTCCCACGCAGCTCATTACATTGGAAAACTTCAATTTATGTTGATTATTTTCCTTCCTGTTATTCATAAAACATTTGTATTGAATACATACAGTACATGTTATCATTAAGGCAAAGAAACAATATTTATATGGAGAAATTAATTCATTAGTGGTAAGTAGCCTAGTGCTTTATATTTATTTTTCTTTGCATGTTTAACTTAACATTTTGGACAACATGACTCCAGAAAACTAATGTATGTTTCCTAATGATTTTTAATAATGACTGCTATTGTAAATTTAATTTGTCTACTGCATCAACTTAACAACCTGTGTTCATACAACTTAATCTAAAGTGGTTTAATTTCTAGTAAAGTCAACTAATTCAAAATAATAATAAATTTGTAATGCACTTTATATTCACGCAAATCCCAAAGAGCTACATGATAAGGTAAGTGCTAAAAAGAAAACACATGAAAATCAAAATAAAATAAACAACAAAAAAAAAGGAAAAAAGGGCAAGAGTTCAATCAATAGCTCTCCTAAAAAGGTGTGTTTAATAGAAAACAGCCCCTCACTTCCAAGTTTAACTACACACAAGACCTAAATCTGATGGCTTCATAAATGTTTCATTGAATTTTAATAGAAAAACAACAATTGCAGCACAATGTATTGACACACTTTTTTTGCTCAAAATCATTCTGGGCATAGTCTCAGAACAGTAAGTTCCCAAACACGTAATGTTTTTTTCTGTATTCATAAGTAATGTGTAATCGTAAAATATTCTGCAAAACATTTCCTTGTGGAAAATAAAAGAAGTGAGGGCAGGTCATCTGCATTGACATGGTGAGCCACGCTGGCCTTTGCTCAGCCCTCTGATCCTCTGCCTGGCCTCCAGATCCTCCTGTCGTCACCGTCCCCCTGACCTTTGGTTTGATGTCTTCCAGCTGGACGTCCAGTGGCAGGCTTTAAAGGTGAGATAAAGCAGTGGATGCTGCTGGCGGATAGGAACTGACTTCTTCCTAAGCCCTGCTTGATATGCTGTGATAGAGCTTTGTACAATTATTCCATTAAATAGTACTTAACCCTTGTGTGGTTGTTCTGCCCTCAGTTGTTAAGAATATTTTTTATTCTAAAGTGTTCTATGTAGGTTAATAACATGTGTTATGTTATATTTTATGTAGTAAAGTACACAGGAATAGTTTGTAGCGACCTTTATTTTGGAAAACATGACACGCTACGTGTTTTAAATAGTAGAATAAGAACTATGCCGGAGAAAATATGGTACTCGAGTTGGACTCTATTGATTTTCCCACGAAAGCATTGGCTGTAAGTTTAGTATTTATTTCTGTCGTTACTCCTTGCATTATTCCTGTAGCTGTAAAGTTAGTAAACCTTGTTAATTCATTCATAATTTAATGCATGATGTTTGTCGCGCTTCTCTGCTAGCAATGCTATCTCGGAGTTTATGCTAGCGCTATGTGTGTGAATGTACGTTACGCTACGTTATTCAATTTTCAATTCAATTCAATTTTATTTATAGTATCAATTCATAACAAGCATTATCTCGAGACACTTTACAGATAGAGCAGGTCTAGACCACACTCCAGAATTTACAAGGACCCAACAGGTCTAGTAGTTTCCTACAGAGCAAGCAACAGTGCGACAGTGGCGAGGAAAAACTTCCTTTTAGGCAGAAACCTGGGACAGACCCAGACCCAGGCTCTTGGTAGGCGGTGTCTGGCGACCGGTTGGGGTTACAATGAAGAGTGGCAATAACAGTCACAAAAATTTTTTAGTATGTAGTAGTTCTTTGTAGTAGTTCATGGCATAGCAGGGCACTGTGCGGCGTTACAAGGCACAGCAGGACGTAGCAGGACATAGCTGGGCACGCAGGGCATAGCAGGATGTAGCAGGGAGTTGCAGGACGTGTAGCGGGACCATGGCGACAGCTGCAACCAAGATTTTGGGGCCTCCCTGATCCAAGGAAACAATATATTATACCTTGCAACATATCCTGTGTCCCATGTGCCATCATCATGACATCTGTGCATCATTTTTCATTTGGGCAATTATCATATTGCAATTAACCCTTGTGTTGTCTTTGAGTCGACCGTGCAAATTATTGTTTTTCTGGGTCAAAATTTAAACTTTTTTTTCAATGTTTTGGTTGTCTTTTTCAAAAACGAATAAGGGTTTTTCTTTCTTTTTCCAATGTTTCTGTTCCCCCATGTTTCTGAAGCTTTGTCACTTTTTTCAATGTTCTTTCATACCAAATATTTTTTGAATGCTATAAAATACAATAAAACATCAAAATTTAAAGAAAGTAGTGGGCTTATCATTTATTTTACTTGTGGAGAGTGTAATGCGGGACAATCCACTTTATTTTTCTGAAACTTTGGTTGAAAGAAACCCACTTTTCTTTTCTTTTTTAAAACGCGTCAAATATGACCCGAGGACAACGTCTGAATTTGGCTGGCATCCAGGCTAGATGATGGCCCTAGATGAAAATGTAATCCATTGAATAATGTGGGTCAAAGTTGTGGACCAACCTATTTCCAGAATTACTAGTCACATCTACTGTACAGCCCTTATCTTTATACTTTTAATTTTTTTTTAAATGACAAAAGCGTTTTTTCTGTCATCATTTAACCAACAGTTGGCCTGTGAGGTTAATTCCTCTTTGTCTGAGAAGTAGTAAATGAGCTTGAATTGAATTAAATATGCTCTCCCTTGTCAGTGGAACTTAATAAAACGCATCACCCAATCAATGGAGCTCACACACCAACATTGAATGTTCAGCTGGGGATGCATTGTGCTTTATATTTCCTCTGTGTGAGATACCAGGTCACTGTGAGACGGAAAGATGAAATCAACACTTTATTCTCTGCTGAAACCCTTCAATTCCTCCCTTGGTTTATGGATGATTACTATTCCAATTACTTAACCTTTTTTGTACAGTATAACTCACTGTAAGTACAAATGATCTCAGCAGCGGGTCAGGGCCTGAGTTGGTTGATGTACACTCAGCTTCACAGCGTATCCAAAATACCAGACTACAATAAAATTGTTCTCAAAGACCCTTCAGAGCGCCCGAATAGCTCAGTTGGTTAAGCGGGCGCACATAGAGGTTTCCTCCTCGATGCTGCACGTGTACATGGGATACATTCACACTGCTTCAACAGTGTAACCAGTGCAAGAAAGTTGTTATTTCTGTCCCATCTTTAATTTGAGGGGTAGCAAGAAGAGAATAAAACAGAATAAGTATTTTTGTTACACAAAATTATTTTTTATTTCTTTTGACTTTTCTCTAAATATTTGCTTTTTACTTTCTCATAACTCTTGTCAATATTAATGCCATAACCTGTGGTGAGTGGTCACAAGTTCATACAGTGTTGCTTCATTTTAGAGCCCAACCTATAAAGGATTTTAAGGCTGATACCAATACAAATATTTGGTTATTTAAAAATCCAATATGCCAATATATCGGCCGATATACAGTATATATATATATTTATATATATATATATTTATTTTATTTTTTTAAACCCAGAAACGTGTTACAAAATATAAACAAATTTCCCTAACATTAGTTATTTGTAGTTATGTATGAGTTCTCACTAAAATTATAAAATAGTTTGTTTTCACAACAGAACATCAAAATATATTAAAGGTCTGATAAATACAATGTACAGTATAAAACTGAAGATATGAAACTTAAAAGTCCTTTGAACAAAAAAGAAAAAAATCACTGTTGCCAACAGGGACATAGTAGAGCGTCCTCTCGTGGACAGACTATGCAACGCCATCACTAACAGGGACGTTGTAGAGCGTCCTCTGGTGGACAGACTATGCAACGCCATCACTAACAGGGACGTTGTAGAGCGTCCTCTGGTGGACAGACTATGCAACGCCATCACTAACAGGGACTTTGTAGAGCGTCCTCTGGTGGACAAACTATGTAACAGTCAATTCTTTGAAATGCCTAATATCAGCCGATAATATCGGCCCAGCGATATATCGGTCGGGCTCTACATTTCAAAGGAATTGTTTGATATTTTGAGTTTATTTGCTTTCTTGGCGAGATTTGGATGAGAAACATCAATAACACCAGTTGTCTGTGTGGTAAATATGAAGCTAGAGCTAGCCAGGCATTTAGCTTTAGCATTTAGCCTGGAAACAGCTAACCTGGCTCTGTCTAAAGGTTCAAACATACTGTACCTGCCTGTCAGGACCTCTAAAGCTCACTAACAAACACTTTATATCTTGTTGTTTAATATGTACAAAATACAAAGTTTAAAAAATGAAACAAAAAAACAAACACATTGTGACACGCGTTAATGCTTTATTCTAAGCTAAGCTAATGGTTACTGGCTTATCACAATGGACAGTGGTTGCAGGTGAGAAGGTCATGTCCATCTACAACTGTAAAATTATAAACAATATGGAAATAAACTAAAACTACTGTACCATATTAGTAAAGTAGATTAACTAAATCTCACACCCACCAAATAATTCAATTTAAACCTCTTTATTCCTCATTGATATATTCAGATGTAGGGAATAATTATTTTTTCCAACACGAATGTATAATTTTATTAGAATTAAACTAGATAACTTTCCTTGAGCAGCACATGTAACTGATCTGGAGTTATATTTCATGTAATATAGCAAAAGAATGACTTTGCCTGCTTATTCTTCCATTACAAAGGTGCAGACAGCAGGTATTATCACTTAATCTGAATGGCTGAATACTGACTCATATGAGATATCTTTATTAAAACATGTTCAGGTCTACAATCCAGCACCTGCCTATTTAATAGTCACATGCTGTTCATTAAGTCTCCCTTTTTTCTGTCAGTCATATCTCACCCTGGCCATAACTCAGCTGGGGACAAGAGTGATAACAGCACCATCATGGGCCTTTTCAATTAGTTTCTGAGATGAAAATATATAATCCTCATTCTTCATGCCAGGATGCTTTTCCAGATTACAACACAGTCTGTATTCATCATAAAATTTATGAACAAGAAATCTGTGCTTGCATAGCGCTGCCAGTCATATTGTCTGGCTCTGGGCACTGATAAGTCGTGCACAAGCATTACAAAGACAATTAGGGGTTGAAGTGTGTGTTTATTGTGTTCTTTTATTCTAAGCAATATACTAAAAATGACTCATAACACTTCAAGTCCTGGGGCTGTTGGCAAAACATTTGCACTAAACAAGATGCTGCATAATGTTGGTTTATGCTATTTAAGCTTTGCTGCACTCAGCTACGTCATAGAAACTTGAATATTTTACAAAAGTCCCAGCTATGTACATGTAGACAGCCATATGTGATAAAGAGCTCCAACAAGTCTGGAATTTCTTTCCTATAGGCTATATTTGAAAATTGCCATGTAACTCAACTAAAAGAAGACATTCATATTAGAAAATGTATCCATTTGTTTGCTGGTTCATATTACAGGTGATGATCACATTACTAACAATTAAATGTCATAGTCATTAGTTATTATGATATAGTCATTATACTATCAAGGCTATAGTTAGCCTTGGTCTAGAGTCTATATGCATAAAGCATTAGCAGTAGCCTTTACAATAGATGGGGAAGACAGAATTGGATATATTATAATAATAGCCTACAAATGCCATCTGAGAGAAAAATAAAATAATTTCCATCCAATCTGAGAGAAGAAGCAACTATGAATTACCATGATGTATCAGATTTACTGGCGCTTAATATATTACCATAATGCTAATTACATTGTCTATAGTCACAAAACAGTAGTTGATTGACACTTCCAACTTCTCCCCCAAGGGGGGGCAGGAGGTTTTGGAGGGATCTCTTTCATCTCAAGACACTGATGAGGTGAAAATGGACAGGTGCGTGGTGTTCTAAAAACAGGAAGTTCATTATTGTAGTTTCACCATAGACTGTATATTGATTAATATTAATTATATAATATAATGAAACAGGAGCTGTTAATAGTTAATTCGGCATAGTTTTAACGGTGCCAGTTCACCAAAATATAAATAAATATATATATATATATATATATATATACACTCACTGGCCACTTTATTAGGTACCCCATGCTAGTAACGGGTTGGACCCCCTTTTGCCTTCAGAACTGCCTCAATTCTTCGTGGCATAGATTCAACAAGGTGCTGGAAGCATTCCTCAGGGAGTTTGGTCCATATTGACATGATGGCATCACACAGTTGCCGCAGATTTGTTGGCTGCACATCCATGATGCGAATCTCCCGTTCCACCACATCCCAAAGATGCTCTATTGGATTGAGATCTGGTGACTGTGGAGGCCATTTGAGTACAGCGAACTCATTGTCATGTTCAAGAAACCAGTCTGAGATGATTCCAGCTTTATGACATGGCGCATTATCCTGCTGAAAGTAGCCATCAGAAGTTGGGTACATTGTGGTCATAAAGGGATGGACATGGTCAGCAACAATACTCAGGTAGGCTGTGGCGTTGCAACGATGGTCAATTGGTACCAAGGGGGCCCAAAGAGTGCCAAGAAAATATTCCCCACACCATGACACCACCACCACCAGCCTGAACCGTTGATACAAGGCAGGATGGATCCATGCTTTCATGTTGTAGACGCCAAATTCTGACCCTACCATCCGAATGTCGCAGCAGAAATCGAGACTCATCAGACAAGGCAACGTTTTTCCAATCTTCTATTGTCCAATTTCGATGAGCTTGTGCAAATTGTAGCCTCAGTTTCCTGTTCGTAGCTGAAAGGAGTGGCACCCCGGTGTGGTCTTCTGCTGCTGTAGCCCATCTGCCTCAAAGTTCGACGTACTGTGCGTTCAGAGATGCTCTTCTGCCCACCTTGGTTGTAACGGGTGGTAATTTGAGTCACTGTTGCCCTTCTATCAGCTCGAACCAGTCTGGCCATTCTCCTCTGACCTCTGGCATCAACAAGGCATTTCCGCCCACAGAACTGCCGCTCACTGGATGTTTTTTCTTTTTCGGACCATTCTCTGTAAACCCTAGAGATGGTTGTGCGTGAAAATCCCAGTAGATTAGCAGTTTCTGAAATACTCAGACCAGCCCTTCTGGCACCAACAATCATGCCACGTTCAAAGTCACTCAAATCACCTTTCTTCCCCATACTGATGCTCGGTTTGAACTGCAGGAGATTGTCTTGACCATGTCTACATGCCTAAATGCACTGAGTTGCCGCCATGTGATTGGCTGCTTAGAAATTAAGTGTTAACGAGCAGTTGGACAGGTGTACCTAATAAAGTGGCCGGTGAGTGTATATATATTAGGATAAAATAAATTGTAGCACAAGGGGTAACCGTTTCTATAGCAACAGTGTCCTTCCTGTTTATATCCCCCAAAGCACTATGGGGATTTGTTTGAATTATTATTTGAAGACATGTCCAGGTTCCTAAAAGTCTTCCCTAAACAATTTGAGTTAAACAAATAATTCTCTTTGCTCCACAGTAGCTAGCTAAAGACGATTTTTCACTAATTTCTCACTCTGTTTCTTATCAAAAATGTCAGCCTAAAGTCACATACACACTGCATTGTGGTTGTGACACTAGTGAGTTTCTATCCCAGTGGTGACATGGTGGCAAACAGAGTGTTGTTGTCAGCCTGAGTTAGACACCTAGACATAGGCCTACTACTGTAGGGTGACCATACTTTGATTTCCAAACAAAAAGAGGACACTCGAGACACAAATTCAGACAGGCGTCACAGAGGTTAATGCACATGCTTTATTATGCCTCAATGGTACAAAATAGCTTAAAATATCTAACAACCTGTAACAAAATAATAGCTCTTTGTCAAATAAATAAATCTGAAATAATGTTCTAAATATGACCTATTCTGTGTCAGCTTCAAAATCCAGCTTCAACTTAATATCTCCTTTCCAGTGTAATAAGATCAGCTTTTTCCGTGTCCATGTGAGCTTTTGAGCCCACAAGGCAGCCTCTCGGGAATTACTTCACACAACAAAGTACCGTAGTATTGTGTGCAATGGGCCAGTCAATTTCAGTACACGCTTAATGGTCCCATGAAAAACAGGGAAAACCGGACATTTTCATGAATTTATAAACCCCCAGTGGACATGTCCAGGCAAAAGAGGATGCTTGCTCACCCTATACCTATACCTAAAGTTCCTTTACCCACTTTTTATTGATGACTGTGTTCATGTTTAAAGCTACTGTATATAAACATGAACACAGTCATCTCAAATGTAAACTGGGGCTAGCAATGACTATGTGTATGTACTTATGTATGTACTTTTACTGTATGTAGTGCATTGCACAAAAAGGTTTTTGAGTGGACATTTTGTTAGTGGACTGTGTTCTGGTTATTCTGGATGTGGCCCTTAACATGACAGCTCATGTAACCTTGCAAAGGTTGCCTGTACAATCACGTTGGCCTTTTCCTTCATGAAAAAGGAGACACTTGTGTGAGTGATGGGCTGCACAAAACTATACAACGGCTAAATTTAGGCCTGTCAGTTGGGCTATTTTTCAACTTGACATATTTCATGACTTGGAGGCACCCAATGTGATAGTTCTGTCTTTTCCACTTTGATGAATTGAATTAGGCAGGAGCGACATGCCTATGAACATGAAATTAGGGCCAAGCATTGAATTGATGACTAATTTCTACCCACAGCATCATCAAACAAGCTTTAAAAATTATTGACTATTGCATTTCTGACATTTTTTGATTTAAAAAGGCAATCATCTTTTAAAACAATTTTAAGAATTGTCAAGCTGAATGAATGTTAAGTATCTTTTCTGAATTGAATTAGGCAGGAGCGACATGCCTATGAACATGAAATTAGGGCCAAGCATTGAAGCATCATGAGCTCTGTATTGACTAGCCTTTGCAGTTGTCGTTGACATTTTTTGATTTAAAAAAGGCAATTTAATAAGCTTAATGAGGGCAATCAATTTTAAGAATTGTCAGCCGAATGAAGTGGGAAGTGTACGTCCAGACGTTTTTAACTGTAGAAATGGTGTGGAAAATTCCGCTCCCTGAATTGAAAGTTAATGGGCCAGGTGGATACATACAGACAGCCGAGCCATCACACAGTATAATTAATTAGTACACAGCATTTGCATTCCTGTTTATTCTCCGTCAAAAATGAGCCAAACCGTGACACAATGAAATGGGTCCAAAGATTAGAGAATATCATAGTTATGCACCAGTTGTTTTGACTGGTGCTCTTTTATTGATTTTCATCTCATCACAAGATAATTTAACAAGAGTCAAATCATTTATGAAACGGAGAACATGATGATCACAGACCATGCTCCTGTCATATTGGAAATGGAAATGATAGATGGTCATTCTAAACAATATGTGCAATGTTAACATGTTAGTTAGTGAGCTTTAGAACTGCTGGTAGGCGGATTTTCTTACCTTTGGACTAGTTTCGCTTTGCCAGACCTTCCTCCACAGCGCTGCCAAGGAGGGTCTGGCTAGTCCACACAGCATTCCAAGATGGGAGAAAAACGTGCTCTGGTTTATTGGAATTTCTTTAAACCAATCACAATTGTCTTTGGGCGGGACTAAGTTCCGGACAGAGCGCCGGTGCCGCTGCAAAACAGCCTCGGGACGGAACTTGTTTTGGTGGAACGTGTACGTTCAAAGGTTGTTTTTGTTGTGCAACAGAAAAATCCGATTGGACAGATAGTCTAGCTAGCTGTCTGGGATTTAGCTAGCCTGCAGAGATCTGAGGACCAGTCCTCAGATTGGACAGGTAACCAGACCAGTCATAGTCCTCAGATTGGACAGATAGTCTAGCTAGCTGTCTGGATTTACCCTGCAGAGACCTGAGGACACTGTGTCACACCAATATTTACAGCGTTTGAACATACTTTATGCTCTGATCCTTGCACGTTATGTTCATTTCACACTATAGTTATTAAAAAAGGGAGAAAATACTAAGTAATTCTAATTTGTCAAGTATTTATTTCTCCAGATTCCCCTCCTTTTTTGCTGGTTATTTCCTGCGTGGTCCAGTGTAAACATTAAGAGAAATTCAGAGCCCTAGACAGAGTGTAGTTAAAATGCAACTGCAGTTTGGGTATTGAACAAAAACACAGGGCTGCACAATATGAGAAAAATATGTGATGCTCGACAACATCATTGAATATCGCATTAAAGATATTAATGGCGATAAATAAACAGATATTTATACTTTCAACCTTATATTGTCTTCACTTTCGGGACCCTCTCGAAACCCTCGGGTCAAATTGACCCGTGACTTATTTTGGGTTTTAAGAACAATTCTGAAATAAAATTTTACTTCATAATCTATTAACAAATATTGTCTTTATCTCAATTTCAAACAATTGACATAACATATGTTCAGGGAATGCAATCAGTCTCTCCTAGAACACAATTAAAAATGGAAGTGGGGTTCATTTTTTCTCATAAGGTTATAATTAATGTTAAAAATCCACCATGGAAGAAACATAAGTGGTCATATCCAGAATAATTTTCTGAATTGAGTCAAGAATACATGTTTATCGCAGAGATTAGGTAAGGCCATTGATTTTCAGGTAGAAAAATGTAACTTTTACCAATTTTCTTCTTGTAAAAATTTGAAATGGGTCAATTTGACCCAAAAACCATACAAGGGTTATGTATACTACTTAAATACAACAAATTCCTTGTTGAATGAAAAAATGAAAGGAAATTAGTTCCGACATTTTATTGGAACATTGAACTCAACACAAAACACACCAATAAAAAGGAATGATACTCTCGTACTACTAACTCAAAATATCCCTGAGTGCATTAGCAATGCGTTTATCGCTCAATTATTGACATTTCAATGACAATAGGGAAACAATAGGCCATATGGTTCAAAAGCATAAATGGTGGTGTGGTGGTGGCCCAGCGGATATGACACAGGCCTTTGGTGTGGGACATCCGGGTTTGTCATATTTAGACCCTGGAAGAAGAATTTGACCATTTGTCTTTTTATTTCAAAAGCAAATGGTAAATAGTGTAATTATACTCTATTGTAAATCGCTTTGGATAAAAGCGTCAGCTAAAAAAAATGACATGACATGTAATGTAAATTATTTCTGACCTGAGATTAAGGTGTGGTTGGGTGCAAAGTTGTTGAGTTCCTTGGCTTACTTTTAGATAAAAAGCAAAGACGAGACGAGTTTGGAAGGCTGTGCATGGCACGTGGGGTCAAAGGAAATGAGCAACAGGCAAAAAGGCTTTGTTCTTATCTTTCTCACACAATCAATAGAAGTAAAAAAAAAGGTTGGGAGGAAATAACACCTCCCCTTCAAAGTCCATCGTATTCTGTTTGAAGTCCATATTGTCCTTCAGAATTAGAGTAATACCAAAGGGTGCGCTCAGCCCTTAGCTCCTGTTGGACTTGAAGTTAGACTAATGCAATGTTGTATGAGCGCAGAAAGGAATTTGCTTTTTAAATTAGGCAATTAATGATTATTTTCATAGTCAATTAATCTGTTGAATATTTTCTCGTTTAATCATTGGTCAGTGTTTCCCAAAAGCCCGAGATGACGTCCTCAAACGTCTCGTTTTGTCCACAACTCAAAGATATTCAGTTTGCTGTCACAGAGGAGAGAAGAAACTAGAACATACTGTATTCACTTTTAAGAAGCTGGAATCAAAGAATGTTTTACTTTTGTCTTAAAAAATGACTCAAACCGACTAATCAATTATCAAAATAGTTGACGATTAATTTAAAAGTTGACAACTAATCAATTTATCCATTAGTCTTTGCAGCTGTATTTGAAATAAAAAGAAAAAGGCTCAAATTCCTCTTCCAGGATGATAACGTATGCCATTTAATAGGGTTTATTTATGGATGACACATAACTTACATAAAATGTGCAGAAAATGTTACAACAGTATGTGTTGCTAAACATGCATGAAAGTTGGGATAAAATATGTTAATATTTATAGCTGCCTTGGTGGAAGTGTGGGTGGCATCACAGTGCACAGAAGTGACTGAACACAGTGTTAAACTCATTGTCTCTGTTAATCTTGTTTTTCATGCAAAAAGTCTCTATTGTCAAACTAGTCTATTCCCTTAAGATATATCAATATTAAATTTTGCATGATACACATTTAAATATTTGGGATTTTTGAAGCTTATGCTAATAATGAAAGCTGATAACAAATAGTCATTTTTTAAAAATTCAACTAAGGGAGCATGTTGTTACCGAATCCTTAAGTTAGATCAAAGGTGTCAAGCTCATTTTAGTTCACATGCCACATTTTGATCTCAGCTGGGCCAGACCAGTAATCCACTCCAGAAAGATCCCAAACGTTATCTGCCACAGAGTTTCTAACCGCTTGATGTTGGAAAACGCAAGTTGCTTCTGCCAAGACAGCGTTCTAAAGCCCTTGTAGGAAGAAAATAATGTCACGGACCCTGGAGAGGGGTTATGTTCTGAGAAAAAACTAAAAGATTAAAGTTGTAAATGAAAAGACAAAAAACTCAGATATTCCTCTGAGATTAAAGAGGTAAATTTGGAATTGGAATGAATTACTGCAATTTTCACACTTTTGCAAATGTGTGAAATCATCCAGTGTGCCTGGTTGGGCCCTTTGGCGGGCCGATTCTGGTCCACGGCCCAAGCTATTAGATGCAAACTTGTTTTTTTTGAAATTCACACTTTTCAGTTTTTAAATGTTATGAGATTAAGATTCGCTAGCGTAGTGCTATTGCTATGATCAGAGTGACACAAAATAAAACGGCAGAGCTGGGCGATATGGAGAAAATCAGATATCACGATATTCTCGTCCAAATACATGAATGTCGATATTGCGACGATATTGTAGGCTTGACAGTTGGTGCTTTCACAACATATTGTCACAATGGATGTAATGGCTGAGTGGGCAAAGGTAAATAACAGAACAACAACAACAGTCTGGTAGGTTCAGAAAATGACATCACTTTACTGTAATGCAGCCTTTAAAACCAGGAAAAGACAACACTTATTACTATATCCAAAATCTAAGATAATATCTAGTCTCATATCACGATATTGATATAATATGGATGTATTACCCAGCCCTAATCTCAACTGGTGTCTGCCTGTGTGAAACACACACACTCCTTATTTTCAGAAGCAATCTAAAGGCACATTCAAACCCCCACTGAAGCTACGGTGGCGGCTGCAGCCAACGAACCGTGGCAGAGTTAACTTCCAGGTTGGCTTGCAGGATAACAACACTGCTGGACTCAAGAGGCTTGTCCAGGGCATACCATTATTCACATAAACGCTGCACATTGAAAAACCTGTTAAAGTAGGAATGAATGAACAAGCACACTGAGCCCAGCTCTTATTCGTTGGGGCTCTTACTGGGCACCTAACACCCACACATGCAGTGAAAATAACATTGCTTTAAAATTTAAACACCTAGCACGAATATAAAATCAAATCAAAGCAATGACCTATTTTAGTTCAACTCATACATCTACTATATTTCCTGTAACCTGTTGATATATACTCAGTGTTGTTTGTGTTTTTTGTTGATCTCATACTGTAAAAGCTAAACAGAGATCATCTTTTTGATCAATCACGCATATTCATTTATATTTCATATATCAAAATCATACATCTTTTTACTTGAACATTCGTTGGTGTTTCAGTATTGCAGAGAGCATCTTGAAGGCAGTTTGATGACTGATAGCAGTGTTCTGCATAGCCTGGGGTTTGAAATGGGCTTTGAGTATGTTAAAGGCTTGTCATACATCTTGAGTGGAATCCAAAGTGACAGGCTTCTTGAAAGACTGAGGATCTGATGCGCCCTGTCACTGCACATTACAGAAGCTGGCGCATGCTAAGCTCGGTTTACAGGATGTTTGAGTAGTCTGCAGGGAAAGTCTTAAAATGAGTCTGAGTGAGTGCGTTTGGAGACGAGGCTGCTTGTGTTTTTGATGGATTTATAACACTAGCCACCTGTTCAAATGTAGCATCTGTGTTGAACTCATTTTGTGCCATTATCAGATTGTGAGTGTGTGTGTCAGTGTGTGTGTGTCAGATTGTTATTTAGGATTTTTTTTTAGGTGCGAGTGTGTGTGTGTGTGTTGAAGGCTATTACTACTAAGGTGCTAAAATGAGCCAATCCACCAATTTGGGTTGGATTCAGAAATGTAAAATAATGAAATTGTAAGAGATGGACATAGGTGATAATAACGTAACGTTTACTGGAAAATAATCTTTCACTGAATTGCATATGTGTGTGCATGTATGTGTATTTTTTATACATACATACATACATACATATATGCATATGTGTATATACTGTATATACATACACACATATATAGATACAGGTATATATGTACTGTATATGTGTGTGTTTACATACATACATACATACATACGTGCATACATACCTGTACATACGTACATACTGTACATGTATGTATGTATATATACACATACATGTAAATGAGAGGGAGTAATATTGATATATGAATATAAACAGCCTCATGTACCTCTGCCGCCAGTTTAGATTTAGTTAAATATATCTGATTCTGCACTGGGAGAAACCATCGATGCAAATGCTGTGTGAAAAATGGTTCTAACATTTCATAAAATAAACTGTGTAGGTGAGAGTTTGAAAAAAAAAATCAGCAGGAAACATTTGTCAAAAAGCAACATAAGAGCCAGGGGAAAAAAATCAAATCAAACCCTAATCATACCAAATTTAGCCCAATAAATATTGCTGCTGTTGCATTGGCCTGTGTGCTAAACCTCCCATCCAGCTGGAGCGTTGGGTCCCAGTCAAACAGTCACGTTTGGAGGCCAGACACCATGGGCACTTGGAGAAAATCTATTTTCTTCTATTTTCCAAATTACACCACTTTTACAGTAGAAAAGTGATCAACATTAGTTCTCATTAATTCCTAATTGCATCTGTACACTGTCCATGCATGGGTCAAGATCTGGTGCGAATATCATATTTCAAGTAGAGATATGCTTCCCCCACATGTCGGAAAGACCACATTACACATACAGTGCTGCTTAAGGATGTGTTGCCATGTGTTATCTTAAGCTCCATGTCCATACTGTATCGTTTTATATCACTAGATGGCAGCAGATATCCAAGATATCTTTATGGTTGGTTTTGTCCTCCATGATTAGGCTCTCTTAATGTCTCTCTTAATTCTTTTGAAAACTAAAACCAAACTTTAAAAGCTGAAGTAGTCAGATCTTGCAAATGACATAAAGTCATTTTTTGTCTTAGGATATATTGCAGATGAACAGGAGATAACACAGCCGCTTGTTCAGTCTAATGCAATAGAATACGTGTATTTGTGAAGCATGTGTTGCTTAATTATGGTGCAACAGTGTCAGATAGAGGTTTTGGTGCAGTTTATGGTGTTATTGGATTGGATTATTTCATCCAACAATTCATTCCTGAAATTGTGTTGTGTTGTGCTGCACTTTGCAGTTTGACTCCACCTGAAGAACAATTCCAATAGTTAAGTATGTCCTCTTTGGGACTTACTGTCCAAACTGTTTAAACTGGTTTTTGCAAATTCAATTGAATTCTTTGTGTGACTTTGTTGACTCTGTCATTATGTGGTTAGCAGCTCTGGGGCTCGCGCTCTGGGTTATGCTGATGAGGCAGAGGTGAAGTGTTGTCACTGGTCTTGGCAGCCAAACGCTGAACTGAAGTGGAACGAAGCCTTCTTTGTGCTTGGCCATGACGAAAGTTGGTTATAGCACTACATTGCGTGACAGCTGGCAATGACACCTTATGTCTACAGCGGTGACGGCAAGCCTGCGGTCTGAATGTATTGTGTAAATCATCTCAAAAGAATACACTCTTTATGATGGGGGAAGCTGTATGGGACTGGACACTGCATCCTCTCTTTTTGCTGTTACATAATGAATATGCATATGGCTGAGTCTGTGTGTGTGTCTCTCTGTGTGTGCGCTGGTGTGTGTGGTTGTATGTGAGTTTAGTCAGATTCCTCCAGATCTCTGCCTACGCAGATTAATATCTGCAGTCCACAAAGGAGCCCTGTGTGCCTTGCAGGACAGACTCTCAGGACAATGAATCCCCTGTCTGACAACACCATCTCCCTTTCAAGCTAACTGATATGCACCCTTTAGTCCTGAGATTATGGGAGCTCAGTCTTTCTGCACTAAAGGTGATGAAGGTGGTGACAGTAATTGAATGACGGAGCCATGCTTAGAAGCTTGTCACCGAGTCATTCATCCAGAATGCAGGACATTGAATTAGCGTAGCCCGAGGCATTAACATTTGTGGCTCTACTTGTGACTTTTGGATTTCGGTTGTGATTACAATGTCTTTATCTTTTACAAAGAAATGCAGAGTATGCACCAAAAGTTCAAAGACAAAATGAGAAAGATGAAGGTGATACAATAAAGCTTGATTAAAAGCTACTGTCTTGCAGGGGTGTAAATCCCAGGTTTTTATCACGATACTATAATAATATATCTATTCTTTGGACAGCGATACGATATTTGCTGCTATGTTAAACTCTGTCATGATAGAATTTTGAAACCATTCAATTCAGGGGCCTGCGTTCAGTATGAGACAATATATGCTCATGTAACGTTGCAGCTACTCAAAAAAGCAATTTATATACTGTATGATTTTCCAATTTTATTACTGACCTCATCCAGACATTAAAAACAACAAAACAAACAACTCTTTTTAATAAAAAGAACAAATACAAAGTGGGAATCTACTAGAGTCCGACCAATAAAGGATTTACCGATACAAATATTTGGTTATTTAAAAATCGGATATATTGTCCGAGATATATATATTTATATTTAAATCTATAAACGCATATAAGAACAAACAGATTTCCTTAACATTAGTTATTTGTAGTTATTTGAGTTCTCACTAAAATAATATGATAATAATTTGTTTTGTCACAACAGAACAGAGGAACATCAAAATATATTAAAGTTCTGATAAATAAAATGTATAAAAATACAAAGTTAAGATATGAAATTTAAAGACCTTTGAACAAAAACACATTAACAAAAAAAATAATCAGTGTTGCCAACAGGGACGTTGTAGAGCGTCCTCTGACTATGCAACGCCAACACAAATGATTCTGATAAATGAATATTTAAAAAATAAAATAAAAACGGACGGTAAACTATGTTATGTTCTTTTTTTCCCCCGGCCATTATAAATGCCGATACAGTTCAGGATATGCCTAATATCAGCCTCTAGTATCTACAATAAAGGGGAATCTTACAGATGATATGAATTGATATTTTCACTTTACATCAATCATATTGGATCGTGGATTGATATATCGCCCCAGATCGATGTAATCTTACACCCCTACCGTCCTGCCAGGCTATGATGCTGCATTTCTACCGGCCTGCTGATGCACACTAACACCACAGTGTTCTTTTGTTTGATTTTCGTTCGCCTGATTTGAACAGTAATTGATTATGTAACATACAGGGACAGAGTCAGTAAGAGGCAGAGGGTCTTCTCAACCAACGCTGACCAGTCATTATAGCTCCCCCGTTTTTCTCGTTAGTCAGATGGATACCCACCAATAATCACGCAAACCCCTCCCTGTACTACTGACGTCTATTTTTCTCTCATGACCCGGAAACTAATGTTCATACCAGTACTGTATGTTGCCTTCTGCTACAGTAGTGGAGGAGGTAAGAGAAGCTATTTTAAAACCTCTTACAGTGGAGGATGTCCACATGTTTCATCTGCAGGAAATGTGCTGTAAACAGTATGGCCAGGATGTATGCATGGATGGATATAGTTTTACTTAATAATTCATAGAAAGAAAAACAACATTTACTGTAGTAGTAGTAATGAACACTGAAAAAGTAGATTAGTAGTTAGTCTCTTGCACGTGCCTTTGTGCCTCTAGCCGTGAGCTCAAGAGCATATGCATGTGTGGTCATGGCTCTAATGGGTGAAAGAGGATGAGAGGAGGCAGGAGAAAGAGGGCGAGATATACTGTGCAGAGAGAACCAGAGAGAGAGACAGCCTGGAATAACTTCAGAAAGCCTGGTGTATAATGAAACATGTATCTTTGAAGAATACATGTTTTTAAAATAGCTTCTTTTTACCAAACTGAGAAGAATCCAACAAAAAGAGATGAGATTTATCAGCATGTACAGTCTGCTACTACGTGCCGCATGTGGTTGAACATAAGTAATAAAATCCAATAGATCTCGTCAACGTTTTTGAAAGGGATTCTGGGTGATTTGAGTAGATGAAAGAGCATGCAATGTGTGCTTTTTGAGTTGCCAGCTTGTTTTTTTTTCAGGGCTGCAACTAATTTTGCTTATTTCTTATTATCATTATTGATTCATCTGCCAATGGTTTTCTCAATCAATTAATTGAGTTCACTTGTATGCTTATACAGTATTTAGTTGAACAGAAATTGAGTTGATGGGATGAAGGCATGTAGCAGTTATACTGCCCACCAAAAAGATGAGATTAATAAAAATAAGACTGCAGCCAAAGTTAAAAACACAACACTGTTGAACCGATTTATTTCAGATGATAGGACAAATTGAAAATGATATCTCCCGTTAAGCTTTCTATTCATTAACTCCCAAGGAATTTAGCTGGTGGGACCCATGAGATTTCATAGGCATAAATAATTACTTGAGCAGAAGATTTAATTTATCCTTTTAAAGAAACTGCAGGAAAATGTCTTGGAAAATCAAATATTAGTGAGTATGAGGTTACACTAACAGGCTCACCCAAAAATTAAAACATAACAAGCGTCATCAGCTTTTCATCTCCAAAGCACACTGAATAAAACACATACATAGAGGGCATTTATATGCATGAGCCATCAGCTGAGTCATACTTCTCTGATGCCGAAGCACAAACGCCAGTCAGAAACTCCCTCCTCTCCAACCCCCCCGCAGTGGCCCACGCCCTCTAGCTTCTCCCCCCTCTTTCACTATACAGTTAGGTCTTAGTTGACGGATGGTTAAAAGAGGAAGGGAGGAAAGTCTGAACAGTTTTGGGGCCACACTCCCTAAAGTGGTATGTGTAGAGGGAATTATTGAATAAGGATGGATTGCTGCAAATGTGACCACAATACATTTTTATCCAGCCCACACATTGATTTGGGTTTATTACGTTTTGGCCCATTGCATCTCTTTGCTGGCCAAAAGTGCAAATCAAAGGCAAACCAGCCTCTCAGGGAGCCGAATGCTACTGTTCTTCCCTGCTGTGCGAGAAATCACCTTTCTCTTCTCTTTGCATCCTTGTTCTCTCAGGTAACACTCACTTTAAATCCTAAATAACAGTGTGTTGCATAAGGCTCTCCTTGGTCATTGAAGTGGTGAAGGGGGGTTAGTGGAGTCATTGACTCACAGCAGTGTTTAACAAAAGTATGTGTGGGTTTTGTGTGCATTGTGTGTTGAATTTCAAAAATAGTGCTGGACTCTGACAGTATTTTGATAATAGTACAGCATTGTCCTACAGTAACAAGTATTTGTTTTGAATTACAAATTAACTGCTTCACATTTGATCCGTGATCTAAATCTAAAATTCCATTCTAGCAATGGTACTGTATTATATATTAAAGAAACTAAATCCTACTGGTATCCCTGACATTTCATGATATGGGAAATTATTTTTTCCTTTTTTTCAAATAGTGACTAGAATTTCATGAGGACACGGATGCGTTGTTTCCCCTCTGGGGGAGTTTCCTTTCTACAGTTACAAAGACAACACTTAGCTCTAGGAAAGAAGAAAAATGAAATCATTCAATTCAAAATAAATAGATGGATTTAATATGTACCCTCCACTATTATATTCCCGGTGGTGTGAGAAAGACTTAAAAACTGAACCAGCATGTTGGAAGGTACAACTGATCAGTTCATAAAACAAATGTGAAAAAACAGTTTCACTGACTTATTTTTAAGCATAGTAAAAAGCTTTAATGCTGGCTGGGTTGCATGATGGAACAAAGACTCACAAACACGTAAAGTATTTTTAAAATACAGGCTATAGCTCTGACAACAGTAATTGTTTAGCTATTAAATAATCGATACAGCTTTCAAATAATGGGTACATGTTATAGTAGTGTGTAACTTCAATTTATTATCATCACAAATTATCTGCAAATTCTTTTCTCAATTGATTGATTTATTGTTTTTTCTAAAGCTCTTTCTAGCTCTAGTCTAGGTGATGTCTTAAAAGTCTTGTTTGCCAGACCACGAGTCCACCTCCATCCAATCCTTACAAATCACTGCTGGAACTGGAGAACTTTTGGCTTTTTTTCTTACTGAATTGTTTTAAAAAGTATATTACTGTAGCGATTTAACCATTTTTCAAAATAGTTTTTAAAATAATTAGTTTTTAAATAAATTCTCTAAATAATGGATTAATTGGAAAATTATTTCAGCTCTACTGGCAATCCAAAAGTGGTTCTTAATAATGGCTTATAGCTGATCTATAAAGCTTTAATAAATAAAAATAAATGGTTAATTACAGCTCATAAACCCTTAACAATACAAATGATGCTTTATTTCACATGTATTGTACTGTATTTGCACTGTACATTCTGGTTGAAAATAAATTGCATTTAGGCTCTGAAGACAATTTTTCCATTATGTAGTGTTGACAACATAAAGCATATCAAATGGTTTTTTTATCACAGAAAACACCTTTAAATGAATAGGCGTAAATATTTTTAGATTGAAGGTAATTTTTTTAAAATATCATTATTATTTGTTATAGTATCTATTATTTGCTCTATTTAAACAGATATAATAATACCCCATTATGTGGAGTGCATTTTTCCACATTATTTCGAGGGTTTCCTCGTGACACTGGCTTCCTTTGAGACCCGCGCACTATTTAACAGGAGGTCCTTTATTCGGCGGATTAATCCACCTGTGTGAGAAGGCTCTGCTTGTCAGTCAGACTTTGAACAGTGCACTGGCGCTCATCACTGCTAATCTCCGGCCGCTGCTTGTCATCAACGACGCTGTTACTGACAGTTACCACCGACCAGCTTTAAAAGAAAAACATAGATTAAGATGAACAGTTGTTGAGATAAGACAGGAAACCCGAGGGCAACACCGTAGGGACCGAGCGGAGATTAAACGTTAGCTAACGTTACGACGTTTAACATTACTCGGGAGTTGCGATGGTCCAGTTAAGGGATATTTTTCTAGCCTTGCTTCTTGTGGGCTGTACAGGTAAGACAGTGTTACATTCAGCACCTAAACTGGAAATGTTTGTGTTTGTGTTTATCTCTGAATATCACCACCCTTTCATAGTGGACAGGCATCCTCTCGCCTCTTGGTCTTCCTCCTCCTCCCTCCTTCCGCCCGCAGGCACTCTGTTTAGCAGGTGCAACGGTAACGTTAACGGTACTGCGACTGCTGCTAATTACCTTACTACTACTAGCTCATTACTCGCGAGCAGGTTAATGTATTTTTTAAGTAAAGACAGCTTGCTGCTAATGTGAGGGTACCATTTTTCTCTTGAGACACTCTTTGCGTTACCAGCCTGTACGCTGACTTAGCGGTATTGAACATTAAATAAAACATGATTCTAATGAATGATAGGGTTTTAAATTACATTAGCATTTCCGTTGTGCATTATACGAATGGAAATGTGCCAAGGGGATTTCATATTTCTCCCATTTATGACCGTGTTGTTGTCGGCCGTTGGTCTTGAGCTTGGCTGGGACGTACGTTGTTGATGGGAAGTGATGCTGGGCTCACTGTATTTGTGTACACACACACACACACACACACACACACACACACACACACACACACACACACACACACACACACACACACACACAGCCTTCTGGGTTGAGTCACGTTCTCTCAGTTAAAGGTACATTGTGCAAAATAAAACATGGCAATTTGAAGTGCACCTGGCAATGTGTACAGGTGTGATGGCATTAAAGGAGGGGTTGACAATCCGTGCTCGCTTACACAGTAGCCTACATGATTGTTGACATTGTGGGTTTAGTTGGTCTCCCTGGCACACTGATGCAAAGCAAGCACAACTTCTGTCTCTGAATCATCTGTTATGTAATCTGATGCCACGATAAAGGCTTTGAAATCAGATCCTCTAAGTTGGTAAAATGGATCGTTATGTAAGTCTAAAAGAGGGAGTTTTGTGACCACAAATTACATTTTTAATAGCCTTTGCACGCCCATTTTTTGTTGATTAAAATCAGTAATTTGACATGTTAGGCGATTACAGTACCGTTGGTGTAGTACGCTCAGCCACACTCAGGCTCAGGGTTTCGTGGGATAGCCTGTTAATCCTTTATGTTCAATCCATGTGCAGGGGTGTTCCTAAGGCAGGAGAGAAAAAACACACATGTGGAGTGGAGACCTCACTGTATTCTCATGTTAATGCATTTTCCTTTGGGTTTACTGAAACATTTTACGTCAATTTGTAAGACCCTTATGGCAGGAGTCAATCTCATTGAGCCATAATTTAATTTAAGCATATATAATGATGTATTTGGCGCATTGTGTTATGTTACCACCAGTTACACTAAACACTTAACAATTATACGTAACCTGTTAATTTAATGGAAGCCTTGGATGAAGTATTTCTGATTCTGATGAGCTCTGGACATTGTCTATTCTGCTTGAGAGAAAAATAAAGATTATTTTATTATTATTTTATAATCTTGTCAGAACATCTGATGCTATGAAATTTGCACTAAAATTCTACAACTAGAGACACTCCAAGTGAATGATCTTGTTAATACAGTTATTTGGCGATATAATTTAGCCATCAACTCCATATGAGATGTTTTGAGGCTGATGTCAATTTTTGAAAATATTGATTTTTACTTAAACATTACAATGATCCCTTATTTAGCTAATAATTGTTTCAGGAATTATATTGTATCTACAGAACGAGACATTTTGTAATAAACTTTTCAGACTTGGACAAACAATGTATTGATGACTCATTTGCTAAAAGCCCAAATCTTTGGCATTTCTGTACTGTGGTTTCTCATTACACATTGGCCTTATCTGCAATTACCTAATTTTGGTTGATATAGCAACCTAGCTGACCAATCGGTTTAACTCTCTCTATTGTACAACATAGTTACAAAAGGGTATTTGGAGTTTTGGGTTGAATTCTGTTTGATAGCCTGACAAGCATTACCTTAAAGGTGCTCTAAGCGATGTCACACGTGTTTTGGGCTACAACATATTTTTGTCACATACAGCAAACATCTCCACCCTATCCACGAGCTGTCCCCAGAACACGCTGAAAAAAAAGACCCACGTGCCGCGTTTGTCCAATCAGCTGCGGTTTTAATTTTTTGGTTTTCAGTCCGACTGCCTTTTCTGCCAAAGGTTGGCCATTGGGTTGGTGTGTCTGAGCCTTTACACTGCAGCAGGTAATGCCATTAGCCACAGTAGGAACTGGATTAAACACGGTTAAAATGCTGACAGCTAAACTGTGTTGTGTCACAGTCTGCCGCTAAAGTTATGAGATAAAAGACACAAACTAGCACTGGTCACTGTCAGACATGGTGCTCTTTGGATGCTTTTATATAGCCCTTAGGGGTCCCCTAATACTGTATCTGAAGTCTCTTTATATAGACCTTAGTGGTCCCCTAATACTGTATCTGAAGTCTCTTTTATATAGACCTTAGTGGTCCCCTAATACTGTATCTGAAGTCTCTTTTATATAGACCTTAGTGGTCCCCTAATACTGTATCTGAAGTCTCTTTTATATAGACCTTAGTGGTCCCCTTAATACTGTATCTGAAGTCTCTTTTATATAGACCTTAGTGGTGCCATTTCTGAGTCTATTCTAGTAGCTTTTGAGGAGGAGAGAGGTGGAGTCTGGGGGTGTGGCCTTGACCAACTGCCACTTTGTTCGTTTGAAAGCCATGATGTCTCTCTCTCATGGGTGGGCCAAATTCTCTGGGCGGGCAAAGCAAAGAAAGGGGAGGTTACCTTGCCCTTTATGACCTCATAAGGGGCAAGATTCCAGATTGGCCCATCTGAGCTTTCATTTTCTCAAAGGCAGAGTAGGATACCCAGGGCTCGGTTTACACCTATCACCGTTTTTATCCACTAGGGGACCAGAGGCAGGCTGGGGGAACTCACATTAATGTTAAAAAACCTCAAAGTGAAATGTTCACGCCAATGGGACCTTTTTTTAAAGCCACTGACTGTAAAAAGCTTAAAACTGATTAACCTCCTGGTTCATTCAAAGTTATTGTAAAATAATCTGTTTTTCTCTTTTTAACAGCAATTTACTGGTGAACGGAGAACTTATCGTTAAATGTTATTACATTCTTAATAATCAGTTAAATCGCCCCCCCCTTTGTGCTGATCTGAAAATGTTGCAGATCCGTGAATCAAGACCGATCAGTAAGTTCTGTTATCCGTTGCACCCCTATTTAAGAGGGATGGGAACTTATATTGAAAACCATTATCTCATTGTTTCATTATTACAGTGTGTGGTATAGTTAGTTATTAAGTTTGTTATTATACACTTATCTATCTCTGTACATTTATCTATCTTTGCTCTTATCTTTGCTGGTGCTAACTGCAATTTCCCCACTATGGGACAAATAAAGGTTTTCTTATCTTATCTTATCTTATAGTTACATAAGAAATCAATTGCTCCAAATCTACTGTAGGCAGTTTAAAACATGGCAACCGTATTGTCAATTTGGGTAACCATAAACCGATGCCTGGTTGCCAAGCCGGCAACCACTTAAAAAGTTAGTGTTGAGCCCTGTGCCATCACTGAAGCTAAATCAAAATATTTTGATTGAAGTTTTGTATTCCTTTATTGAATCTACTTTTGTAGTGATTGGCGCTGTACAGATAATATAAATAGTACTTTTATTTATGTCACCTTTTGGAGTTAAATGTAAATCAAAGAAAATTGTAATTTTTTTAATAGACAATTATATAGCATACAAAGTCGCAGTATTTGTCTGAACTGAGATTTGGGAGGGATTTGCCCTCCTCCTTTCCTCTCTGCCTGCTGCAGGCTCAATGGGCCTGTTGAGCCTCTTGACATAATGTATTAATTGATCTTCTTCAAACTGATAACTAGAATATTTCTGACAGAAAATGAAATATGGCCTCCAGAAATCAAAGTGAGAGAAGTGAATCAAAACTGGGCGACATATGAGATGAGTTTCCAATGTCCTCAAGCGGTGGGATATGACAAAAGAATTACCCTCTTCGTCTTGCCATATGGCTCTCTCTTCCACAACCAAATGTGTCTCTCTAGTTTATTGTAGGATTGTTTCACTTAGCCTGTGTTACATCATCACTCAGATCATGTGGGAGTGATGACGTAGCTCCACGCTGCTCCATTTACAAAGCAAGATGGAAGCATTGCTGACTGCAGGCGGACCAACAGCTCCAGACTTAGCTCCATGACGATAAAAATCAACTCTGCCAAAAGCAGTAGTTGCTTGTCCAACCGCTCTAACTTTAAAGTGATTATTTTAGAACGGTGTGCACATTGTGTTTCCCATATTTACAATTTATTTATCCCCCCCCCCCTTCCCCTAAGAAAAGACAAGGCATGTATTTTTGATTTCTCTTCAGTCGTCTGCATGACCACAGCCAAGTAGTTTACACTGTTACAAAGTTCAGTTGAGGGGTGGGCATCTCCAGGCACCTCACGATTCCATTCTCATTCAGAAGGCTACAATGTGATGTTGACGAGATATTTGTAATGACCCACAATTTATCTTTTACTTTAGTTAGACACAACTTGCATTAAATACTGAATTAAGAAATGCAGAAATATACATTTTCATTGATTTAGAAAAATGTAAACACAGTGGCTCAGTAGCCAAAATTATTATTGTAAGAGTTAAGGCACTCAAGGAGCTTCGCCTATGTATGCAGTGAGTTAGCAGCACTAAGAACGAGTATGGCGACTGGTGGCGAAGAGTTATAGGACCTGG
The DNA here is from genome assembly GCA_026937815.1 of Etheostoma perlongum. Lineage (NCBI taxonomy): Eukaryota > Metazoa > Chordata > Actinopteri > Perciformes > Percidae > Etheostoma > Etheostoma perlongum. The sequence goes on from CM049373.1 coordinate 3,130,187, forward strand.
CAGTTGGCAAGTTTGGGAAAACTTTGGTTCCCCAGTCAGTTCCAGTAGTACAGGCGAGTGGTGGATAAGACTGCTGTTGTAGATTAGAGTAAGATTAGGAATAATGTATCCTTTACTATTCCCACAAGGGGAAATTACAATTTACACTCTGTTGCTATTACACACAGGCCTGAATTACACACACATGCTCAGTACCTATGCACTAAATGGAGAGATGTCAGAGTGGGGGGGCTGCCCATGGAAAGGCGCCCCGAGCAGTTGGGGGTTCGGTGCCTTGCTCAAGAGCACCTTGGCAGTGCCCAGCAGGTGAACTGGCCCCTCTCCAGCTACCAGTCCACCACCATGCTTTAATCCGTATGTAACCGTAACGTCAGTTGGGACAGACTCCTTGTTTCTCCAGGCTAACTATATTAGTTTTAACCAGGCAGAGAGCAGCTTTCTGCGGTGACAAATGATCACGTTTCATTAATCGGGTAATTTAGTTTGTCTTTGCAGAGAACTGTCTTTGCTGTATTTTCAGTTTTATAGCTCATTGTCTTTTTGTTTACAAGTTCCAGATGGTGTCTGGAGATGATGTGGCGTACTTATTGTTCACGGTTTACATCTTGCTTTACATACTTCAGTTGCAGCTCAGGGGAGAGACCGTATGACACTAGGTGGTACAGCCTGAGACAAACAATAAAAAAATTTCCCTTCTGCATTTTTGTTTTGCTTTTCCCTCCATTGTACCGAACCGTGATGTATGAACCGAACCACCCCTAGTGAACACACAGCGACTGACCAGAATCAACAGAGAACTCTGTAATGTAACAAGTGTAATATAACAAGTGTATTGTAACAAGTGTATTGAAGTGGCTCTGTTGTAAAAGCAAACGGTCACAGCGAAAACGATTTGTCATAAACTAATTAACAATAGTGTTCGCCACAATGTCAAAGGAGAATTCCGGCCAAAAACGAGCCGAATGACAACAAGATGCTTTTTCAACTCTGACATTGTTTAAATTCACCTACCCTGTCTCCATCCTGCTGGTAGCTCGCTCGTCCTGTTAGCTGCTAGCTGTTAGCTGCTAGCTGCGGTGGGTTCAGTCATGTTTCTGTGATAATCATCACGCAACAGTTCCATGTGTATTTGTAGCTTAACCATTTTGTGTGTGAGTAGGAGACTTGTCAGTGTGCAAGTGTGGACGGATACTTCCGGTTTAGCGCTCCACTGACTCAAATGGGGATTAAATGATTTAGGGTGTACTCACACTTTCTAATAATTTAGAAGAATGCCAACAATATGAGCAGCTGGCAAGACAGCGTGTGAAGGAGACAACAAGCGTTGGTCATAATAGGTTGTGGATTTGAAAGTTGTCATCCCTTAAATCAAGTATAAGTCTGTAATGTATTTTGGTGCGCTTGCTATATTTGGGTTTGGATTGCATTCATTTACTTGGAAGTGAACTAAGACCCTCGTATTCAAGCGGCCCAGAGTTTGGTTGATTGGTCTGCACCAGAGTTTGAATGAGCTATTACACCAAACAAAAAGAACAGGACCATCCGATCAAAATGCTCCAGGGTTCTATTAAAAAACACCAAACTGTGTCCGGGTTGGCTCGGTTGGTGGAGCAGGCGCACATGTATGGGAGTTTGGCTCCGACCTGCGGCCCTTTGCTGCATGTCGTTCCCCCCCCTCTCTCTCCCCTTTCATGTCTTCATCCGTCCTCTGAAAATAAAGGCCTAAAATGCCCAAAAAATAATCTTAAAAACTATCTCCACCAAACTGCTGAGGTGTGAAAGCACTCTTAAACAGACATTTGGAGAAAGCTCCATTTGGGAAATCCAGCCAAAGCAGGTGAAGTGACACGCCTTGTGTATCATTTGACCTTCATTTTCTGTGATCATTTTAGTTTTGTTTTATTAAATAACTGAACCTGCCAAAGACAAGAGTGTTTACTGACAAGCCACTGCGTCGCTTTAAAGGCTGTTTATTGGACCAGAATATGTGTCAGAATAGAGATTGATGAAAGAAAAAAAATTGAAATTCTACATTTGAAGACATTTTCTAAGAAACAACTGTCAGCCATGCACGTTTGAGGTATGTTATCTATTCAGATTTGTAATTTTAACACATTTTAAACTGTGTAATCCTAACTGTGAAACAGTCAGTGAAATACCAATTCCCTATAAATCAGACTGTAGTTTTAAAGCTCCCATATCTATTACACATCTTTTTGTTTAAATCTCATAGATGCTAAGGTTTTCATCCAGTATTAGGAAGGAGAAGCAAGAGAGAGGCAGAGGACTGTGGTTTTGTTCCAACCAGAACTACTTGACTCCACTAATGATGGGGAGTGGATCAGACAGATCCAGGTCTGAGAGGGTTGAGAGGAGCTGCATTGCCTAAGGATGCTAAAAAGATGACAATACACATGCACATGACCCTGTGAAGCACTGTGGAGTCATAAACCTCCTTTCCTGAGGGTTTGCTCCCAGAAGAGGCACAGGCTGTGGGGCTTACTGGTTTTTTTTTTCAGTGATTAGCTTTGTGTGGTAGCAGCAGCCATCCTTATGCCATTACTGTGAGGTTTGAGTTATTATATTATTAATCAGGTTTAATTTACGAACACAACGAAATAGGTTAAACACAGTACTGAGGCCTGCTGTGTATCTTGGTACTACTAAAATTTCCTTCGAGATGAATAAAGTATCTATCTATCTATCTATCTATCTATCTATCTATCTATCTATCTATCTATCTATCTATCTATCTACTGTATGTGAGTACTGAGAACCTGCTTGGGATTAGAGCCCAACCAATAAAGGATTTTTAAGACCGATACGAATATTTGATTATTTAAAAATCCAAAATGCCAATATATTGGTCGATATATATTTAAAAAAATACAGATTTCCCTAACATTAGTTATTTGTAGTTATTGATAAGTTCTCACTAAAATAATATAATATTTTGTTTTATTGTCACAACAGAAAAGAGGAACATCAAAATATATTAAAGTTCTGATAAATAGACAAAAACAGATTAACAAAAAATATAATCAGTGTTGCCAACAGGCACGTTGTAGAGCGTCCTCTGGTGGACAAACTATGCAACGCCAAAACTTATAACATGGTTGACAGTCCGTTTTTATTTTAAATATTCATTTACCAGAATCATTTATTTGTCTTTTATAAATGATTCTGATGAATGATTTTTTTTTTATCGGCCATAATAAATGCCGATATACCGGGAAATGCCTAATATCGGCAGATAATATCGGCCTACCAATAAATGGCTTGGGCTGTACTTCGGACACATTGCTTTTGAGCTAAATATTGCAATTCCAGTGACTTCATACTACAGTATGTCTGCATTTGTCAAATCAGGCAAAGATCTCAGAGCTATCAGGAAATTAGAACAGCGGGTCCTTGTCATTCTTTGAAAAGAGGCCAGCACTGTGAATACAGGATCCCTGTGGACGTGGAACCCTAGATTGGCCATACTTTAGGCATTACAGGGCCTCTCTCCGTTTTAAAGCATGTGCTCTGTGGGACAAAAGGAACATGTGACAGGGTGTTGGAGACTTTGTCAAAGTTTCAATTATCTGCTAGGTATAATTGTTCTGTTTGTTCTGGCTACCATCTTCTCTTTACAATGGTGAAAACAACTTTGGGCCATTCCAACGTGCCCGTTAAAGTTTTGGTTCTCATTTGATCTGATTTGACCGGTCGCCTTCGTTTTGGTGCACAACCTTTTTCTCTTCACACGATTCACTCGTAATAAAGAAGGATTTCCCCTTTTTGATTAGGCTGTTATCTTTCCATATTTTATTTGTGTGTGTGAGAGAAGCGGGGAAAAACAGAAGTCATGCAACCCAAACCAAGTCATCACAGCCTTGTCCGTGTAGCCTGGTTCTACCAGACTCTGGTCCATTAGCCTGGTTCTACCAGACTCTGGTCCATTAGCCTGGTTCTGCCAGACTCTGGTCCATTAGCCTGGTCCCACCAGACTTTGGTACATGAGCCCGGTCCCACCAGACTCTGGTACATTAGCCCAGTCCTACCAGACTTTGGTACATTAGCCTGGTCCTACCAGACTCTGGTACGTTAGCCTGGTCCTACCAGACTCTGGTCCTACCATATGTCTTTTCCACCAAGGCTTACCAGGTGCTGGTTCTGGGCTGGTGCTATTGCCAGTTCGGTGCTGGTTCTACTCGCCAATTATCTAAGAACCAGCTCGATTTCCCACAGCCTGAGAGCCAGAGCAGGGCTACGTTACAACGTCACTGCAAGTACCTCTGTTATAGCAATGCGTCATGACAATCAACAATAACGGAGGACTACATACCAATACTTTTGCTCCTGGCTTTACAAATTTCCACTGGAATTCAAAGACGTGCCTTGACAGCTATTTATGACCGCAATGGACAGAGGATGGCAACATCTGTAGCGTCAAGCAAAACACTGTTAGGGTGAACAGACGTCCCGGTTTGACTGGGGCAGTCCCAATTTTCCCGACAAAAAGCCTATCGGGACTCCCAGCACCTGACGAAACCGGTTCTTATCTCTAGACCAGCGCTAAGTTGGTGCTGAGTTGGAACCCGTTTTCTTGGCCCAGAGCCAGGTTTATTTGTGTGGAAAAGCAAAGAACCAGTTCAATATTTGGCACTGACTCTGAACCAGCACCAGAACTGCCTTGGTGGAAAAGACTCTGGTACTTTAGCCTGGTCCTACCAGATTCTGGTCCATGAGCCTGTTCCTACCAGACTCTGGTCCATTATGGAACTACAACTCAAAATAGCTACCGACGAGTCTTAACGCATTCATTATGTCTGATTTGAAGAAAATGAGAACATGCCTCATCTTACCGTAACAAAGCAATATGCTGTGGGCTAGGATTTAGCTCTCAACTTCTTTTGTGGCGTGTGAAGAGAAGCTGTGTGTGTCTTCGCATGCATCCATGCAAATCATGGTGTATTCATTAATAAAACACAGTGGGATGCATCACCATGCACGCAGCAAGGAAATATTCAGATTGTTACGCCCCGGGCTTTCTTTTTATGCAGTCACCATAGTGTGTCACCTGCTCCTCTAACGTTATACTCCTCTAGCAACTTAGTCATTGCCTGGAAACTTAGAGATACTAATGTTTCACACAAAGTCATGCCATGCCTTAATAGTGATATGAAAAGGTGAAGCAACACTCATTCAGTAAAAATCTGTTATTTCTAATCTCTAATTAGATCACAGTAAGAAGACACTATCTCTGGAGAAGCAATTGTTGCCACATATAGCTGTTTCTTATCCATTCAATGTGCAGGATCCACTTTCAAAGGATGTCAGTGATTCCCACAGATAGGCTGTACTTGGGCAGCCCGCAAAAGTACTCCAACAGTCACTCACGTTAGTTTTTACCCATTAACAATTTAACATTCTGTCTGATTTAATTATAGCTGTGCATTTTGAGGAATCATGCACAGATGACCCTCGCATTTTGCGGTCAAACTGCTGACTCTAATTCAAAAGCCCTTTTTTACTCATGGATATTTTTCCTGTTTCATTGGCCAGTTGCCTTACCATTTGCAGGGGTCCACTACGTGACAAACCCTATGGAGTGTACCACGTGTGTGTATTTCGAGAGAGTGACAGTGTAAATGAAGAAATAAGAGAGACAACAAAACGAAACAAATAAAGAAAAGTTGTGTCATTTTCTCTTTATTGTATACTGTCCAACCAGTACAACATGTCCTGTTCTCTTTATTTATTGTATACTGTCCAACCAGTACAACATGTCCTGTTCTCTTTATTTATTTTATACTGTCCAACCAGTACAACATGTCCTGTTCTCTTTATTTATTTTATACTGTCCAACCAGTACAACATGTCCTGTTCTCTTTATTTATTTTATACTGTCCAACCAGTACAACATGTCCTGTTCTCTTTATTTATTTTATACTGTCCAACCAGTACAACATGTCCTGTCTTTATTTATTTTATACTGTCCAACCAGTACAACATGTCCTGTTCTCTTTATTTATTTTATTTACAACATGTCCTGTTCTCTTTATTTATTTTATACTGTCCAACCAGTACAACATGTCCTGTTCTCTTAATTTATTTTATACTGTCCAACCAGTACAACATGTCCTGTTCTCTTAATTTATTTTATACTGTCCAACCAGTACAACATGTCCTGTTCTCTTAATTTATTTTATACTGTCCAACCAGTACAACATGTCCTGTTCTCTTTATTTATTTTATACTGTCCAACCAGTACAACATGTCCTGTTCTCTTTATTTATTTTATACTGTCCAACCAGTACAACATGTCCTGTTCTCTTAATTTATTTTATACTGTCCAACCAGTACAACATGTCCTGTTCTCTAGACATGGTCCGTATTTATTTATTCATGTTGGACCAGTCCAATACGACTGTTATATTTTTTATGAATTAGTTATATCACAATATTACTGTCTCTGAATTGTAATGTGTTACACTACTTTTGCATTACTTTTGAGTTACTTTCACCAAAATAACACCGGAGGTTTGACTTGGCAGCTAGCGTGTGAATTTCACCACCGGATCAATAAAGTCTCCTCTTCATCCCCTTTAATACATCATAGATTATTCATAAGAATTTGTATAATTAATATGAATATGCAAAATAGCTACAGCTATAAAAAATAGATACGTAAAATGTACAATAGGCAAATGGGAGAGTGAAAATACTCAATTAAGAGTACCTTTCAGTTGTATTGATGTACGACATTGTTGTAAAATGTGGATTGAAAGCACTTGATTAAGAAATAAATTTTTAGTTTAAAACATTTTAAAGGAAATGGTCAATTATAGTGTGATTAAAACTCACTATCTACATTATTTACAGTACTTGATTTACAGCTGATATGTGAAATGGTACTCATCCCTATTTGTTTAACAGTAATTTAGTTTTACTGCAAACTGTCACAGGAAGTGCTTTTATTTTTGAAGTAGCCTACATACGGAAGTTGTCTGTTGCATAACATGTCCGTCTGCTTACTTTGTTGTTTGTAAAACTGCAACATATTGAACGGTAAATGGTCACAGGAAAAGACTAGCGTGGTTGGTCGTCATTCGAAGCCATTCCACTATGGCTGATAAAATGTAATATTTACGTGTAGCAAGCCAAAACATTAATATCCGACATGTTTCTGTCTGTCAGCAGCTCGCCACACTGCTGTCCACGCTGACGTACCGTCACCTGTTGGACACGTGTTGTCTTTACCGTCTCTGGATCTGGCTCTGACCACGGGAACAGAGACGGGACAGCTCGCTTCAACGCAGCGTAATAACTCCAGAAAATAATATTCATCTGGCAAATGTATTTGTCTCTGAAGTCATCTCAACCATCGAATACAGCAACAGGAAATAACAATGTTTCGGGGTGTTGGTGAATTCTAAAAAAAAACAAAAAACAAAACGCCACTAAATGTTTGCGTTAAAATGCATTTTAACCCACATTACTGACATCGTAACGGGTATGATATTACCAGGATTTAATTAGTAATGCATTATATTACTGCGTTACAGCAAAAGAGAATACACTACTGTAATTGCGTTACACCGATCGTAGTACAGCACTTATTGAAGATAACGAGGCAGTCAAACCCATGACAGTTTAGCAAGCTACAGAATAGTTGTACCTTACGTTCTGGGCTACCCTATGGACTAGGGCTGCACAATTAATTGAATTTTGATAACGATTTTGACTTCCCACGATCAAATTTGCGTGATTTTTTAAATTTTTTTTATTATTTATTTATTTTAAATGCGTCATTTCACAGAACGCTCCGGGTTTTTTTGCAAAGCCGATCTACCGCTCTGTAAACCACTGTCTGATCATGTGCCAGTCAGAGTTGTTCCCTGCACCACGCAGCTTTGTTTCTAGATGTAGACAGTCACAGAGGACAGAGTAACATAGGAGAGGAATATAGATACAGATAACAGTCATACGTTGGTCTCAAGGTTTACCAGTTTACTAGTAAACGCAACATTTTGTCCCATCTGTCTTGTTTTTCAGACAACAGCAATGACCAGTGCTAGGTAGCGTCTGTTAGCTCACAGGGCTGTAGGGCGCGAGTAATACTTTTCCTCTAGATCGCACTGGTGCAACTGATGTCCTCGCATCCGCTGCAGTGTTGTTTATATGGATATGGTTTAATTTTTGGTTATATGACCCATTTCTTCTGTAAAGCCGTGCCTGTGTTTGATCTCTCCTCTACTCTCCGTATTTGGTTAAAATCAACAAATAATCGTAATAATTAATCGTGATCACAATATTGATCAAAATAATTGTGATTATCATTTTGGCCACAATCGTGCAGCCCTACTATGGATGTATTAAGAGAACTACCCACACCACTTCAACAAAGTACATTGCTACGTTCTGTCCCCTTCTCCTGTCTGAGCGCAGTGCGCCTGCACGGCAACTTCAGGAGCCCTGGATGAAGCTGGGAAGGATTAAACACAGGGTTTCCACACTGTGGCAATCCAATAATAAGGATATTCTAATTGAAAAGGGTAATTGTTGAGTCAACATTTCTGCCATGGTTCACCGTTACACCGGAGATCGTTACATCCCTATGTTGAACATTAAAAAAAATATATTTTTAAAGCTCTTTGTATTATCAAATTGAACGTTATTGCTGTAGTTATCTTTTCACACAGTGAACAAGATTTAAAGATTATTTTCATTCAAAATTGAACATTATACCAGGGTGATAATTGTGACATTGTGCGATCCAGATATTTTTTGGGCATTTTTGGCCTTTATTTTTGACAGGACAGCAAAGGGCCACAGGTTGCAGTCGAACCCTGGCTGCGTCGAGGAATAAACCTCTATACATGGACAGCCGCTCCACCAACATCCACCTTGACCTTTTTTTTTAATCTGGACAGCACTTGTTGGCCTGTGGAGATCGATCCCAATGAATAATAAATGAGGAATGTTAAGGACGTTACACCATCTCGTACCGACATTTGCCATGCAGCTTGCACTTTGTAGAACATGAAGAAATATGGCTGCTCTTCCCGGCCTTGTAACAGATGGAATTAAATGTTTTTACATTTTGACAGCCCGTTTCCTTCAAACTGAAGTTTAGCTAACTGATAACTGGAATGTATTTAGCCATGTATTTCCTTTCATACACACAGAGATTTCACACTACCTAGCACAGACCCCCATCCCTTTTCACACACAGACGCCCCAAACCAATCAGATGTAACCACTAAAGCTTGGGTGTGGAAGGAATTTTGAGTGGCTATAAAGGGCAATTTAAGGAGTTTTCATTGAGGGCACTGAATTGCTAACATTAACAGGCAATATCATCCAGAATTAAACGGAGCACTTAGCAGAAGACCTGAACCAAACAGGAAGGAGGTGTAGCTGGAAGACTGGAGGGGATTAGAGTCCATCTCTGAGTTGGAGGTGACTGGAGTACTACAGTTAACTCCTCAGTAGCAGAGTGCTGGTGGTGGATCAGATGGGTTCTGAAATGCTAAAGGCTTTTTGGATATTGTTAGGCTTGGTAACAGTGCCCTTGGTCCGGGCACACCCCCACATCCCCATTACTGGGGTGTGTTCTGACTACTGTGTATTCACACTGTGTTGTCCCTCTTGAAACCCTATTTCTAAGGTGCTCAAGCCTATTTTTGAGCATCAGGTTTACCAGTTGGCTTGCTTTTAACCCGGGGCCAGATTGAGAGGTCATAAGGATTTGCTATTCTAGTGCCTGGAAAGGCTTATGGCAGTGCTTTCCTGTGTTATATACAGTGGGTACGGAAAGTATTCAGACCCCTTTAAATTTTTCACTCTTTGTTTCATTGCAGCCTTTTTCCAAAAATCAAAAAAGTTCATTTTATTTCTCAGTAATGTACACTCAGCAACCCATCTTGACAGAAAAAAACAGAAATTTAGAAATTTTTGCATATTTATTAAAAAACAAAAACTGAAATATCACATGGTCATAAGTATTCAGACCCTTTGTTCAGTATTTAGTAGAAGCACCCTTTTGATCTAATACAGCCATGAGTCGTTTTGGGAAAGATGCAACAAGTTTCTCACATCTGGATTTGGGTATCCTCTGCCATTCCTCCTTGCAGATCCTCTCCAGTTCTGTCAGGTTGGATGGTAAACGTTGGTGGACAGTCATTTTCAGGTCTCTCCAGAGATGCTCAATTGGGTTTAAGTCAGGGCTCTGGCTGGGCCATTCAAGAACAGCCACAGAGTTGTTGTGAAGCCACTCCTTCGTTATTTAGCGGTGTGCTTAGGGTCATTGTCTTGTTGGAAGGTAAACCTTCGGCCCAGTCTGAGGTCCAGAGCACTCTGGAAAAGGTTTTCGTCCAGGATATCCCTGTACTTGGCCGCATTCATCTTTCCCTCGATTGCAACCAGTCGTCCTGTCCCTGCAGCTGAAAAACACCCCCACAGCATGATGCTGCCACCACCATGCTTCACTGTTGAGACTGTATTGGACAGGTGATGAGCAGTGCCTGGTTTTCTCCACACATACCGCTTAGAATTAAGGCCAAAAGTTCTATCTTGGTCTCATCAGACCAGAGGATTTTATTTATCACCATCTTGGAGTCCTTCAGGTGTTTTTAGCAAACTCCATGCGGGCTTTCATGTGTCTTGCACTGAGGAGAGGCTTCCTTCGGGCCACTCTGCCATAAAGCCCCGACTGGTGGATTGCTGCAGTGATGGTTGACTTACTACAACTTTCTCCCATCTCCCGACTGCATCTCTGGAGCTTAGCCACAGTGACCATTGGGTTCTTCTTTGCCTCTCTCACCAAGGCTCTTCTCCCCGATAGCTCAGTTTGGCCGGACGGCCAGCTCTAGGAAGGGTTCTGGTCGTCCCAAACGTCTTCCATTTGAGGATTATGGAGGCCACTGTGCTCTTAGGAACCTTAAGGGCAGCAGAATTTTTTTTGTAACCTTGACCAGATCTGTGCCTTGCCACAATTCTGTCTCTGAGCTCTTCAGGCAGTTCCTTTGACCTCATGATTGTCATTTGCTCTGACATGCACTGTGAGCTGTAAGGTCTTATATAGACAGGTGTGTGGCTTTCCTAATCAAGTCCAATCAGTATAATCAAACACAGCTGGACTCCAATGAAGGTGTAGAACCATCTCAAGGATGATCAGAAGAAATAGACAGCACCTGAGTTACATATGAGGGTCACGGCAAAGGGTCTGAATACTTATGACCATGTGATATTTCAGTTTTTGTTTTTTAATAAATATGCAAAAATTTCTAAATTTCTGTTTTTTTCTGTCAAGATGGGTTGCTGAGTGTACATTACTGAGAAATAAAATGAACTTTTTTGATTTTTGGAAAAAGGCTGCAATGAAACAAAGAGTGAAAAATTTAAAGGGGTCTGAATACTTTCCGTACCCACTGTAGGGTGCAGATTGCAAGCCAGTCATTCCCTGTAACCTCAAGCTCTGTTTGCATTCTTGGCATACACTAAAGCACAGTGGGTTTTGGCATTGGACCGTGACGGGGGTAGACTTGTCACTTTTACTGTGTATGGTATTTATGGAAAGACCATCTAGGCCCCGGTTTGATGCTGGCATGATGCAATTTTGTCTTCACTGAGCTCAATAGTGTGCTGGTCAGCCCTCACCTTTAGTACCAAGTGTTGGTACAGACCTAATAATGGTTTTCTGTACTGTGGCTGTCTCACTCTGTGTGATAATTTGAGGGTGTCTTAGGTTTGACTGACTGAGCGCTTAGACTGTCACACTGCATGGTTAACACACCTCAGTTCCACAATTGCCAAATGTGGCTACAGTAACTGACAGTGGATTATAAACTCAAACATCCCTCAAGGCCAACTTCAGAAAGATATGCAAAACTTGGGTTTTGATTCCCAGCAGTTGTATCTTCTGCTTTTTGTGCATTCCAACAAAACACAGTGTGTCCGTATTTGGAAAGCTGGGGAGGATTTCGGTGCTTTTCACTGCACTAGCAACTCCTACTGGTTGGTTGGTGTGCCTGTCCAGTAGAGCAGGAACCGGGATAGCTTAAACCTTCCACACATTATGCCCTACCGAAGCACATTGCATGTCTGTCTGCATCTCTACAAAGGCAAACAGTAGGGTTAGCATTATGAAGGACTCGGTGCATAGGAAATTGGACTTTTCAGATTTAAAAGAAAACACAGAAAATTATTATAATAAATAAAAATAAATATTATAATGTCAGTTCCATATGTGCAACCGCTACGCACCTTGTTTGGCTGACGAAACAGACTCTTGGAAATTACCAAGTGTTGCTCGGTGCCCTCGCTAGCTGCACTAGCTACTACCTTCTTAGTTGAATAGCCTTAAATCTTAAATTCAATAAATTAAACAATGTCTTAAGATCCGTTCTTTGGATTTCAGTATTTAAAGGCTAATACAACTTAACTATTGAGTTAAGATAGTGTGCAATGGAGAGTGAGAAGATTAAAGGGGTGAAGGACAGAAGATGTGCAAGGTTACTGACTTAACGACACACAATGCGAATATTAATATATAATAATTTAATAAAAGTTGTATTTTCAGCTCACTGTACCACTTAGTCAACCCAAAGCAGAAGACTGAAAAAAACAATCTCTAAACAAAATTTGTATGTAATGCAGTGTCAGACTTTTGAAGTAAACTTGACTTTGTGTATGCTGTATGTTTGGCATCTTGTCTGTCTTGGTCTTTTTTACCATGCTCCTCCCTGAAGGATCTGCTCTCAGTATGACTCATTGGCTTCCACTTCCTGAAAGCCGTCTGGCTCTCTTTGCCAGCAGAAGCCGGATGTGTCATGAACCCCATTGTGCATCTTTTCCATAGATGTCATAGAGAGCACAGGCAGATGACAGGCCCTCTGAAGCAAATGAAACTGTCTGCCAATGTAGAGAGACAGGGTATCTATGCACCTATACAATGATAGCACAACATCTGGAAGAAGCACCAATGACAACTACTGCTATCTAAAAACCATTACCTTCATTGTTCTGGTAATGTCTTAAATGCTACCAAATATTTACTTTACATTATTGTAAATGCTGCAATTTGAAGCAGTTTCAGTTGAATCATGTTCATTGTTGTGGTCAAAATGCTCACATTGTAGTAAGCTAGTATTTATGATTTACTCATCCAAACCCTGGTAGACTTGCACCAAATTCCCTACAGCTTATTTTCGGTAGCTTGTCTTTCTCAGGCTAAAGACGTTTTTGTGGCATAGGAAGTTTTTTGTTAAAGGTGCTGTGCCACACAAAACCGTTTTTACTTGCATTTTTTAAATATGTTAGGTCCATGTGTGTTTGTGTTATGTGGTGAATGTGAAAATGAACTGCTACCTCCTCTGTCAGCTCTAGCCAAAAGAAATAAGAGGAGAAATCAGGCCAATTACAACAGCTGGTCCGTCTGACATCATGTTGCCTGAGCTCATTACTATTAATGAGCTGGGTAAAGGATGCTAATAGCCAGGCTCTCATTGGCTAGCTGTTAACCAATCAGAGTCAAGCAGCTTAGCTCATTGAATATTAATGAGAACTGGCACAAATCGAGTCTTCCTGCAGGCTTTGTATACCACGCTAGAATGGCTTGAAAGTAACCAAGGTATTTTTTCCACAATTGTTTTTACAGAATCCATTGTAAAACTTCAGACACTACCACAACGTAATAAAATACCTGTGGCAGGGCATCTTTAAAAAGTTATACATTGTAAACATTTAATAGCATTCTATATGTATTTTGTAAAGCACTGTTTGCACTCGTTGTTAATGGGCCATTATTAGAAACACAGGGCATTTTGATCTAAAAACAACAGTGACTGTGCTGCATGTTTGCTGTTAGCAAACACTAATCATCCACTGTATTCTCAATGGCATACCGGTGATTTGTGGATCTACTCCCACTGGAGGTTCCTTCACAACAACCACCATTAGTGGGGAATGGGGATTGTCTGTGAAAGGCTATTCTCTGCCTCATGACAGCACATAGCTGCTTCCTCTGCCTGAGCGGCCACAGTAACACACGGCTAAAACACATTTTGACGGAACAGGGTCAGGGCGCGCTGTTTTACCAGGGAGCATTAAAGATGTTTGACATCAGTTATTTTGGCGTTCATATCATTCGTCGGTCTTACTTCACCATATTGGAAAATGTGTCCACACAGTGTCCCTGGTATGTTGATTAACAAGCATCCACCCATGTCATCTTTGTGTTGGGTTGACGCTCAGTGTTATATTGCAATCATTTAACCATATCCAGGATTTTTAATTCAGTGTTTCCTTTAAGTTTTTTTTAGCAGTGGGGGCAGGTCTGTCCGAAGAGCAAACCCCAGTGGGGACTAAATGTCAAAGTGATCAATGCTTTCACCAGTAGACCAAATATTATGTACCTATAATAGAAATATTTTACTCTGTAACGTGAACAGTCAATAGAGCCTTAAGGTTTCGAACGATGAAATCCGAGCAGTAGTTGCTGGTTGTGTTTAGCAACTACAGAGCTCGGTACGCCGGCTACCAGAAGCAGTTGATTAGCCGCCAATAGCTGACTGCAAGCCGACGACAGGCACTGCCAGATGACAGTCCTTTCAGGTGCCGTGGTATTCAAGTTTAGCCAGAAAGTTTTTTTTGGAGTTTAGGCACTAAAAGTTAAGTTTAGGGAAAAGATTGTGGTTTGGATTAAAACACTCCAGAGGAATGAACAAGCATTTCCTGGGTGAAAGTCTTGCTCTCCGGCTTAAAGGCGGTGTGTTTTATGTTGACACAGCCTTGAGCTATTGCATTTTGAGATTATTTTCCATTGAATATTCATAAAGAAGTGTCTTGGCATGGCTGGCAGAGTGGCACTATACCCATGGTATTGAAATGGGGATTTCATTCTTGCATGCTTTTTTTGTGCTTGACTTTAAAAAACCATACACCCCTCCCCCGCTCTGCTTTTTTTTCACAAATCACAGCACTTTCAACTAAGTTGTAGTGCAAAACTTCTGTATTCGACATGAAACCAGAGGAGCAATGGCATTATTTTGGTTTTTACAGAATCTTTCAAAGACATTGCACATATCACCTTGTGCAGTCTCCTAAAGAAGACTTTATACTTGTTGCAAATGGCATGGCTTGATTAAATATGTGTAGCTTTCAAACAGCTGCTGTACTTGCCATTTTGCTAATAGATGACTGTAAAAATTTTTTAATGCCATGGTGTCAAACCGTTGTCGCAGGGCTTTTAGGGCTTTTTTTCGGAGAAATTTATTAAAAAAAATAAAAGAATTGAGTTAATCGATAGTTGATCGTTAGTTCCCCTGACAATCGAATGCCCACCGCCTAGAAGTTACTCCCCCCCCCTTACATGTGTCAGGTATAAAAATGAATTTCTCTGTCAACATGCATCCTATTTGTGGCGATATAGTCTCTCTCTCTCACCCTCTCAGTGTAGTAGCTCGCTCTATCTGGACTAGTAACGTAGTTATCTAGGGCTGGGCGATATGGAGAAAATCAAATATCACAATATTTTTGACCAATTACCTCGATATCGATACCACAATATTGTAGTGTTGGCTATTGGTGATTTCACAAAATATTTACACAATGAAATTGGATATAATGGGTAAAGGCCAATAATAAAACAGTTACAACAGTCTGGTAAGTTCAGAAAATGACATCACTTTACTGTAATGCAGCTTTTAAAACAGCCAATGTAGGGTGTAGAGAACGGGAGTGATGTGTGCATCCTGATGTTGGTTTTGTATCACCTCTGTAAATTTGTGTTTTATATCTTGTGCACACAGATAAAACATGTACGTAAACAAAAACTTGAATTTAAAAAAAACTGACATTAAAAAAGATGACTTGAATTTCTAAAGAAAATGACTTCATGCTGCGGGAGGCAGAATTTGAAGTAGAGCAAGACCTTCTCTTGCAGCTCTCCCTCTTCCCCCTCTGTCTGTCCCCTTCCATCAGACGTGCATGGGCATGCACCGTCTTCATACAGTAACCTTTACGACTACTACTCATTAATTTCATCCTGGCTACTGTTAAATAGCAGCAGTTCTATGGGAATATCCGTCTCATTTTCTTTGCAAAGCCTTGAGATTAGGGCTGGGCTATATACAGAGAACCAAATGTCATGGTATTCTTGACCAAATGCATGGATGTTGATATTGTAGGGTTGACAATTGTTTTTTTCATATTTCCACAATGAGATGTGAGATCAACAATAACGGATTATAGGTAGGGAAAATTATTATTATTATTATTATTATTATTATTGTTATTATTATTATTATTAA
The DNA here is from genome assembly GCA_026937815.1 of Etheostoma perlongum. Taxonomy (NCBI): domain Eukaryota; kingdom Metazoa; phylum Chordata; class Actinopteri; order Perciformes; family Percidae; genus Etheostoma; species Etheostoma perlongum. The sequence continues at coordinate 3,146,488 of CM049373.1, forward strand.
AGGCAAATCATAAAACTAGAACAGTCTGAAGTTTAGAAAAGTACAGCACTTTAATTTTAAAACCAGGAAAAAAATCTAAGACGATTCCTTGTCTTGTGTAACAATATGGATTATACTATCGATATATTGACCAGGCCTATGTGAGATGACCTACTGTGATTCAAGGCTGTAGTTAGCGGAATAAAAATGAAATTAGACACAGCTGTGTGCATAGGGCTTAACCACTGGCTTGTTTACCGCATTTCCCTTTCCTCTCACACTGCCCCCGGCGTCTCCCCGTTAGGAAGGCAGCAGTAGGTAATGCCACAGCTCCGGGCCTGTGCTTGTAGCAGGCTGCTGCCATCTGAACAAGGAGACAACGGCTGTGAGAGAGGCAGCGTTAACACAACAGAAGAGCCGATGTTTGAGCTAGACTAAAGACTAACCCCAGCAGACCGGCTCTCACAGAAAATGTCTGCTCCCTGGACAATAAACTGGACTACATTTTTATACAATTTTGTTCCTGTATGTACTGTAGATATATGGATGTCAATTAAGTATATAATCTAATAGTTAAGCATTGAATTGCTGAAGGGGCATGTGCAGAACAGCCAATAGGAATGCTCTCTCTCTCTCTCTCTAAAATGGCCTGTGTCAGTCTTTCGACAAGGGCGAGATTTTCTAATGCCTGATAACTGAGCAAGTAGGAGATGCAGAATTCTAGTTTTCTCTCAGACCTCTTGTATTCCAATATGCTAAAAGATTATAATGATTTTTTGCCCAACAATGCCAAATGTAAACTCTCTACCCCAGCTTTAAATCCACTTTCTCAGATGACTTAGTCATTTCTTACTACTACATTTTCCAGGTTTTTCTGCACTTGACAAATGTATCCCAGTAGTGCAGCTCACAGGATTTGTAACAGAATGAGCTGCAGTTCAAACGTGCAGTGTATACTGCCTCGGCTCTCAGATGGCATTGAATGAGTTTAAAGGGAGTTGCATCTGTAGTAATCAGCTGTCTTGACTGGTTGTTATTATCTGAAGGTCCAACAAATGAAGTCCAACAATAACCATCACTAACAAATAATGGCACATTGCAATGCTTTTGTGCAAATGGATATGCATATCATCAGCACATGTACCTTACTTAAACCTTACTTTCTGCTGTCAAAGTATAACACCTGAAAGCCAATGAAGATATGACCCTCAAATCCATGTGTGTCCAATGGTAATGAAATTAGCCCAGTTCTTCACTTAGCTGAAACTGTCACGTATTGAGAGTCCTATTACATGTATAACGAGCAGGCATAAAATCTGAAAAAAGGCATTACTCATCTCAACCCTGTTTTTAAGTGCCTGGATTAATGGTGATAGTCTTCCCTCTCTGAAGATGTCTCCGGAGATTCTAGCTCTGAGAAATAGAGTATTCAACTCTCTGGAGGTTAGGACTGTCCCAGTGTCTATTTTTACAGTCCGACCGCTGATTGGCCAACAAGGTGTGTGTGTGTGTGTGTGTGTCTGTGTGTGTGTGGGGGGGGAGAGCTTGTGTTGTGTCATAAGGTGCCTCTGTGCCATCTGTTGCCCTCAATGGAGCCGTTATGACGACAGACCACGCCTAGCCAGTCTGTCTCAGAGAATGCAAAACACAACCTTGGGCTTTCCTTGCTCTTTTGTACTGATAGCTATATCAGGAGAGGGGGTGTACAGGATCCAGCTTCCCAATAAGTGCTTTTAATGAAAGTGCCTTTTGCTTTTGTTCTTTCAAGCTGATAAATGTATGTGGTATGATCAATTGCACTGAATCTCAATGCTATATATTTCTTGAATATGCATTGGGTTTGTAGAGAAAGGAACGCCTGATATTACATGTTAACAGTAAACATAAACAGATTTGCTTAGCAGGTGTAGTAACAGGTTGTTCATGAGTCATTGCTTGTCTACCCGGAGTATAAATTTGTTGTCTTGCCAAAAGTGCAAAATGATTGAATCACAACATTTGTGTTACAGACTTGGCTGACTGAAAGATAACACAACATCACACTTCTTAAGGTTATCTGGCCATTACTTATATTGACTGCCCTTCTGCTTAATCCTCCTCAAGCCCTGATGTACAGTACATAGGATGTCTAATAAAAAAACTAAAACTTTATTATTGATAGCTCAGCTCCACAGGTCACGACTGAACCTGCACAAGTTTGTCTTAAAAGCTTGACTGGTGTTACCTATCCTCATCTAGCTCATCAGCAACATCTCTAATTAGTCAGCAACTAAGAACGCACATGGCCCGCTGTTATGGCTTACCACAATTAGATGTGGCAAGGATTATTGAGGGATGGCCTTGAATAACACTTAACATGCTACCGGAGTACCCAGCATTGTCAGCAGGGCAAGAAAAGTATTTGCCGACCATTAAAGACATCCGGTTTGGGGTGAGAGAAAGAGACAGACAGAGAAAGAGTGAGAAAGACAGACAGAGAAGAGTCAGAGAGAGAGAGACATAGAGAATTGTAGCAGAGGGTGTCGTGCAGGAACATGGAGGCAGCAGGTGACTTGCAACCACAGATCCAGACTCCACAGCTCCAGAACCAGAAACACCTGCAGAAAGTGATAGGAGGATAGAGGAAAGGGGTGAGAGAGCACAAGACTACAGGAAAGGGAAGAAGTTGAGTTAGTAACATGCATTAATGGGATGAGGTTGCAAACAGATGGAGAGAAGGAGGAGAGAGGTGCTCAGTGCATCATGGGAAGTCCCCCGGCAGTCTAGGCCTATAGCAACATAACTAAGGGTTGGTTCAGGACTCACATGAGCCAGCCCAATCTATAAACTTTATCAAAGAGGAAAGTCTTATTTAAGTCTTAAATGTGGAGATGGTGTCTGACTACCAAACTGGAACCTGGTTCCACAGGTAAAGAGATGAGAATTTGGAACAGGACCCTGAGCATAAATATTTAAAGCAATGTTAAATTGATAACTGTAGCTATGCTAATCATAGAATGTGTTATATGTTGGAATATCAGATTTTTAAATAACCTAATATTTGTATCGGTATTGGCCTTAAAATCCTTCATTGGTCGGGCACTAATTATCATCTGTCATAGTTCAAGCTGCTCATTCAATCAACTTCATTCTCTTACAGCTTTACCTGGATGTGGTTAGCACTGTTGTTTCACAGTAAACAGTGTAGATGTTTTATGTTCTTCCTGTTTGTTTGGTTTTCCTCTGGGTGCTCTGGTTTCCAACCCCAAAGACATTAGTTACATTAGGATGCCCTAATGGGCCCCTGACCAGATGATGATGATGATGATGATGAAGGCCTCAGATCTGCAGTTTGTCCCCAAGCACTGCTTTGTCGTCATACCTACAGTAAATAGTTAACATGGGTCACATTCAGAGGATGAATTTCGCCATGGGGACTTATGTATAACTAATTTTAAATAGGATAAAACAAATGATCTTCTTAGTGGAGCACAGATGACTCTTGTGTCACGATCAAAGGGTTTTTTTCTGATTTCTGGTTAGCAGAGGGCCAATTTCCCATCAGGGAGATGCACTGCACGTACACACCAGAAAGATGAATTACACTTCAATGGCAAGAGATCCTATGCATATTCTTAAGAAGGAAAACATTATGGAGTAAAAACACACCACAGTCTTTGGTCTTTGAGGTCACATCAGTAGGCTTGTAGGTATTTTTTTGCAGGAAGCTGGCCAGTTTTTATTTTAGTGTTGTCTGGTTTTGAAATAGCCTGGCTCCGCCCTTCTACGTACTTCTGCTCAATTTTCATTTTCCTTCAGTACTACAGTACGTCTGGGTTTGTGGTATACTAGCGGGTGTTTTCCAGTTAAATCTTTACCGGACCAATCAGCGAACAGCGGGAGTGGCTGAGAAAGATGGTGTTGAGGTTGTGCGCTAGTTTGAGTCATAGTTCCGTCAATAGTTTTAAACTTCAACAGACTACCCGCCTTCAAGGAAGTTAACACTTCCAGTGGCCATACTGTCTGTACTAAGGAAATGCACCAGAGTCTGGTAGGACCAGGCTAGTTTTGGAATTACAGTTGATTCAAAATACAAATTGATATCAATACAAATGAGCACCAAGGAAAGTTTAAATGTTAACCACCATTTAGGGCTGCTCTGTATGAGAAAGTATTAGTGATAACGTTGAATATATTGCAATAACAATATTACTGGACAATAACCTGAAATTAACGTGTGCTCCTTTCTGCTGCACACATTGCTTGTTGAAGTTAAAACAAATCTCCAACTTTCTTTTTATTGAACAAATTCAACATTGAATTGAATATGAAAGGCACCACTAAAAAAAATGACAGCTACATTTTAAAGTGCAGTTTTCTACTTATAAAAAAGTCTTTTATTTTGCAGCCTTTCGCGATACATTTACTGCATCAGTTAATGTTGGGATGATGATAAAAAATAAATAAATTAAAAAAAAACACATTGTGCAGCCCTACCACCATTAGCTAAATGTTTGGGGAGTTTTGTTGGTAATGCAAAGGAAGTCTCTTTCTACAGTACTTCTTAGACCTGAGGTAACAGTATTGCTGTTGTTTCATCACCTGTAACACCAACCTGCTCATTTTCAGTGCTGTTTCATGTTCTGTATTGAGTAGGAATGTAATAAGAGATGAGCAAACAGAGGCTTTGATTTTAAACTAGAGCTGGGTAATATATCGACAATATATCGATATAGGGATATGAAACTGGGTATCGTCTTAGATTTTGGATATCATAATCGTGATATGACATAAGTGTTGTCTTTTCCTGGTTTTAAAGACTGAAATGAAAATTAAAGTAAAATTATGTCATTTTTTGAACTTATCAGACTGTTGTAACTGTTAAATTATTGTTATATTATTTACTACTTAGTCATTATATCCACACTACTGATGATAATTTATCAAAAATCTCCTTGTGTAAATATTTTGTGAAAGCACCAATAGTCAACACTACAATATCGGTGTATTGATATTGAGGTATTTGGTCAAAAAATATATTGGGATATTTGATTTTCTCCATATCGCCCAGCCCACACACAGCCATTTTAAACTCAGTCAGATTTTATTCATCTTGGTCTTTTCTTCCTGTTTTATCATGCTGGCTGTGTTGTATCTGGGTATCTATTTATTTGGCTGGTAGACCATTCAGTCAAATGGCAAATAACAGTTTTGCAGGTTTTTGTAGAGGCAGCTAATCAGAAGCCTGTTTGATGCACAGCCACCGTTTTGCTTTGATTTGATTGGCTTATGGTCGGCGGAAGTGAATAGTTGTCTGCAGGGACACTATATGAGGACAGGAAAAGACAAGCTGAGGCATTATCATCTTGGCTACTATGGTGGGTGACCCGTGTTTATTTACTGGCAGAGACTCGTGTATTCTGGCATTTGACATCAGACTTTGTTAGTATGGGAGGCGGGACTTCTGTATGTGATTGACTGCTGGTGGGTGATGTCCAAGCGCTCTGCTGTAGCCAACTGTTTCCATGCCAGCAAATGAGGGAGTGTAGCTGGCCGTGGTGAACATTGTTCAACATTTCTCTGGTCATAGTATATATTTGGGCTTCTGGTTTCTCCACCTGCTATCAACATGCTCACGCAATTGTCTTTCTCAGCTCTGTAACCTTGGCAGAGACACGCTCATGCCAGTTTTTATTTTCATTAGCGCCTTAATCCAATTACTGTGTGGTCTGCCCTAATCTCTAATGGGTCTGCGTCGTCTTCCTCCATTCATAGACGCCTCAAGAAGTTGCTGCACACACTGCGTGTCATCCTACACACCATAATGAGTACTCAAGTGCTGCACTGCCTCTCTGCCTTGCCCCTGGCTCTGTCTGGCTGTATCTGAAATGGTGCATTCCCTCTTATTGATCCTCTTCCTGGTGGAGTCACAGGCAGGCTTATCCGGCTCGTCCCAGCTTGTCTGCCTTCTGAATGGACACACAGAGAGAGCTGTGTGCATGTGCCAGGCTTCAGGGCTCTGTGTAGTCCCAGGCAGCTTGTGGCTGAGTGGTCATTGTGGCTCCCTCCCTTTTGCCCTCCTGCCCTCCCTGTCCCCCTTTTTGCTTCTGTTGTTGTTACAGGAATTATTAGGGATGCATGAAATTCTGCCCAGGTAGCATAGCATTAGTGCATAATATTCTGCTAAACCTTAAAAGCTTTCTCACAAGTAGAAGGAAGGCGGTTCCTTTTATGGGCTTTTTTTCCTGGGAGTGTGTCACGACTAGCACTAACAGGGAAGCCACTGGAGAACCACTGTTATGGTTAATCTGGAAGAATTAGTGTTATTTTGTGACATTCGGTGGTGATTCATTGTGTTCGCAGACATGTTACCATTTCAGTCGTTGTTAATGCTGCACACAGACTGCCTGTTCTTGTATGTAGTCGCCACACAGGATTCAAGCCAACATTTTATTTTTATTTTTATCACTGTTCCCAGAATTCAGCCTCCAAGAATCATTCTATCTCACTGATTATGCATGTCTTTTTAGACATGGTGACAGACTCGTAGTCCTCGCTCAAGTTGTACAGCTCTGCCGGAGTCCTAATCTGGACGACAATCAAACAGGCATTTTTGGCGTAACTATTATTTCACAGCATCACATGGCTGTCTTTCACAGGTGACAAAACATCCTGCATTGTGGTAGTTTGCTGTCACAGAATTGTCCAAATGATTTAATAAGCCACAATTATTCTCTTTCCTGGGATTTTCTCTCCATTATATTTTAGGTGTCCCTGCCAGCACACTGTCTGCATTTTCTTCTGTCCTGGTTTTCAGCCTTCAAAACACTGACTCATTACAGGAGTACATAGCATGGCATGATAGGCCACAGACGCTCAGCTCTCCGCCATGGGTCTTTGTTGTGTGGTGCACAGCTGAGGCAAATGCTGAGGGGCACTTACACTAAATTGCCTGAATGAGGGCGAATACTGTTGGTCGCTGAAATGGAGTGCACCGTAGCTCATTGAGTCACACCTTATCTTCAGCGAAGAGAGGAAGAGGAATATAGCCCAGAGACGAATGTACCCATTAGCGAGAGTTCATTTTAACTCATATTGTCTTCTTTTTGAATCATGATGTTACTTAAAAGATGTTATGGTTCCACAGCAGTGTTTCCCATGAGCAGAATTTATGGGAGCAACTCATACAATGTTGGGCTGTGAGAAATCTAGTTGGTTGTGTGTTATGTATTTTATGATTTATTTTTCGTCAGTAGTCAGAGAAATCCAGTGCCAAGTCTGGGTTCAGACAGGAAAAGTATCATGAGTCATGAGTGTATTCTCTTAAGCTGTCAAGAATCTAAAATGAGTGTCCCGTTTTTTAAAGGCCGTGTCCGTCTGCGCCCTTTTCCGTGTTTGTTTTTGTTTTTATTTAAAAATGCCCACTCAGCCTTAGTAAAACTCAGTGATATGGTACTGTAGGCTAATCAATAAGTTTATGAATAATGTGAGTCAATTTTAACTGTGCAAAGTTTGGAGATGAGGTAAGCAATGTAACATTACCACTGTAAATGCCAACCAAAAAATAATAGACTTTTAATTATTAGATGATTTATCTGACAAATGTTTTATAGAATTGCACAATAGGCTTGCTGATCGCTTCTATTTTCGATGTTCTTTGGACTCGTTTGCTAGAAGTGATGTAATATAGCCCTGGTGCCTTTTTATGTGGAGTGAGCACTGTACCAGACTCTGTTTTTTAAAAAATAGCCTTTTAAATGCTACACAGTGATGCACATCAAGCTACAGTACACAGCACTAAAATGTTCCTTTGGCTTATGACAAAGTGATAAAAGTGATGTGGCATAAAGTATGAGATGCTTTATGATTCTTCAATATCACAGCCAAACACCTTTCAAACGGCCACAGATAGGAGTCTGAATCATCTCCACTGTGGCAGCTCAGCCTCTGCTGCCTCGGCCTCTTATTCTAATGTGTGCTGCCCTATTATGTAAACCACAAACATTACGTCAGTATTTCAAGTGATATTTAACGCCCTCGTTTTTTTACCTTGTAACATTCTCCTGCCAGGAAACAAATCCTGTTATCTGCTGACTGTATTTGCAGAGTAAATTATTTTTCAGATATAATTAATCATACCTGATAAAAAAGGATTTAAGTACATATGACTTACATCGTAAGCCTCCTTACTAAGTGCTGTAGATGCCACGGAAAGGAGATTTGGGATGAAGATTCAGGTTTTACAAGGGTAATTTGGAGGAATAGCCTCAAAATATTATTATGAACCAGGCCGTTTCTCTGCACTAGTAATTCATTTGGGGTTGGTATATAACCATTTCCTTTAAACCTAATTCACCGAGATTTACTGTTAGCTGCTGGCCATCTGTTGTGCAGTCTTATCATGTTTAAAAAGTCAAACACAAATGAAATGCCCCAAGTGTCTAAAGCCTGGCAGATACTGATGGCTCAGTTTGGGACTATAATACAGGAAGCATCGGCTGATTCTTAAATTAATTGTTATAACTTGCTCTTTAAAGTTATAGTGCGTAGTTTCTACCGCCCCCATGAGGAATTCTAAGTAATGCAACACTGTCAATGCATCCACATGATACAAGCCTTCCGTGATCGCGCACGCCTCCCCACCCCTCCTTCAAACAGTTGCTAGTTTGCAAGGAGGACACGGAGGATTAAAAAACATGATGGACTCTTCAGAAGAGGTCATAATCTTTACTTCTGCATGGCAGCGTCACTGTACAACACAATCTCCTGAACACATATACATACTGAGAAATAGTACAAGAGTTGTGTGGAGCTGATTGTCTTAATTTGCTTTGTAGCTCCCCCACCTTTTAAATATACATAGAGCTGGGCAATATATCGATATTAGATCGATATTGTGATATAAGACTAGATATCGTCTTAGATTTTGGATACCATACTATGGTAATATTGCATAAGTGTTGTCTTTTCCTGGTTTTAAAGGCTAAATTACAGTAAAGTGATGTCATTTTCTGAACTTACCAGTCTGTTGTAACTGTTCTATTATTTTCCTTCACCTCCTTGGTCATTATTTCCACATAAAATAAAAAATTATTTATCAAAAATCTCACCCTGTAAATATTTTAAGAAAGCACCAATAGTCAACACTACAATATTGTTGCGGTATCAAAATTAAGGTATTTGGTCAAAAATATAGTGATATTTGATTTTCTCCATATCGCCCAGCCCTACAGTTTGTGGATAATTGGTGCATCGTATCAATGGCACAGCCCTCAAAGGCAATCACGGTGATCAGTTAATGTTGTGCGCTTTTTAACAACTGCACTGCTGCTGCCAATTGGAGAGAGAGAGAGAGAGAGAGAGAGAGAGAGAGAGAGAGAGAGAGAGAGAGAGAGAGAGAGAGAGAGAGAGAGAGAGAGAGAGAGAGAGAGAGAGAGAGAGAGAGAGAGAGAGAGAGAATGGGGGAGGATGGGGGGAGAAAGAGAGAGAATGGGGAGAGGAAAGCTGGGAAACACGTTTCCATAGCAACTGGCAGAAGTGAGTATAACTGTGGGTGAGAGGCATGAGCGGCAAGCAAACACTCACTTGTTCCTTAAAAGTAGTTGTTGTGAATACAATCACTTTGGGTATGTATTGTCCCTTTCAGACTGTGGTCTCAGTGCCGTGTTTGTTCTAAATGAAATGCTTCCGAGTTAGTTTCTCACAGAAATCTGTTTCTCATTAATGGAGAAGCAACACGTGTAAGGGTTAAGTGTACCAAACATTTGAATTACATTCCTGTTTCTTTTGAAAAAGAAAAAGTTATGGTACACATTACATTGTAATGTATATTGTTTCACAATAACCCGCAAGTTGTAAAATGAATCAATACAATACATTGGTCTAAGTGGGTGATGACTGGCAGCTTTTCTAAACTGAAACGTGTAGAACAAATAACGTTGTGAGATATTGCAAGCCCGTCTCTTACAATACATTAGAAACACACTGGCACCATTACTGAGGCAGAATTTCTGTCCTGCAGACAGAACATGATTTGCTTTTCGGCAGTTCAGACATTACAAGGTAATATAAAGGCTGTTCGACATTGAAATAGTGGCACATTCATCAGTGTTTTCCATAGATTTGTGAAAGAGGCACACATATTTAGCGGGTGTTTAGGGGCCGTCTGTCAATAAAAAAAGACGCAAATTTTACATTGACCATTATTATAACAATATCTATGTCTAAAACGTTATAAAAGCAAGAGCAAATCATAAATTCATAACAATCAATAAGCTTACAGACCAAACTTGCTGAAGAAGTCCACTGGGGACAAATACAATCATTAAATCCAAGAAGTCTGTTATTTGCTCATTCGGCTTAGGTGGTACCCAAAACGGCATGGGTGCTGCACCTAAAGGCCGTTTTTATGCTTCTGCGTCGAATCAACGGCATACCCTGGCAGACCCCTCTGCGTCTACGCCAGGCCCTACGCCGTAGTCTGACGTGCACCTCTCGAAAAATGTAACTACATGTTGCAGCGACGCACGTCACGTCTCTCGGCCGTGGCTTAGTAGCGTTGCATTTCCTCTCACTGTGACTCTAGAGTCAGTACTCACTCCAAAGCTAATCGCCATCACTCTCTCAATTCTTCCTCTACCACACACTCCCCCCCCACACACACACAAACACACACACACACACAAGACTCGACACGACTCGACGCACACACCAGCGCACAAGTATAAACACCACTTACTTAGGCTACGGCGAAAGGTCTGCGTGGAGCCTCCGCAGAACCATAAAACGGCCTTAAACCTTATAATGGTAGGGAAAACCCTGTTTATGTTCATGAATGAGTTCATAAAGTGTGTGTTTGTGTCCCTTAATGCAGTAAATACAGTTTTGTGTCCTGCTAAGGAAAGAAAATAATTATGCATTTATATTTCGATAATCTTTTGTGCTGTATTACAAATCACAGTAATTCCTGCATCGTAGTTTACTGTCATTTCCATGGGGCTAAAGGAAAAAAAAGTACAGTATATATAATATATTTTAGTGTTGTATCACGAGTTACTCAGTGTTTTTCCAGCCCTAAGTGGCTAGCCTAGAGCTTATTTGAAGGACAGATCAGATTATTTTGTTTATTTTAGATTACAGATAGTTAAGCTAAGGTTTATAACTGTGACTGTCACTTTTGTGTGTGTTTTGTGTGTGTGTGTGTGTGTGTGTGTTTGTGTGTGTTGTGTTTAACACAGGCAGAATAGATAATGAGCATAATCCCACACGGCAAGTGAAGCGAGTCACAGCTTGGGTCGAGGCTTACTACAACATCCAATAGCACCCGAGGTGTTGTCTAAGATAACTACAGAGGCCTGAGGAAAGAGGCCAAGCTCTGCATAAATTCTCATCTATATGATGTCCTTGCTCTTCATATCTTATCACTCACTTCCAACATAACTATGTAAAAGTCAGTGTTTTCCCGTAGGGAACTTAAATTTAAGATAGAACTCGAGCTAGAAAGGATGGGTTTGGGCTACATAAGCTATTTAAGATCTCCCATGGCAACCACTAATTACTGTAGGCCAAGGACATCAATGTACATCATTTTCATTCATGAAATAATCCCCTTTCCACCAACATCAGTACACAGCCAGATACAAACACCCCCTTACATGTGCAGGCACATTTGAATGCAGTGGTATTAAGTAGGCCTAGTACAACAACTCATGGCTGTGCTGATGAGTTCATAAAGATCATAAAATGCTCATCCTGAAATAGAAAGAGGTCGAATTTTCATTTCTGGTCCAAAACAACAGTTACACTCAAACAAATGTCACCAAATGTTTAGCATTTTGCTGCATCATGCTGTGACCTGCATTAAGAAGTAGCAGAGACAATAACTGTCACTGAGAATATGCCACCGCTAATGATATACAGTAATATTTTTACTCCATGGTGGTAGGGGTGCAAGATACATCGATTCATTATCGCAATATATCAAAATCCTCTTTATTTATTTTATACTGTCCGACCAGTACAACATGTCCTGTTTTCTTAACTTATTTGATACTGATTTCCTGTAACTTTTGTAATTTTACATATGATTAAAAAAATACCTAAATTAATATATATATTGCAATATCGCATTTTATCAATATCATGCAACCCTACATGGTGGTATATATATTTAATGAGATTATTCTAAGACTACAAACACTTAAGTTTGGTTGATGACCTACAGAGACATGAATTATTGACAATGCAAGCTGTCTCCTATATTCACAATCAGCCTGCATCCAAATTTGACATTACCCACAGCTATAGTCACTGCTACATCACAATGATGAACGGCTTATGTGAGTGCCTCACTTTTTTTTGCATTCAAATTTGCCTTGTGCTTTCCTGTTTACATGCAAGGAAATAGGCCATCAAGTACATTTATTGCTGGCGTGTTTTTTTTGGTATTTGTTTGGTATTGTGGTCAAATTTAGGGAGCCCATCATCATCTGCTTATCTGTCAAGTTGAACACGTTGTGCCGTTGTGTAATTAAGACTCAATTTGAGTGCTGAGATTGTGGGTCATACCGACATTCTTCATCCATTTGTTGGCAGCTGATGTTTGGGGTTTCAACCATCTTGTGCATCCATAAATGGCAATGGCTCGAAGGCAGAGATTGTTAAATCTAATTATCCTCCTTGGTTTTGTCAGTATGCCTTTCCTCTTCAGTCTTGAAATGAGATTGTTGACGTGAAATGGAATCTAGAGCTACTCATAGGCAGAGCCATACCTCGACTTTCAGTTCCTGAGGTCAGTCTACTGACGTCAGTTTGTTGGTGGAAAAATTCCTCTTGGTCTTTTGTACATATCTCTGAAATTCTCATTTGCTTTCTATCTTCACAATCCTGGTTTTATTTATTGTATTACAGGCTCTCGTTTAGGGAGAGGCGGAATGTTCACAGAATGTTTGGCAACCAAAGTCATTCGGCTGAAAATGGCAAACAAAACTTTTGGTGTTCAGCTGTGAAAAGTCTGAATAACTTTTAACAAACAAGTAGTTCTCTTAATACATCCATAGGGAAGCCCAGAACGTAAGTTACAACTATTCTGTCATGGGTTTGACTGCCTCGTTATCTTCAATAAGCGTTCTGCTACGATGTTGATAAGTTTAGCCCGTGTTACGACGTGACATTTATTTGTAGAGAGAGAGAGAGAGAGCGAGAGAGATATTATCACCATGATAATATTGCTGTTGCTGTGTTTCTTATTGCATATGGCTGATAGATGTGCAGATTGTTTGATATTACTTGTGCTGCCACGTGTAGGTTTGCTAGCAACGTGCAATCGCCTGTGGAGCCACATGCTGAGCTATTAAAGGTGTATTACACCTTTAATAAATATTTGCTCCATTATGGATATGTGTGCTGTAATAGATGTGGCTTATTCTCAGTTAGTGTTACTGAGCAATATGTTACATTTATGTTAATTATTACAGAGACATCACTGTAATTCTTAGTATTGTTTCTTGGTATGCTGGTGGCTATAACATTTAGTTTTGGTAAATAATGTTCATAGTAAGTCAGACGCTTATTAATGTGCATTATTATTTCCATTTCAGAACCACATCCAACTTCACATGTGACGTCAAATACAACTTCATAGTTAACTTCATGTTGGAGTTGTAATAAATTTTCCTGGATCTTAAAGTCAGATGTCTCTGGTTCAAGTTCTTACCGGACCTCCTACAGCAGGCCAGTGGTTCAACAGCCAGCTTTCAATAGTTTTTACAAGCCTATTGCCTATATTTTTGTAATATAATTAACACTGTTACACTTTTTGAAACTATTTCAGCTTTTGTAGGCATATCAGTGCTTTCTGAACATACTATATTAAACACACTTTTAAAAATACCGTGATAATACCGAAAAGTACTGTATATAAAACGAAATACCTACTACTATAACCATGAGGTTACATTATCATACCGTTACATCCCTAGTGGTGATGTCGCTCAAGGAGTACAGTCAACAAATGCAAGTGGTGGGAAAAAAACATAACGCCACACACACAGAGACAGACTGTCTCTGTCTCTGTGCTGCCAATGAAAATGTTAAGGCACACTTTTAAGGCAGATTTGACATTGACATTGATTGACATCAATCGTCAAATCAGTTTGAGAGTTTCAGCCCTGTTAACTGGACTTGAGCTACAGCAGTTTGTAGCTTACATAAAAAGTGAGCTGTTGTTTTTTTGCAGAGCAATTATATTCATAACTATCTGCAAAGAAGAGCCACGGCCCTGCTGTCGCTCCGAGAGGACAAATTATTATGGGGGGGGAATCACCAGACGCCTTCCGATACGACATCATCACAATATTTATGCTATGATATTATTGCAAGTTTAAACATATTGCAATATTACAAATTATTGCTTGAGCTATGGTAAACTATTCCATAGCTCAAGCAATAATTTGTAATATTGCAATATGTTTACACACCTCCCAGACTGTTGAGGTGTGAAATAATATTCTACAGAATAAGGAGAAGAACATATAGTGAGAGACATTGAAGAGGATGGGGAATCGTTTGATGGAAATTCCCCGTGGGACCTTCATCCGTTTTGAATGTCAGCTTGCTTGCAGGATATGAGAACGGTTTTGCATTGTTGGTTTTAATATTCGAAACGCAGTGCTGTGAAGTATACTGACAGGTTTCACAATCTGGCTGGCTGCGTTGCTTTCTGACTTCAGGACACCAGTTTAATGCACACAGCTGATCCACTTAGATGAACATTTGTGATGTCTTAACACTTAATTTTTCTCACAGTCCTGCAATAAATTCTACCTTCATGAATTGCATAAAGTTTAGTTTTGTTAAAACAGTTTTATAATAGTGCTGATTCACCTTTTATGGTCATTTTTGGTGGCTGTAGTTTATGGGGCAGTTGAATAATGCTGAGAGGCGTATGTAATATTTAGTCAACCTTCATTGATATACAAATGGGTTGTTAGGTCAGATTTATGGCAGGGCTGCTATATTAAGACTGCATTAGTTTTTATTAGTTGTAGCCTTCTTAATAAATTGGCAACTGAGCGTAAAATTAATAAATTTACATCATTTTTGTGTGTAAAGGTTGTCTAAGCCATGTTGGGTGATGTTACTTCTTGTTGACGTTCAAAGTATTTTTAAACAAAACGAGACCTCCCTCCTCCTCATCCCGGTCCCCTCCCTTCTGGGCTTCCGTGCACTTTTTTACAGTTCAGGGGACAGGCAGCTAGCAGATAGTGATATGTTTTTTACAGTGTGTTCAGGGGACAGGCAGCTAGCAGATAGTGAGATGTTTTTTACAGTGTGTTCAGGGGACAGGCAGCTAGCAGATAGTGAGATGTTTTTTACAGTGTGTTCAGGGGACAGGCAGCTAGCAGATAGTGAGATGTTTTTACAGTGTGTTCAAGGGACAGGCAGCTAGCAGATAGTGAGATGTTTTTTACAGTGTGTTCAGGGGACAGGCAACTAGCAGATAGTGAGATGTTTTTTACAGTGTGTTCAGGGGACAGGCAGCTAGCAGATAGTGAGATGTTTTTTTACAGTGTGTTCAGGGGACAGGCAGCTAGCAGATAGTGAGATGTTTTTTACAGTGTGTTCAGGGGACAGGCAGCTAGCAGATAGTGAGATGTTTTTTTTTTTTACAGTGTGTTCAGGGGACAGGCAGCTAGCAGATAGTGAGATGTTTTTTTACAGTGTGTTCAGGGGACAGGCAGCTAGCAGATAGTGAGATGTTTTTTTACAGTGTGTTCAGGGGACAGGCAGACAGGTTGTACAAAGTATGTTTTAGTTAATCATATTATATAACACCCATCTCGTTTTATAATGGCATACAAAATGTATTTCTATTATTTCATTTTCTAAAATAGGAAGTTATTTAAATACTTTTTTGTTCATTTATTTCTTCTTATGCACGTTTAACTGTATGTTCAAGTTAAAAAGACAGAAGAGATACAAGCTACGAGCTTATTTTTATTTATTTATATTCTATTTTATATTCTATTTTCCTTGATAATCAAACTCATAACACCATTATATTGCAATAATAATCACAATATTGTAAATCGCAATTTGACTTTCTTGAAATCGTTCAGCCCTACGACTGTAGAATTATGGTCTAACTGTTGCATTTTGTCTTTCTTTTACCACTTTACATTCTGGTTTTATTTTTTGAATTTGGGTAGCTGATGCTGATGTTTTTAAGGTGCCCCCCCCCCGCTTTGCTCGCTTAGGCTGGGTTGGGAAGTGTTTTCCAATGTTAAGCACTTCCAGACATTAAATGTGATAATGGGCTTAACAGAAAACTTCACTTGCCTTGAATAATCATCATCATGCCTCCTCTGCAAATGAGGTTCCTGTTTTGACTAAATGAATACCAACCCTACTTATTTCTTCAGTCCAATTAAAACAATATCCTTATCTATAAAATTAGCATAACATTGTTTTAGCGAGCAGTTCATATTCCAACAAAATGAGTGGGGTTTTTGATGCCTGGTTTTTATGTTCCCTCACTTTGAACATCAAATCCTGCTGTCAAAATGAAACAATTTGGCTCATAAATATAAACCTTCAAAGAGCTGAATAACTGCCTTGCATGCTATCAATAATATATAGTCTGACAGCAGAGAATACCAACAACAGGAATTCTCATAGCCTGCATTCAGTTTGTTACCTTACACTGCTGCTCTGATGGGATGAGAGATCATGCTCCACGCTACTTAATATCGCTCTTTGGACAGTGTGGTAGATATTTTGTGGATTCCAAGGGTGCGTGTATTGGATGCATGCCATCGATTCTTCCCATGGATCTTTGTCAGTGACGTTAACAATAATAATAATATATATAAGGTAATTACGATCTGATCTTCTGGAATTGCGATGGCTCAAGACAATAATAGATTACATAATCCAGAGAAAAATGATCAATTATCAAATGCTTAAGTCATTTTTAAACAAAAGTTCCCAAATGTCTATGGTTCCAGCTTCTCAATGGTGAATGATTGCTGTTTTTATTGTTGTTTTGTTGGTCTTTTATAATGGGTAACCATTGGTTAAAAAAGAAAAGAAAAACAATTTATAGTCGTTAACTTGGGCTCTAGAAAATTATGAGTTCTTGCCAATTACACCTAGCAGTGGTCACTCTGGCATATTCATTTTATGTGTTTTGGGCCCATTAGTCGCACATCTTAGTCACACCACAGGAACCATTCACTGCCCCCAAGGGAGATTCTGCATGAAACAAGTGAAGCTTTGTTCTAATTAAGCACAGAAATGTTTCAGGCCATACTTCTGCCCATGCCAAGTAACATCCGGTCTTTGATTAAGTGCAGGCTTTCACTGAGAAACATGCAGCATTTATCTTGTTAGACAGACAGCATGATCTCAAAGATTATTTTGAAGCATCTTAAATTTAATTTCTCTCAAGGTACATTGGCAGCACATTATTGGTTCTTACCAACTGCTGAGTGTTAACTGAATAATTGCAGTGCTGGCTGGATGTTATTTTTCTTGAAAGGACAGGAAGACTGCAGGCCAAAAAAAAAAGGAACAGGAGATGTCTGGTTTTTTTTGGTTACAGGACTGACGGAGCCAAAACTGGAATAGTCAATTTCTTGATGTGCATGTGCATCGCTTCCCACAGGTTTCCTGTATCTTCTGCCTTTTTTTTATCGCTGTAAAAAATGTTGTCTACCGTGCAAAGATATGGGTGTCACCAATTACAGGCAAGAAAAATAATAGCTGCCATGATTTGGGCCAGCCTCAGTAAATAAGAGTCACAGCTTGATTCTCTATTTTCATTTTAACTGCTGTTAATTTTGATTGTGTGTTTTTAAAGTTTTACATTCAGTTTGTGTACCAACTGTTAACATAATGCAGTAGTAGTAGTAGTAGTAGTAGTAGTAGTAGTAGTAGTAGTAGTAGTAGTAGTAGTAGTAGTAGTAGTAGTAGTAGTAGTAAACATTAGTGGACTGTGAGGATGGAAGATATGACATGAGGAAACTTAATACTCTTCTCAGTAATTGACAAAGAAAATATAAGTTTGTCAAATATAAAACGTTGAAAATCTGATTTCCTGCCTGCTTTTAGATGGCACTCATAAATATGTCTATATTTTTATGAATGATGTTGCTAGATACGTTTCTGATGTTGTATTTTGTCTGTTGTTTCTGTTGTAGTTTCACTGGAAGTGGAGATCACACCAAGTCACGGGGAGATTAGTCTTGGAGAGTCCAAGTTCTTCATGTGTGAAGGTAAGTTCACCAGACTGTCTTGACTGTGAACACCCTCAGTTGTTTCCCTTTCAATTTCAGACATTTTCGATCCTAAGGTCACAGTTCAATTCGATTCTTGATTTTGAAATTTATTTTTTTAAAGCACAGGTTGTTATGCCATTTTTTGACTAGACTTTTTATACAATATAATATCTGACCTTTGTTTGCAATGTACCACACTACATAGTCAAATTTAAAACATTAACGACTGAAAGTAACAATAACTTATCTTCAGTCAATTGAAAAAAGGGACCATGCCATGAAAATTTATTTTTAAAATGAATATGCGTTCCCCCAGCCTGGGTATGGTCTGTAATATAGTACATGCACAGAGAAAAACTTGCAAACTGTGGCTTTTTTGTCGACAACATGAACGTTGTCAACATACAGTAACTCACTGGAAATCCAAAATACTTCCACACCGGCGACTTCAGTGAAAGAGGAGGGGGCTCAAGTTCTGTCGATGGGTTTCCTGCATCTGCAGTTGCCATGCTAACTTTTGACTGGCTGTAACACATGTGTTTTTTTCCGCTTGGCAGGCCGACCGGACGTGACATGGGGGCGTGGCAGCATCGATGATTCCATTTTTTTATTCAAAGTTCGAGATTGTGACTTAATTTTGGTTGATTTCGAATTAAAATTGAAATCGTGACACCCTTACATGATACCCCCTTAAATAGGTTCGGGTTACGTATTGCCTTCGCCATCTGTTAAAGGCAAATAATTGCATAAAATGTTTGGGTTTATTATTGGATGATGTTTTTTTTCTTATGACTTTTGACATTTTAGTTGTTTACAAAGAGCTAAAATGCACAAACCACAGGCTTCAGTGCAAGAGCATCAACAACCTCCAATATTCAGTCTGTTGGCACAGGATAACTGTTTTCTAACATACTGCTCTTCACTGCCCCCTCAGCCGATGCCGCTACCAGGCACATAGACTGGTTTGGACCGAGTGGGGACAGGATAGAACCGAACCGACCAGACATAACAGTAACCCGTAACGATGATTCATCTTCCACCCTCACACTGTATAAAGCTGGGACTGAACATGCAGGGACATACAAGTGTGTCGCTAGCAGTGGAGACCAACAAGCAGAGTCGACCGTCAAAGTGAAAATCTTCCGTAAGTATTTGCCTCACGCCATACACTCTCCAAATTATTGAGTGGTATGAGCACAGAAAAAGAAAGAAATCCTGTTTATTGAACTCATAGTATTTTATTGACTGCTCAAGGGCAACACATTACTCTTTTTCTTTTCAAGCGAGAATAGATTTTTCATCAGTTCAATAAACGGTCGGAAGACCATTAGAGGGCTGCTTAATGATCCTGTCGGTTGTGCAGTTCTTGTGAGTAATGGCTTTATTTTCCATGAATGCCAAGCATCAGCAAATGTCTTCCAGAGATGAAATCCTTTTTTCTTTTGTTTTATTTTGTATTTTAGGCTATTATTAGAAGACATTTTAACTATTTTATCTATCTGAAGGCAAAGCACTACATTAGACTGGCTGGTTCTCAACTCACAAACTCACACATTCATATCAACAGTGAAGTTGTTTGGAAGTTAAATGGTTCAGAATTTAATATTTTGTACGTAGAAAATATGATACTTGGTAAAATTGCCGAGCACTCCTCTAGTTTGACATTTCCTTTTCTACAGTAAAATTGCAGGGAATTGAAAAAAAAGCTAGTTTTATTTTGAAGATATCCTGTTGCCTGTGGAATATATATATATATATATATAATTTATTTTTGTAATGGTTAACACATTGTTCTTCCTGTAAAAGCAGCAGCAGTCAAACAAAGTCAAGAAGATGCTGTTTTGATGAGACCTTTACTTAAAGAAGTAATACTCAATGAATAAAAAGTATGTATGCTTGTTATATTCCAGAAAAAATCACCTTTACAAACGCACCCTCACCCCAAGAGTTTACTGAAGGAGACAATGCCAACATTGTTTGTGACGTCATCAGTTCGCCTCCACCCACTGTCTTCTGGAAATATAAAGGAGCAAAAATACAGATGGAAAAAGATGGTAAGAGCTCTCTGAACAGCAGGGGATCATGTTTCGATTTCATTTGATTTGGTTTTTAGCTCCTGTCATCTGTTTAAACATTCTTAATATTCCTTAGTTGTTAGTGTTTTGTCCAAATCTAACTCCTTGACAAACATAAACTAATGAATAGTTTTAAATATGCTTTGATATTTAGTTTGCATAATAGTTTGCATAAAATGTCTTTGAAGTCCATCATATTAGAAAGAATCAAAATGATCCAAAATTACTAAATATTTTTTTGTTCTGGTGTTGCTTTCTGTAAATCAGTTGGTAGTCTTACAGTCTGAGGGCTAACCATACATATATTAACAATGTAATATGGACAAAACAAGATTTACCTCTGTGACGTCATTTGTGTATTAGAGTTCAGATTATATAAACTCATATGACAGCCAATATGAATCATATTTTAAAACAAAAGTCCAACCTAAAACTGACAATGCGAGTAAATGATTGTGACTGTAATGGACATAGACTACTACAGTACATACTGCCAGACCACATGGTCAAAATCCAACCACATGCACAGTTAGAATGCATATGTACTAGCATTAGAGGCCCTGCCATTGTTGCCATTCTCCCCCAGGGTTTATCCTGTGCCTTAACAAGAAAAATGAATTTGGTTTTGAATTTGAAAATACAACTGATTCTCTGTCATTCTCCTCTGACACTGGGCAATATCACTACGTGTGTTGGTATTGTTGGTATGCCTCACTGGAAAATAATAAGACAAGCTCATGTGTGGGTTGGGATAGTATTTTGAATTACTACATGATTAAATTTGTTCGGCTCACATTTCATCTCGAAGTGAGCGAGCTCTTGAGGGCCATATTTCTCCTTTCCTGGAGCTGGTGGAAGGAGTGTTGAGCACAGATATGAATGTGACAAAGTGGAAATAAAATAAAATCAAAATTTAAAGTTGTTTTTTTATGTAGCAGTGTCCCAGACAGACACAAATATTGCATATTTCTGAGACTAATAGAGCATGATGAAAATGCATAAATTCAACATGAAATGTGTAGTAATAATGCAGAGATGAATCACATCAGTGTTAAAATGTTGTCAGCCAGATGCATCAAAGTGAATCATGGCCATGGTTGACCAATTCAGACCACAATTTTCTCTATATATGGAGTTTTATTAACCAGACGAATCTGCCGAGTTTCATTTGCTCTGGCAGATACATCTGTCCCCATTTCAGTGTATTGTTCAGCTGTAATTTAAAAAAGTTTGTGACCTGGCCCCCATTTTTCTTTCTGCTTCAAAACAGAGGAGGCACCACCTCAACTTACGTGTGTCGCTTGTTTTGTTGCCCAAAGTAGTTGTAGGGCACATTTCACGTCCAGGCATTATGGTCTTTTGAAATCTCCCCTTGGAAATTGAAAATGAACTGCAAGCTTTTAGACTGACACGCATTTGAACAGGAATTAGTGTGGCGATGCCAGGCTAGAGTTCCATTACATCATGATTGAACCCTCTCGGTAGCACAACGGCAGCTGTTAATCATCCAGTACTGACTCGCGGCAACTTTCCACACCTAAAACACACCTGACAATGAATTTTTGCTTTGTTTCATTTCAGTTCGCTTTAAGGTACTGAGCAACAATCACCTTCAAATCCGTGGCATAAAGAAGACCGATGAGGGCTCCTATACCTGCGAGGGTCGCCTCATGGCCCGCGGCGAGATTGATCTGCGGGTCATCAAGGTCGTTGTGAACGGTTAGCAGCTCACACTATTTCCTCCCATCCTCCCCTTCCTTTCCTTTGTTCCTGTGCGCATCATGTATTTGTGTTGCAGGTGTCCCATGATGATTAAATAAGCTCTATATCCTTAGAGGCTCAGCATCAATGTGGAAAACCGTTGCCCAGAGCAACCGTTTATTAAAGATGTTCCATGCTAATGAAGTCTTTTTTTTTTTCACTTTTTAACTTCTGAACCTAGCAAATGAGTGTGCCTAAAATAAGTGCTCTGAATTTGTCATAGCTTCTGTCTCTGTTTTCCCCACCCCTGCTATCCATGTGACTATCTGCCTGTATATGCATCTACCAATTTATTTTTCTTTCTATCTTTTTCATTTCATTTCACTCTCGCTCTCTCTCACTATCTCCCCCCCCCAATCTATCTGTGTGCGTCTCAGTGCTCCCGACCATCAGGGTATGGCAGTCTGAGGTGAATGCCACAGCAGATGTTGGCCAGGCTGCCATGTTGACTTGTGCTGTTGATGGCTATCCTGAACCCATGGTGACATGGACAAGGTAAAAACTCTGAGAGACCAATGCACTTAGATGCACATTACTGTAATAATTTCAACAATGTACTGTATGTGTTGATTTTTAGAATTAACCTGTAGTTAATCTAACAATAAAGTGGTTGCTGCTGCATGTAAGAAACTCTTTTCAATTTTTTGTTTATTTTATCATTTGTGATAATTTCGACATACAAAAATAGTAGGGATTGTCATTTATTGTCAATCTTGGACATAAAGTAAAGCCTGTACAAGTTCAAGTTTTTGACGGTAGTGGCTCCAATTGTTGTAAACAGCGCGAATGGTTGCTGACACACAAAATCAGTATCAGTAAAAGCTGGCAGCAACGGACTAATGAGAAAGGACTAATTAGAAATAATAAAGTATGTGGGCGTAAGGGCTTATATCATCTTAAAAATGTGGAAAAGTTTTTTCTTATATGCTTGGATATCTCCATTGGTGGTATTTACCAAAGTTTTAAAGGTTTTATTTTGCAGAATCACTTTGCTCCTGCGTAAGTAATAAGAATTAGGCGAGACGTTCATTATGTATTACATCAAAAGTGCAATTTTCTCCCTATCAGGAACTTGTAGCCTTAATAGACAACAGTGTTTTCATTATTGTATAAAATACAAGAATATGTAAATATTACATAATGATGTTTTTACAGAACCGGAATACAGAGGCTACACAATAGTCAAATGTAAACACTGTCCATTAAATATCTGTACAGTAACACACCCACATCAGGAAGACACTAAGATATTGAGGATATACTGGTTTATTCATTGCAATAGGATACTTACTAACAGGATATAAAAGGTGCATGTAAACAGTGAAACCTGAAGACTGGAGTGTCATCAATAGCCACATCATTCTGTGTATCTGAATACAGCCATTGATAGCTTCCTGCTTTGTTAAACTGTTCCCACTCATCTCGTTCCCAAGACAGCAGTTACATGTGTAGACAGCTTAGATTGGGGGGAGGGCAGAGTGCAAACCACCCAGGAGCTCCTGCTGGTATTTTGTTACCTTTGGCATTTTTTTTCTATTTGTGCAGCTAGACAGCACCGTCAACTTATTGAAAGCTGTATTGAAACCCAAAGCAAGTGATCCCAGATAGTTGGGAGCCCGAGATCATTCTCTCATTTACATGGCTGGCAACGGTGACAAACAGTTTATACTCCTGTAGGACAAATTGAAAATACTTGATCATTTTTTTGTTAGAAACACCAAATGACAAAAAGCTTGCAGAAGCGTCCCTTCTACTTCACGCTTCATCTTTTTCTCTTTCAAGGATCGGTCATGGTTAGGAACACTTCTTAAAATGTCAAATCTTTTGTAAAATGGTGCGCTTTAAAAGTAGTTTAGTTTAAAATGAAAGTAGATAGATGTGTATCGCCCATGTTTTCCACAGGAATGGAGTGGTTCTCAAGGCAGGAGAGAAGTACAGCTTTAATGATGATGGCTCCGAAATGGCATTAATGGATGTTGCCAAGCTGGATGAAGGAGAGTACACCTGCATTGCCAAAAACAAGGCTGGGGAAAGTGAGCAGGAACTCAGTCTGAGAGTGTTTGGTAAGGGAGAATGTTTCATATACATACATGAGCTAAAGGAACAATATAAAATGTACTTGGTGTGTGTGGGAATGAGGTATAAGAGTATGTGGGTGGGGGAAGAACAATAGTTGTCTGTTTTCTAAGGGCTACAAAATGAGGTGTTGTTTCAGTGTGGGCTGTGGTTATTTCATGTAAAGATGAAGCTTAAGGATCCAGAGAACTGGCCAAGTGGGATGATCTCAGCTGAACTTTTTGAAGTCTTTTTTCTTCTCTTTTTTCCCACTAGGTTGTTATCGTCTTTATTTTGTCACATAACAACCATCATCTCAATCACAACCACAATATCAGGGCATCTAGTCACGGCAATTACATTTTACAATGAGTTATCTGGTTGGGTTTATTTTCCCAAACAACAGAGGTGGCCCGGGCCTGGTTCAGTTGAGCTCAACAGGTAAACAATTACCATAAAATTAGCAATATTTTCCTCATTATCTGAAAACAATTCTTACACTCACAAAGATCTGGTCTCCTTACATCAATATGGGAAAAGATGCAATCATGCATGTTCTTCCCCTTCTGAATAAATGTGTTTTCCCCCTGATTCTGACCGGAGTTCTTGAATTAAGTACCTGACAATACCAAGTCTGATCAGATATTTATATTTTTCTTGCATGTTACCATGGGGCAAACTTGGCCTGAAAGCCCCTGAAATATGGATTTAAATCTGAACTATTTCTCTATAATATTCAATAATTCTATCTAAATAAGCAACAATTAAAGGAAATGCCTGGAGCAACGCATTCTTTACCCCTATTCTAACTGGATTTGTTTCTCTAGGTGAGGTGGGTAAGAGCCTAAATTCTTCAGGTTCCCTCAGGCTTGAATTGGGTTGGGTTTGCGCAAATAAATGTCACTTTTTATTTTTTTAAATGTAGACATTAGTGTAATATTATGAATAATATATTAGCTGTGTAGCTCTGTGTGTGACCACCAGCTGTTCAAAAATCATGTCACTAACAGCCGCTGCCTAGAACAGTCCTGACACTGCCGCCTCTCATTAATGAGGAGAAATATGAAACAATCTGTATTTAATATGGCATATGACAGTTTCTGTGCTGTACAACATACAAGAAGGTGCATGTTAAAGATAGTGTCACAACATTCCTGTTTACTGATTTTAATCCCGTCCATTGTGTCTGTATGGGCAATTTTCACCTAAACCTCAGTAATATTTACAGCCATAATTGCTTACTGTTTTTTGTTCTATGATTTAAAAAGCCACGTCCTTGTATTATAAAGGACTAAATTCTGAGTGAGTAGACGGGCGTGCGTCTGACATTGGCGTGTTATCATTTTGGCATTTTTTAGCGGGTAGTCTTTTCCGTATGAATGAACAAATAAATGAACAAATCCTGATTGCGTTATTATTATATTACTACCAGCAGCAACATCAGCACCAACTGCAAGCGCAGCACCAACCACAATAAATGTCAGCGTTTTTGTGAGTGTTTTCTAATTGACTTTTAATGTTTTCGTCTGACCAAATAGAAATTAAATATCTTTTTTTTGTGATCACATTTTTATTTATTTATTTTTTATTTTTTTTATAATTTTAAGGAACAAACAGTGACAAACAGTGACAAACAATTACAAACAATACACTGAGACGGGGAATGCATCCCAAGGACAAAAACTGAAATACATTAGAGGTCCGGTCTGTAGGACAAAGAAATTAAATCTCCTCCTCTTCCCATATACTTCCATGACTCTTTTTCTTCTTGTTTTTGTGGGGGGAAGTTCCTGTTTTTTTTCTTCTACTTCTATGGTACGTAGTTGCCTAACTTCCTGTAATTGGTCCAAAAGAGACCACATTTTTAATCTGACCAAAATTTGGTCTTTTGATCCGGAGGCACCTTTCTCACCTGCAATTTTTTTGTTCGGACCAAACTTAAAAGTCCGAAAGTCCGGACCAAATGAGGTAGGTGTGAAAACGCTAATAAGTCTAATGCTAATCTGATGGAAACATGCTAGCACCATTATACAGTATAGGCCTATTTGGGATCCAGTATGATGACAGAACAAAATTTTAGTCATCAGGAGATTGTTTTTATGTTATTGTTCTTCTGTACTATAACTGGATTGCTTTCATTTTACTGAAGAAAATGTAAAAATGTTGTTATTCTCACAGAACCTTTTATAGTGTCTTTTTATGATTTCTAAGCAGATTTATGGACATTTGTTCACAATAGATATCGCGGATAATAATATCTTTGGGAAGTGTAAGTCACACTGAACAATATTAAAACCAATTCATGTGTGTTAGGATTTGCTGAGTTATGAGCCTAAAAAGGAGTCATTTTTTTTAACTGAAATTGGCCTCATGCAGTATTATTACCCCACGTCTCTCCTTTGGCGACTCCCCCACTCCTCTGCCGTGCCGTCCCTGGTGAGGTTTTTGGCTTTGTCCTGCTAATTATCCTTGTCTCTTACAGTCCATTTCCTGTAATTTCCTGATGGTTAAAATGCCGCCTGGAACGATAAGTTAAATAACTAAGCAGCCCTGTGAATATTAAAATCCCTTCCAAATGGGGCTTTACGTGTTATTTATCAGGAGTTTTAGCACTCAAAGCTTCAAGCTTTAGATTCAAATTGCTGAATTCTGATTAGTGCACGGAAGTATGTGTACCTCACCCACTTCAAACCATTAAGAAGAGCACAGACAAGAAAAGGAACAGACACATCTGTCATGTGACATAACCAATACCTCAAAGTCAGAATCTGATTCAGAAAATAGATTTTAAACAGGGCTACATTGACATTAGGAAAGCAAATTGTTCAAGCACTGAATACCTCTGAGTTGAAAATATGTTTGGAGAAAAGTGTGTTTGACTGTCAGCGTGGAGCTGCAGTGGCACCAGGGTTTAGGCAGGATTTATTTCAAGTTTTAAATTCTGTCATTAGACAGCAGCAGAAGCTTTTAAGAGGAGTTGTGCACCTGCAAAATACTCAAAGCAGCTCTGCTCACACACATCAATAACCGCTGTCCACTCTTCACTTCCGTGTGCTATTCCATGGTCCTATCTGCTCACAATGCTGTATCCCACAAAATGGTTCCAGTGTTTTAATGATAAAAAGTATCAGAAACTGGGTTACCCGAACATAGCCGATACCATCTATTAAATAAAAGACAATCAGCTCTGATACCAATCCCTGGCTGTGAATACGTATTATTGCTTGTTTAAATGTTGTTTGAAATAACAAAATGGCAGCACCACTGTCCCTTTTGTTCATTTTATAATTATCTGTTTAGACCCTTGAATTATCTGTTTAAATAGTTTTTTTTTTCCAGGCTAATAATCATAAACTATACAATATTTACTATATTGAATCACGCCTAAAATGTATAAATGTATTTTTTAATCCATGCATTTATCCTCCGTGGAGTGGAGTGAAAAATATAAATGTGCAGAGTAATGCTCAAACTCATGCTTTAGAAGTAGCACTTTAACACAGTTTGCTTTGCTTTGCTCTGCTGTTGTGACAGTTGTGGCACCCTGCTGTGTTTTCTGGTTAGCTCAGGTGTACTGTAACCCGACAGTTCTCTCAAATGGGAACAAAAAAGAAGGCAGGCTCCTTTTGAGATACATTATTACATGAATTAAGTTTGGATCCAAACATGGTTATCACAACTTTGCCACTGCTGGTACTGAAAAAGCTGCTACCTGTCAAGCTGCTGATCCTCTTCCTCGCACATCCACAGAGGTGCTCTTTTACTGATTATACTAGCAAACCACCTGGCTTGTCTTGTTATGCTAGTGCCTTTGAGACGACTTTGTGTTTGTGTTTTCAGTCAAACCTAAGATCACGTACATCGAAAACCAGAGCACTTCAGAGATGGAGGAACAGGTAACTCTGACTTGTGAGGCATTAGGAGATCCAACTCCCACCATCAGCTGGAGTTCTGGTGAGCGCGTCTTCACCGAAGGAGAGCAGGTAAAATAATGAAGACAGTGTGGATGACAGGAGAAAGCTCAACATCTAAAATCTTAGGTACTCACTTCTGGTCCTTGAGGGCCGATATCCTGCAAGCAATTTCTTCTCTCAAAGTTAATGAACCACAGCTGGTGCAGACTGAAGTAGACTGATATTATTTCCATCCCAGTTGCATACTTTACATTAATTCTAACCTCTAAGTTTTTAAGTAACCAGTACACACTGAGGAAATTAATAAAAAACACTTAAAAAAAGACATGATAGTGGTGTATTGTCACTGGTGACAGCACAGAAAGTAATTGAGTTATTTTACTTTGCAATTTGTGATACTTCTGTATTTGAAATTGATTTATATATTTCTGAAGTTGCAGTTCAGCTGACATCAATTAATTTGAATAATCTTGAGTTCCTGTATGTACGAAATAAAAACTCATAGCATATTTTTATAATGCATTAGCATGTGATGTGGAATCAGGGCACACTGACCAGTAACCACCAGGGAGGAACACAAAACTGCAGGACGCCGGTGTCTCAAGGAGAGGAATTGAATACCTTTACCCTAAATCTAAACTCAAGAGGTATATTGATCATGCACAAGTGGGGGGGGCTTCTACAGTTTCTTCAACAAGGTGTACATACTGCTGATTATTTCCCTTGAATTAGCGGCTCCTTCTAGATGGCCCAAAGGATCTCATGTAATTAGCTCAGTAATACTCAGCCTTTAATGTGGAGTACACTCAGATTTGACTTGGGTCTTTTTTTCCCCGAATGTCAAGAAAATCAGCATCAGAAACCCAATTATAACCATCCCAAAATAAGCATGCGATTTGAAGCACTAATTAAACTATGCCTGCTTCTTATTGGACAGCATTTGCTAGAATGAGCACTTGAATGATCAAGTGTTTGTTTAGCATTTTCAATCACCATTATCATTATTCTGCTCATGCTGGGGATTGAAAAGTTACATTTAGTTTGTCTATGGATATTCTGCCACCATCTTTTGAATTTGGTTTCAGCAAGCTTTTTTTTTCTTCTTTTTAATATTACCAACCATTACATCCTTGATACTATGTCCTTTTGGTAATGTCTTGTAAAATATTCCATGTGCAAACCATCAAAAGCATTGAATACCTGATTGGTATTCTCATACATCTACTTCCCACATGGCCTCCTCCTTCAAGGTCTTGGGTGTCTTGCAACAGTAGAGTGGTAATATGGGGAGGGGGGGGGGGTCTTCAGAGATATACTGTAGTTCAAGGAGGAATTTTGGAGCCAGTCCATTACATGCACTACATTTTCTTCCTACAGGCACATCTAAACAGGATCTATCAGGTATGAAATCCGCGTGGCACAGAAATGTACTAGAGTAGTGTTGCAAAGTATGCCTCCAGATTTGACAAAAACCCCCAGTGAAATAATGTAATCCATTTTTATTGAAAATCTCCCAGCCGTTTCTGAAAACCCCAAGGAATGATCTCATCAGAGTTCATAAAATTGATTCAACTGCTGCATGCTACCCAAATATAGCCTGAAAACGTCACTGATCTTGTGATAGAAAGTGTGTGGCGCTTATCCCATGAGATCAGACCACAATTTTGTTAATAAGGTAATAGAAGAGAAACACCATTTCTGTGTCGCTGTTGCCTGATCATTTCAAACTTTCATCACAGCATGAGGTTGCCTGGATTCAAGCCCAGCTCAGTCTGTCTGTCATCTCCATAGTACTGTAGATTGTCTAACATTTATGTCAGTATCACTTGAAAATTGCGGGTAAAAGTACTCCGCCTAAAAACCTTTTGAGTATCTAACCCACCCTGCAGACAGAAATAGCAATAAGAGGGTTTGGAACATACCGATCATAAAGATGGCCAGTGGAGAAGTGGATTATCCTGCAAGGAGAGGTTAAATGGGCTTTTTTTTTTTTTGGAATCCATTGTGATTGACATGGTTTCAAACAGGCTACAGCCACTGTGCCACCTGTCAAACCTTCAAAGCAGAGTGTTTGATATTCAAAAACAGGTTTTGGGTGAGGCATCACTTTCAGTGCAAAACACGCTCCCACCATATGACGCACGTCACGACAGGCTTCTTCTTATTCTTTGTAAACCCACACACCCACAGTGGTGAGGCTCAATGTCTGGCACACATGGACACAACCCCCTGTAACAGTTTACACCATTATCCAGTGTGGATGTCCCTCGAGAAGCAGCATTTTTTTTCGCAGAACAAACCCTGCTGCTGTACCTCGACTTGCTCTTCCGTCTGCAGATTGTCTTCTTTTGTGGCCATGGCACTGTGATAGTGGATGAGAAGAACTCTCAGAGCTCTGCATCACACCATTATGTGTGATAAAAGACATCACCTGGTAATCTATAATGTAGGTGGGAAGATCGACTCTGGATGCTGAGGGAATAAATAACACACAGAGGCTTTCTGTTATTAAGAAAGGAACAAGCAACTAGTGTACAATACGCATTACCCACCCATTTTCTGCAGCGTGTAGCCCTGTGGACGTGCAGCACCATGGCTGCCTGCTGTGCTGTGGTGGCAGTGTGTTTTGCATTTCAGTCTGCAGTAGGTTTTGTTGTATGTGGCATTTCTTTACTTTATGAAATGATTAGCAGCCTTACTGAATGACAGTAGACTAGAAAGAATAGATGTAGATTTATTATATTTTCCTCTTTTTAGTTCTAATAATCAGTAAGGGAAATTATTTCAATGGTGGGTCTCTAATGAATGCATGAGGGAAAATGGCTGCTAATTGTTTGTCTTGTTCTGTCGGTTCATCTGATGTCCGTCTGTCATGCTGTCTGTGTACATCATAACAGCTGTATTTCATCTACGATGGTGTGACTGTTGAAACAACATTCGTTTGGGGTGGACATGCTGAATTGGAGAAAAAAAAGGGCAGCTGTTCAATTTTTGAGCAAACTTTAAAGGATGTTAAGTGCAGGATTTTCTCATTAGTATTTTGATGGAAGATCTTTGTATTGGTCAGAAAACGCCCGGGTTCGAATCCGACCTGCAGCCCTTTGCTGCATGTCATTCCCCATCTCTCTCCCCCTTTCATGTCTATCTACTGTCAATAAAGGGAAAAAAGCCCCCCAAAAAGAAAACCAGTGCAGATCTGTACTGTGCCATTTTGGCTTTGCGCTTGTGCTGAATACACAGAAATATTTTTCAGTTAATTTGAATGTGTTATCAGTTCTTTGACTCCCTAGTCTGTCCACTTTTATTTCGTAATATTTAGTTTTGCAAAAAATCAACTTTCCCTTGTACAGTAGTTATTGGATACTGCTCAATGAGGAACAGGCATTATACATGTAAAAACTGACTGACTCTGATATTAAGTGTATCTGCCCTGACTGCATAGCAGACTGGTCTGTTGTGCTTCATACAGTGGATCAGTTAATATTTTACATTTGTGAGGGACCATAGCTCCTTTTCATCGTTCAGTACTCAGTCCAAATAGGATTAGAAAGATTGAAACTTTGAAAAAACACCTCAGAAACTAAACATCAAAAAGACTTTGTGCATGACTGTGGGTTTGGCTTGCTTCCATCTTTATAACTAGAATAAAGCCTTTAACAACCCTAAAAACCTAGTTATGGTTTATTAAAGGTGCCTTGTGGAGTATTCTTGAAACACAGTTTGTGTTTACATTCAGTATTACTCACCAAAACGCATTGGGCCTCATTCACCATTCATTCTTAAGAAGACATTTCTTCTTAAAACCCTCTTATGCAGTTTGCATGAAGATTCTGACGTTCACCATTGTTTTATTGGGATTTGTTCTTAGGTAATAACGCTAAAGAGCCTGTTTGCACACATTTGAGTGTTGACATGTTACATTAATTGTTTTTATTCTTTTTACAAAGCATTATGGGCTTTTAAAATAAACACAATTTGTATCAATTGGGAACCATGCAATCCAATAATTATTCATTGATCAGGCAATTTGTAGGCCATACACTGCAAATTATTTGGTTCTTACAAGATAAAAAAACTTAAATTTAGAAGCGTTAGATCATTTATCTTGTTTTAAGAGTGAATGTCTTATTTTAAGTGTTCAACTTTACACTATAATCTTGACAAATGAAATAAACTTGCTACATGGACAGATAATTTCACTCATTCTGAGTACCTTTTCCCTCAGATTTAGTGTTTTTATCTTATATTTAGACACCCCTTTTTTGCAGGCTGCTCGCAAAAAATCCTATTTACTGCTGCTGCAAGATGTTTCAGATGGTGCCCTGAGTAGGGAACACATCTTCCAGGACCATTATATATGTTGCGGAGAGTGAGACGCTACTAAACATGGCCACTTGTTTGGCATTCACATCCTGCTGAAGGACCTCCACTTCAGTTATTTTATTTTTTTTAAAGTTTGGAGTCTGGGGCTCCACCCTCTTTAGACTTTTGTTTGGGCATTCTTGACTTAATTCTTTAACACTTCTTTTCAATATGTTTGCACACGGCCCCTCAGTCTAAATCAGTTCATGTGGATTGGCAGAGTGTTTACCTTCCGTATGCTAATTAGAGTCAACTGGCACAAATTTTGAATGCACGAGAACAATGGAATATACTGTATCTTTATAAGAACACAATTCAGTGGTTTAAGAACACCATGAATCTGACATTGACTTCTCTTAGAAACTTTCTTTTTTTAAAACACTTTTTTTTATTATTTTTTATGTGGATGTTATTGGTGAATGAGGCCCATTGTGTGGATCCTGGAGGTCTAACAAAATATTTGCAAAGCCGTTTAACCTGTCCATGACTTTATGGTGGACCCTTTCAGTAAAGCTACATGTAAAAGTAACAAGCATAGAGAGCAAAGGGGTAAGGTTTTCATTATCTTATCTTTACCTTTCATGGGAGAACTATGCTTATAATGCAGCAGACGGAGGAGAAGGTCTCTGTCGCTCATTACTGTATAATGTTTAAGCAAAAAAATCTGGATTAGAGAATGCTTTATGATACTGTATTTATATGTTCTACTGTATTTAGTCTGCGTTACTTCTGATTTTTTTGTAAGAGATTAGCCATTCATCGTTGGTTTGAAATCTTTGTTTGACTTCGTTTCACTCTTTTCCTTTTTACTGCTCTCTTGGGTTTAAAATGTTAAGCCAGGGAGAAATAAATTCATTCTGAATATCCTCCTACACAAACTGTTCACTGTCTGCAGACAAAAGCATTGTTGTGAGTGAAACGGGTGCACAGTGCGAGGATTGGGGGAGATTACTGTATCACACTAGAAAAGCAGTGGTACTGTACATTTAAAACGACAGTGATAAAAGCAGTAAGTTACAAAAAAAAAGGGTTCTCCACTTGTGGGTTCATGCTGCGTAGAGTTGTTTCAAATTTAAATTGGCACTTATCTGGGGGTAGTTTCGTTTTTTTTGTATACAGCTATTAAAGTTAATTGTTTATATATTTATTTTAAAACTTGCATTAACTTTCACGTTTGGTTCTTTTAGTCCTTTGAATGCATTCACTGCGAGTCGCTCTCGATAAGTGTGTCTGTTTAATAACTGAAAATGTAAATGAAGTATTTATCCATGCTTTGTACATTATCTACATAATGACTGTTTGGCTTATTTGAATACATATTAAATATTCTGCTTGATGCACAGAGTTTTCTAAGCTGTAATTATCTGGAAATAACTATACAGAGGGAAATTGGCATGAAAGAGGACCAATCATAAAACAACAACTTAAAAGCACAGTTACGTTTGCACTTGATTAGGTGATGGCATATTATGTCTGTAATCTTTGGGTTTTCCTTAAATATTCAAGTTTCAATAAACAACTCTGCGTTTTAGGGCCTGCTCTGTCTAACATCCAGATTGGAAATTAGAAATTAAAGACCTGAGAAAAGAAATTCATGATTATTTTAGAAGTAATTAAATGCTTAGAGAAATAAGTAATGCATGTGGTGTGGCAGCGGTTTAGACAGGGCATCTGAAACAGAGGAATGCTTTAAGTGTTGTGTGCGGATGCAGAGAGAGCATTGTTTTCTCCAAAGACAAAAGGCTACTCATTTACAACAGCATGCCTGCTAGTTCAGTAGTGGGGTAATGTAAGGGCTTCTTCACTAAAATGTCAGTTTTCTGTGATGTGCTGGCAGAGGCTCCGAGGCTCAGCCGTTAATGACACAGGACGATGACAATATGCATCGTCATCAGTTTCAGTCAGGCGTCACCCAGTGAATAAAACGCCACCAGAGTTCTGTGCATTTATGTGTTCAGCGTATTTGTGTTAGTATGTCTCCTCTTTCGCTACATTGCCCTCTTTACACTGACAACAATTCACGTCAGAACAAAGAGCGAGGATAATTCTCTATAGAAGGTAACAACAATGGGCTGGAAAAATGATAAGACCCAAGGGAGCCATCACCATATTGTTCTGAGAGCGTTTGCTCGGAGGAGTGATTTTGTTTAAGTGTCTTCCGTTTTGCACGCTCGCATCTACTGCTGTTCATTGTCCCTTTTGTCTTAAACAAACACCTGTCACAGATATGAAGGCGATACTTGTCAGCTCACTTACTGCAGGAGCATCGCTGCAGACGAGAGTGTTTGTGTGGATGAGGTAGTGATGTTCCAGACTATTAGGTTGCCTGTTTTAATTGGACTGCTGCTCTTTCTCGGCACTGTGGTGATATGCAGCCAACTGCTGTTTGTAAAATATGCGGTGACTGGGTGTCTTACTGTGACAGGAGGGGACTTACAATGCCCTTAAGAGCACAGTGACATTACACTCACACAGTGAGTTTTTCATATGATTTGTCCAATTTGTATTGTACTCCTCTTTTTTTTACCTGCTTCTTTTCATAGTAAAACATGAATCCAGTTTGTGATATAAATATACTTGAATTCCAACATGCCATATGTTCTTTGTGGTATTTATAAGTTACCCACATTGATTATGAGAGCGCGGTTTTCAGATGGGAATTAATTGATGGTTTGATTCACTGTTTTGCCTTTCAATTATTCCACCAGATTGCGTTCGTTTTCTTGACATTTTCTTGCAGTTGCACCTGATGAAATAGCTGTTTATCATTTTGCTTGTTACGCTCCAACACTTTTTCTCCATGTGAGCCGTCACATCCCATTGTCATGCTTTAACATTTTCTCTTCAGCGTCATGAATTCCATAGAGCATGCTTTCCAAAATAGCTTTCCGTCTTGTGGGGTTGGGCTTTTCAGTGTCACTGTGATTTACCTCGACATGGCATGCTTACTAGAACAGTTCTAAATATCTGTTAGTTGTCCAGAGGTTTGATTTGATCTGTAATGATATGAAGTAATTCTGGATGCAGTAGAGTGGGAGATAGAACCAACATAACTATGATAAACACATATCTTGATCTATGGGATTGTATCTTCCCTGTAGCTCTAAATAACATGACACACTTTGATCCCAGTGCAAAATTGAGTTAAATGAGCATTAAATGTTTTGCTAGTAACATTTAAAATATGCAGTATCTATAATTATTGAAAATGTAGCATCATTATTTTGACAAGAGAACTGAACTGTTATG
This sequence comes from Etheostoma perlongum, assembly GCA_026937815.1. Taxonomy (NCBI): domain Eukaryota; kingdom Metazoa; phylum Chordata; class Actinopteri; order Perciformes; family Percidae; genus Etheostoma; species Etheostoma perlongum. The sequence goes on from CM049373.1 coordinate 3,182,140, forward strand.
CTACACTGTGAATTTTCTCATTCATCCCATTATGCTATGGAGAGGCATTTATTGATATCATTCCACAATGTACTAGTTAATATTTAAATTATATAGTTTTGGTCAATTAGTGAATCTTTAGTTCCTCCATTCTTATAATACAGAAATGAATGTTTGTAATCCTAACATGCTTGTAGGTTTATAAACATCCACAGCTATCATGTTTTTTTTAAAGAAAGAAATTTAAGTTATTCAAATCACATTTTAGAATATTTTAGCCTTGAAATACAATCAAAGCATACGAAAGATAATTTGAGACTTCATTTGTTACCATTTGGAGCAGAACAACAACAACAATATGACACAGGCCACTTGTAAGCAAAGATTTATTTCCAGGTGTCACGTGGAGTGCAGGAAAAGCTGCAACAAAATTGCTTCTTTCAAACCCCCTCATTGCTTATTGAGAAACACAGCAAGACTTGATGACTACCAACTGTTGCTTCTTCAACGTACGGCAGGTTTTTTTACATGTACTGATAGAAAACAGTGCTACACTAGAACAAATTCAGTTTTATTGGGTTTTAGAGTCTAATTATTGCTCTCAAAGCCTCAAATAATGGATTGTGAGTCCATAATTGCTGTTCTACTTGCCAAACAGGCCCACTTACCTCTGGTGTTGCAGAGTAATGAATTCACCTCTTCCTCATAAACCAATAACCTTCTCATCTGTGAGCATTTGTCGTTATCGTGATGCCAATATATTTTCTTCATGGGGGTTAGAAGCAGTCTTGTTCCAGGATGCAGTACAGAAAATAGCACACCCCAAAAAATCCCCCTGAAGTACACCTACACAGGAAAAAGAAATAAGCTTCTCCAGTAGGGAAATTCTTGTGGTACTGTGACAGACTTTGAGCAAAATCATACATTCAGCTCAGGGACTGTGGATGTACGGAAAATAAACTGGACACTTAATACTTGCATGCAATGTGCAGCGTTCCAGCTTTGCCTGGATAAGGATAACTCTCTAAGAATTGCTTTGCCATTTGTTTGTTGTTGTGTCTTTGTCCTCTACAGGCATCATGGACTCGGCCCGAGCAACACAAGGTATTCTAAATGCATGACTTTCTTCCTACACCCATCCATCTTTCATGTCAGTGGATTCTAATTCAATTCTGGACGGACACAGATCAAAGTTCTCGATCAAATGAGGGTCAGGAAGATTATAAACCCTGAGAAAGACGCCAACAGGCCTGTCTGTTTGGATCTCTTTGTTTTACTCGTTTGGTTTCCTTGCACATGCATGCAGTAGTCTACTTCAGCCTGTTGTTTTCTTTCAGACCTGTAACCTCCCTGCAAGAACATAAGTCAGTACAAGACTTTTGCCTGCTCAAATACAATTTTCATAATAACTTTTAGTTGATAATTTATAAATTTGATGCATGGTCCTGTTGCATGCAGCATGGCAACCTGTTTTCTCTCAAGAGCAGATGTTGAGGTAAAACTCTCCTCAGATTTCTCTGTCCTCTGACCCAAGTCTCCAGGTCTCACTCAATCTGATGCCAGTTCTTTGTCTTTTTGTTTCACTTTGTTTATTAAGTTTTGCACGGACATACAATTGACATTCAGGGTTATGCAAACAAACACGTTATCCTTTTTGCATTTAAACAAAGAAGACTGAGCATGCATGACACATAAGACACTACAGATAATAACAGAATGTAGGCAGGTAAATAACGAGTCAATTTTGAAAGAGAACAGATGTATATTTTAAAGTATAATGATGGAACAAGAATACAACACCAATTGAATAATTAAACAAGATTTTCTTTTCAATTCAAACAAAAATGATGCCAATGCTTGATTATAAATTCAATATGTGTTTTTGACATCAGAAGTTTTTTTTCATAGTTCTAATTCGTTGGACCGAAAATGAATGAATATGTATGCAAGAGAAAATGAAAGATCTCTTTGTGCAGCAGCCCAGAGACTGTTCCTGAAAGAAAGCGAAAATTGGCATTAAAAAAAAAGAACTGCCAACTTACTTCACTGTAGAATATGTGTTTTACATATGTGAGAAAATTGGTGAGAATTGCCACTTTGTCATTTCCAATATTAGTGCTGAGTGCACTGTACTAGAGGACAGTACAGATTCATGTTTTTGGCTTTTAAATGAAGTTTGTGCTCTCACAAAGCGTGACGTCGACAATCAGCTCATCATCGTTTCAGGTGCAAGATCAAATATTAGGCTTGCCTTTGTTATTTATACTTTTGTACCAGTTGGAAGAAAATGAATGCATATTTTTAGACTATTTGGTTCTTCAAATAGCCTTGCTATTTTATTTGTAAATTGCAAGGAGCTCTGCACATAAAGCAAATTGGTCCTTTACTTTTGAGAATGGGCATTCTTTTACATTCACTGTTTCCAATCATCACAAAATATTGATATTTTGACAGTCACTCATTAATAACACCTATGATTGCAAAATGTTTAGAATGAAAAACTGCATCACACTCTACTCACTGCAGGAGATGAGGAAGCACCTTTTCTCAATAAGCTCATGCTGACAGTAATGACTAGGCTTGTGTAAAATGGTGATTTACACATTTTTGTGCATCAGCAGTAATACGTCAGCATAGGTTAACAATCTATTCTAGTTATCTAATCTTCCCAGTTTTAGCATAAAGGATAAATATGATCCAAATCAAATGCCACTTATCCACAAAACATGGCTTAAAAGTAGAGTTATGCCATGCTACTTTATTTTTTTTAAACCACTTTTAGAGGTTAGACACTGAACTGTTTTCTCACATATATCTCAGTAGCATATTTGTGGTGTCAGGTTGCGAGTGCATTGGGTTACATTAATGTGTCAGGCACTGATCATTTTCACTTTCTGATAGAATGATATGGGGCTACGTCCACCTGCACTCTGAATTGATCAGTATGTCTCTCTGCAAAATATCTCATACAAACCACGCAGGGGAGGAGTATGACCATGGGGCAGTATGAGCATGCTGAGCATGTTTGTTGCAAGTGCGTAGGCAGCTGAGTGTTGATTTGACAAGCCACGGAAGGGAAGGTACATTTAGGGCAAGGTGCATTTGTATGTACACCAGTCAAGATTTTGGTAAGACATGAGTTTAGCATGTCCTCAGCAGTGTCTCTCTCTCTCCACTGCTGGTAAAGCTGCAGAAGCTGTTGGAGAGCTCTGCTGTCAGTTTGGTCTGATTCATTAGAGGAAGTTCTGTCTAAAAGTCTTTTATTTTCTTCCCTCCCGTCTGTTTTATAGCAGGTTTTGTACATAGACATGTAAAGTGGGTTTGTATCTCTTTCTCAAAGGCAATAAAGTCCACAAATTATGGATGTTCATAAATAAGAATGTTTCCTATTGACAACTACTCTGGCACACCCAGCATTCATACTGAAAAGCCATTGTTATGAAAACATAAATGAATGGCAACATTAAATTGCAATGAAAACATAATTTTCCTCCCGTAGATGACATTCGTTATGGGCTTCATATGGGAAATGAGAGGAAGTAGAGAAGCTGCCCATATGTTGCTCTGGCTTAGGCGACAGTTTGATGCTCCATTCTCCGAAAAGTAGGAGCACACAATTAAAAAGGACTTAATATTGAAGCATACTGACTAACTAGGTCTTTGTGGTGGTACATAGTGTGGCATGTTGCACAGATGCTGGAGTCAGAAGCAGTGCCTCAGGGGTCGAGGGAGAATGCTTTGTGCACAGGGGTCAGAATAAAAGGGTAGTGTGTTATGTAAGTGTCTCCCTGCTCCTGCTACCCGCTATGCATAATGAATGCCTCAGACATGCTTTGTCTATTGAATTTGAATACAAACTAACGAGGGTTTCTCTTACATGGCTGCCCAGACTGGGCCCTAGTTCAATATGTGTAAAAGCATCCGTGCCATTGTTTTGCCTGCGGCTTGAAAGAATCCAATAGAAAGGCTGATATATCCAGTTCTGCAGCACCTTGGAAAACGAACGATTCACAAAAACGCCAAAGATTACTGTACGGTATATAATAAACTATATGAAAATACTTGCATGCCCCAAATCCATAAAATAAAAGAGTCATATTGAGTTTGAACATTTGCTCTGCCGTTAGCAACATTGATAAACATTTACGTTGAGGAAGATAAGGTTTAGGATCTACATAATACATGTTTTAATTAGTAATATCCCGTTTGGGAAAGTATTCCTCCAAAAGAAGAAATTTGGTCACTCTGAAACTGCACACCCACAGTTTAGTGTCAGCAACCAAAACAACAGAATTGTTGACGCTGAAGGTCAGGAAGCCGCTCATGGATGTTCTAATTCTGCATATCAAGTTAATGAAACCAGGTATCTGTAGAGTAGGGAGGCCATTTACACATCTCATTAGCCAGCTGTCTGTTATTCCCTTAGCTTCAAATGCTTTGTGACATGGCATGTGCCCTTCATCACTGAAATGGGGACGTCACCAAAAAAAAACCACCACCACAAGTGATTAACTTAAAATGTTGTTTTCCTAAAATGTGTGTGTGTGTGTGTGTGTGTATATATATATATATATATATATATATATATATATATATATGTGTATGTGTATGTGTATATATGTGTGTGTGTGTATATATATATATATATATATATATATATATATATATATGTATATATAAAAGTATTCGGCCTCCTTGAACTTTTCAACCTTTTGACACATTTCAGGCTTCAAACATAAAGATATAAAATTTTTATTTTTTGTGAAGAATCACCAACAAGTATGGAAGACCATGTCTTTCATATTTAAAAATAAATACAGAAATAAATAAATGCTCAATAAATAAATAAGCACACAATTAATTGCCCCAAAAAATACAATGAAGAAATAAATGTAGGTAGAAATTAAATTATACAGTGAGACATAAATGTATATATCTCTTTTAATTAGCTTCTTTATTTATTCACCTTTGTAATAATTACCTTATTTATTTATTGTCCGTTATAATCTTCAACTTTATTTATTCCTTACTTATTTTTTAAATGTATTTATTTCTGTGTGTGTTTAATTTTTTTGTCTGTTTTATTCTTCCGTTGCATTTTCTACCCTATTTATTTTCACCCCTGGTATTTATTTCTGCCTGTCACTTTTTACATTTCTGCCTGTCACTTTTACATTTCTACATGCATTTCTGCCTCATTATGCAAATGAGGAGTATTGGGGGCGGGTCTTAAGGGGTTAACTTCTGCCCATTGGTTGGTTAGCATTTTACTCCCTCGGTCAATCTATATGCCACCAGACAGTATCCCCTGGCCGCAGGGAGCCACGATGCACACACACAACACAGATGGCTAGGCGTACGGTGACGGAGTTGTCATGTGAACTCAGGCATTTAGACCTATTAAACACACCAAAATCTTACCCATGATGAACATGTTAGGGATGGGATACATAAAATATCCAATATCATTTTTTGAAAACAATGCTAACTGTTATAAGTATTGACTTTATAATTTTTTTTTAGCTACCGCTCTGACAGAACTGTTTGTTGTTTTCAGAAGTCAGCTGTGGTGCGCTCCCGCGGCCAGGGGATACACGCAGTACATTGGCACAACCGCTGACTACGTTCTGTCAGAGCGCCTAAACAAAAAATTATAAAGTCAATACTTATAACGTTAGCATTGTTTTCAAAAACAGTTGCTAAATGAGCGGAGCTCACTGCTGCCCTAGCTAGCCATCTGTTTGTGTCTGCTGCACTTTGAATTAAACGGAACAAACAGCCCCGTGGAAGACTCAGCCCCTCCTCATTTGCATAATGAGGTTACCATAGAAATGTAAAACAGGCCTAAAAGGGACCAGAAATAAATACCAGGGGTGAAAATAAATAGGGTAGAAAATGCAACGGAAGAATAAAACAGACAAAAAAATTAAACACACACAGAAATAAATACATTTAAAAAATAAGTAAGGAATAAATAAAGTTGAAGATTATAACGGACAATAAATAAATAAGGTAATTATTACAAAGGTGAATAAATAAAGAAGCTAATTAAAAGAGATATATACATTTATGTCTCACTGTATAATTTAATTTCTACCTACATTTATTTCTTCATTGTATTTTTTGGGGCAATTAATTGTGTGCTTATTTATTTATTGAGCATTTATTTATTTCTGTATTTATTTTTAAATATGAAAGACATGGTCCTCCATAAACAAGTGGGACACAATTGTGAAGTGGAAATCTATTGGATATTTTAAACTTTTTTAGCAAATAAAAAACTGAAAAGTGGGGCGTGCAAAATTATTCGGCCTCCTTTACTTTCAGTGCAGCAAACTCACTCCAGAAGTTCAGCGAGGATCTCTGAATGATCCAATGTTGTCCTAAATGACTGATGGTGATAAATAGAATCCACCTGTGTGTGATCAAGTCTCTGTATAAATGCACCTGCTCTGTGATAGTCTCAGGTTTCTGTTGAAAGCGCAGAGAGCATTATGAAGACCAAGGAACACACCAGGCAGGTCCGTAATACTGTTGTGGAGAAGTTTAAAGCCGGATTTGGATACAAAAAGATTTCCCAAGCTTTAAACATGCCAAGGAGCACTGTGCAAGCGATCATTTTGAAATGGAAGGAGTATCAGACCACTGCAAATCTACCAAGACCTGGCCGTCCCTCTAAACTTTCAGCTCAGACAAGGAGAAGACTGATCAGCGATGCAGCCAGGAGGCCCATGATCACTCTGGATGAACTGCAGAGAACTACAGCTGAGGTGGGAGAGTCTGTCCGTAGGACAACAATCAGTCGTACACTGCACAAATCTGGCCTTTATGGAAGAGTGGCAAGAAGAAAGCCATTTCTCAAAGATATCCATAAAAGTCTCGTCTAAAGTTTGCCACAAGCCACCTGGGAGACACACCAAACATGTGGAAGAAGGTGCTCTGGTCAGATGAAACCAAAATCAAACTTTTTGCCCACAATGCAAAACGATATGTTTGGCGTAAAAGCAACACAGCTCATCACCCTCAACACACCATCCCCACTGTCAAACATGGTGGTGGCAGCATCATGGTTTGGGCCTGCTTTTCTTCAGCAGGGACAGGGAAGATGGTTAAAATTGAGGGGAAGATGGATGCAGCCAAATACAGGACCATTCTGGATGAAAACCTGTTGGAGTCTGCAAAAGACCTGAAACTGGAACGGAGATTTATCTTCCAACAAGACAATGATCCCAAACATACAGCAAAATCTACAAAGGAATGGTTCACAAATAAACGTATCCAGGTGTTAGAATGGCTAAGTCAAAGTCCAGACCTGAATCCAATCGAGAATCTGTGGAAAGAGCTGAAAACTGCTGTTCACAAACGCTCTCCATCCAACCTCACTGAGCTCGAGCTGTTGTGCAAGGAAGAATGGGCAAGAATGTCAGTCTCTCCATGTGCAACACTGATAGAGACATACCCCAAGCGACTTGCAGCTGTAATCGCAGCAAAAGGTGGCTCTACAAAGTATTAACGCAAGGGGGCCCAATAATTTTGCACACACCACTTTTCAGTTTTCTATTTGCTAAAAAGGTTTAAAATATCCAATAGATTTCGTTCCACTTCACAAAAAATAAAATTTTTATATCTTTATGTTTGAAGCCTGAAAGGTGTCAAAAGGTTGAAAAGTTCAAGGGGGCCGAATACTTTCGCAAGGCACTGTATGTGTATGTATACATATGTATGTGTATGTGTGTGTGCGTATATATATAATATATATGTGTATAAACTGTATATATATGCACATGTGTATGTATATATGTGTATGTATGTATGTATGTATGTAGGAAAATAAGTATTTGAACACCCTGCTATTTTGCAAGTTCTCCCACTTAGAAATCATGGAGGGGTCTGAAATTGTCATCGTAGGTGCATGTCCACTGTGAGAGACATAATCTAAAAGAAAAAAAATCCAGAAATCACAATGTATGATTTTTTAACTATTTATTTTTATGATACAGCTGCAAATAAGTATTTGAACATCTGTCTATCAGCTACAATTCTGACCCTCAAAGACCTTCAAAATGTCCACCTCCACTCCATTTATTATCCTAAATTAGATGCACCTGTTTGAGGTCGTTAGCTGCATAAAGACACCTGTCCACCCCATACAATCAGTAAGAATCCAACTACTAACATGGCCAAGACCAAAGAGCTGTCCAAAGACACTAGAGACAAAATTGTACACCTCCACAAGGCTGGAAAGGGCTACGGGGACATGTCCAAGCAGCTTGGAGAAAAAAGGTCCACTGTTGGAGCAATCATTAGAAATTGGAAGAAGCTAAACATGACTGTCAATCTACCTCGGACTAGGTTCCATGCAAGATCTCACCTTGTGGGGTCTCAATGATCCTAAGAAAGGTGAGAAATCAGCCCAGAACTACACGAGAGGAGCTGGTCAATGACCTGAGAAGAGCTGGGACCACCGTTTCCAAGGTTACTGTTGGTAATACACTAAGACGTCATGGTTTGAAATCATGCATGGCACGGAAGGTTCCCCTGCTTAAACCAGCACACGTCAAGGCCCGTCTTAAGTTTGCCATTGGCCATTTGGATGATCCAGAGGAGTCATGGGAGAAAGTCATGTGGTCAGATGAGACCAAAATAGAACTTTTTGGTCATAATTCCACTAACCGTGTTTGGAGGAAGAAGAATGATGAGTACCATCCCAAGAACACCATCCCTACTGTGAAGCATGGGGGTGGTAGCATCATGCTTTGGGGGTGTTTTTCTGCACATGGGACAGGGCGACTGCACTGTATTAAAGGAGAGGATGACCGGGGCCATGTATTGCAAGATTTTGGGGAACAACCTCCTTCAGTTAGAGCATTGAAGATGGGTTGAGGCTGGGTCTTCCAACATGACAATGACCCGAAGCACACAGCCAGGATAACCAAGGAGTGGCTCTGTAAGAAGCATATCAAGGTTCTGGCGTGGCCTAGCCAGTCTCCAGACCTAAACCCAATAGAGAATCTTTGGAGGGAGCTCAAACTCCGTGTTTCTCAGCGACAGCCCAGAAACCTGACTGATCTAGAGAAGATCTGTGTGGAGGAGTGGGCCAAAATCCCTTCTGCAGTGTGTCAAACCTGGTGAAGAACTACAGGAAACGTTTGACCTCTGGAATTGCAAACAAAGGCTACTGTACCAAATATTAACATTGATTTTCTCAGGTGTTCAAATACTTATTTGCAGCTGTATCATACAAATAAATAGTTAAAAAAATCATACATTGTGATTTCTGTTTGTTTTTTTAGATTACGCCTCTCACAGTGGACATGTACCTACGATGACAATTTCAGACCCCTCCATGATTTCTAAGTGGGAGAACTTGCAAAATAGCAGGGTGTTCAAATACTTATTTTCCTCACTGAATATGTGTATATGTATGTATATGTATATATGTGTCTGTATGTATATATGTATATGTGATATGTGCAGCAGCACTAAGCCCCAAGTGTATTCAACATAAAAGTGCAAGTGTGGCATATAAGGTAATGCTCTGCTGTCTAGCGTCATGCATCAGCTTTTTCACAAGTTGGTAAACCCTCCGTGTGAAAAGCTCTAGATGGTTTCTAGTGCCTTCTGTCATCTATTATTGATAAGCTTCCCTGCTCTGTCAACTGTGTCTTTATGTTTCCAAGTCTTTACAGAGCAGAGTGTGCCTTTTTCATTAACGTAATGTCTCTTCTGCTCAAAAGCAGCCTTTTTTTTAATTTTTTTTTCAGGTTGCATCTTTTTGCAGTAATGTGCTCTGTACATCTAAATGTGCAACATGCTGATGGAAAATAACTGGTGCGAATGGTTTGTTTTTTTCCTAAACCAAGCTATTTTCTGCTCCAATTAGAGTCTGGATGGAAGTGTAGTGGTGAGGAGTGATGCTCGTGTGTCCTCTCTCACTCTGAAGTATGTCAAGTATACAGACGCGGGTCAGTACCTCTGCTCAGCACGCAGTGCCATTGGAGAGGATGCTCAGCCGGCATATCTGGAGGTCCGCTGTAAGTATTTCCTTCTCTCTTAATATAAGTGTTTCAGACTACAACATTAGTACGCTGTAGTAGAAGTGACTTTCTAGTCATCCACCCTTTGTAACTGAACAAAATAATCTTTTTCCTGATCATATAGAGCACTTGAATACACTTTTAATCCAATTTTTCAGGCACTGTTAAAACCACGAAACCTAGAACCTAAAACGTTTTGAGAGTTTGTAATGTGTGCGTTTCTTCCACCAGATGCCCCTAAGATCACCGGTGCAGTGGCAGTGTACACCTGGGAGGGAAATGCTGTTAATATCAGCTGCGAGGTCAAGGCTCATCCTAGTGAGGTATCTATTGTGTGGCTGAGAGATGGACTGCAGCTCCCCAACTCAAACGCCACCAACATTAAGATCTTCAGAAGCCCATCAGCCAGCTACCTGCAGGTACACACACACACACACCACAATTTATAGTTCATAAAGAAAATGTGCACATTTAAATTTAATCCTTCCATGTGTACACACACACACACACACACATATGCATACCTCTTGTGTCATCAAGATTTCATGAGCATAGACTAGAAGTAAAGGGGTTTTCTTTCAGCTCCATTGTGAAAAAGAAATCTGATGAATAATTCAGCAGCAGGAAAGCTCAAAGCAACAAATAAAAATAGGCTCCTCTAATGGACAAGCAAAAAGGTCACCCTCAGAGTGTTTGACACACAAGTTTGATCTTCTGTTTTTGTACACTGCCCTTCGTATATTTGCCCTTTTTTTTCTATCCTCCAGATAACCCCTGAGTCTGAAAATGACTTCGGGAGCTACAACTGCACCGCTTCAAATGAGATGGGCACGGAGTCCAAGGAGTTCCTGCTCATTCAGGCTGGTCAGTTGTGATTCTGTGATTCATTTTGTTGTTGTTTATTTGTGCTACATAAATAATTATTGATGATATGTAGGGTGCACACACTTTCTATGAATGCTCGGGACAATAATCTGCAGTCAAGGTAAACCTTATTGTAGCACATAAATTAAATTATAAGGCTTTCCTGGCTTCAGAAACAGATTGCTCACCCATATTCAAAACACATTAGACCAAAACATCTACCACAACATGGGATTACACAAAGCAGTGTTGGTTTAGATGGATAATAGATTTAAATGAAAAGGCGATGGAACCAGCATCAGATAATTTAACGTTCCTCCCCTCTGGTTGTTTAAATAGTACAGCGGAGCAAGAACAGAATATAATATTGTACACAATCCAAAGGTTAGCTGTGTGTATTGTGAATTAAAAGACAATTTACCGAAGTGACAACATTTTATTGCAAATTCATCAACTCACCACCAGCTGATACCAAACACTGTAGATCCACCAACACATTAGACAAATGGGAGACGACAGCAGAGAGATAATGGCCACAATCTGAAATAAATTAATTGAAAACATCACAGTCTTCCCTCGGAGCAAAACATGGGCAACCACAGTAATCACAGTGTGCCTTTCATTTCGAAGATCAAAGTAATTTAATACAGAACTGTGCTCACACCAGTGTGTGATTTATGAACAGTCACCAGTACCAGTACTGGCCAATCTCAGTGCTTTAAATATTGTCATTTTCTCTCAAATAGAGAGTGCAGTGGTGGGCAGACCATGATCATTAGGCACATTTAAGGGATATTTCAGGGACATTATATAAAGACAACATATGAAACAGGCTACATTTAGTGCACACACATTATAGGCTTTGTAAAGTTCAGCTAACGCAATGGTAGCATTAGCACTTGGAGTGATGTAAAAACACATACGTGAATTTGCGTGGAATGTAGAATGGTTGGTTGTCATTTAACAGTCACAAACTCCAACAGCGGTTAGCAGTAGTTTGATAAAAGTCCCCCATTTCTGCACCAGTCCGTGTTAACACAGCCCACCTCCACGAGTCTTACCCGACAGAGCAGTCTGTAATAAAGTTTCATGCATATTCTCCGATCTGTACCTATGTGTCCCGGTAGTAGGTAGTTTGAATGCACATAATTGTTTCTTGAAAAGCGTTCGCTCAGCTGTATCTTAGCTCCAAGATGGCTGACATTTGACCCGCTTTGGCTCGCTTCGGCTTGCTTTAGGTCCAACCCCTTATGGGCAGGTTGAAAACATGCAAAACTAGCTGGCTTGTAGTTCAATACCTCTGGGCAAAAATGCCTCAGATGACGCAACATGACAATTTTTGCATCATCTGAGGTTTTTTTCCAGACATGCAATACAGAGATCTCGTCTCGGGACATGAGGGGGGGTGGAGCACGGTCATTCAAAAATACTACCGGGTTTCTACTCATACAAAGCTTAATGCTAATCGGTGAAGTATCCCTTTAAATATGACTAATGTGAATGTAAATGTTTAGTAATCAAAAAGCTCCCCCTTTCATTTAATAAAACATTATGTTGTGCTTAGCTGACTGCAAGGTGTGTGAATGCATCTTAAGTCTTTCTTTTTCTCGCTCAAAGGTTTATAATAATCTAAATGTCTCTTTAAAAGGTCCAATAAGTAGCTCACTTTATGCTTTGGTTTTCTTTTTGCAATTGTCATTTAAGGCTGACTGACATGGGATAAGCTTATACTTGAATAAGTCTGTCATAGCATCATTTGAATTTTCTTTTCTGACGTAATGACAAGAGTCTGCAGCATTCAGTGCCTGAGAAACCGCAGTAATGTCACAAATCATACATTTCTTACAAAGCTGAAGCAGTTTTCAGAGGCTTTTTTTGGACTGTTAGGAGCTGTTAGCTCAGTCTGTTAGTGTAATGAAGCAGTGGAGTCAGACAGCGTTGGCGTTATGTCATCTTACAGTTTTTGTTGCAATCGCACTGCATTTTCCTGCCTTTACCAGAGGTGCCATCGGCTCCATCCGTCAGTGAGGTGAGACCCTTCTCCACCACGGCACAGATCCAGTTTGAGGAGCCAGAATCCACCGGTGGTGTTAGTGTTCTCAAATACCGAGCGGAGTGGAGGACTCAGGGCAGGAGCAACTGGGTGCACCGGGTCTATGAAGTCCAAGACGGTAAGAAAGAACACAAATCAAAGAGTTACAGTGCCTTGCGAAAGTATTTGGCCCCCTTGAACTTTTCAACGTTTTGACACATTTCAGGCTTCAAACATAAAGATATAAAAATTTTATTTTTTGTGAAGAATCACCAACAAGTGGGACACAATTGTGAAGTGGAACAAAATCTATTGGGTATTTTAAACTTTCTTAGCAAATAAAAAAACTGAAAAGTGGTGCGTGCAAAATTATTCGGCCCCTTTACTTTCAGTGCAGCAAACTCACTCCAGAAGTTCAGCGAGGATCTCTGAATGATCCAATGTTGTCCTAAATGACTGATGGTGATAAATAGAATCCACCTGTGTGTGATCAAGTCTCTGTATAAATGCACCTGCTCTGTGATAGTCTCAGGGTTCTGTTGAAAGCGCAGAGAGCATCATGAAGACCAAGGAACACACCAGGCAGGTCCGTAATACTGTTGTGGAGAAGTTTAAAGCCGGATTTGGATACAAAAAGATTTCCCAAGCTTTAAACATCCCAAGGAGCACTGTGCAAGCGATCATTTTGAAATACCAATACCTACCAATACCTGGCCGTCCCTCTAAACTTTCAGCTCAGACAAGGAGAAGACTGATCAGAGATGCAGCCAAGAGGCCCATGATCACTCTGGATGAACTGCAGAGAACTACAGCTGAGGTGGGAGAGTCTGTCCATAGGACAACAATCAGTCGTACACTGCACAAATCTGGCCTTTATGGAAGAGTGGCAAGAAGAAAGCCATTTCTCAAAGATATCCATAAAAAGTCTCGTCTAAAGTTTGCCACAAGCCACCTGGGAGACACACCAAACATGTGGAAGAAGGTGCTCTGGTCAGATGAAACCAATATCGATTTGGCCACAATGCCAAACGATATGTTTGGCGTAAAAGCAACACAGCTCATCACCCTCAACACACCATCCCCACTGTCAAACATGGTGGTGGCAGCATCATGGTTTGGGCCTGCTTTTCTTCAGCAGGGACAGGGAAGATGGTTAAAATTGAGGGGAAGATGGATGCAGCCAAATACAGGACCATTCTGGATGAAAACCTGTTGGAGTCTGCAAAAGACCTGAAACTGGGACGGAGATTTATCTTCCAACAAGACAATGATCCCAAACATACAGCAAAATCTACAAAGGAATGGTTCACAAATAAACGTATCCAGGTGTTAGAATGGCCAAGTCAAAGTCCAGACCTGAATCCAATCGAGAATCTGTGGAAAGAGCTGAAAACTGCTGTTCACAAACGCTCTCCATCCAACCTCACTGAGCTCGAGCTGTTTCCCAAGGAAGAATGGGCAAGAATTTCAGTCTCTCGATGTGCAAAACTGATAGAGACATACCCCAAGCGACTTGCAGCTGTAATCGCAGCAAAAGGTGGCTCTACAAAGTATTAACGCAAGGGGGCCCAATAATTTTGCACGCACCACTTTTCATTTTTTTATTTGCTAGTTTAAAATATCCAATAGATTTCGTTCCACTTAACAAGTGTGTCCCACTTGTTGGTGATTCTTCACAAAAAATAAAAAATGTATATCTTTATGTTTGAAGCCTGAAATGTGTCAAAAGGTTGAAAAGTTCAAGGAGGCCGAATACTTTCGCAAGGCACTGTATGCAAGGTGTCTTTTCTGTGTGAAGGTTTTTGTTTCATGACCTAACAGTGGAACACAGTTCATTGCGTTAAGTTATTTTATATAGAGATTTATGTCCATATTGTAAAAAAAATTACCATATTAATATTGGGATTGATTTAAACCATATCATATTCACAGAGATCAAATTAATCATAAAGAAAAATAAAAATCATGAAATAAGACAATAAGTAAATAAATAATAGCAGTATTATTAAAATAGGCACAATAAATGATATATAGAATGTAATTCTAATCCCAAAAGTAATCTGTACATGATGGCGGCTTTGAAACAGCTGTCCGAAATTTCTGTTTCTGTGTATATTTGTGTTTAGACCGATCGCTAAATACATTTATCTGGTTATACATTGTTGGAGTGAAACGGAAATTGAGCTAATCAGTGTTTACTTGTGGCGGAATTAATTATGCATGTGTTGTTTGAGCTGGGGATGCCTTTGTTTCAGCGCTAATCAAAATGATCAAGGTGATCTCAACAGGGATTGCACTGCCTCTGATATATTGTAACAGGCTACACCAGCGAGGTGACTATCACAGGCCTGAAGCCAGAGACCAGCTACGAACTGAAGTTGTCAGCCATCAACGGCAAGGGTGAAGGTGAAAGCAGCCCTGCGGAGTTCTTCAAGACGGAGCCTGTTCGTAAGTGGCACATGTTGCAAAGTTTACAGCACAATGCGAAGCTTTCATCACAGCTTTTTGACCCCTGTCTCCACAAACCCATTACCTGATTCCTTTCTTCTATGTCTTAAAGTAAGAAGTGCTTGTCCATCCCATTACCGATCGATAAAAGCTCAGCTACTACTCAGTGTAGTCCACTGCTGGACAGCCACACACAACTCAACACTGAGACTGTTGGGACAGTGTCACAAAAGCTTCCTGGTCTTTCAGTCGGTTTGTCCTCTTCCTAGTTTTTTTTGGTTTGTTTGTCCAGCAGTCAAACTGACAGCGTGGAGTAAGTTTATTTAGTTTGTCCATGAATGGAACTTGAAATCTAAGAATTAAGGAAACATGTTTGTCATAAGGTCCAACTGGTTTAACACCACCTTGCTATTTTCCATAAATTGCATTCTGATTTCATCACACATGTCACACTTGGATCCACAATCGTTTAAAATCCACAGTTTCATAGTATGTTATTGTGCTTGCAAACCATGAATTAGAATGTGAAATAGGAAGTTGTTCCCCAGTCCTTTGAATAGCAGCCTTGTACTTTATCTTGATCCCATTATTTAGTTGTTAGCCCCCCCTGTTGGTTGGATGCACGTTTTGGTAGTTTGCTTCACCCGGTTGGCTTCATATTGAATGCGTCTGTTGACTCATAATTGATCCCATTTTCATCATCTGTTTTGTTTTTTTATTTCTTTTTACATATTTGCTTATCTGTCTATCGTATCCATCAGGCTATACATACGAGAGTAAGTTCTTCATATCTTCTTGCTTCCTTTCTAAGCCTTTCTTGCTAAGGTGCTTAAAGTGTTCATCAGTAAATTGGAAAAAGTCTGATAAAAATAGCATCTCTGTTATCAATTTAATCCCACTCATATGGACACATGAAGCTAGATATTTTTATGAAAAATAAATGTAATATGCATTATCTCAGCTTTGTTTTAACTTCCCTGTCTCTGTTGTTATGACATCCAAGCCATGGCAAAATCAATAAATTAGTGTCTGTTTTGTTATTAACAATTACGTTGACTTAAAATGGCGATGGTTATTGTTTCAGTAATTGCTAATTCAGAACTAAGTGCACAGGCCAAATCAAGTGTTTTTTGACCATTTTGTAAGGGCAGTTTATAACACTACACAAACATTGTTTGATGTCCATTGAGTTAGAAATTAAAAACTAATTAGAATAACTGCAGTACATGTGCTGGAATATTCTCCTTGAAATACTTTAAATTCTGCCTTTTGAAGCTTTGTCTTTGAGCAACCATTTAGTTTTGTGTGTTCTGTCTCATTCTAACCTTAAATGTGGCAATCATGGAATACAATGTTTTTCTGCGTCTTGCTTCTCTGGTGCAGTCTGGCAGACATGAGTCTCGCTAAACTCTCCAGTGAAGTGTTACTATAGAGATTCAGATAGTCATTTAGTCAATCAACTGATTCTGATTGCCTGATATCTTCTCTTTTATGTCCCTAGACGGCATTTATAATTTTTTCACTGAAGACACAGGTTTGTTCTGTAGAGAGGATAATAGACGATTAGTTGTTGCTGCTGTAGATGTGTCTATCCCTGCAGGATAACCCCCTCACCCCCACTGATTAGCTGCATTTATAATAACTTTAAAGCATAGCAAAACGTGTTTATTTGTCTAACACTGTGACCTTATATGGCCTGATTATAAATGCAAACTCCTCTGTGTCTGTTAGCTGTAGATTTTATCTCACCCACATTCTTTGAGTTGACAGCTGAGTTATCCAAATATTAATTAAATATTAATTTGGATTTGCAGCTTGTGAATTAATTGGCTTAACGACAGTATTGTGAATTAACGGCAAGTGTCTGCATCTCAAAAGCTGCACCTTTCTGCCTCGGCTCCAGCTATTTGGTGTAATTTGGAGATGTATATATTTCAATTAGGCCCATCGACAGTGATTTATTAGTTACCTTGCAAATTGTAAAGTCACTAAAGTCAAAGGATAAAGCTGTTGGATGTCTACGGCACTTTTCACATTGAGAACCCAATCAGAGGAATGTCTGTGCTCAGTGGTTGTTTATTAGTATGCAAAACTGGGTTGCGATTCCATCGTTCTAATTTGTCTCCAGGCCATTTAGGTTTTTGTTTTGTCATTTAAGTGTTTTTTGTCATCTACCTGTAACTGTGTTCTGTCTTTCATGTCCTTGTTCTTCTTTCAACCACTCACATGTGTCATTTCATGTGACTGTGACTGTTATTTGGCTTACATGGTTCTGATGATCCCCCTCCACTCTGCAGAAGGTAAATTACTGTTGCAGGTTTTTTGAAAGAAGACGCCCTCACTTTAGTCAGCGAATCCCACAGTTACACATTAATTGCTTCTATGCAGTCATGTAATACACGTCTACCTCAATCCCATCAGTCATGTAGACACTTGCCTCAGCAGGATAAATGAGAAAGAGACAGAGCTGTATTCACAGTCATATATATAACCGTCAAGAGTGTTTAATATCAGCATCACTTGGATGATGTTGATTGCCCGCTACCTAAAGGGAGGTTACCTCTCCTCCTTTTAGGATGTGTTCCTATAAATCAAGTGTGTAGTAAACATAGTTTCCTCTAATCACAGGAGAATAATTATCAATGTCTACTGCAAAAAACTGTTCCTACCGGCAGCGTGCTCTGGTTCTCAATCAAGGGTTTGTATTCATGCTGAGAGCAATAGCTATCCTGTGCATTGTACTCTACATATTGCATATCACGTTTAACCTTAGGCTGCATTAAAGGCTAACTTAACTAACTTTTTTAACCAGGGTTTTGAAGGCAAGCAATATTATGATTCAGAGTATGAACACTAACCATTATATACCTCTTCCTTGTTGTCTGTTAGTAACTAATACTTTATTTGTGTAGTACTTTTCTAAGCCATGGTTACAATGTGCTTCACAGTTACAAAAAAAGAAGATAAAAAGATGAGCCAAAATTGTTAAAGAATAAGAACAAATAGGGGCGAGAACGCATCCAATGCTTTTGAGAATAAATTGGTCTTTAAAACACTTTGCTGATCTGACCCCTAGAGGTTGAGCCAAATGCAGCCCAATTGTGCCAAACTCAGTAGATGTAGTTGGAAGGGTTTTGATTTCAGCATCGTCCTACAGTAGTTAGTAATAATTCAGCAGCAAGTTAAACTAGTTGTAGATGTGTTACAGTGTCTTGGCTTAAACAAGAATATAGTGCATTACTAATTGTCAAGACTGAGGAGACAAAACAATAGATGATTTCTTCAAGCTGTTGGAAAGAAGGGGGCGGCATACTTTGGCAATGTTTCTTATTTTAAAAATAACGGTGGTGGTTAGTGACAGTTAGTCAGTTAGTCAATAGTTACAGAAACATGGAGGGAGGGGTGTCAGCAGAAGTGACCATGCAGGAACTTCTAGTGCACCTTTTATGATGTTTCTCAGAGTTCAAATGGGAAAAAAATAAACCCTAAGTTTCTGGAAACCCACTTTTTAAGTTAGTTTGAAATTTCAAAAGTCTGATTGAAGAGACCAAAGAACAGATCTTCAGTTTTATTTTGATTTAACTGCAGAACTAGGAGACATCAAGGCACTGATGGAAAGTTACACAGATACGTAAAGATGGCCACCGTCTATATAGCAATGATGAAAGACGAACTGACAAAAATGTGTCCTAAAGAGAGAATAAGTTGAGGAACTCAAAAGGTCAGAGGAGCACAATCCGACACTGGGATGGATACAATTGGATTGGAAAAATCAATCCATTGACAAACATTTCTATTTGACTCAATTGTTTTGTGTTATATGTTAAGTGTTATGAGTTTGAGATGGGGAAGACAAAGTTGTACAGCTGTTTTACAAGTTTATAGCTTTACAAGTAAGTTGTACAGCACAAACATTTCACCCAGTGGTCATCTTTACAGGTAACCCCGTTATTTATGCTGTGAAATGCAAATCTTACATAAAAATGTCATTAATAACTCTTTCCCCTGAAGCCTTGTATGACACTGGGGAAATGTCACTCAGCATCTCGGACTGAATCAGATAAGCATGTGGCTTTGTGTCATTCGGTAATTAGTCCCACTTGAGACATACCATCTTGAGGCGAGTGATTAAGCAAGGACAAGTGACTTAGAAGGACAACAACAAAGAGGCCAATTTCAAAGTTTTCTAATCAAGGTCTTGGTTTTCTTTGCTTTACAATTTTTAAGGTAATGGTTGGCTGACAGAATCTTCCACCAATAAAATAATCTGCTTCTTTTTATTGAGCCTTTAAATAATCTCTATATTGCTCCTGTGTGCCTGTAGGGAATCCCAATCCTCCTAAACTTGATGGGGCACTTCAACCCAAAGGCAACTCCGTCAAAGTCAGCTGGATCAAGCAGGACGACGGCGGCTCGCCCATTTTACATTATCTTATCCGCTATAAACCAGTGAGTATGGCCATCAGAGCTGAAATGAGTAGTTTAGATTGATCATTGAAGTCATGTTTTAAGCAAAATGGCAACAATTCTTTTGGTGCTAGCCTCTCAAATATGAATATTAGCTGCTTTTGTTTGTCATTTATGATGAACTGAATATCTTTTTTTTTTCTAGAAAATTTGTATTGGTATTTTTTATATACCAAAACAATTTTGTACTTTATACTGTCTATCAGACATTTACAAAGTGATTAATTGGTTAATAGAGATCTTACTTGGCAGATAAATCATCAATGAACATAATAAGTTTGTTTGTTGCCGCCCTAACGATGATGCTAATGAAGCTCCATAATTCTGACGTCTTCAAAAACATATAATTTAAAATGTAAAAATGATAGTCCTATTATTTTGTGTTCAAGCCTTCATGTTAATACATAGAGCTTAAACAGTTAGGTGATTATTGAATTGGCTTGACAGAAAATAAATTGCCAACTATTTTTGAGAATTAATCAGTTAATCCAAAAGATGGCAAACATTTTGATCACTCAAGCTTCTCAAATGTGGCAGTTGAGAAGAAAATAAACTGTAGATTGATCAATAATGAAAATAGCCATTAGTTGCAGCCCTAAAAACATGTACTGTACCTCTCTGTGTCCTTAGATACAGGTGTCAGAGTGGAAACCAGAAATCCGACTGCCCAGCGGCAGTGACTACGTGGTTCTCAGTGGGTTAGAGTGGGACACCGAGTACCATGTCTATGTGGTGGCAGAGAATCAGAAGGGCAAGTCCCAGCCAGCTACCATGTCCTTCAGGACCTCCACAGAGCCAGAGGCCATCCAAGGTACCCTTCCACTCACACTAAGCTGGAACTAAACATCCAGAAAACTGAGAAGCCAAACTCAAAGCTCGAAAACCAGAGCGTCACATTCTATTTTTTACCTCTCTTGCTCTGAAAGGTGAATGACAACTAAATAAATCTCCCAACAAAAAAAAAATGGAGTTACTGGACGACAGTGAGCCAGAAATGATTTTCCGGCTGAATTTTTTCACTTTAAAGTTTTGACAGCCCTTGCTAAATGAGCTTGAGTTTGCGCTCGCAGAACTGGGACAGGCTCTTTCCACAGAGGATCAAATGATTTCCTCTGAATGATTGTAGTTTTCCTTTAGCTTTGTTTACTGATAAAATAGCAGCCTGAGTAGATAGTTTGTCCCTGTGTGGAAGCAGCCTTTAAATTGACCCTTGATAACCACTGATTAACTTGTACCTTAAGGTCTTAACTGCAGCTGAAGGTTGAGCAGTACCAAAAACCCACACAGCTTGTCAGATTCCCTTTAGGTGCTAGACACTGCCGAGTGCTTTGCTGAAACATCACAGACCATTATGTCTCTCTCTCACTTTTTTTCTAATTCATTTTCCAATCAAACGCATTTCCCACTCACCCGCCAGAGTCACCATCTAGTCCACACGGTGTAGTTGTCCTCTTTGTGCTTTGCTTTTGCTTTGATGTGTTGCAGTATTCCCCCCCTCCCTCAATACAAGAAATCGGTTTCTTTCTGGTTTTTTTTCTTCACTTTTGGTTTTCAGACGTGACACATTTTCACTTTCTCTCTTCCTCTGTTTTCCCCACCCTTCTCTTTTTTACCTCTTTGTTTCCCTTCATTTCCCCCCCTCTTCCTGTCTCTTTATTCTCTCTTCCTTTTTCTCTTTTATCTTCTCTCTCAATGTTCCTGCTCTCTTGCCTGGTCCCGGACATTGGTGTGGTGGACCACGTGAACATTTTCGTCTCGCCCTGTGTGCGTTTTGGGTGTGGTCGGGGCTGTGCTGCCTCCGTCCCCCCATCCCCGTCCCCCGTCCCTCCTCAGTCAATCAGGGCTGTTCATCTGTGACATGCACTTTGGTATCACTCATCTTGTCCCTCATCACTGTACTCCAGCTCTCATAGTTTTTGTGGGAAATTCACACTATAACTGTAGAGGAAAGCTCGCCCTGTCTCTGGCCTGGCTGTCTCTCTGGACACTTTCACTCCTTAAAACAGACTTTGTCCATGACAGACGTGTCTCTGTTATGGGTGAGAAAAGGATGCCGTGTAGCCTAAAAAAACAGACCAGACAGACCTGCTGAACCAAAGGCATTGGAAATCCTCGCCTCCCACAGATTGACTGCTCAGCATTAGCACAGCTAGTCATCAGCACTAGACTACAGAGAGGTCTGCCAGTTTACAGTAATGAACAATAGTGAAACTGAAATAAGGTTATATTAAAACAAAATAGCACTTACAACAGAATGAAGGCTGAGTGATGGGCCTGTCCGTTTACATAAACCCTGTAATATATTCTTTAATCGCTCACAAAATTATGCATATGTACTGTAAAAGGTTTGTAACAATAGCATTCACATTATTGAAAACAAAAAGACCTAACTGAAAAATGTTTGTAATAATAATATTGGAACAGTTTGACAAGCTGTATACAGAATTTTCACAAGGCAACTGTTATTTTGTGCTGTTTACTAAGACAAATAGATATTTTTGTTTCTCATGCATGTAATGTGTATCATATAGCATTCAGAAATATCCGTTTTTATACATTTATATTGGAAGGTGCTTTACTCAGCTGCATTTTATTCTCCAGCAGATCTTGATTAATGGTTGGTATCTAAAGAGTTACATTTATCTAGAAACAGAACATTTTACAGAGTTGACTTTACACAAAGATGCATCATACCCTTTTGTAATATTTGGAAAAGCCTCACATTATTTTTGTCCATAAAATATCGTGCATTTCTGGGTAACTAGCAACATTGTGTACGCTTTGGTTTGCTCTTCTTTCTAATACCAAATAAATCAGTTGAATATATATATATATAAAAAACTTTTTAAGGGTTTTTAACAACAGCTGTTTGCATATAAATTCCTCAACACGCCGCAAGTTATATCAGTTATTGAACACAAGCCAGACGGCACAGTCTACACACACATCAGACTGCATCTAAATTCATGCCGAGACAACTATCACGTATCACTGGTCGTAGCAGGTGAGTTGTTTCTGTTTATTGGAACTGTTACAGTAGCATAGCTGCACTTTTATTCAGTTTTTCCTGGCCGTCTGTGTAGAACTGTGTCAGGCTACAGTTGTTCAGCACTCTCCTTCTCCTGTCTCTTGTCTGGCAGATTTGGGTGAAGAGGCCGCGTTCTCCATGGGCACCATGATCTGGGCAGGGATCCTTGTCGTAGTATTTGTATTCCTGCTGCTGGCTGTGGATGTCACCTGTTTCTTTGTCAACAAATGTGGCCTCATCATGTGCCTCTGCGGTAAATCAGGCACAGGGACCAAAGGGCACAACTTGGAGGAGGGCAAGGCAGCCTTCATGTGAGTATCAGTGACATCAATTACATGCAGTGCAATCTTTATAAAGTGGCCGTTACCCTTGGCCTCATTTAGTTATACTGTAGGACCCAGTTTTCTAATTTAAACTCTTCATATATGCATTTTATTTTCACACACTGGCAACAGATGCAGTTCTAATAAAAATGTTTCTCATGTTGTCATAAACACACTGTATGCAATGCGGCAGACGAACAAACAATTAACAATCTGTGCTGAAAGATTTATGTGTAAGGTGATAAAGCAAGAGATAACTGGGGAATAACTTGTGCCTCTTGAGCAAAATCAACACCGGTGTTGTGACTGCAGTGCATTATGGTCCACTCAGTCAGGATCCGCAGGAACTGGAAAAATATACAAATCAATATAACAGACCCATAAATGAGATGGAGTTTTTAAAGTAGATTGCTCTTTCAGTGAAAATAGGAAGGATGCTGCTTTCAAGCAAAGAAATAAACAAATACTCTAATGTGCACAATAAGGCAGTTTTAATCAATTTGAGGGGGAAGTTGCATTGTGTATTGATATGTGCTACATACGGCTATATGTACTTCTTCACATGAGCTGACTCAAATATTCAGACTGACTGAGTTAAAAAGATAATCCACTCACACATAATTACTGTCTACTGCTCTCGTATCACCTTTTCTCATTGTGGCAGATGTGATAATTGCTCTCTGAGATAAGATCTTGCCAATTAACAAGATTTATCTCTCTGTCCTGAAGGAAAGATGAGTCCAAAGAGCCAATAGTGGAAGTCAGAACAGAGGATGAGTGCACAGCCAATCATAACGCAGCAGGACCAACCGAACCCAATGAAACCACGCCTCTCACGGAGCCAGAGTGAGTAGAAAAAAAACTGGTGTACAGCACACAACTTTTTTTACCGCTCAAGTCTTTTTAGCTGTTGTACATTGCACTCCACTACAAAGAATAATTATCTTATTCAACTGGACAAAATTCGACCCTCTCTTTAAAACAAAGTTCAGGTCATTCTTGGGTGGAGTCCACTGAACTGTTGCTTTTCTGTTTGTATTCCCTTTCAGAGCGATTACTGCACTTTGTGTTTCTACTCCAGCCTTCTGGAGATTTTCTGTCTCATTGTACCAAGGTTGAAGCAATACCAGTTAAAGACATAGAAAGGCTTTTTGTCCTCTTGAGTGTGGTCAACTCACATGAAGCCATTTGACAACCTCAGCAATTCATCTCTCATTATCAGCAGTCTGGAAAAATGAGATGATACAGTGTGAGATTGTCACTGGTACTGTTTAACCCTTATAGGTGGTTCTGCCTGGTGCTGTAGTTTTCTGCAGGAAGATTTTTTTTTTACTTTAGTTTTCCTAGTCAGAGTGCTCCATGTTGGTGTGTGTATGGGATGTATTCTTTGATGTACACTCACAGCATGGCAACCTCTTTTTCGTTGTTTCTTTTTCTCACTAGGCTTAATAGTTGCTGTTTTTCAGTTGCTTTGTCTATGTTTGTGTGAATTTCTAAAGCGCACTAATCCCTCTGCATGCTCTCGTCCGAGGCCACCCTTCCTCTGTCACGGTCACCCTGGTGTCTAGTCTGTGTGTCTCTGTTCTCTCCCTGCTCTCTCAGGCTGGCGGCTTACACTGCTGCTCTGGCACTGGACACCCTCTCCTCCATAGCCACCAACTCTGACACAGCCACTGCAACCCTTGACCCAGCTCAGGACAGCCCCTCTAGCGAGACCACAACCCTCACTTGTAGCCTGTCTACCCCGGCCAACGACCCCTCACCCACCCCGGTCCTGGCCCCAGCCCCGACTCCAGAGTCAAACACTGCCCCGCCGACTCCCCTCATCTTCACTTCAGCCGTCGAAGCTAAAATGGCCCCGTTAGTAGAACAAAGAGGAAGTATCACCCCAGAAGAACAGGAGAAAATAACCACTCCTCCTAGTACCCCTGAATGGACTAAAGCTAAAAAATCGGGCACACCCATACCACCGAAGCGTAGACACTCTCCTAAACTTGCCGCGCTGAATGCTAAAGGTAGCCCGCCTGTATCTCCACTGGCTGCGTCTTCCTCATCGTCCTCTCCCAAACTTGACACCAAGAAACCTGCCCCGCGGCCGCCGGTCAATAAGCTCCCCATACAGCCACACATTGTAGACTCGGACACCGAGACGCCAGCACAAACGGCCGCCACTCTAGCAACTACTGTCCCTCCAGACCCTGATTCAAAGACCCCAGAACCTAGTGGGTGTAGCCTTACTGCCTTTGACACTAACAGTAGACCCGCTGACAAAGCTATTGATAATAACACTGACAAAGGTGCTCCAATTAGTTCTCCTTCAGTGATCCACGGTGCTCCTAAAGTCCAGGAAGTTGAAGAATCTGCTCCTCTAGTTGCAGACGTCCCGTCGCCGTTACCTGTTACTACTATTCCTTTTTCCCCTGCCCCCGCCACTGTTGAGGCGCCGGTTTCAAATGATCTCCTCACATTGCCGTCAGACACGTACAACTTGCAAACCTGTGACGTGGGGCCCAAAAGTGCGGATTTAGATTTAGAGCTGACTAACGGGACAGAAAGACCCTCCTGGACCCCCGCTGACCTTATTAGCTTAGAGAGCCCGCCCTCTGCCCCCTCTCTGCCCAATGGAGACAGAGGAGACCTCCCCCCCTCAGGCCCAGTTCTGGAGGCGTCAGAGACTCTGGCCAAGACTGCTCCTCCTGTCAACGATGAGTACGGCTCCCTCTAGAGGTTTATCTGTGTGTGTTTGTGTGAGTGTGTGTGTGTGTGTGTAACTTGTATGCCCATTCATTCACCACCGCATCTTGCCATTGACCACACAATATGAATTATTGTAATGGTAAACTGTGGTAATGACATTGGGTTGATTATTCGTAAGATGCTGTGGATTGTGATAGACGAGTGATACGATGGTTTTGTTTTTTATGCTTGTGTGTGTGTAACAGTTCTCCAGCAGTAACATTCACCAAATGAATATTGAAGCCCCTTTCAGACATGCACCTTGTTATTTTACATGTCTGTCTCACGTCTGAGTTAAGTGAAGGTTACATTATTCCTGAAAACTAATCAACACTGACAATCTGAGATGGGGAAAGAGTAAGCAGGGTTTGAACTTTCTCTCTCATGCTCTCTTTAGTTACACAACTATTTCTGTCACTTTTTGTCTTTACTGAAGTGTGCATTCCTATAAATACCTTCCAGCCGAGACGATCTGAAAGCGTGCACCGTTATTCACATATTCATACGATTATCCCATCTCGGCCCACTCTATGACGTCTCAGATTTTCTCTCCACCTTTTGAGTCTGTTACAGGTGTAATCACTTCTAACATGGTCAGGCAACACATTTTTTAGCGTAACCCATTCCTAACGTAGTTAAATACACAGAGAGAAATTAAATTAAAAATGTGTCACTTAACGATCTCTTACGTACAACAAAAATAAAATCAACTGAAAGGACAATTTTGACGATAAATGAAGCAGTTTTTAATGGTTGAGGAGGCTTTACGCCTCAGTCTTTGGCTCACCAAGCAAATAAAAAACAGCATAAAGCATAAAAAAGCAGACTAGCTGTTACTTAAACCAACACGTAGACAAAGTCTGGTTCCACATTAGAAACCGTTCGTGCCAATGTCTGTCATTATATCTCATCGGCCACATTGTAGAGTTCAAAATATTGACGGAACGTGGCATTCATTATTAATTAAAGTAAGTAAGTAAGGTTTATTTGTATAGAACCTTTCATAGATAAAAAAGCACAAAGTGCTTCACAGTAAAATGTTATACAATACCAACAAAGTACAATACAATGCATAAGACACTTTAAAAACAAATGGAAAACATAAAAACAAAAACCATAAAAAAATGAAAGCTCCAACAGGAAAATAACTTGTTAAATCATTCACTGATGTGGCCTGTTAAGAGAACAGAGTTCTCTTCCTTGATAGCTCTGCTTTCCGACCAAGCTGTGCCACTACTCCCTCTCGTGCACCAGATGGCGACATCACACAAGCGTTGTCTTCCTTAACACTCCTGTCTTCTCTGAATTAAGCCATAACAAATACCAGTGTGTATCTGAATGATAAAACAGTATCAATTAAACAGCTAGATGTTACATATTCCATGTCTGAAAGGGGCTTTATTTAATGACAACGTGTTTTGTCTCAGGCAGTAACTGAATGCCTCGGAGTGTTTCCTCACAAACTCTAAAGAGAACAGAGGCTAGACTGTGCTTTTTCTGCTCTGAACTGCAGAAGAGAGGAGACGAGCCGCAGGCGGGATCTACACACTGTGCTTCGCTGCTATAAGATGAACATGACTATATATATATATATATATATATATATATATATCTCACATACCACAAGCCCAGGGCTCATTTACTGTGCCATCATAGTCTCTTTGAAGCCGAACCGATTAATTGATCATATTTGCTAAACACTGTTTTAGATCCAGAAGCCTAGTGGATACCAGATGAATTGTAAGAGTATGTCATTATCTGTTTGTTTAATTTTATCTGACTGTTGTCAAGGTGGTGAAGAAATATGTAAGAAGACCTCAGAATATAGTCTTCTTACATATAGGGTGAAGATGTCATTGAGAATAAATGGTTCAAATTGTGTTCCACTAAAGTGTTGTGTTTGCTGAGATTTTTTAGTTTTTCTACAGAGATGACCAGGTTTCTAACTTGGCACATTCTCCCTTTTTCCATTGCAGGAAGACTTTTTCGGATGAGAAAGGCAAACTGGAGGAGGCCGACTTATCAAACGTCTTGACGGAGATCGCTGCAGAACACAACAGTGTCATACAGACAAAAACCACCGAGAGCAAAGCATGATGGGCCGGGGAAACCCCAGCCCAATCTGAAACATTTTGCAGCAGCAAAGAGCTAGAAACACTGCAGGAGTTTTGTTTTCCAGTGCCCTTAACTACATATTCAAACACACACACACACACACACACACACACACACACACACGTCAATTGGTTAGAGCGCACTACGACTGCTTTCAGTTCTAGTTTTATCCATGAAATGTTTACTACACCCAAGGAGTTAATCTTGAGATCATAAGAGATTTATTTTATTTTTTTATTGTTATTTTATTTAACCAGTGAGGACAAATAAGGACAATCTCTTATTATATTGGTCGCTTCATAAATATGTGAAATTGGACTCCAATTTCTATTCTGTGCTTTTAGTTTGAGTATTGGATTATTATGAGAAATGTAAAAAAAACAAAAAAACAACCTGACTATATATAGAAATTATTTTTCTTATTTTCATGTTCAATTGTAAAACTGTTTGCATTTTTTAATTATTATTATTATTTGTGGGCTTGTCTCATTGAAACAGCTTGTTCTGCATGTCTGACCTGCAAGTGGTTTTTAAGTTCTGTTTGTTTGACTGTGTCTGTTACAGGGATGTTCCGTCTCTCACTGATACGCTGGCATTGATTAAACACAGACTGCAGTGTTTGGATCATAACCATATCAGTTATGGTTACAAACGAAATACAGGATTAACCCACAGCCAGGTGCAGGGGAAAGAATCTCACAACAGTGTGGACGATCTGATCCGATTTGGCCTATTTTGTGATCCAATGTATTCAGTCTGTCACTGCCTTAGCACAGTGTTGGTTAACGTATTTGTTAATCAAATGGATTTTATTAAAAAAGCCAACTCATTGAACTCAAAGGTCCACAGAAAGACAAACTGCCAGCAGGACGGCTGATTCTCAGCCAAGGGTTGGACAACCTTGTATCTTATGAGCTAAATTAACACCACATATTTGTTTGGGTGTGTGTGGGGTGGGGGGGAGGGAACAACTACGGTAACTACCGTTTTTTTCTCACATTAAAGCAGATCAATGGTTGTGCTTTTGAAACAAACAAAAAAAAAAGAATAAAAACTAAAAAGCATTTTTGTACTATTTAAAAACTACAAAGATTTCTTTTCCATTTCCTGCCTGCAAGCTTGTGCAATGTGCCTGTGTGTCGATAGATTGTCTTGTCATCAGTTTCTATGATAATCTGCATAGCTTTGTCGTGAGAGATTTAGCCTATTGTTTTTATTTAATATAGTGTATTATTAGAAGAAAAGTACAATAAATGGACTAATGTGGTCATTATAACACGTGTAGTGTATGCAATTGTCCGTCTCTGGTCACAGCACTATATATTGCCAGCTATAGTGAAGGAAGGTGTTTTGAGCCTTGGCATGAATTCAGTCAGTACTTTATAATGTATAAATACAAGGCAGATTGTTTGGCAGAAACAGTTCTCATATTGATTTAATGAGTGTTTCCTTTGGGGTTTGTTCTGGTATTTCCTACACATTGTTTTTATTTCTTTCCCCCCAGTTGTTATTCAAGTGTTCTGTAATGTGGTCTTTGAATTTTCTTTTTTTTAAGTTTTTGTCTTTTTGTACAAAAATCACTCACCAAGAGCGACTGCTTGACACATTCAGGATAAACATTGTCAGGAAGCAGGGTGGTCCCCCCCTGAAACAGAAGACACATCAAACTTTAGATAATAAATATATGGAGAGAAGTGATCTGAGGTATATAGGAACAAAAAGACGAGCTCTACTCACCTTGTACTCCACTGCTGTTACATGACCACCTTGCTCCCTCGCCACTGGACGCTCCTTTTGGTTTTATTGGGCCGAGCTCAGAAAATATCTGTTGTGTACAGTCTGAGTGATAACCCATTTGCAAAATAAAAAATGGTTTCTGAATCTAATTTTGTCCTGCCCATTTTTTAAGATTATTTTTTGGGCTTAGCCACCTTTAATTTTTGACAGAACAGTTAGGCGAGAAAGGGGGAAGACATGCAGGAAATCATCACAAGTCGGATTCGAACCCCGGACCTCTGGCGTAAACCTCTGAGTACAGGTGCGCCAGCTCTACCACTGTCCCAACCTGGCTCATTTTTATCACTAGTTTGATTTTGTCTGTTTTTTTGCTTTCTCAAGAAACAGTCCTTGGATTCAGACCATGTGTCGAGCTATTTTAAACACTAGATGGCACTAAATCCCTAATTTTAAATCCCCTTTTGTTTTCGCCATGTCATGGACACAGGACTATTTACAGAAAGGTTACAGAGCAAACGGGTTATGTTGAGGCTGGAAATTCCCCCGGCTACTTGTTGAGATAGATGGGGGGGGGGAGCAAATAAACACGTGTTACATAATGCATGTTTGTGCGGGAGTGAAGTTAATACTTCCAGGCTAGGATTTCAAAATACTATGTGCCAATAAGGGCTGGATATTTTCAGCTCTGGCATTCTTCCACTCGGTCACTCGGTAGCCTACCTCTAATGTGAAATGAAGCCGCAAACCGGTTGAGTGTCAACAAGCACAGTGGCCCGCACTGACCCGGCATGGCATCCTGTTTCATTCACCAAACTGACCGACTGGCCCCTCTTACCTAATCCCCCCCCCCGACTGTCCTGTGAAACAACTTCAAATCTTTATATAGTCAATCTGCATTGACCCGTGTCTGCTTCTTATTCCAGGACAACAAACTGGTCCTGAGCGTGTCCTAGACCCTGTAGGTGTCTCTGGTCCCAGCCTTGATGGAGAGACGAGGACCAGAGGGCGATCATTCGGAGCCGTGACGTTTCCCCGGTGATGATTTGCAGCCTGTCAAGTCAGCAGCAGGCAGCCGTGATAAAACAGGAAGTTAGATGACGTGGCCTTCAAAATAAAATATAAGAAATCGTATAGAAAAGAAGTGATCGAATAGAATGCCTTTATTGTTATTGCACATTGTACACCGAAATTTGCTGTGCAGCCCCCGAAACATTCTATGAAATGTACCATTTTTGGTTTACATTATTAATTTAATTTCTAAGGTACATTTCTATTTCACACGTGCACCACCTGCCACATATTATACTGTCTATGATACAAATATGCACCTGCCATACAACTAATGACAATAAAAAAGAATTTAAAAAGTGACACATTACAAACTATTAGTACATTTTGCCAAATGCTATTGCAACTTGTGCATGTTATACACATATTGCACATTTCCTCATTTATTCAGATATGGAAAATATTTGTAATTGTGTGGCGTATTGTGATGATGTTGGGGGTGGTGGTAATGGGGGGAGGGGACATTGTTTTGTGTAATTCAGGTCAGCGGTGGCTCTGGGGGTAGAAGCTGTTTCAGAGCCTGGAAGTGTGGGTCTTTAACGCCCTGCGGCACCTTCCAGGTGGGCTTTGCAGTGCAGCAGGAGCTGTATCACAGTGTTGTGCTTGTACAAGAGCTGTAGCTACCATTCAACATAATTAGGGCCCGAGCACCCCCAACGTCAGATAGCGAAGGCCCTGTTGTATCTGCTATGTTTCTTATTTGTAGAACTGATTTAGCATTTATATAGAGCTACATAATGCATGTTTAAGTGTGTGTTGTCTAGGCCGTGGCGACCATTTTGTGCGTTACATCATGAAACCGGAAGTTGCTGTAACTTGATAATACATCCTCGTCCAATCTGCCCCAAACTTCACATGCGTGTTAAGAGTCCAGGCCTGAGGACATTTACATGAAATGTGTATGGTGTGGCTTACAAGTGCTATTCAGCAACATGGCGTGTAGTTAGTGTTTGCTAAATTGCAAAATTTGAAATATGGTATTTTCAGTGCCACACACCCAACTAAGGTAATTACGTCTATGTCCTGTGTGCAGTGTCCGATGGTCACAGACATGCATGGCGGCATTGCATGGCGTCTTGCCAGCATCCCTGACATGTGAGAGGGGGCAAGGGTCCAATCAGTGCTGCTTGCAGCTTTGATTTCCTTTTGTAATTTAACTTGGAATTACAGGGAGTTTATTCTTCTAGTATGTAGGTCATTCACTCAAAAATGACCTACATACTCTATTACTTGCATTGAAAGGTTTCTTCAGAAAAAGTGCAAGTCCAGTCATCAGTCATTATGCAGAAAGAAAGGATTCCGTGTTACATTATTATATTACTGGATGATTATTACTGATGCACTATCGTGTCAAGAACATTTAAATGTTGCAGCTGGTCCAGGTGGAGCTAATTTGAACTCTTTCATATCATGTTATATATGTGTAAGTGTTATATAGTTTAATGTATACTCAAGGGATTGTATTTTAACAAAGTCATATATACATGTTTTTACTTAAATATGAATCTGCAAAGTTAGTTTTAGCTTGGGCCTATTTCAACATTAAAGAAATAAAAATGAAAGAAAATATTTAGTTTTTTTCCCACCAGCATGTGATTCAACACATTTAAAAAATGTTGGAGCCTGAAGGGGGAGGGCGGTTTTGCTGTGGACTGACATTCTTGACCTCAGTTGCCCTCATGGGTCAGTGTTTTAAAGCACTAGGTCACCAGGATTCTTGGCCTTTGTATTTCTAAAACCTTCTCTACAGGCCTGTTTCTAACTGCAAACAATCTGTTGAAATGTCAAAAAATAAAATAGCAATTGCAGCGTCAGACTACAGGTTTATTTGCAACATCTCAATATCTTTCAGTCAGGCACAAGTTGGAGTTATGTCACTCTGGCTCCCCCTCCCCCCACTTGCTCAACATGGCTTGAACACTGAAGAACCACTCCCACATTTTTGGTTGACTTGCAGACAAAAAGTGTGTTCTCCAAATGTGTCTCTAAACACCTCCATTCCCTGTAGTGACAGTCCTAACAGAAGAAATGTAGACGTTAAACAGATTTTTTCTTCATCTAATTATAACTTGGTATCCAAAACAAGGTAAGCAAAGCAACATATTATAATATATAAGATAATGCCTGAGTTAAAAACTTGAAAGGAAGCATGTATGTTGATGCAGACAACCTCCATCAAAAAAAGAAATTCCTCTCGAACTACAGGATAATAACATAATGCATCTTTATCCATTTGTATTTGTACTCAGAGGCACTGTGATATTTTTTTTAAACAAATTGTTACCTTAAGAATTTGTAAAATTGTAAATATTGTAACAGCCAACTCGTGAGCTTATTCTACTATATTTTTTTTCCAGTGTTATATTCTACCAAGATGAAGGGCACCAAATGTTTTGCTTCTTTTCATGTTTTTTTAACACGTGAAACAATTAGAGCTACATGACATGATAGTGTAACAATAATACCATTGACTTACTATTTTGAGTCTAAATGAAATAATCTGACTATATCAAGTTCTCATAAAACAAATGCATTTTTAAATAGCCTTAATTCTTAAATTTGGTTGCAACATAATTATTTATTAATTTCACATCTGAGTTAATATGCTGTTTTTTTTCTTACTATTCTTAACAATAACTCTAATGAATACTTCAACACGTGGTTTTTAAGACAGGTTTTATTTTGAAACGTCTAAGCGGAAGTGTTGTTTTCCCCCTGCTGGTTTGATTGTATTGGCTGGGTGATGGTTTGCTTACTTGGAGCAGGGCTGAGTTTGGAGCGGGTTCTGTGAAATGTGTAACCATGATGTTGCCTGGGTAATCAGAGGAGGACGTTAGGAGACAGAGGTAAGGACAACTGGGACAGCGGACACTTTTATTCTCTCTGCCGATTATTCGATAAATTACTTTCCAGACTCATTCACCAATTCCAACAATTAATATGTGAAATGTCAGTTTTGTGGCGGGTTTTACCAGATAAGTGGAAATCGAGCCCAAGTTTGGCCGCAGACGGATTTCGGATTTTAAAAACTTGACTCAGACTGTATCGCGGACATATCATTGGACTATTTTGGATAAATTGGGGTCTTTTATTTGTCGGACAGCGTGCGTTCCCTCAAACACCGTGCAGTCACTAAATAAAAGCGCGTGGACAGGGTTAATTTGTCGCAATGTGTTTGGATAATAAAGGGGGGATTGTGCGTGTGCACCTGATGCGCTCTGATGTTGCGGGATGCAGCCTGTCAGCATCACACACACTCTGGGATTTAAATGGGCAAATACATGTTACCAGTGTTAGGACTGTGCTTCATTTTCATGCTTTCATTAATTTGATAGTTTTATAACTTAGGCTATTTATCGATTTTCTTTTTTTTTCTTTTTACAGAGCGGCTAATTTGTCTTTAACACATCTGATCATGTACGCGCGCAGCGTAAATGAACTAATCAGCCATGCAAGGCGTTTGTTGATAGCGACCCTACCTGTTGAGGGCACGGGTGTGTGCGTGTGCGTGCGTGTATGTGTGTGTGTGCGTGCATGCGCGCGTGTGTGTGTGGAGCTTGATAAATTGAACCGTCACCTCTCAGTATGCAGACGTTATTACCGCGACGTGCTCGCTCTCAACGAGACCTCAGACTAATCACCTGCAATGGAAACTGTTGCTTTGTGCTTATCGACCTGTTGTCTGCTTTCGGTTATTAATTACAATTATAAAAAAAAAACATGTAGGGGCTATAAGATCAAGCAGGGTTTTTTTAATTTCACTGGATATATAGAATTGGATATGTTTTGATTTATAAAAAAATATATATTCCAAACCAATACGCATGGATGAAAGTGTACACTGGAGCTTAATTAACCATCTTTTTACATCACAATGTAAGCCAGACAGGCATTAATGATCCTCTTCCCCCCCACCCCCACCCCCACTCTACACAAATCACAGACACTACAACCAGCTGAAGGCAAGTGAAGCAGGCAGGACAGCCACACCTCATGCGTGGGCTCGGCAAAGGTCCGAGTTGATACGGGTCTGACAAACATGGGGGTGCTCCAGCTCCACAATCCCACTCACCCCAGCACGCTTCTGCAGCGGGCCAATCAAATGCGTCTGACCGGCACCTTGTGTGATGTCATCATCACGGTGGATGGCCAGGAGTTCCCGGCACACCGCACCGTCCTGGCCTGCACCAGCAAAATGTTCGAGATCTTGTTCCACCGCAGCAGCTTACGCTACGCCCTGGACTTCTTGTCCCCCAAGACCTTCCAGCAGATCCTGGAGTACGCATACACCGCCTCGCTCCAGGCCACAGCCGAGGACCTGGATGACCTGCTGTACGCTGCTGAGATCCTGGAGATAGAGTACCTGGAGGAGCAGTGCCTGAAGGTGCTGGAGACCATCCAGGCGGAGGAGACGGAGGAGGTGGCGGTGAGGACTCATAGCTCCGGAGACCACAGTGACCACAGCCGGGCCAGGCACTGGAGGCACATGTTGATGTCCAAGAAGCATTCCATACAGGATGGACCCAACCGCATCACTCCCACTGCTCTGCACCACCTGGCGCTGTACCACATGAGGGACGGGAGCTCTCCTGGCCTAGAGCCCGACGCGGCTCCTGATCTGTGCCCCAAGCTGGACACGGATGTCGACATGGAGAGTGCCCAACAGCCTCAGCACCGCAGTGCAGAGTTATCCCAACCCTCATCCCTGGATCCTGGCAGAAGTATAAAATCCGAGAGCATGCAGGTGGATGATGCCAACGGCTGCGAGGGCAGGTCCTCCAGCACTGGGGAGGGAAGCTGCGTGTCCGACCAGCCCAGAGACGAGGGCCCAGGGACGCCCCTGAGAGGCAGCGTGATCACCAGCGCTCGAGAGCTGCACTCAAGCCCCGAAGACGGAGGACAAGTGGTTGGTAACACTCCGGACTGTTTCCCCGGGATCTCGGAGAAACATCTGGCCTCCATATACTCTGTGCCCTCCAACCACACAGGGGAGGGGATGCTGCCAGTGTCTGTTTCAGTGGCCCCGGCCCTGGGCGTGCCACTGGACCCGAGGGCCTACAGCGGCCTCCTGCACCAAGGCTTGCTGCACAGGGAGCTCCTCAGCCGGCTGGGCCAGTTTGCAGCCGGGATGAGGCACGAGGGCCAGGCTCATGGCCAGCAGTGCTGTGGGGAGTGTGGGCTTCAGCTGCACAGCAGGCAGGCCATGGAGCAGCACAGGTAACACACACAAAACATCCATCAACACCACCTTTTTTCACATCTTCCTACAGCATTACTATATTCTAAATCTATTTTAGTATCTTAAGTAATGGGAGATGAAACAAAGTGATATTTTGTAACCCTTATTTTGTAATTCTCATAATAACTTGTAAAATCAAAAAGAAAAGAGGGCGTAGTTTTGGTCTCAGTGACACTCACTGTTCAAAATCTTTACTGACAAACGTGTTGCGGCTAATAAAAGATCTGAGGGATGTGCAAGTGCATTTGTGCTTGTGCGGTATGATGAAGTATGATAGGTTATTTAGTTTATATTTTATAGTCATAGTTAATATTTTATCATGATCTACTGCACTGTTCAATCCCTGCACTGTTCACTTTTTCACTTTTGCACTATCATCCTTGCACATCGTCTACCATAGTACCTCACCTTATCATGGTGATCACATTTCTGTGATTGATTTTTATTTATATTCTTATGTATGTGTGATATATATGTGTATATGTGTTTGTTGTGTTATGGTTGTCTTGCTACTGGATGCCTAAAATTTTCCTAATAAATGTCCGATAAATAATGTATCTATCTATCTATCTATCTATCTATCTATCTATCTATCTATCTATCTATCTATCTATCTATTTATGAAGTAGTTGATTATGCTGTTAGGAAAAGCACTGGTTAGTGTCTTTTGACTTGTTTCTTGGTCTCCAGGATTTTTTTCTCTCCATCATGTTAAAATACTACGAGAGTTAAAAGCTGGAAGGAGCAACAGCGAATATGTTAATTTATTCTCAGGGACACCTGCACTCATGTTTGAACACTTATATGTCTGGGGGAAGTTTTCTATCAGGGCTTTGTGAGGTATTTGATACAAAGAGGCCTTGGTGTCGCACAACGCTGTCATTTACAAAGCCTTATTTTGTCAATTCTGTTCCGATTATTTGTGCAAAAGTGTGTCTCACACAACAGGCTGTCTCCCAGGCTATTTGTTATGCATTCCTTTGCATCAGTAGAGAGGAGCCTCTCAGCAGGGACCAGACTGGACGCTGCATCTAGATGATGGATAACTTCTGCTTCACGACCTGCTCTGTTGTTTTTTGTTCATTCCTCTTATATTAACCAGCTTGACAGTTTTAGATGTTCTCATTGTACACAAAAAGTTACCAACTAGCTCAATGACATCTCTCATTAACTTGATTGCAGATGTTGATGTGCGTGCTTGGCAGTGTTTTACTCATCACTAATCATTAGAAACAAGACAATCTGTTAGCCAGCAGTCCTAATATGCAGTTAGCTCAGGATTAGGATCACAGCCATTCGCTGTCCCAGCCCGTGGCTGACATTTCAGCCTCACGTAGCACCAGAGTTGTGTTGAAAACCGCCCGGTGAAACAGAGCATCCTGTGGGATATTTAGTGATGCGCGTTGCTTACTCATGGAGACAGGCGGATGTCCGCAGGTTGGAGGAGTTGCATTGGTGGCACTGCTTAAGGATGTAATGAAGTTTCTGTAGGTCTGTAACCAGGTCACTGAGCATACACCTGGCCTGCAGATTGACATTTTGTAGTTTTGTTGTTAAAGAAGTTTCTCCTGCCACTCTTTACCACTGAAATTAAACAGTTTAGGTCGCAATTTATTTTCTAAAGTAGTCCAAGAAGAATACTTGATCAGGAAATAAAGAAATGCTGTTCCTAAATTCAAAGTTGATGCCTTCATAACAAAATCACTACAAAATTAAACTACATAATTTCAGGTCTTTTTAGTTTACTGAAACCGCTGTTTATAAAACTAATTATAGTAATATTTTGGTTGTTATCAGTATTCAAATTAATGAACTTAGAATGAATAATGGCATCCTTTTGGGAATACAATTTTTTTTTATTGCCTTTTATTTATTTTTGGGGGTATTTTAGGTCTTTATTATAGTGGAGAGGAGATAGGAAATAAGAGGAGTGAGATGGGGAATGAAATGCAACAAACGTGCCCAGCTGGACTCAAACTGAGAACGCTGTGGTTACATGGTCAGCCCCCTAGACCACCAGGATGCTCCATATGTTTGCCTTTTATTTAATTATTAACAGGGGAGAGAAGAAAATAAATACATAGCCGACATCAATCCTCAGACTGCTGGGCCATCAGGATACCCAAAATAAAGTAAATTATCAGTCAAATCTTCAAACTACAGTAAAAAGCCAAAAACCCGTCAGTGCTCCTGAGCAAAATTATTCTTTTTCAAAATATGGTAATGTTGATTCCATGCATGCTAAGTTACATCTCATAGCTCATTTATGTAGACCACAGAGTGTGTTTATTGGTCGAGTCCTTTTTAGGCGGTAAACAGGGTGATATAAGGATAACAGTACAGATGACTTGCATGCTTTTATGTGTGTAATATGATATGATAGGTTTTGCTGCTGGCGCAACTTAGGCGCATCATCGTCTTTTCTCCTTTTCATTGCTGTTACAGGAGAAGTGTGTGTGCGTGTGTGCATGTTATGCTAGGAGTGTGAGTATGTGTGCATGCACTTAGTGTGTGTGTGTTCTTCTGTGCGTGCCCAGTGTCTTGCAGTGCTGGCGGGTGGAGGCACGCGTATGTCTGCACTCTGAAATTAGCCAGATATCCTATTGTCTGTGTTCTTTTAGCATTCATGCGTTGTGATTCACAACTGCAAGGGCCTCTTACACTAATGATGCTGCATTCAGCGAGGGATTCTTGTCGGAATTAAAGCATGCTCCTCTTGTTAGAAGGACAATGATGCTTCTGGGTTTGGGAGATCTTACAAGATAAAAAAAGGCACAGAACCGAGATACTTTTATTATAACAAGTGCGTACTCGCTCTGTTCTCGGATCTGTTTAACACGCTCACATTTGTGTTTGTCTTTCCACAGGAGGCTGCACAACGAGGAGAAAGGCCATGGCTGTGAATACTGTGGCAAACACTTCCAGGACAGCATGCGGCTAAGGATGCACATGCTGTCTCACACAGGTACTTAGGAACTCCCACACTCACATCTCAGAGTATTCAGTGCTTACACTGCCTCTTGATAGTGCGGCCTTTCAAATGCACCTGTTCATACTACTACCCCCCCCCTCCCCCCCTCCTAGCAGTTAGTGCTGTTCCAAATCATTGGATAATGCTTTCTTTGCCATGCTTAGGTCTGTGTACCTCTCCCTCCTGCTCCTCTCTGTTGCTCTCTAGTCTCTCACTCTCTCTCTCTCTCTCCATTTGAATCGTTTCTGTGTTTTTTCGGAGACTCTGGCAGCACGCCAGCTCTGCCCCTTCTGAGTGATGACATCATCAGCTGCCGGCAGGCCTGGGTGTTCTGCCAGTGTTCCGAAGCGTGTGTGATGGCTCGCTCGCAGATGTGTGTCCAGGAACACACTGTACCCAAATGCAGACTTAATCAGACCTGACTGCTCTCCCAGCTACTTTATCCAAAATAGAGAAAGAGGAGCGGGGGGCCGGGGGGGAGAGGAGGATCAGGGACTAAAAATGAAACTAAAACAGAAACAGAAACCTCAGTTGGAATATGTGTATAGACAAGGAAAGGTCCCTGTCCTCTCCGCCTGCTCTCTCTGAGGATTGTTCGGGAATGACATACTGCTGACAGATGAGAGAGAATCTGCTTCTTTTAACTTCACCTGAGTCGTCCCTTTATACCCTTGCTCTGCATAACCCTTAACCACACATATTGTCTCGCGTTACTCGTAGACCTTAGACAACACGCTTTGATTTTCAATTCGCAGTGACATCCACGACAGCAGCATCTTTAACCTAATTTGAATTTTTGCATAAACTCTCCCCATCCCAATGTGTCAACCCATAACACTACAAAAAAAGAGAGATGTGGATCTCATTTCTTTGTCACTGTGTATTTCGGTATAGCAGCCTTAGATCCCGCTGGTTGCTAAGGAGCGAGTGCTCCACTGCTCTAATGGGCTGATTTGGTATTCAGCTCGATGCTGGCTCTTATTTTGGTATGCCAGACAAAGTGTTTTGATGGAGGACGATTGCAGCCGCGTCTGGAGACAGTTTGATGGTTTATGGATGAGAGCACACTCTGTGCCTTTGACTGCACAAGACAATGCACTATGTTCTCTTCTTCCCTTATCACACAATCTCACACAACACACCACACCACACTGGACAGCGTCACACAACATCAGCATCTACAACACTGTTCTAGTGTTACTCCTATATATGACTACTCTCCATCAAGTTTAATTTTGCTCTGTGTAATAAAACGCACCGTCCCAAACAGTAACCAGTTTGTTTTCAAAAACTGTTGCTTTTAGAAATGAAGAGATTGGGGCTTTTTTGTTATTTGTGCGCACCACTGGGAACATTGGCACAGTGTCTCTGTATAGAGGCATCGTAAGAGTTGAAAGAGGACCACATTTAGGCTGTAGCGCTCAGAGTTCCCAAAGCTTGTGGGTGTTTTAATGAGTCATTTTAACTTCATTTAAAGCCAGCTGAGCAGAAAATAGATCAGTGAATGAGCCCTGGGCCAGTATGGATCTGCAACCGATTTACATCTCTGTAAGAGCCAACCCACATCCAAACAGCTGTGCGTGTGTGTGTGTATGTCTGTGTGTGTGTGTCTGTACGCGTGTCTGTCCTATGTGTCTGTCTGTGCAGGTGTGAGGTTAGTGCAGAACAAGGATTGAACATTTCTGCAAGCAGTATGCATACTTGTCTCTTTCATGTCTTCATCAGAATAAACAAGGACATTCCAAAGGTGAACTGGGAACTGTAGTTACAGTGCATGCGATGCGATTTGGGGTGTTGACTCTGAAGTGTTTTTTGATAAAGGGATGTGCCGCAGGCGGGAAGCGTCTGCTCTAGAGAGAACACCCAGTCCTTCTGTGGCCTCTCAGGCACACAGTCTGCTCACTTTTCAGACTGATAACAGGGTTCGGTAAATAAAACTCTTCAGCTCGGCTCTTTTTTGTCAAGAAGAAGGGCCGTTGCACCCTGTCTGGTGCTTTTGTTTGTCCTGACTTGTTTTTTTACGGCGCTTTCCTCTGCTCCATTGTACTCTGCACATTTGCTTCTTGTCGTAACACCTGAAAAGCTCAAGCGTGTGACAAGTGGGGCTCTTTAGGTGACTTTTAAAATAGGGCGCCTTTGTTCCCATGTTGTTGCTCTTTTTAAATGCCAAATTAACAGACTTACTCTAACAATTACAAACACACATGTTTGTGTTTACTGTCTGATCATGATACCTTATTATAAATTTGATTTTATCTACAGCTCCTGCAGAGGCGCTGGTGTGTGATCAGTGCGGAGCAACATTTTCCTCAGAGGATGCTCTGGAAGCCCACAGGCAGACACACACAGGTACTTCATACACACACACACACATACACACATTCTGTTTAACCGGGACATCCTGCATTGAGCTATGGTATAGGTCGTGACTCGTGATTGGTCTAAACTGGCCTGTCATGCTGGCTAGGTTAAACTGTTCCTGTCATGATGCTCCGTAATGTATCACCATGAAGGTGGGAGGACCTCTCACATATCACCCACTAATATTGCTTGGCACCCGAACCTGCTGCATGCCACTTTGCCACAGCGCCAGCATTACAGTTTCACAGACATACTATCCTCACCTCCTGCCTGACAGTGCCTGTGGAATTATTTACCTCACACAACAAGATGAACATCGTCTGTTTCTCACTCATCTCTACCGTAGAAAACGTTTGTACAACCTTCTTCTTCTTGTCCAGTCAGTGTCTGGCATTAACAGTTGGCATCAGAATAAATCCAATTTAGTTTTTTTTCTTAAAAGTTTTTTGGCCGAGTGGCTGCACAAACCTGGATGGGTGTCTTGTGATGTACTGTCTGAGCTCTTAGTGTTTGGAACAACCAGCCTGGGGAGCTGAAGTCGCTTTCATCTTTTTAATCAATTCATTAAACCCACATTAACAGACTTCTGTATTATTAGTAGCAAGCCGTAACAGAGTGCTTTACAGTATCAGAAGAAGAAAAGGGAAACAAGAAGATAAGACAATATAGAAAACAAGAAAAATTAAATGTATAACATGTTAAATAAAAGTGTTTCAAGAGTAACATTTTCAATAAGTATTTGCATTACTATCATCAAGAGTGTTATTATTACCTCTGGTGCCACTTTATTATGATAGTATAGTTATAAAGGGTTTATAAGTTGTCAGTAACAACCTTATTGATGGTTAATAGGTAATGTATTAATAATTTCTCTATCAACGTTACCTTTATTATCAGTGAGGGTCAGTAAAAACATAAAACGCACAGTTTTTAACCTAAGATGATAAACCATAATAATACAATTTTAAATCTCACCACACCAGCTAACATAAAACAATGTATATCAAAAATAAATACAGTATATATATTTTGGTTGGTGTGTATTCTCTTTTTTTTGCATTTTTAGCTCTTTGATTAATCAGGAAG
This sequence comes from Etheostoma perlongum, assembly GCA_026937815.1. Taxonomy (NCBI): domain Eukaryota; kingdom Metazoa; phylum Chordata; class Actinopteri; order Perciformes; family Percidae; genus Etheostoma; species Etheostoma perlongum. The sequence goes on from CM049373.1 coordinate 3,224,631, forward strand.
AAAACCTCCTGGGAATTGTTTAATCCCTGACACGTCTCTGAAAATCTCCAGAATCTGAACACATAAAACCTTTAAGGACTTACAATATCATTTATAACTTTAGGCTTGTTGGTTTATTTTGAAGTAGAGCTGAAATGTTTTAGTCTATTAATCAATCAGTCAAAATGACCTATTTTATAAGTATTTTTTTAAGCATAAAAGCTAAACATGTACTGCAACCAGCCTCTCTATGTCAATATTTGCTCATTTTCTTAATCTTCTTTGTTAGTAAAATGAACGTCTTTGGATTCTTGGACTGATGGTCGGGCAAAACAAGCATTTTGAAGCCATCTGCTTGGGCTCTGGGAAATGTCAATGGTCATTTTCTATTCATTTCCCACATTTCACATACGAAAAGATTTAACTTTATTTAATTAATAACTATTTATTAACTAATTACTCAAGAAAATAACCAGTAGAATAAATAAAAATGACAATAATGAATAATTGCAGCCATTTTTTTTAAAGAGGACAACAATAACCTATGACCCAGTTTTTACACAGAATAATAATAATAAACACTAACTAACATGATAACTCAAATATGAAGCCACAACCTGGCGAGTTCTAAAGCATTGATAACTGTTGTATTGCCCATGATGAAATCATTATTGACAGCCTATAAAGCCTTAACAAGTATGCCATGTAGTAAGTGGCAATTTACTCTTGAATATTATCCCATTAGCTTGAAGTGAGAAAGACATGTTTGACTCAAAACTCTCCAACTGTGAAATACATGCTGTATTGCTGTCAGATGACACACACAGTGTACCTGACCGTGTCTGAATCCACACCTTCAGACCAATCTGCTACTGTCAGAGAAAGGTGATCACCCTCTCAGGAGCATTGGCATGTAACTGTAACTCCAGGTGGCACACACAGTATGAATACTTAATGGATGTGGACATGGAGGGGTGTTAACGATGCCCAGAAGTTTCTACCCTTATCTTCCCAAGTTGTAAACATCCAGAGTTTGGTTTCAGCTTGGCAGTGTATCCAGAGCAGGGTACAGGAGGGCATTACTCTCTCATTTTGTCATGATCTTAGCTCTCTCTGCTGTGACGCATGACCCTTTTAACTGACTCTTATTGTAGCTCTCACAGCCTACAACCTGCATCGGCTACAGGTAATTTAATCATCTGTGTTGATGATGTGCTCCAACTGCATGAACATTTCCATTCAATAAACATAACCTGGTTTTTATTTCTCCTAAAAACACAAGATATGTTCGTGCCGACCGGGCCGCCTTGCCTTTAATTTGCCATGTGGTATAACCAGTGAGCCAAATGAGTGTCCTCTGAGCAGATTAACACGTGTCAGGCCTCAGCAGCTGCAACACTGCTGTCCACCTCCTCTGGAACAGAAATAATACTACTTTTGGGTGACCTTACTCTGAAGCATTTTAGCAACACTGGCTACAGTGAAAGGCTCTTTAGCTATTTTGATATGTCAGAGGTGAATAGCCATGGGTTGTTGAAGTTAGAGATCAAAGAGTGTGGGGGGGAGGGGTGGTTGGGGGCGGAGCGGACAGTTGGAAGGAAAGGGGTATGTGAGGACTTCCTGAGGGCAAGAGGATTGCTGCTGGTGTTGAATGCCAGGACTGAGAGGGAAAACAACATCATGTGCTGCTGTTTACTCCTCGCCACAGTACTGTCATAGCCTCCTCTGACCTACTTGTCAGAGCCCAAAATAAAAGAATGGATCTGTCTCTGAATTGCTCTCACAACAAAGGGGTTTGTTTCATCAGAGCAAGTCAAAGCCTCTGGGGCACCAAGCTCTCAATTTTGGAAAACCCAAGACTGTATCTTATCTCTACAGCACGCACAGAAATTGACTGTATGTGCTTCGAGCCATGCTGACAGAACATTTTGCCACCTTGCCTTTAAGGCAAAGGCCGTAAGAGTGCTCCTTTGTGTACTCACAGCAGCTGCACTGTTTCCGCACATTACAGGCTGCTTCATCAAGTGAATAATATTACCTTCTGTCCGTGCCCTAATTAAACAGTCCTGTAGTCCATTCAGATACAGCCCGGGCTTTTTAACGCAGACAGTTTAGCTCGCCTAATTGTGTGTCCGTTATCATACTGCTCCCTCCTGTTTACACCCAATTCATACAAGCCTTAAACTGAATTGAACTGTGCTCTGTTTGGCATTGTGCCCCCAGTATTTATTTTCCTTCACTGTCATGATACACAAAGCCCCGGGATGTCCTGTCATTTCATGTATAGCAGATCGAGAAAATATTGTAAACGTTCTAGAAATGGAGGGGAATAAAACTGTGTGTGACCTCAATGAACCGACCCATGGAATGGTGGTTAAACACGAGCAACGTATCTCTTGTTGCATTAATTATTAAGTTGGTTGTTCCTCTCTCGGGTAGATTAGCAGCCTGCAGATGAGTGGCCGGGGTTGTTTAAGGTACTGTAGCGGTTGTGTACGTGCTTCTCGAGCTGCCACAACTACGGGGAGCGATTTGCATGAACACATACAGTAGTGTGAGGTCGAGCACATAATGTAAGCCGCATAATGTGTGTATGTTTAACTGGGTGATATCCGTGAGCCAGCAGACAGCGAGCACTGAACAAGGCCCTTAGGACATAGTTTATAGTGTCTTCACATTGCATACTCTAGCTAGTGGACATAATCAGCCATGATCTAATATTGTAGATTGGGAAATCTGTGTGAAATGATTTGCCCTTTTTGATGGCAGCAGAACATTTGTTTAGCATTAACTTCATTCACAATTTACTGTAACCTTAATAGATTAAATTCTGCAAGCCTTTATTAAAATAATGCCAGTCAAATTACATGTGTTGCTTTTATATATGCATTTTAGAAGATATAAAAGACAAATTATTCACAAATCAATCGGTTTAATTGGTGTGCACCGGACACTGAAGTTAAGATTAACACTGAAGAAATGAAACAGATTTGCGGTCGTCACTGAATACAATCTCTTGTTCAATTTACAGCGGGTTTACTCCCAGATTCTCAGGGTGGGAAAACTTTTGTTTTCCGCTTGAAAAGAAACAGGCTGCGCTTATTTGTGAATGAAGGGATTAGCTTGAACACTTCACCCCAACAAGGACCATGATCCTATCTGGTTGCCTAGACACATGGTTTTGTTTCTCAGGCAGCGTGAGAGCGTGGCCGGCTCCCACCTCGGTTGGACTGAATAAGTGGCAGATGTATGAAGTTAGACCATGTTTAATCACATGGGTATACTCATGGTCTTAGGGGAGATATGCTAAAATAGCATAGCAACCTCAAACCGTCCTGAATTACCAAGCTAATCGTGCATTGGACAAGCCGCTCATTAATAAAAATGCACAGAGTGAATGATTATCAGTTCTGCCTCATAGAGATGTGCTTGAAAGTAAATCATTATTCCCACTGTTAAGCCCCCCCCCCCACTAAACACAATGCACAGTCATCTTTCAAGCCTTTGAGGAATACCATTGATTACATGGTATTTACCCCATTGAGGGGCAAGGGTCAGGGGTCATCCTGTGCCTTAAAACCCAAATCCCAAGCCCATTGTCTGGTTTAGGGTGAGAAAGCAGGGGGCAATGACAGCCAACTTTAGGGCTTATTCTCTCATAAAGAAGCTCCTCTGCACTTATTACCAAAGCTTACTGGAAAACTCTACAACTGCAAATCCTTTTTCTTTGAAAAGTTAACAGAGCGCAGCGAGGAGAAATGCCACCACTAACGCATACAAACACTTCCGTACCACGGAAAGGTTTTTGTTTACACTTCAATATATTATTTGTTATTTTTATTTTCAGCGTCAGCTGTGCGGAATAAACCGAAAACGGCTGTTGAGCTGTTGTCACCGTGTGACAACCTGAGATCAAGAGCGAGACTCTTGTGACAGAAAATTTGTCATATTTCTTGACTCAAGTTTGCGTATTGTTGGTGACAGAAGGATCAGGATACACATCTGTGAGAGTCTGCGAGTGTCTCAGGGAGTAACGGGTTTAACCTCCACAAAGAAAACTAGGATGTTGAATTTTCAGAGCAGACGGAACAGAGTACTCAGGCTGCATTGAAACACACATTTACAATACATGATAGTGAATAAAGAAAGAGTGGAGAGAGAATGATTAAAGTAGCTTTGAAGTATCTACAAGGTGGTTAATAATGTCATGCAGCTTGTTGAGGGCTCTGCTCTGCTCTGCCTACAGCTAAAAGTATCCTGGACACATAGGAACAGAAAGCACCCCCCCTGCTGGCTGCGGCCAATATTACAAGAGAAACTGGTTAAAGTGGATCAAGGCTTCCTCATCACAGGTCATGCGGAGACTGCATTTTAAAATGCCTTTAGCTATTTTTAGGTAGATCATTATCCAGTATCTACTGTTGCACAGTGCATAGTGAACTGGCATTAGTTAGGCATGACTCAAGCAGAAAGTGAAGCTGGTTGGGTGAAAGGATTTCCTGTATGGTCAGCGGCTAAGGGGGAGTGGGGAGGGCGCAGAGGCGTTGGGAATGGAGGGTCTTTTGTCTTCAACTAAAATATTGTGATCCGTGGGTGAGAAAGGGCCTTGGTCATTAGGCGACAGCATAAAGACAGGGATTGTAGGAGTTGCGTAAGGATTCTATGACTAATGGGCTTGGTCATTGAGGGCCTGAACCATATTGTGGGCTCTTTGTGCTAAAGTCCACAGGCTAAAGCCTCTGAACAGGTGCAGTTCATTCCACTGGCTCGCCTCCTTGCAGGATTGTTAAGATCTGGGAATGTCTTTCATCCGCTCCTCTTGCTGTTAATGATTAAGAATGATCAGTTCTATTAGTGCCGTTTTTTGGATGGAGGGGGATTTCAAAACTAGGTTAAAAAAGAAGCAATGTGATTTCAAAGAGTAGGCTTTGTGGTTTTATGCCAAATTATATTTATCCGTGAAATGTGAAGTCTAAAAGAGCGTCCTGCTTTGTTTGAGCACATTGTGATACTTAGATTAGACAACAATGCACAGTGAATGTTTCTGATTTATCCCACAAAGATGTGAATTTGCTTGATTTGTTTCTTTTTCTTTCCACTTTGAGCTGGCTTGCCTGTTAACTTGATTGAACCAAAAGTGTCTGACACTCTTCCCTCTTAGTATGAGTGTGCTGTATCCCTTTCCCTGCGTTAATTCCAATTTAATTGCCAGTTGCCTCAAGGCACTTCAATAACAGTAACAAATGATTTGATTTAGTGGACCTCATCAGACTGCATTTTAAATGCGACACAGCAACCCCACTTGAATTCCAATGAAGTGCTGGCACAGTCCTCTGTTTACTAATGATCCTCCGCTGGAGATGTCTGATTGAATCTGAGTCAGGAGCAATGGGACCTGCTATCATTGTAAATGATCTGCAACCTGAGCAGACAGAGAAATAAGGACCTCATAATCTCACATTAAAGCCTCACTCTCCAGAACATGCACATTATGACCAATGCAGCTGATAAATCAGTCTCTCGGTCTTAGCACATATATAAATTTGCATCGGTGTGAATGCCAGAATGGATTTGAGTGCTGGCGTACACAGACTGTAGATCAAGTGTTGACTGTATGACAGGCAATGGATCTTCTTCACATAGCCATTTTGACTTGAGCCAGCCTGCCAGCGACTCTCTATCTGTATTCCTCTCCACACTCCGTGCAACAGGAAAGCAGCCCCAAAGAGATGCCAGGTCACACACAGGATTAAACTGGATTGTGTTTTTTTCCTGCAGTCCTGCCTTTAATGGCTTGATATCACTACTTAACATTCTGCACAGAGCGCATAGTGTAGGCATCATTTAGGGTGGAGCTACTATCAGCCGCTCTTTGAGCACGGAGACAGAGGACTTCACAGGCTAGAGCTGACTCCTGATGGGGAATGAAGAGAATAATTACACATCTAACACACCAGGAGGAAGCCATTGATTGTGTGATTGGCATGCTGTGCATTGTGTGGGAAATTCTTAAAGAAAACAATGACTTTCATGGTTTAAAATAGAACGCATAAAGACTCGCAGTTGAAAGTGCCTCTGGGCTTTTAGGGGAGTTAGTTTAGGTAGAGGCACTTGCTCTTTGAAAGAAGCTTTTCCCTCTGAGGACTCACACAAAGTTGAAGTGACCCAGTTTCCCCACTTAAGGCCCTGTCTGTGTATGGTACTGAAATAACTGCGTGTCTGTGTCTTGTGCTTTCTCCAGGGACTGACATGGCGGTGTTCTGTCTGCTGTGTGCAAAGCGCTTCCAGACCCAGAAGGCCCTGCAGCAGCACATGGAGGTCCATGCAGGCATGCACAGCTACATCTGCAGCCACTGTGAGCGCCCCTTCCCCAGCCACACTACCCTCAAAAGACACTTGCGCTCGCACACAGGTAAGAGACGGATCATTGGCCCCGTCATCGCTGTCTACAGTGTATTTTCATAGAACGTATGCATGTGGTGTCAAATGCATGCACGTGTTGAAAAAGAGACAAAGAGGGCTTGGTTTATTTGCGTATATAGGTTAATTTCTTTTAGGTTACTGGCTTTAAGGGTTTAGTCAATTTGCATGCATCCTCTCCCACCCTCCTTTTCACTTCTCTATAAGATGACTCACCTCTCTGATGACAGCACTGTACCGTTATGGCCGGTGCATATTTTGGGGAATTTCATCTTGTTTATATTTTGGGTTCTTAGACAGCCTTTGGGCTTCTGCAATTCATGGCTGTCAGTTCTAGTGTGGTTCACACAAAATGATAGAGGAAACCCAAATAAATATTGAAGGAAAAGCAAATGGAAATGACTTGTCTGTGTGTTCTACTGTGGGTGAGTCTTAGTGCCGCAGGAAACGGAGAGATATTTACTGAAAGGATGTCCCCCTTTCTTCTTTTACCTTAAATAACACTCCCAGCTGTCAGGATGGCTTGATGTCTAGACAGGAGAAATAGATAATTGATGTGAAGAGACAGAAGTGAAGGGAGTTTTGGCCATGGCAGCGTATCTTGTTTGTATGCCATTCTGCTTGGAAGTAACATTTTGTAAATGTCATCTGCTCCACAGTGGGGTGGGGGATTGGGGAGAATCGGCCTGTAATGAGGAGAGCAGTGTATCCTCTGACTTGGCTGTTGCTGTGGACACTGAGATAATGAGGCACATAGGTCATTGGAGATGAGTCAAACCCTCAGCCTAGGAGAGAAATAGATTAACTACAGTATATAGAACAGAGCAGCACATGCCTGGAGGACTTTTATTAGCTATTAGCAGACAGCCAAGAGGAGTGTCCTCATGTCATAACATTAGCAACGTCTGAAAGCACATTATATCCCTGCTTGATATGCATGTGCAGAAAGGGCTCTCTGACTATTTGACCTACGCAGCTACATATGCACCCATTCCATGTCGTGCCAAGGATAAAGTTAGCCTTTAATGCTTTGCACGATAATGGGCTGTGTTGTTGTTGTGGCTGCTGTTGTGACACCACTGTGTTTTCAGGCGATCACCCGTTTGAGTGTGAATTCTGCGGGAGCTGTTTCAGAGACGACGGCACGCTGAGGGGCCATAAACGCATCCACACAGGAGAGAAGCCTTATGAGTGCAACGGCTGTGGGAAGAGGTTCAGCCTCAAACACCAGCTAGAAACACACTACCGTGTACATACAGGTGAGAGTTCAGAGACGAAGACACGCTCACACGTACAGGAGAGCAGGGTCTTCAGTGCTGCTAACAGGGCTGGTTTTATACTCCTATTCAATTTCTATTAACAAATCCCATAAATAGGCAAAAAACAATTAATTGATCTTAGCGGCAAGTATTGTTTGTGAAGCTTTTTCCTACAAAACACATAAATAAGCCACACTGTTGCCCTGGGTGACATGGTGTCTTCATTATTATGAACACAGCCACTGTAGTTTCTTTTCACTCTATGCCATATACACACTGTCCTCCTGTAAAACCACTCACTAAATGGATATTAATACGCAGCTGAAAATAGTCCCCCCCTAATTTACTTTTACTTGTGTTTGCTAAAAACTACAGTGTTACCTAACCTTTTATAGTTAAATTTCGACTATATTTTTGTGACCCGTTTTTTAAAGATTTATGTCTTTTCTGGACAAATTGGCTTTAGTGTGCCACAGACAGGCAGTCTTTTTTTGTGGGACTGTTGTAAAATATAGAATAATTTTTACAGCTAAAATAAGCGTGTCCTACATACATATGTTATTTTATGAGTAAAAATAAAAATTCTATGGAAATTGGGACTAAAATTGGGACTAAATAATAAAAAATTATAAATTCTTACGACTAAATTATGATGGTTTGCAGCTTTTAAAGCTATTTTATGGAAGAGGAAACTTACAGAGTGCCTTTAAATGTAATTACGTTATATTAAAACACTATCCAGCCATTAAATTGCATCATTAGGATGTGCAACAGGTCTACATTTAATCTTTTATTTTATCTTTTAAATGCTACCTGATTCCTTGCTGAGGTCGTATTTGCGGTGGATGACGCAGAATAGACTATGACGCCAATATCTAATTGGCAAACCGATATAGGTCTAATCCTAGATCACAAACACACACCACACACACACACACACACACAATACCACATCAAGTACAGTGGACTGAAATAGAGGTGAGTCCCGTTTCACCTGGCAGGCCGTCTGGCTCCAGGTCTACAAGGTTAATGCTGTATTGTTGAATTTTTCAGGTGAGAAGCCATTCGAGTGTAAGCTGTGTCACCAACGGTCCAGAGACTACTCGGCTATGATCAAGCACCTGCGCACTCACAACGGAGCGTCTCCGTACCAGTGCACCATCTGCCAGGACTTCTGCCCGAGCCTGGCCGCCATGCAGAAGCACATGAAGGGCCACAAACCGGAGGATGTGCCGGCCGACTGGAGGATAGAAAAGACTTACCTGTACGTCTGTTACGTCTGAGCAGGACTTGGACCGCACGCACAAACGCTGTCACTGTTGGGTGAAAACCTCGTAACTCCAGTGTTGCTGTTTTTTCATGCTGAAAAATTACATGTCTCTCTATGTGTTTAAAAAAAAAAAGAAAATTCTTTTTGGATAAACTGAAAAATGCATTGTGGGAAGTTGTCATTCTGGGAGATGCAAGGTTTTTACCTGACAACAGAGACATGCAAGGACAAATACAAATGTGTGGACACACTAGGGCTGCAACTAATGATTAGTTTCATTATCAATTAGATTATTATTGATACAAATGTTTGATGATTATTATTTTTACTACTAAGTGATAAATCGTTAAAGTAGTCACATTCTGGTGACAAGGTGACATCTCAAATAACTAGTTCTGTCCGCCCAACGTCCAGTCTAAAGAGATCCAGTTTACAATGATATAAAGCGAAGAAAAGCAGCAAATTCTCACATGTTGAGAGGCAGGACACTGAATATTTTTGCATTTTTCTTTCCCCTGAAAAATGTCTGAAAATTGTTGACAATGAGTTTTTGATGACTTATTGTTTCGGCCCTAGTGCACACAAATATACACAGACACACACTCTCCTCCCCCCCTCTCACACACACTTTTCATAATAACTTTATGTCTAATGGATCCACTGTGGTTAAAATCTAAGCCTCAATGGCTGCGACTGCTGACCTGTGGGTGTAGCAGGAGCTTTTTGATTGATGAGTCATCTTCTATGATTGTGCAGTAGATGTTGAAAATAATTCCACAAAGGCATGATTGGCTGAACATTGCAACATTTTCCCTCCTAAATTCCTGTGACATCTCACTTTTATTTTCTGCTGTTGCTGTTTTATTTTGGACTTGTTCATTTGCTGCATGTTTTACTTGAATGGCTGCCATGTTTTGACCTCATAAGCTTGATTTCTTTAATTGCCTTGTCTTTCTTGCGGTGAGTGTTATTGTTTCAAGGTAGCTGGCTTACAATTTGAGTTCCTCTTGCAATGTAGTAGGTTTTGCTATTTATATGTTGTTTATTTGTTACCAAATATGTGCTGGTTCTCATCACACACTCGGTGTCTCTTGGGATGATTTCTAGTAGAGCGAGCTCTACCTCTCCTCACTTCTAAACCTACTGCAAATTGTTCAGTCATCCGTAGTTTGAATTTTCTAACAAATACATCAAAATTTAAATGGACAAGAAGTGTGTAAAAAAACAGCCTCAACATGGCTTTTATGTGTAGTTTTTTTATCATTAACTATATATGTCTTATAAAAATCACAGAATCTGAATTTTCTAGGAGAAAATTGAAGAAAACGTGAAAAGTAGTTGTTGTTTTTTACAAAACCTGAAAAGAAAATTCTGACTTTGAATCGCTATGGGCAGGTTTTTGTCAGTTGTAGTGTAGCTGTAATGTACAAACTGTCATGGTATGTTATTCCCTTATGTGAGCCTAACACAGGCCTTATAGATTTAAACATGTTGTATTTTTGTATTACAGTAATTTGCTATCTGTTTACATTTGGTATGATTTGAGAAACATCTTAATGTGTGTTTTATAAGTCTCTGATTTGATTAAGATCCCTTCCTTGTGCCTCTTTTATAAGTAGAGCATTGATGTGCTTGAGTACATGGGTCTGTGCTATTGGTAGTTGTTTCTGGGTGTTTGTTTATTGTTACTTAATTAAAGATAGACTGCCATGTAGATCCACTTTGTCTGAACATTGCAACTGGAAGCAACATACTGTGATAGTGGCTGATACTCTGAGACAAGCGTGACTTTTTTCATCACAATTGCTTGGAACTTGCATCAAATTGTTCCCTTCAAAGTGACAATGGACTGAGATCTTTGGATGAAAAACAGTGTGTATAGCAAATCTTGGCGTCTGTGGGCATTACCAATGCCTTCTTAAGTAGCCAACAACACTCAGTGCCATGAAAACACACATTCACTGTATCTATTCTACATGAACATGCACTATAAATGGATTTCCTTAGTGGACCAAAAGAAACGGAGCACTTTTGTTTGAAAAGGGTTTTTTCTTTGATCTTTCTATGTTGTAATAATGCAAATGTCCTTTTATTTGATGTGTCCTAGAAGGATGTGATTAGCATTGTTTAGATTATGTCAATGTCTGTCTACCTCAGGGCCAGATCAAAGCTCGAACCTGGTATCCAATCAGGGTTGTTCTTCTTGCCATGTGTGCAGTAAAATCCCTCTTCATTACAGCTTTGTAACACAGTGTGTGAAAGTGTTTTCTCAGTGTGGATTCAGGCACAACTCTGTATGCGTCAGTGTTCAGTGGCATGGTTAAAAAAAGAATAAAACAATTTACTATTTTATGCATCTTGTCTTATTTGCCCACCGTTTCTGCTGTCAATAATGAAACTCTGTATGTTACTAAGTCCCGACCTTTTTTACAGATTAACTCACCCTTTCACTGACATCTGCATCCACAGTCTTCCAAATATGCTCTCTATGAATAGATTTTATACTGAACGCTATTTAGTACATTTGTTATATGCAGTAAAAGTTCAAACTGATACCATAATATTTTATATACAATTGAACAATTTTTAAATTGGTCTGATTAACTTTGCATTTGTATCCACCACTTATTGCAGACTTGGATTTTGCCAGTAGAAGAAAGCTGTTTATCTGTTACTTTATGTAAAAAATATGTATTGTTGTACTGTACTGTTATTTAACCCTTTGCAGCATGTGTGCAGGAATACTGAAGTTTAACTTTATTCATTTAGGACACTTTCTGTATATTTACATCGCCAATATCAATTCCAACCATGTGTAAAATCAGTGATCTTTGAGACATATTACACTTTTTTATGATTTCTTTCATACACTACAACTTTTTATGACATACTAGGACATACTATGAATATTTTAAATTACAGTGGCATACTGTACTATATCTTTTTACATGACATTTTTATAACACTATACTGTGACTATTAATATGACATTTTTAAGACATACTAGAAATATGATTTATTTGGCATACTATGCTGTAATCATTTTATGACATACTATAATATAACTTTTTTTGAATTTTTATGACCTACTATGATTTTTTATGACAGATTATACTACGACAAACTGTACTATGACTTTCAATAGCTTAGAGACTTCAGGTAGCTTTGAGTGATAAGAGAAAGATTGGAAGACTTAAGGCTGAACGTTCTGTATGTTTCACTAAGGTTTGAGGTCCAATACTCTAAGTGAAAAGGAGAAATGATGCAAATATATGTATGTCACGTCAGATAGCTTAAGGAGAATGATTGGATGACAGAAGATTCAGAGTTCAAATCCAGTGTGATGCAATTAATTTCAAAACCTACATTACAAACATGAAAACTACAAATAGATGAAGAGAAAAGTTCTGTTTGTATCAGGCTCATTTTCTTTCATTACCATTATTTTTGACATCCTATGCTATGACTCTTTTTGAAGTTTTGAGGGTTAGATTTGGGATGGGCGCTGTGAGGGGCACAGGCACAAGAGGACCACTAGTGTGAATAAAACACCTCCTTAAAAAAACAGCTCGGTTATATAAAATTTGAAAAATCAACCTTCTGTCTTTTTACCGACATGCTGTACTATGACTCTTTTCGACATACTATACTATCGCGTTTTTATCACGTTTTTCGACATAATATGACTTTTTTTGGCACTTTATTTGACTTACTATACTATGACTTTTTTACTACTTAATTAACATGCTGTACTATGACTCTTTATCACTTTTTGACTTACTATACTGAGACCTTTTAACCACTTTATTCGACATGTTATACTATGACTCTTTTCGACGTACTATACCATGACGTTTTTATCATTTTTTTTGACATACTATACCAGGACTTTTTTGAATTTGTTGACATACAGTATGATACTACAATGTTTATGTTTTTTACAAAAACATAAACAATGTTTAATGTAAGATAGCTTAGTGTGATAAGATTATGGTCAGAAGACAGAAGGTTGAGTTTTCAAATTTTATGAATTTGAGCAAGTTTTGAGGGTTAGATTTGGGATGGGCGCTGTGAGGGGCACAGGCGCAAGAGGACCACTAGTGTGAATAAAACACCTCCTTAAAAAAACGGGTTCGGTTTTACAGTGAGGAAAATAAGTATTTGAACACCCTGCTATTTTGCAAGTTCTCCCACTTAGAAATCACGTAGGGGTCTGAAATTGTCATCGTAGGTGCATGTCCACTGTGACAGACATAATCTAAAAAAAAATAATCCAGAAATCACAATGTATGATTTTTTTACTATTTATTTGTATGATACAGCTGCAAATAAGTATTTGAACACCTGTCTATCAGCTACAATTCTGACCCTCAAAGACCTGTTAGTCTGCCTTCAAAATGTCCACCTCCACTCCATTAACATCCTAAATTTGATGCACCTGTTTGAGGTCGTTAGCTGCAACAATCAGTCAGAATCCAACTACTAACATGGCCAAGACCAAAGAGCTGTCCAAAGACACTAGAGACAAAATTGTACACCTCCACAAGGCTGGAAAGGGCTACGGGGAAATTGCCAAGCAGCTTGGTGAAAAAAGGTCCACTGTTGGAGCAATCATTAGAAAATGGAAGAAGCTAAACATGACTGTCAATCTCCCTCGGACTGGGGCTCCATGCAAGATCTCACCTCGTGGGGTCTCAATGATCCTATGAAAGGGGAGAAATCAGCCCAGAACTACACGGGAGGAGCTGGTCAATGACCTTAAAAGAGCTGGGACCACCGTTTCCAAGGTTACTGTTGGTAATACACTAACACGTCATGGTTTGAAATCATGCATGGCACGGAAGGTTCCCCTGCTTAAACCAGCACATGTCAAGGTCCGTCTAAAGTTTGCCAATGACCATTTGGATGATCCAGAGGAGTCATGGGAGAAAGTCATGTGGTCAGATGAGACCAAAATAGAACTTTTTGGTCATAATTCCACTAACCGTGTTTGGAAGTAGAAGAATGAGGAGTACCATCACAAGAACACCATCCCTACTGTGAAGCATGGGGGTGGTAGCATCATGCTTTGGGGGTGTTTTTCTGCACATGGGACAGGGCGACTGCACTGTATTAAAGGAGAGGATGACCGGGGCCATGTATTGCGAGATTTTGGGGAACAACCTCCTTCCCTCAGTTAGAGCATTGAAGATGGGTCGAGGCTGGGTCTTCCAACATGACAATGACCCGAACCACACAGCCAAGATAACCAAGGAGTGGCTCTGTAAGAAGCATATCAAGGTTCTGGCGTGGTCTAGCCAGTCTCCAGACCTAAACCCAATAGAGTGTGTGGAGGAGTGGGCCAAAATCCCTTCTGCAGTGAGTCAAACCTGGTGAAGAACTACAGGAAACGTTTGACCTCTGGAACTGCAAACAAAGGCTACTGTACCAAATATTAACATTGATTTTCTCAGGTGTTCAAATACTTATTTGCAGCTGTATCATACAAATAAATAGTTATAAAATCATACATTGTGATTTCTGGATTTTTTCTTTTAGATTATGTCTCTCACAGTGGACATGCACCTACGATGACAATTTCAGACCCCTCCATGATTTCTAAGTGGGAGAACTTGCAAAATAGCAGGGTGTTCAAATACTTATTTTCCTCACTGTATAACAATTTTTATAAAGTCTTTTTTCCGACATGCAGTACTATGACTCTTTTCGACATACTATACTATTACGTTTTTATGTCTTTATTTGACTTACTATACCATGACTTTTTTATCGCTTTATTCGTCATGCTGTACTCTTTAATCATTTTTTTCACATACAATATTATGATTTTTTTTATCACTCCTTTGACATGCTATACTATGACTTTTTTATCACTTTGTTCGACATACTATGACTCTTTAATAAATTTTTCTGACATAGTATACTATGACGTTTTATCACTTTTTTCAACAAACTATAATATGACATTTTAATCACGTGTTTCGACATACTATACTATCATTTTGTATCACTATTTTCAACATGCTATACTATGACTTTTTATAAATTTTTTTGACATGCTATACTATACATGACACTTTTATCACTTTTTGACTTACTAACATGCTATACTATGACATTTTTATCACTTTTTTCTACATGCTATAAATGGACTCTTTTTGACTTACTATACTATGACGTTTTTATCACTTTTATTTGACATGGTATACTATGACTTTTTACCAATTTAATCAACATGCTTTGCAATAACTCTTTTATAACTTTTTTGACTTACTATACTATGACTTTTTATGACTTTATTCAACATGCTGTACTATGACTCTTTTATCACTTTTTTAGACATGCTATAATATGACTCTTTTATTACTTTTTTAGACATGCCACACTGTGACTTATTTAACACAATTTTCATCATACAATCAGTATGATTTTTTTGATCACTTTTTTCAACGTACAATACTATGACTCTTTTAACAGTCTTTTTGACATGTTATACTATGAATTATTTAACACTTTTTTCGACATGATATACTATGACTCTTATTGACATACTATACTATGATGTTTTATCATGTTTTTCAACATGCTATACTATGACTTTTTACCAATTTATTCAACGTGCTATACTATGACTCTTCTTGACATGCTATACCATGACTAAGTCATCACTTATTCCGACATACTATACTATGATTTCTTTATCACATTTTTCAACATGCTATACTATGACTTTTTATCACTTTATTTGACTCACTATACTATGACTCTGTTCTCACTTTTTGTGACTTACTACTCTATGATGTTTTAATCACTTTTTTCAACATACTGTACTATGACTTTTTATCTTTTTATTCAACATGCTATAGTATAAGTTTTTTAATCACTTTTTTCAACATACTATACTGTGACTATTTTATCACTTTTTAAAACTATACTATGACTCTTTTTGACTTACTATACTATGACGTTTTTATCACTTTTATTTGACATGGTATACTATGACTTTTTACCAATTTAATCAACATGCTCTGCAATAACTCTTTTATAACTTTTTTGACTTACTATACTATGACTTTTTATGACTTTATTCGACATGCTGTACTATGACTCTTTTATCACTTTTTTAGACATGCTATATTATGACTAATTTGACATACTATACTATGACATTTTTATGACTTCTTTCGACATGCTATGCTATGATTCTTTACCACATTATTCAATATGCAATACTATGACTAACACTTTTTTGACTTAATATAATGTGACTTTTTTACAACTTTATTCAACATGCTATACTATGACTCTTTTCTCACTTTTTGTGACGTACTACTCTATGATGTTTTAATCACTTTTTTCAACATACTGTATTATGACTTTTTATCACTTTATTCGACATGCTATAGTATAAGTTTTTTAATCACTTTTTTCAACATACTATACTGTGACTCTTTTATCACTTTTTTAAACTATACTATGACTCTTTTTGAAATACTATACTATGACGTTTTTATCTCCTTATTCGACATGCTATACTATAATGTTTTTATCACTTTTTTCAACATGCTACAGTATATTATTACTAATTTGACATACTATACTATGACATTTTTATGACTTCTTTTGACATATGATTCTTTATTCACTTTTTTCAACATACTATACTATGACATTTTTATCACTTTATACGGCATGCTAAACTATGACTCTTTTATGACTTTTTCGACATGCTAAACTATGACTCTTTTATGACTTTTTCGACATGCTATACTATGACTCTTTTCGACATGCCACACTATGACTTATTTAACACAGTTTCAACATACTATAGTATAATTTTTTTATCACTTTTTTAACATACAATACTCAGTGGTAGACCGGTTGCCTGCCAATCGGAAGGTTGGTGGTTCAATCCCTCGCCCTGCAGTCCCATGTCAAAGTGTCCTTGGACAAGACACTGAACCCTGAGTTGCCCCCGCTGCTGCGCATCGGAGTGTGAATGTGTGTGAGTGTTTATCTGATGAGCAGGTGGCAGTACGGCAGCCTCGGCCACAGTGTGTGAATGTGTGTGAATGGTGAATGTATCCTGTATGATGTAAAAGAGCTTTGAGTAATCGTTAAGACTAGAAAAGCGCTATATAAATACAGCACATTTACATTTACATCTATACTATTAATTATTATTTAACACTGTTTTCGACATGATATACTATAACTATTATTAACATACTATAATGTTTTCATCACTTCTTTCAACATGCTATACTATGACTTTTTTACCAATTTATTCGACATGCTATACCATGACTAAGTCATCACTTATTCCAACATACTATACTATGATTTCTTTATCCCTTTTTCAACATGCTGTACTATGACTCTTTTATCACTTTATTTGACTTACTATACTATGAACTCTTTTCTCACTTTTTGTGACGTACTACTCTATGATGTTTTAATCACTTTTTGACTTTTATGACTTTTATATGACTTCATTTGACATGCTATACTATGACTCTTTTATCACTTTTTTGACATGCTATTCTATGACTCTTTTATTACTTTATTTGACTTACTATGTTATGTCTTTTTACCACTTTATTCAACATACTATACTATTATTTTTATCACTTTATTCAACATGTTATAGTATAAGTTTTTTTAATCACTTTTTTCGACATACTATACTGTGACTATTTTATCACTTTTTTTAACTATACTATGACTCTTTCGAAATACTATACTATGACGTTTTTATTACTTTATTCAACATTACTGTGACTTTTTATCACTTTTTTTGACTTACTATACTATGACTTTTTTACCAATTTATTCGTCATGCTGTACTTTTTTTATTTTTTATTTTTTTTATTTAACCTTTATTTAACCAGGAAAGTCCCGTTGAGGTTAAAAACCTCTTTTTCAAGGGAGTCCTGGCCAAGAGGCAGGCAAAAAGACAATCAATTACATTTATAACAGTTATGCAATACAGATAATTAAAAACATTTACAATGTAAACAGGTCATTTCAGGTTCTCTCAATCTGGATTTAAAAGCATCTAAGGAAATAAGTTCAGATAATTTCAAGTCTTTTTGCAAAGAGTTCCATGCAGAAGGAGCGGAATAGACAAAAGCCCTTTTTCCCAGATTTGTACGGGCAAATGGAACAAGGAGCAGCAAATGATCATCTGATCGCAATGTATGGGAACCAACACCTCTCCATGTGATTAAACTACTGATGTAGGATGGCAACAGACCTAGCATGGCCTTATAGATAAAAATATGCCAAGCACTGATCTCCTGTTTGACAGCGATGGCCATCCCACTCTGGAATACAATTCGCAATGATGGGTTAGATTTTAACAATTTTTTTTTATTCGTCATGCTGTACTATTACTCTTTTATAATTTTTTTCACATACAATACTATGGCTTTTTAATCACTTTTTCGACATGCTATACTACGAATTTCTTCCCACTTCATTGACATGCTATTACTCTTTTATCACTTTTTCTTACATTCTATACTATGATTTTTACAACTTTTTTTGACATAATATACTATGACGTTTTTATCGTTTTTTTTGACGTGCTATACTTTTCACCACTTTATTTGCCATGCTATGCCTCTTTTAATGAAATACTATACTCAACATGCTATACTATGACTTCTTTACCACTTTATTTGTCATGCTATACTATTGCTTTTTTATCATTTTTTTCACATAACAATACCCTGATTTTCATCACTGTTTTGACATGCTATAGTATGACTCTTTTATCACTTTATTTGGCTCACTATACTATGACTTTTTCCCACTTCATTCAACATACTATACTATGACTTTTTTTTTACCACTTTATTCGTCATGCTGTACTATTACTCTTTTATCATTTTTTCACATGCAATACTATGACTCTTTTATCACTTTTTCTTACATTCTATACTATGATTTTTACAACTTTTTTGACATACTATACTATGACGTTTTTATCGCTTTTTTTGACGTGCTATACTGACTTTTCACCACTTTATTTGCCATGCTATGACTCTTTTAACAAAATACTATACTCAACATGCTATATTATGACTTTTTACCACTTTATTTGACATGCTATACTATGACTCTATCATCATATTTTTCACATACAATACTATGACTTTTTAATCCCTTTTTCGACATGCTATACTATGACTCTTTGCAACATACATTATACATAGTATATGACAAACATGTCATATACTATGACATGTTTATAACTTTTTTCAACCTGCTATACTATGACTCTTATTGGCATACTATACTATGATGTTTTTATCACCTTTTTCGACATACTATACTATGACTTTTCCCACTTTATTTGACATTCTATGACTTTTTTACCACTTTATTTGACATGCTATACTATGACTCTATTATCTACTTTTGCAACATACCATATACTGATTTTTAATCACTTTTTTGACTTACTATACTATGACTTTTTTACCACTTTATTCATCATGCTATACTATGATGTTTTTATCACTTTTTTGACATGTTATACTATCACGTTTTTTTCAACATACTATACCATGACGTTTTTATCACCTTTTTCAACATACTATACTATGACTTTTTACCACTTTATTCATCATGCTGTGATATTACTCTTTTATAATTTTTTTCAAAACAATTCTAAGACTTTTTAATCACTTTTTCAACATGCTATACTATGATGTTTTTATCACTTTTTTCGACATGCTATACTATGACTCTTTTATCACTTTATTTGACTCACTATACTATGACTTTTTCCCACTTTATTCGTCATGCTGTACTATTACTCTTTTATCATTTTTTTCACATACAATACAATGACTTTTAAATCACTTTATTTGACTCACAATACTATGGCTTTTTAATCACTTTTTCGACATGCTATACTATGGCTTTATTATCATTTTTTTTCACATACAACACTATGGCTTTTTTAACACTTTTTCAACATGCTATACTATGACTTTTTTCCCACTTTATTTGGCATGCTATACTATGACTGTTTTATCACTTTTTCTTACATTCTATACTATGATTTTTACAACTTTTTTGACGTGCTATACTATGACGTTTTTATCACTTTTGTTGACGTGCTATACTGACTTTTCACCACTTTATTTGCCATGCTATGTCTCTTTTAATGAAATACTATACTCGACATGCTATACTATGACTTCTTTATTACTTTCTTTGACATGATATGACTTTTTATAATTCCATTGACTTACTATACTAAGACCTTTTTACCACTTTATTCAACACTTTTATCACTTTTTTCAACATACTATACGATGATGTTTTTATCACATTTTTGTCATGCTATACTATGACTCTTCTATCACTTTATTTGACTCACTCGACTATGACTTTTTCCCACTTTATTTGACATGCTATACTATGACTCTATTATCATTTTTTTCACATACTATACTATGACTTTTTAATCACTTCATTTGACATGCTATACTATGACTCTTATTAGCATAATATACTATGACTTTTTATCACATTTTTGGACATGCTATGCTATGACTCTTTTATCACTTTATTTGACTCACTATACTATGACTTTTTCCCACTTCATTCAACATGCTATACTATGACTCTATTATCATTTTTTCACATACAATACTATGACTTTTTAATCCCTTTTTCGACATGCTATACTATGACTCTTTGCAACATACTATATACTATGACATTTTTATAACTTTTTTCAACCTGCTATACTATGACTTTTATTGGCATGCTATACTATGATGTTTTAATCACTTTTTTGACTTACTATACTATGACTTTTTTACCACTTTATTCATCATGCTGTACTATTACTCTTTTATCATTTTTTCACCTACAATACTATGACTTTTTAATCACTTTTTCAACATGCTATACTATGATGTTTTTATCACTTTGACATGCTATACTATGACTCTTTTATCACTTTTTCTTACATACTATTCTATGATTTTTACAACTTTTTCAACATGCTATACTATGACTTTTTTCCCACTTTATTTGGCATACAATACTATGACTCTTTTATCACTTTTTCTTACATTCTATACTATGATTTTTACAACTTTTTTTGACATACTATACTATGACGTTTTTATCACTTTTGTTGACGTGCTATACTTTTCACCACTTTATTTGCCATGCTATGCCTCTTTTAATGAAATACTATACTCGACATGCTATACTATGACTTTTTTACCACTTTATTTGTCATGCTATACTATTACTTCATCATTTTTTTTCACACACCAATACCCTGATTTTCATCACTGTTTTGACATGCTATAGTATGACTCTTTTCAACATACTATACTATGACTTCTTTATCCCTTTTTTTGACATGCTATGAATTTTTTATTTTTCAATTGACTTACTATACTAAGACCTTTTTACTACTTTATTCAACAATTTTATCACTTTTTTCAACATACTATACTATGAGGTTTTTAATCACATTTTTGGACATGCTATACTATGACTCTATCATCATATTTTTCACATACAATACTATGACTTTTTAATCCCTTTTTCGACATGCTATACTATGATTCTTTGCAACATACTATATACTATGACATTTTTATAACTTTTTTCAACATGCTATACTATGACTCTTATTGGCATACTATACTATGATGTTTCTATCACCTTTTTTGACATGCTATACTATGACTTTTTTACCACTTTATTTGACATTCTATGACTTTTTTACCACTTTATTTGACATGCTATACTATGACTCTATTATCTACTTTTGCAACATACCATACACTGATTTTTAATCACTTTTTTTGACTTACTATACTACGACTTTTTTACCACTTTATTCATCATGCTGTGATATTACTCTTTTATCATTTTTTTCACCTACAATACTATGACTTTTTAATCACTGTTTTGACTTGCTATACTATGACTCTTTTCAACATACTATACTATTACTTCTTTATCACTTTTTTTGACATGCTATGATTTTTTTATAATTCCATTGACTTACTATACTAAGACCTTTTTACCACTTTATTTGACACTTTTATCACTTTTTTCAACATACTATACTATGATTTTTTTAATCACATTTTTTGACATGCTATACTATGACTCTTCTATCACTTTATTTGACTCACTATACTATGACTTTTTCCCACTTCATTCAACATGCTATACTAGGACTTTTTTACCACTTTATTCATCATGCTGTGATATTACTCTTTTATAATTTTTTTCAAAACAATTCTAAGACTTTTTAATCACTTTTTCGACATGCTATACTATGACTCTTTTATCACTTTATTTGACTCACTATACTATGACTTTTTCCCACTTTATTCGTCATGCTGTACTATTACTCTTTTATCATTTTTTTCACATACAATACAATGACTTTTAAATCACTTTATTTGACTCACAATACTATGGCTTTTTAATCACTTTTTCGACATGCTATACTATGACTCTATTATCATTTTTTTTCACATACAACACTATGGCTTTTTTAACACTTTTTCAACATGCTATACTATGACTTTTTTCCCACTTCATTTGGCATGCTATACTATGACTGTTTTATCACTTTTTCTTACATTCTATACTATGATTTTTACAACTTTTTTGACGTGCTATACTATGACGTTTTTATCACTTTTGTTGACGTGCTATACTGACTTTTCACCACTTTATTTGCCATGCTATGTCTCTTTTAATGAAATACTATACTCGACATGCTATACTATGACTTCTTTATTACTTTCTTTGACATGATATGACTTTTTATAATTCCATTGACTTACTATACCAAGACCTTTTTACCACTTTATTCAACACTTTTATCACTTTTTTCAACATACTATACTATGATTTTTTTAATCACATTTTTGGACATGCTATGCTATGACTCTTTTATCACTTTATTTGACTCACTATACTATGACTTTTTCCCACTTCATTCAACATGCTATATTATGACTTTTTACCACTTTATTTGACATGCTATACTATGACTCTATCATAATTTTTTTCACGTACAATACTATGACTTTTTAATCCCTTTTTCGACATGCTATACTATGATTCTTTGCAACATACTATATACTATGACATGTTTATAACTTTTTTCAACCTGCTATACTATGACTCTTATTGGCATACTATACTATGATGTTTTTATCACCTTTTTCGACATACTATACTATGACTTTTTCCCACTTTATTTGACATTCTATGACTTTTTTACCACTTTATTTGACATGCTATACTATGACTCTATTATCTACTTTTGCAACATACCATACAGTGATTTTTAATCACTTTTTTTGACTTACTATACTACGACTTTTTTACCACTTTATTCATCATGCTGTGATATTACTCTTTTATAATTTTTTTCACCTACAATACTATGACTTTTTAATCACTTTTTTGACTTGCTATACTATGACTCTTTTCAACATACTATACTATTACTTCTTTATCACTTTTTTTGACATGCTATGATTTTTTTATTATTCCATTGACTTACTATACCAAGACCTTTTTACCACTTTATTCAACACTTTTATCACTTTTTTCAACATACTATACTATGATTTTTTTAATCACATTTTTTGACATGCTATACTATGACTCTTTTATCACTTTATTTGACTCACTATACTATGACTTTTTCCCACTTCATTCAACATGCTATACTATGACTTTTTACCACTTTATTTGACATGCTATACTATGACTCTATCATCATTTTTTCACATACAATACTATGACTTTTTAATCCCTTTTTCGACATGCTATACTATGACTCTTTGCAACATACTATATACTATGACATGTTTATAACTTTTTTCAACCTGCTATACTATGACTCTTATTGGCATACTATACTATGATGTTTTTATCACCTTTTTCGACATACTATACTATGACTTTTCCCACTTTATTTGACATTCTATGACTTTTTTACCACTTTATTTGACATGCTATACTATGACTCTATTATCTACTTTTGCAACATACCATACACTGATTTTTAATCACTTTTTTGACTTACTATACTATGACTTTTTTACCACTTTATTCACCATGCTGTACTATTACTCTTTTATCATTTTCTTCACAATACTATGACTTTCCAATCACTTTTTTGACATGCTATACTATGATGTTTTTATCACTTTTTTGACATGTTATACTATCACGTTTTTTTCAACATACTATACCATGACGTTTTTATCACCTTTTTCAACATACTATACTATGACTTTTTACCACTTTATTCAACATGCTATACTATGACTCTTTTCGGCATACTATACTATGACGTTTTTATTACTTTTTTCTACATGCTATACTATGACTTTTCATCACTGCATTTGACATGCTTTGACTCTTTTAACGAAATACTATACTATGACTTTTTTATTATTCCATTGACTTACTATACTAAGACCTTTTTACCACTTTATTTGACACTTTTATCACTTTTTTCAACATTCTATACTATGACGTTTTTATCACATTTTTTAACATGCTATACTATGACTCTTCTATCACTTTATTTGACTCACTCGACTATGACTTTTTCCCACTTTATTTGACATGCTATACTATGACTCTATTATCATTTTTTTCACATACAATACTATGACTTTTTAATCACTTTCCGACATGCTATACTATGATTCTTTGCAACATACTATATACTATGACATTTTTATAACTTTTTTCATCATGCTATACTATGACTTTTATTGACATACAATACTATGATGTTTTTATCACCTTTTTTGACATGCTATACTATGACTTTTTACCACTTTATTTGACACGCTATACTATGACTCTTTTATCACTTTTTCTTACATACTATACTATGATTTTTACAACTTTTTTTGACATGCTATACTATGACTTTGTTATCACGTTTTCAACATGCTATACCATGACTCTTTACAACATACTATACTATGATGTTTTTATCACTTTTTTTGGCATACTATACTATTATTTCTTTGTCATTTTTTAACATGCTATACTATGACTTTTTTATCACTTTATTTGACTTACTAAACTTTGACGTTTTTCCCCACTTCCTTCGACATGCTATACTCTTTTATCACTTTTTCTTATATACTATACTATGATTTTTTCAACTTTATTGGACTTGCTACACTATGACGTTTTTCAACATACTATACTATGAAGTTTAAATCACTTTTTTCGACATACTATACTATGACTCTTTGCAACATACTATATACTATGAAATCTTTATAACTTTTTTCAACATGCTAGGCTATGACGTTTTTATCTCTTTTTTTGACATTCTATGCAATGACTTTATCTCTTTTTTCAACATGCTTTACTATGACTTTTTTCTACATACTATACTATGACGTTTTTGACATACTACACTATGACTCTTCAATCACTTTTTTCAACATGCCATGCTAATAATTTTATACTATGACACCAAATGACATGACATGACATTTTATACTATGACTTCTTTATCACATTTTTTTGACATTGTCAGGATTGGGGACAGAACTCAGGCGCAGACTTGAGTGGTGGAAAAAAAATCTTATTTCATTTATCTACACAGTGAGGATGAGCCGGCAGTGAGGGGTGCTGGGTCCGAAGCTGGCTGGGCTGGCAAGAGGGGTGCTGGGTCCGAAACTGGCTGGGCTGGCAGGAGGGGTGCTGGGTCCGAAACTGGCTGGGCTGGCAGGAGGGGTGCTGGGTCCGAAACTGGCTGGGCTGGCAGGACGGGTGCTGGGTCCGAAACTGGCTGGGCTGGCAGGAGGGGTGCTGGGTCCGAAACTGGCTGGGCTGGCAGGACGGGTGCTGGGTCCGAAACTGGCTGGGCTGGCAGGAGGGGTGCTGGGTCCGAAACTGGCTGGGCTGGCAGGAGGGGTGCTGGGTCCGAAACTGGCTGGGCTGGCAGGACGGGTGCTGGGTCCGAAACTGGCTGGGCTGGCAGGAGGGGTGCTGGGTCCGAAACTGGCTGGGCTGGCAGGACGGGTGCTGGGTCCGAAACTGGCTGGGCTGGCAGGAGGGGTGCTGGGTCCGAAGCTGAGGATTCTGAAGGTGGGTTATTTCTAGGACACGGAGCAGACAGGTAAATACAAGAACAGGAAACTAGACTCGGAACAAATTACAAAGGCTGGTGAAATATCAATCCAGCAGGGTGAGCAAAGTCAGAATGGTCTTTAAAGGCAGATGATGAAGCTGGATGAATAGCAGGTGTGGTTCCAGGTGTGGGGAGAATTAACAGGAAGGCATGTCCAATTCTGCGACATGCCGTCCCGGGAACAGGAACAAAGACAGAAAACCAAAACACACCAAACACACGGCAGGCTTAACAAATGAAAAAATAAAACAAAAACACCAGACTGTCACCGTGAGGAGGTCACGGCAGCCAGGGGCGTGACAGACATGTGACATTTTTATCACTTTTTTTGACAATCTACACTATGACTTTTTACCACTTATTTTCAACATGCTATACTATGACTTTTTATCACTTTCCTCGACATACTACACTATGAATTTTTATGACTTTTGATAAAAAAAATTGACATACTGTACTATGACTTTTTATCACTTTTTGACATACTATATTATGTCATCATACTATACCTTTTTTTAAACACTATACTATGTTTACTATACTATGTTATTAGACATACTATACTACAACTTTTTCTGATTTCTTCGACATACTATACTATTTTTTAATGAAATCTTGCTACATACTGTACTGTAACTTTTTTCGACATACTATACTATGACTATTTCATTTTTTTTAAAGTTTTTGACACAATATACTATACATACTATATATAGTATGTAGTATGTATAATATGTAGTTCCCCTTCGAGGGGAACGTCTCGGGTTACGTATGTAACCCTTGTTCCCCGAGATAGGGGAACGAGACACTGCGTCGGTTACGACACTATGGGAACGCCTTTAGGCATGACAGGGCTGAATGCGAATGAAAACTACTCCAATCCTATTGGTCCTAGTGAGAATGGTAGCATGTGACGGCATAACCGTAGGGGCATATAAGCACACCGGCACATAGCTCATTAGCTCTTTCTATGAAGCAAGGCACTCCAGGCGGGGCGAGGGGCGGGGAACCGACGCAGTGTCTCGTTCCCCTATCTCGGGAACAAGGGTTACATATGTAACCGAGACGTTCCCCTTCGAGGGGAACTCGAACTGCGTCGGTTACGACACTATGGGAACGAGATACCCACTAACCCGCGCCGAAACCCCGCCTGCCCTAGCGTGCAAGCAACCTGTGGGCACGACTAGGAGGAGAGCACCCGGGTGCCGGGTGCGGAGGGAAGGTCCAGACTATAGAACCGGAAGAAGGTGTGAGGAGTGGCCCAGCCAGCCGCATCACAAACCCCCAGGAGAGATGCTCCCGAGAGGAGAGCCTTAGAGGCCGCCAAGCCTCTCGTGGAGTGAGCCCGCACAGCCATAGGTGAAGGCAAACCACGCACCAGACAGGCCAGGGAGATAGTCTGAACGATCCAGTTGCAGATAGTACGGCAGGAAGCAGGGAGCCCAGCCATGGGGGGCCCGAAACACACCAGCAACTGGTCCGACGTCCACCACCGGGAGGACCGCAGAGGGAAGACACCCAGTGCTCTGACAATGCAGAGCAAACGGAGCCTCCCGTCCTCCGCCGCCACATGAGGTGGAGGATGAAACGCCTGCAGTACCATGGGCCCCATAACAGTGGGCTGCACCCGGGAATGAAGCCCGGAACGGGGCGCAGAATGGCCCTCACGTCACCCGGGGCAAACTCCAGGCACCGGGGAGTAACCGAAAGAGCCTGGAGGTCCCCCACCCTCCTCAGAGAAGTGACAGCAAGGAAGAAGGCCATCTTCCGGGGCAGGTACTAGGCCTCAGCCGACTCCATGGGCTCGAAGGGGGCCACAGCCAAAGCATCGAGAACCACTGCCAGATCCCAAGTGGGAATCCTAGGGCGAGCCGCAGGTCCCATCCTCCGGGTCCCACGGAGGAACCGTATGACCAGGGGAAGCCTCCCCAGAGACCCATCCCTCGAAGGGGCGTGGAAAGCCGAGATGGCAGCCACGGAAACCTTGAGGGTGGATGGGGAAAGGCCCGCAGAGAAGCGGTCCTGCAGAAACACCAGCACCTGAACCACCGGGCAGGTATCTGGGTCCACCATGCGTCCTCTGCACCAAGCAGAGAAGACGCCCCACTTCAGGCCATGCATCCTCCGTGTAGACGGGGCCCTGGAACCGAGGAGAGTCTCGACTGCTCCCTCCGTCAGGGCCGCCTCCAGGTACTGCGCCCCCTCAGGGGCCAGACCCACAGCTGCCACAGGGCGGGGCAAGGGTGAAGAACCCGGCCTCCTGCCTGGGACAGCAGGTCCCTCCCCAGAGGGACATGCCATGGCGGACCGTCCAGGAGCGCCATCAGGACCTCGGACCTGATGGCGGATACCCTCTCAACGGACCCACTCCAGGAAAAGCTCACAGACGCGGCCACGGCCACTTCCGCACCACGGCGTCCAGCCGTAGCGGGGCCGTGGGCGTCAGGGGGGACCATAGAGGACAGCGCGTAGTCTCCTGAGACGCAACAAGTCCACGTCTACAGGTCCAAACCTTCCGCACAAGGACTCCACCACCTCGGGGTGGAGCCGCCATTCCCCGGGCCTCAGCCCCTGTCTCGACAGCAGGTCCGCACCCAGATCCTGAAGCCCAGGGAGAACACCGCCCTGAGAGAGAGCAGTCTCCGCAGGGACCACAGGAGGATCCGAGGCGCCAGTCTGCAAAGAAGGCGCAAGCACAGACCCCCCTGATGAGTTACCACAGGCGTAATATCGGACCAGACAAGCACGTGGTGACCCAGGAGTGCAGGCAGGAAGCTCCTCAGAGCCCGGAACACGGCCAGCATCTCGAGGCAATTGAGGTGCCACGACGAGTGATGGTCCTGCCAAACACCCCTCGCAGAGCGGTCGTCCATGACCGCGCCCCACCCGGTGAGGGAAGCGCTTCCGTTGAAACAAAACATGGCGACAGGGCGCCCCCATCGCGGGTCCTAGGGACAGGAACCAAGGCTTCGCCCACACCGATAGGGCATGAAGACATTTGTGCGTAACCCATATCAGGCGGAACGGGTTTCCCCTCGGGAAGAACCCCTTGGATGCCAGCCACCACTGCAGGGCCCTCATGTGCAGAAGACCAGAAGGTATCATGCTGGAAGCAGCTGCCATGAGGCCCAACCCCCTTCGGAAGCGTTCAACTGTGATGGCGCGGCCCAGCCTCACACTCCACACCGTGGCCAGAACGGACTCGACACGAGCCGGAGACGGATGTGCCAGCATCGTCAACAAGTCCCACACCACCCCTAAGAACACAGTCCTTTGGGCGGGTGCCAGCACACTTGTCACCTCGTTGAGCCTCAGCCCCAACGAAGAAGACGAGCGAGGACGACATCTCGATGCCGAACCGCCATCCCCCGAGACTGAGCCAGGATGAGCCAGTGGTCGATGTAATACAGGACCCGGATGCCCTGGAGCCACAAAGGGGCCAGTGCCGCATCCATACACTTGGTGAAAGTGCGAGGAGAGTGCCAGGCCAAAGGAAAGGACGAACGGAGACGCGAAAGCACGTGTCCCACAGATCTATGGCGGCAATCCAGTCCCTGGACTGGATGTGACACGAGGACGGGGATGGTGAGCATCCAGAACCTGTTTCTCCTCAGAGACCGGTTCAGAACCCGCAGATCCAGGATAGGGCGCAGGCCCCCGTCCGTCTCGGGAACGATGAAGCACCGGTTGTAGAAACCGGACCCGCTGGCCAGTGGGGGAACGAGCACCTTCGGCCCCCTTCTCCAGCAGCGAGCGCACTTCCTGTCCCGGCACCAGGCCCTGGCCCGGGCACACCACAGTCCGGACCACCCCAACGAAGCTGGGGGAGGCGGACCCGGGAACCGCAGCCTGTACCCTCCAACAACGGTGCGCAGAACCCACGGGGAAATGTTCACCAAGCCCCGCCAAGCCTCTGCAAAATCTGCCAGCGGAAGCAACCCCTCAGGGCTGGAAGCCGGTGCGTCGCGCCGATCTTGGACGAACCCCTGAAGCGGGCCGCCAGGAAAACCCGCCGATGATCCGCAGTCCGGGAGCATAACCTCCCAGCCATGGCCAGCGCGTCGCGAGCGCCAGGGCGGCGGGACAACAACGCTAGCGGCCATCCAGGAGGGGACCACAGTCGGCCTCCGGGGCAAAACACACAGCCCCTTGCCTTGACCGGACGACGGCTCTCAAGCCCGACCTGCCGGGAGCCAAACCTCCAGCCCACTGCCACCCCATGGGGTACGCAGAGTGGAGAAGGTCCGGCGGCGGCCAGCGCGTCCCGAGCGCCACGGCGGCGGGACAACAGCGCTAGCAGCCGTCCTGGAGGGGACCTCAGTCGGCCTCCGGGGGAAAAACACACAGCCTCATGGCCTTGCCCCGCTGTGACTGGACGACGGCTCGCAGGCCCAACCTGCTGGGGAGGGGAGCGCGGGAGAGTTGGCCTGCGTCCCAAGCCGCTCGAGGGGACCACAAGAAGCCACACACTGCCCCTGGCCCCGCCGGTGGGAGCCGGTATTGCGCAACTCCCCCATCTCCTCCTCAGAGGTGCTCCCACTCAGGTCCATCTCCAGCAGCAGGTCCGCCTGGCAGGCTCGAAAAACCGCCAAGGTGTGCAGGCTCTCTCCAGCCTGGCCCGCCGCCAGATAAGCTGTACCCACCAGCGTGTAAGTCACCCGACACGGGCCGGCCGGCAGAAAGATGATGTCAGCTGAGGAGAGAGGTAACCCGCCAGAGCGGCCTCAACCCGCGGCATCGTCCCCGTAGCCGCGGTCCCTGATCCCCACCACATTGCTATACTCCAGCAGCTGGGGAGTAGAAAGCCAGGCGGAGAAAGGCTTATACCAAGACTTACACAAATCATTGTGCAAGTCCGGAAAAAAATGGCAAGGATCGGCGCGGGGGAGCAGAGCGGCTCCGCAGGAAGCAATCATCCAGTCTGCCACTGGTGTTAAGCTCCCTGACAGCCTGTGGCCAATCCAGACCGAGTTTAGCCACAGCTCGCGTCACCACTTCCAGCAGCTCATCATAAGCCGGCGCTCTCGGCGCTCTTCTGATGACGTCGGCCCGATACCCGGAAGTCCCCTCCCACCTCCCCAATGCACGCTGAGCTCCTCAGAGCCAGGGAGCAACCGCTTCGTCGGTCAGCGTCCCCAAACAGAAGAAGCCGAGAAGCCGGCCCTCGAACGGGGCCTAGGGGAGACGGAATCGGCAGACGAAGGACGAGACGGGGAATGAGCCGTCTCGGAATCCTCCAGCAGACCTCGCTGCGATCCCCATGACCGGGACCGCAAGCCGTCTCAGCGACCGCGGGGCCCGAGCCACGGGGAGAGCGTATCTGGCCGTCCGCGGAAAAGAGGTCCATGCGGGACCTCAGTACCCGCACGGGCAGGGCCTCGCAATGGACACAAACAGCCCCCCCCTTTGTCTTTTTTTTAACTTACTATAATGTAACTTTTTCATGATTTCTTTCTACTATACTATTCTTTTCAACACATTGTTCTATTTTTCAACAGATTATACATGACTTTTGATAACTTCTTTTTAATTACTTTTTCTGACTTTTCCAACATACATTCCAAGATTCTTTTGACATACTATAATATGAACTTTTACATTAAGTTGACATTTTTATCCAAAGCGACTTGGTCACACGCCTCTGGAGCAGGAGTTAAGTGTCTTGCTCAGGGACAAATTGGTTGATGTATCACAAAGGGAACTGAACTTATATTTCCCACACCAAAGGCATGTGTCATACCCACTGCACCATCACCACCACCCGATATACTATACTATGACCATTTCTATATATTCTACAACTTTTTTTAACACAAAATATGGCTTCTCATGACTTTTTTCACCATACTTTAACAATTTTTTACAACACACTATATAGTACGCCTTTTTATTACTTTTTTACAACGTACTAGACTATGACTTTTTTGACAAGCGCTGCGGTGGGGGGTCTGGCTAGTCCACATAGCATTCGGGGATAGGGGAAAAATGTGCTCTGGCTTATATGCATTGTTTTAAACTAATCACAATCGTCTTGCTCGAACGGCGCAAAGGGCCTCTGCAAAATAGCCACTTGTTGTGGTGGAACATGTGTTTGTTCAAAAGTAGTTTTATAGTCTAGCTAGCTGTCTTGATTTACCCTGCAGAGATCTGAGGAGTAAACCATAATCCTAATAAATCAACCAAAGTTTAAATGGTCAGGCGGCAACTGAACAATACCGGAAGTGGAATGTCGTTGATATAGATTAATATCCCCCGACTCTCACCGGACTCCTGAGACTTTTGCCCCTGTACCCCAGCTCTCTCCCTTGATTTTACCCCCAACCTTTTCTGATCCTCCTCTCTTGCCCCCATTCCTTATACATATACAGTGCAAAGGGCACTCGAAGGAGTATCAACTGTACCTTTCAAAGGGATGATACAAAAAGTGCATCATACATATCTGAAAAAGCACACACAACTCTCACATTATAGTGCAGTAATAATAAAATGCCTTAATGCCTTTATTATATATGCAAATTAAATATGCTGTGCATTTTTTTAGAAGATGAATGATTATTCCACACATGCTTGCATGCCTACACACCACATACACATGCGCACAAAAAAATAATAAAAAGAAGATAAAATATGATAAGTAATAAGAAGAAGTGGCATTTATTACCTTGGGTCAACTTCTATTTACAGTTCATGAATATATTATTGCATGCCCTCATTTACAGTATGTAAATTATGAATCCAGTTTTAGTCCTGTGGAGTGTTGATGTTGAGGTGGGTGTTGGATTCTGTGGAGTTCAGTTCCGATTCATTTATTTGTCGTAGTTCTTTGTGCACTTACAAACATAAAGAAAATATAAAGAAAAATGTTCTCCACCAGTCACTTGCAGTGCAACAAGAAATGACAACAGCCATACAGAAGTATGTAAGGATACAGAGACTAAAATATACAAAACCAGATAAAAAACACATTTAAAAACAGTTAAAACAGTGGACAGTACAGTGTGTTAAAGTGGGAAAAATCCTTTTTGTATTTCCAAATTTGTTGAGCTTTATACTTTCCACAAAATGGCAGCAGCAGGAGTACTATTGGGGTTTGACATATTCCTTGGATAGAGACTGGTCTAACTCCTTTTTCCACAGCCTCTGTGGTCCTAATTCAACCTGAACATTTTACTTTTACAGCGCTGCTATAGTCCTGCCCATCATCTGGACAAAGACTATGTTGCTAATCCCTCTTAACGGTTTATTGGCTCCTGCCACAAACCTTCACAGTTGCAAGCTGTTTATAGAGTTTATGTGTCATCTGGGCGACTTGCAAACAGCTGGAGTCACTCCAGGCTCAGTGGTGACCTCGGATGGCACTCTGCCAGAGCCACAGCTTGCCTGTGTTTTGTCCCAGATGTGAAAGGCGCTAAGACTGAGTACATCAGGTCTGCCACGGCTCCCTGCACAGCACAGTGAAAGTGAAACCTCTTATTTATTACAAATACTGCAAGCATTTACTGCACATTTTTTTGATGTCGGGTTTCTATAGTCACATAATGCCTTTGGGATTTAACAGGTTATCACGCTGCTGCAATGTGTTCCTTTAGTTTCCTTTTCTATGGCATTCATATTACCATAAAGTAGCCTCTGAGTACGCTGTAACTGTTTTATTGTGTAATCTATTTTCTAGCTATATTACTCCATCCCTATCAGCTAAATTCCAGCCTGCAGTTTTTACAGTTTCTTGTTACAAAAATCACACTCTCTTGTCTTCTACTGTTTGTATTGTTTCAGTTCAGTCAGTATTACCACACACAGGGATACTTTTTTGTAAACTATAAGACTCCATTCATCTGGCATCTGGCAGGTCTTTGACACCTTCTTCTTTACACAGCAGCATAAGGCAGTGGTTTCCAGCCTGTGGGCTTGGGACAAGGATTGTCTGAGGGGTTGCATGATGATTAAAAATATAAAATAAATTATATTTCTGCTTCATACAATTATGTATAGTCTGTTTGCAGTTTTTCTGGTGAAATATTGAGTTGTTTAACCTCCTCCGCTCTCTAAAATACAGTCTTTGTTGCAGTGCTCACAACTTAGACATATGAAACTGTGGAGAAGGTCTTTGCAAGTTGACTTGCTTTGTATTAAAAGGTCACAAGCCAAAAGGTTTGGGAACCACTGACAAAAGTATAAAGTGGTGTGAGATTAAAGTTGCCAGTCTCAAACTCTTGAACTTGTCGGCAGACATGATCCACTTCAGCCATCTTTAAAGTTACAGCTACTTGCGTCATCAGCGAGTTCAGCTGCCGATGAGAGCTCTTCTCAGATATGACAGCATATAAGCAAAGTGATGACAACACAAGGACCCGGGGAGTGCTACATTAGTGATGAGAGAGCCAGCAAATCTTAAAGAAAACAAATAAATTACTACATCAAACTTCAATTTCAGAAGAAACGCCGCAGTTTATTTTCTTTTAATAAAAACAGTTATTGTTTCGCTTTGGTAAATTGTATCTATTATCTATTTAGTTATTTATTCATTGATTTAATGACATACGGATTTGTAAATTCTGATATAATCTCTTTGTATTACTTAATGAATTCACTGTTCAAAATGTGCTTTATTGTTCAATTAATTCTTTAGTTTATGAGCAAGATATGCAAGCTTTTACAGGTGCGGCATAACTTGAGAGCTTTAGGGTAGATCTAGTGTCCACTGAACTCATAACCAGAACAGATTGAGGTTTAGTGCCTTGCTCAAAGGTATTTACAGAGTACACAGCAGTTGCAAAAAGTGTTGGAAAGGCTTTTAAGATTTCTTCAGTCCAGAAGCAACCTTCTCCGGGGTTCATTTCCTTACAAAAAAATGATTTAGCTTTGAAGTGAATATGTTATTTTGACTCTGCAAACTACAATCACCTCTGTAACTCCTCCACCTCCAATCTCCACCCTGCCTTCAGTGCAAGGCCATGCTCAGTGGAGTAGCAGATTGAGTGGGAGCCAATGTTAATGTAATCTCCTCTGTTTAATTAGAGTGAGCGTTGTGGGCAGCTAAACCAAACCACATTACCCACCATCTGGTGGGGAGCAGCTCTGCTCTTATACCCACCCTCGCTATCATTAGCCTCTACAAGACAAGACACAAACACATACATGACAGCTATTTATTCATCCTGCCACTTTCAATACAGACACAACTGCATACCATTTAGCCGCTATGATAAGGCAACACTCATGCTTAGACCTGTCATAAATGTGTTGTTGTGTAATTATAACATGCTGCACACGGAAACTTCCAAATTAAAATTGTCAAAGCCTATAACAGTCACAATCTGTCCAACACGGGTACTTTTCTGCTCCCCTTCTTAATTAAGAGGGTCCTCCAGCAGTGACCTTCGACATATTGAAGAAGGAAAATGTCTACATGAGCAACTCATCGTCTAGCCATAATTTTGATGAACATGGTTTTTGGTGAATATTCACACAAAAATAAATCCAGCTATTACTTAGACTAGGCCTCACAATGATTTGTTATAAAATCCTGATCTCGATTCACCCTGTTCACAATTTAATTTTGAAATGAATTTGATTTCAAAACAAACAAAAAAACTCTCTCTCAACCGTGTGAGTCGACTGACTTCTAAAAGGTTTGTCATGTTACTCGAACCAAAGTAGAAAACAGCTGTTGATGTCTGTCTTCTTCCGTCTGTTGGCTGTTTAGGTTTCTCTCCTGGAACACGTCAAACACATTCTGGACTTACTGCTGCGTCTTGTGTTGACTGCTTACATATGTAATATATCTAATATATCATATTACATATCTGTGCTCATCATCATATGCACACTGTTTGTACTGGTGTTATTGTTGAATACATTGTGAATATATAAAACTGTATGATGTTTTTGTTGAGTTATTATTAGACTATTACATTATTAATACTATTTCTAACCTTTTCAAATGCCCCAACAAATAACCCATTTTACAAAAAGACTAATACTAATAAACTAAAACTAAGCATTTCAAAAAATAAAAAATAAACTAGCAAACCCACTTTTAAAACTAAACTGAATTTTAAAACAAAAAGTCAAAATGAAATAAAAATAAAAACTAATGAAAAATGCAATAACAACTATAACAACCTTGGTTTGTAAATGTGCTGTATTTTATATAGCGCTTTTCTAGTCTGAACGACTACTCAAAGCGCTTTTACATAGTACAGGAACCATTCACCATTCACACACATTCACACACTGTGGCCGAGGCTGCCGTACAAGGTGCCATCTGCTCATCAGATAAACATGCACACACATTCACACTCCGATGACACAGCATCGGGGGCAACTCGGGGTTCAGCGTCTTGCCCAAGGACACTTCGACATGGGACTGCAGGGCTGGGGATTGAACCACCAAACTTCCAATTGGCAGGCAACCGCTCTACCGCTGAGCCACATTGGTACTGACAATTTGTTTTGTGTGTCATGGTCATATAAAACTGTGACAGAATTCTAAGCAAAAAAATCGTGATTGGTATTTTTCCCTGAATCGTGCAGTTCTAACTGAGACTTGGCTGCATGGTTACCCTGAGCACATCCTCCATGGAGTCTTCAAGTGTACCACAAGAGGGCAGTATGCTACCACAGCTGGCATCCACACCAAACTGCAGGGCTCGAGCTCAGAGGATTTACTGCTCCAGAGAAGGCAGAGCTCAGTGGCAGCCAGCAGAGCAAGTCAATTACTGAAGCACAGAGGTGTGTGTGTGGATTGAAGGGGGGCATAGATTACTGGTCTCTATCCTGCATCATGACATGGCAGCTTACAGTGGGCTTCCCTTCTTGAACAAATGATTCACAGCACAAATGCAGAGCCAACAACCTCAGCCAATGGTTTGGCAAAGTTAAAGGTCTATTCCTACAGTACAGTATATTTCCATAATAGAATAAGCATAAAATAAGCATTTCACCCACAGCTGTATGGTTGGGACATGTCAGACACTGAAGGATTCAATCTGAACACACAATGGTATGATACACATTATTATCTGAGGATATCATGAGCATATTTATTTACATCACATAAAAATGTTCATGGCAAATAAACGTCCATAAATCCATTCAGAAATCTTAGAAAAAAGATGTTGCTCATAGTTCCAGAACTTGCCTGAGAATCACCTCGTTTTTAAGTTTTCTTCAGTGTCAAAGTATTCTAGTAATAGTTGTTTTTACATTCATGGATTCAATGCAAAACAGGAGCTACAAATTGCTAATTCTGCATATTTTTAATTGTGCTAATTTGCCAAAAAGGTAACAAATTAAGTATATCAAAGGAATTTATATTGCCCAAAGCATCATGTGGAGCACACCCCTGAGCTAAAGCATTGCACTATATTGCACTATATTCAACCAGGAAGTTTTATCCCGTACAAACTAGCAGTTTGGTTACTAATTACAATTCTGCAATTCCATCTCAAATCTTTCAGTGAAATAATTTTCATTTTGTGTAAAAAATAAAGACCTACTGTATTTATTGCTCGGTTTACAATAATTACTGATGCAATGTAACAGCATCACAAAACATTAGCAACTTCAATTCATCACTTTCATCACTATTTAATTAGATCTATCAATTGTTTCTGATCATTTTCAGCTTTTTACTTTAAATGTTGATGATGGGTGAAGGTTTTAACAATAATCATTTGAATATATTTATTAACAGTGTTAAAGTAATAGTTCAACATATAGGGTTATAGGCTTGTTTTCTTTCTTACAGAGAGTTAGTTAATCTGTGTGTTAAATATGAAGCCGCTCACTAACAAACACTCCCCATAAAAACACAAATTTGTCATTTACACTTGTGTTAATGTACGGACTAAACAAAGGAGATTTAACATGTTAAGTAGTGAGATTCAGAGGTGTTCAAGTGGATTTTGTTACATGTGGATGGACAGAGCCAGGAAACCATCAAATATGAGACTGCTATCAATCTTGATACAGCAAGAAAGAGAAAGTATTTCCCAAAATGTCAAACTATTCCTTCAAATAAGATTTAGTTTAAAATCAATCCAGATATACCCATTTGAAACATGACGGCTGGTTTTATTTGAACTTGTGCGTTAGGGCTGGGGTCCTATGTTAGACCACAAAACGTCTTGTCCCTGTGTCAAGTTGTTCTTGTTTTCTGTTAGTTTTCCTGTTTTATTTTTACTTTTCTGTTCTCCCTTGTGTCTTGTTTTAATTCCTGTTGTATATATTTCCCCGCCTGGGTGATTACCTGTCCCTGCCCTAATGTGTTATACCTGTGTCTCATTGTCTCCCCTGTCTTGTGTTTGTAAGTTCTGTCTTTCCTTTCCCCAGTGCGAGACCGTCTGTTTCCCGTGTCTCCAGCTTTTGAGCGGTTTTCCCCTGTGTTCCTGTATTCCTGAGTTTTTGACTACCTTGGATTTTGACCCCTGCCTATTTCCCGGATTTTCCCTCTGCCTGCCGATACTGGACACTGTTGCTGAGTTTGCTTACTTGCTGAATAAACCATTGTATTTTACCTTTTCTGAGTCTTGCATTCTCTGTGTGCGTGATACATTTGGATTGTGCTTCCTGTGCCCTGCAACTTTGGAAACTCCAACCGCGCCTCTGCCGAGAGGTCACAACATGAATGTATTAAGCATTAAAGACACAACACTCCTAACAGCCCACACACATAAATGAGTTTGTTTTAAAAGGCTTGTTTTGTTAAAAGGCTATTAAGGCAAACTGAACTGAAAAACCTTGAAAATAAGCTTTCCTCTGTTCTGCTCAGTTGGAAGCTACTGTGGGATTTGTGAACGGGGACTGTGAGACCGCATCTGATGTTCAAGGTTTGGACACTGAGAGAAACACGCATACTAATGGCTGAGATACGAGTGGGGCTGATCAAATCTCACTACGCCAAACAGATGAGAGTGCTTCCCCCTCTGAGCAGAGAAATAGATGCAGCTCCAAACTGGACTCCAGCCAGCTTTTTCACAGTGGACTGTGGTACCTGAATAAATGAATGAATAAAGCCCACACTAGGGCATCTGTGACAGACAGACTGTTGTTGTCGTCGTTGGAGGTATTTACTCATGAAATTTAAATTTATGATCAAAGTTCATCTCTTGTGTCAGTGTTTTGCGTCAGATACTCATTAAGATGTTTACTTAATAGTGTACTGGCCTAGATCATTTTTTGGATTATTATATAGATTATTCATTTACAAAATGGATGAAAATGTCTTTATTCAACGTCAAATGATTTCTAATAAAGTGAATAGCAGCTCTGTCTGAGAAACGAAACTTCACCTGAAAAGGGAGACATCAAATCTTTGTGAAAATGACCAAATAGCAGCTACTGTATGTTCTCCTTGCTCCTCTGTGTGCCTCTGCAGGAGAAGAATTAAGCGCAGTGCTAATATTATCAAACATTATTAACCTCACAACCCTACTGATATGAGTTTCAGCTGTTGCTCCATCACATGCTATTCACACCACTGCTGCAATGCTCATTACTCCGTGTTTGATTTCCAAATAACTCCATTTGACACCTGTTAGATGAGCAAAATAGATCTGAGCCTTTTCTTGGATTTGGCCTCGAAAGTTGGACGAGGAGGAATTTTCTTTCTGGCAGTTGTTCCTGTCACCTGGACTCTGACTAATCCCACACCACACATATGAAATGGGAGATACATAAACAACCTTTGTATCAAATTAGTCATTTCTTTTCAATAAAAAAATGATTTCATCTGAGGTGACACAAAACGTCAGGCTTTGATCTGCCTCAAAAGATCTTCTCACCATTTTCAAAGAGCACATCTCAGTTATTAATTATTCTTAGAATTAAATATCCCTTTTTGAAGCCACTCAAGCCACCTTTTCTACTGTACTTAAAACAAAGATGGTATTTGAAATACTGAAAATATATTGATATAGACAGTCTGACTGTGAGCTGGTTAACAGGGTGAGGAGAGAAGAGAAAGTCTCATCTGTCAGCGGGCAGACAGAACAGACTTCATTTTGTTCCTGAGTGTTGAGAGACGATAGCTTTGGATTCCAAATGAAGGGGATTGACATGATATGAGACTTTTCAACAATCTGCAATAATGACCTTTTCTCCGAACCTATAGACTGTCAGGTAATAACATGTCTCAGGTGGAAATGGGCAATCTTTTGGCACAGGTAAAAAGTGTTACCTAGCAACACCCGGTGTCCTATCAATAGTCAGCTTGGAGGTATCTCTGGAGATGCTCCCCCCTACAAAGACCTGGTTCAGTTTGCTTCAACAGGCCCCATGACCCCCCTGGACAAACAACAGCTTCATTCTCTGCACCACTGCTGACCTCATTGTCTCTTTGTGAAGGGAAAGTCCAGAGTTGCATTCTGTTAAATGGCAAATGGTGCATCAACTGCGAGCGGGACGGACCTTTCTACCTCCAGCACAGGCCTACAGATGAGCACGGACACCGCTGCTTTATCCTCAGGACTGTACGCGAGGAAAACATGGTAAGAAAGGGAGACTAAATATTCACTACACCTTGCTCCATCTGTCTAATGTATGCAGTGCCGAGTCAACAACATGTTTATCACATTGTCACCTGCATCATCACAACATACAGAAACAGCTGTAGTTTACAGATGTAGCGTTCATTTCAAACTCGTTTCTGTCACATTTACTTGTGTGTTTTTGTATGTACTGTATATATAATTCACATGCACCATAATATGACCTATGATGCACAACTGTACTGAGTTTCTAAAGTACTTCTTGTACTATATGCAACTCATGCTAAATCCAAATCCAAAATTACATGTTTAGCTACACTCAAGTGCTACAGTGAGCAGATGGTGTAGCATTTATTTAGATGGATTTCGTTCTGTAATTGTATAATATCAAGTCAGCATCTCACAGATTTTTAGATTGACTGTAATACTCTCAATATGCTGCTTATAGAAACAGCTGCTCCTCGGAGAGTAAGCACAACAAAAACACACACTCCAAAGTGATTAAACATTTCTGAAATAAAGTACAGGAAATGTTTTAACCTCAAATGGAAAATTGTTTTACAATACGTAGAACATACACGCCAATGCTCCAACTTT
The DNA here is from genome assembly GCA_026937815.1 of Etheostoma perlongum. NCBI lineage: Eukaryota > Metazoa > Chordata > Actinopteri > Perciformes > Percidae > Etheostoma > Etheostoma perlongum. The sequence goes on from CM049373.1 coordinate 3,265,833, forward strand.
CTCATTATACCTTGCAAACTGAGGAGATTTATGACACAAACACACCTGTGCACATCTATATCTCTGACTCCATACATCTGGTCTGGTAGTAGTGGTTAAGCTCTAGGAATATAGTGCTCCTAGTTAAATCTGACAGAGCCTGACAGGTGCACTGTTGTTATGGAGCAGATGGTCAACAGGTTGTTTTTTTGCAAATGAGCAAACTTGCCAAAATTCAAACAAAACAAGCTGTAAATGAGGTCTGACGTGCAAACTCTACTTCTTATAGAGTCCTGATGGAGACACATTATCAGTGATTGAGAACCCGGCAGCTGTCAGTCACTCTTTTCATTCAGATAAAACAGCAGAAGTCGCGGGGACCAAGGGAGAGCAGGGTTGGTTAAAAGGGACTCACTCTACGACTCACGGTAAGCTCCAGTGGTGCACCACCACCAGCCGCTGGGCATCAGACTACATGAGCAATCCTCCGTCAACAGTGCAGAAAACAACTAAAGTGGTTAAAACATGCTACCCTAAATATAAAGAACTTTAGACTTTGCCCTGAATCAAATCACCTACAGTTCAGTAATAAGCAAAGCAGGGCTTTTTTATATAAAAATGTCACAGTATAGATTTCCATTATGTTGTGCATGTACAGAACGTAGCTTAATACTGTCTGCCTCTGTACTATATATGCAACAGTTGACATTTAATTATTCTCAGCTCATATCTGGGATCAGGGCGCATTAACTCCAGTCTTAATTGTTGCTTTAGCTCACAGGCTGGTGAGGCTACTGGCAGTGGTGTGTGCAGTTGGACTCCTGGGAGGCTTAGCTGTAGGTGTCTGGTTTCTAGGTGAGTCATTGTGTTGAAACAGAATCAGTAAATTAGCTTAACTGTAACCAGGAGCTGTTCTTCATCTACTCAAGATTCTGTATATTTTCAGGTCATAGCCAAGCCTGACAGATACTGGATTTTTGACGGCAATATAATCAACATTTGAAAAGTTAAAAAATTGTAATATAGGGCTACAACTAGGGCTGGGCGATATGGAAAAAAATCAAATATCCCAATATTTTTGACCAAATACCTCAATATTGATACCGCAACAATATTGTAGTGTTCACTATTGGTGCTTTCACAAAATATTTACACAATGAGATTTTTGATAAATAATCGTCAGTAATGTGGATACAATGACTAAGTGGGTAAAGGCAAATAATAGAACAGTTACAACAGTCTGGTAAGTTCAGATGAATGACATCACTTTACTGTAATGCAGCCTTTAAAACCAGGAAAAGACAACACTTATGTCATATTATGATATCCAAAATCTAAGACGATATCTAGTCTCATATCACGATATCAATATAATAGTGATATATTGCCCAGCTCTAGCTGAAACTAACAATTACTGTCATTATTGATTGCTTGTTTATCTAATCAGCAGTCCAAAACAGAAAAGATATTTAATCTATCTTCATTTACAACAATGGAAAGCAGCCCATTCTCCTATTTAAAAAAAGGAATTATGTAGAGTATTGTTTTAGTGAGATGTTTTTTTCTATTCCGCTGAACTCCTAGATATGAAAGTATTTAATGACATCCTTTGCTCTAGACAGACTGTTCTGGGTACTGCAGAAGGTCTGGTAACATTTAGTAGAAATAAACACATGGCTGATTAAAAGGCTGATCAAGTACATCTTTATCTACAGTTAAACTTCTGCTGAGGCCTTCCGATTCCCAAAGTCCAGTGGGACTTGGGGACACAAAGGAGACGCCTTTCTGCAATGTGACAGAAGACATTTCCATCTCTGACCCCAGAAAAGGTCTGTGTTTCGTTCTTTTTTTAACATTTGTTGGAAAGCATTTGTTTTACTAATTTATGAATTGACAAACAGTGCAGGATTGTGTGGTTGCTTATTGTTATGCGACTCATCCTACTGGGTTATGGTTCATCTTTGAAGTGTTTTTTAGTTGAACAGTAGCAAAATTAGCATTCCAAAGTTGCTTCTTGTTGCCTTTTGTTCACTGTTAAGAGATGCCCATTGAGTGACAGGACAACACCACACATAATGATCTGTTTGTATTGACTACATTGGCATAGATGCTTGTGTTTTTCCTAATCATTTCCCACTTACAGAAGATGCTCTTTTCATTACTGTTGACTGAGAGCTTGTCTCTGGAGAGATTTTCAATCAATCAGGTTCAGTGTTTTACAGGATCAGCCCAGACAACTCCCTCCTGGAGATCCAGCTGGGGAAGCTGCCCACCTGGCTACCAGTGTGCTATGAGAGGTGGAACTCTTCACTGGGAACGCTGGTCTGCAGACAGCTTGGTTATCTGAGGTTTGCACTGATTGAAACTGGAGCACCCACTCACTTACTTAGTTTTGTCTTAGCCTGCTTTGCTAAGGTTGAAAGCTTTGCTTATTTATGATTTTCTAATACCTTATTTGCATTCTTGCTTCACATGTTATAAGTCTGAATTATCTTAACACTTACTCCCACCTATTTTGCATATGTTCTCTTACCAGACTGACCAAGCATAAAGGAGTGAAACTAACTGACATTGGGCCAAACCATACTGACGGCTTTATACAAATTACCTCAGAACACAAGAGCAATCTGGAAAATATGTGGCAATTCAGGTAAGGCCATGTATCCGAGGACATCCTACTCGTAATGATGCAGAGAAAATTGTGGAATCAAACACATTAATTATTCATCATTAATTACACAATTTATTTCCATTTAGGGGGAACTGTATCACAGGGAAGGTTATCGCTTTGCAATGTTTTGGTGAGCAAATTAAACTTAACTTTTTTGTTTGACTTTGCATCTAACACCAAGCCCTTTAATTTCTTAATAATACTTCACAAAAAAAGCTGGAGACAGCGTGAATGATGCAGCAGTCCACCACTTTTTTTGATGAATGGATCTCTGTGTAGAGTGTGGGACACGAGCGAAGCTGCCCAGGATAATCGGGGGGGTCGAGGCCACGCCGGGCAGGTGGCCCTGGCAGGTCAGCCTCTACTACAGCAACCGTCACACCTGCGGAGGCTCTATCATCACCAGTCAATGGGTAGTCACAGCTGCGCATTGTGTTCACAAGTAAGACAGCTGACCTTACCAACACTGAAAGGTCCGGGACGACAAAATCAAAGGAGAATAATCCGACATTAACAGCTGCACCAAACTGGACACATTCTCTCTTATCAGTATCTGCCTCCTCTTTTTTTTTCCCCTCAAATGTCAGCTACAGGCAACCTCAGGTATCCAGCTGGGTGGTCTACGCCGGTATTGTCACCCGCACCTCGGCTAAAATGGCTCAGCACACAGGTTACGCTGTGGAGAAGATCATTTACAACAAGAACTATAACCACAGGAGCCACGACAGTGATATAGCCCTGATGAAACTGCGGACGCCGCTGAATTTCTCAGGTTAGTCTGGGAGGCTCTTTGTAAGCTTTTCACACAAGAGAGAAGGTAGCACTTAAAAAACACAACAAAATGCTAATACTATGGTCTCAGTTCACTGTTTTATGTTTTCAGCAAACAAGCCTCCATCAGACCACCACAAACATGGTATCTTCCTTTTTTTTTTAAGAGGAAGAACAAGCAATGGTCTAACTTCTGTCACCATAATGAACAATGATATACACTTTTAATCAAGCGGATACAAACATATGTTGCACCACAACAGTACATTCCTCTCTGTAACCACAATATTTCAAATGTGGGCATACAACCTCAACAAACTTTAAAGACCCCCCCCCATGTTTTAAGACATATAGAATAATAATTTAGTAATAATTTGTGTACAGAAAATCCAATTACCTTTTATAAAAACCTTTCTAAATTGTTTTTACGCTTTGTCACTCATTGAAAAAAATCCGTCAGTGAAGTATCCATGAATACTATTTTTTCATTTCAAAACGTTTAACTACAGCACGCAAGATGTCCTCTACTTCATTGAAAAGTCGATGTGCACTGGTGGTTTCAACTTTTCACATCCCATTTCTGTAAATTGCATATTGGACCACGGATCGCCTTCCGTGTCATAAAATCCTGCTTGTTCGAACATGTTTTAAACCGAGTTTTAAGGTGAGCACAGAGAAACATTTCCACCTCAGCAGATAAATGTGAAAACAACCTTCTAGTGTGAAACTATGCACATTCATCAATTTGGACAACCAAGTGAAGTAACAACGAGCAAAACACATTTTTGAGTGAACACATTCACAGTACAAGGTAAACTTGAGGAAGCCCATTACAAGACAAAACGCAGACAGGAGGAAAACATGTGTGTACATATGTGTACGTTTTCTCAAACAGCGTAGACAAAAAGGCTTAATACTATTAAATAAATGATCTGATGGGGAAAAAATTAACTTCAACCAAGTTATCATGTTCCAACCTGTCAGAATTTGTATGTACATTTCCCCTTTAACTAGATACAATTAGGCCCGTCTGCTTGCCTCAGTACGACTATGATCTCCCAGGAGGTACACAGTGCTGGATCTCTGGATGGGGATACACACAGGCTGATGGTGGTAAGACCCTGTACCCTGCTGTACTGCTCTCAAACTAATTTACATCTACTGCAGGTCTAATTCACACATGATGACAGTGTGCCAAATGTATTCACAGAGCAGCATTAAATGTGTGTTTTCTTGCTCAGTGCACTCACCTGACACCCTGAAAGAGGCGCCAGTTCCCATAATAAGCACAAAGAAGTGTAACAGCTCCTGCATGTACAATGGAGAGATCACGCCACGGATGCTTTGTGCCGGATACACAGAGGGAAAAGTGGATGCCTGTCAGGTCAGATCTGACTTCTGAACACTATCTTGCAGAGGCTTTTTAAAGATTCATCCTCTCTTGTGTGATTTGTTTATGGTGTAACACTGGGGTAATGAAGGCAGGCTGAGTCTATATTGAACAGAGTTTGTGTCTATCTCACCAGGGGGACAGTGGGGGTCCTTTGGTTTGCCAGGATGAAAATGTGTGGAGGCTGGTGGGGGTTGTCAGCTGGGGGACAGGCTGTGCTGAGCCCAACCATCCTGGAGTTTACACCAAAGTGGCTGAATTCTTGGGATGGATCTACGACATGATTGAAACAGAGTTCTCTTAGAAATTCTGTGGTACAAAGTATTCGTACAGTATAGAGGTACAGCTTTATTTGAATATTTCCATTTTAAGCTACTTTATACTTCTACTACAGAACATTTAAGGAGGAAAATATTGTAAAAAAAAATTCCATTACTCCATTACACTCTGTAGATGAAGATAAAAATATGATCAAATATGATCATCTTATGTAATATGATGCAGTAGGCTAGAGTACTCAACACAGTATGTGAAGTACTTCAAATCAACTTTGCCTTTTGTAACATTAAAGTGCAGCTTACACAGTAATAATAAAGACAATCACCTCCGGGTTTATTTTGATGCTGATGAATTCATTTAACTTTTGATTTGAATGCTGGATTTGTAATTATAATGGAGTATTTTACATTGCTACTTCACTGCAGAAATATCAGAGAGCCCTGGTCAATTTCATACACAGCCATTATTATGATTTTTATATTATCAGCAACAGGAAGGGATTGCAAGGAAACTGTAGAATACAATAGAATTTAAGTACAGTGTTTACACTGCTTGCTAATAAGGACTGTTTCTCTTTGCAGAATTACTGACGAGGGCTCATGATGCACAACAAGCAGAGGAAGTTACTGAGGATGCTAAGTTACAGATATTACTGTTTCAGGCATTTGAAAATCATATTTGATATTTTTACTTTAAATGTCCGTTATATAATGTACACACATGGCAGACTGGAGACATCAAAATGCATTTCTACGTTATATTTTTCATGTATTGAACATAAATTATGGCTCTTCTAAAACTGTGTCCGGTGTGATTATTGAGCTGCAGCTCCGTGTAACGAGTCTTCTCATTTGGTTTCCATAGCAACTGACAACATTAGCTAAGCGAGCGTTGATTGGTTTTACGTTAGTTGTTACTTTGACAGAAATTAACGTTAGTTTGTTCTATTTATGTTCTAGCTATATTTAGAGCTTTTTTCAATAGCACAATTAATTTGTAATACTGTAGACAAGCTGGTTTTCTAACATTAGCGTTTCTAGTTAACTTCGTGTTTTCTTTTCAGACAGCTAGCTAGCATAACTAACGTCAGTTGCTAGTTAGCGTTAAGGTCTCCAAAATAACACAGTCGCCTTAAGATGTCCTCCACTGGCAGTACAGCGGATGTTTTACAGAAAGTCAACCAGTTTTGGTCCATCCTGGATGACCTTTCTCAAAATGACCCCACAGCCTACCGCAAGTTGATTGAGAAACAGATGAAGGAAGCTGGATTCAGCGAACCGCCTGAACTCGAGTCTTGTTTGCGCATCGAAATAGTGGTAAGTGACGTCAGCAGCATAACCCTCAGGTTGTCCTGGGGCAAATAGTGGTAGGGACGTCGGTGGCAGCAGCATAACCCTCAGGTTGTCCTGGGGCAAATAGTGGTAGGGACGTCGGTGGCAGCAGCATAACCCTCAGGTTGTCCTGGGGCAAATAGTGGTAGGGACGTCGGTGGCAGCAGCATAACCCTCAGGTTGTCCTGGGGCAAATAGTGGTAGGGACGTCGGTGGCAGCAGCGTAACCCCTCAGGTTGTCCTGGGGCAAATAGTGGTAGGGACGTCGGTGGCAGCAGCGTAACCCTCAGGTTGTCCTGGGGCAAATAGTGGTAGGGACGTCGGTGGCAGCAGCATAACCCTCAGGTTGTCCTGGGGCAAATAGTGGTAGGGACGTCGGTGGCAGCAGCGTAACCCTCAGGTTGTCCTGGGGCAAATAGTGGTAGGGACGTCGGTGGCAGCAGCGTAACCCTCAGGTTGTCCTGGGGCAAATAGTGGTAGGGACGTCGGTGGCAGCAGCGTAACCCTCAGGTTGTCCTGGGGCAAATAGTGGTAGGGACGTCGGTGGCAGCAGCATAACCCTCAGGTTGTCCTGGGGCAAATAGTGGTAGGGACGTCGGTGGGAGCGTAACCCTCAGGTTGTCCTGGGGCAAATAGTGGTAGGGACGTCGGTAACCCTCAGGTTGTCCTGGGGCAAATAGTGGTAGGGACGTCGGTGGCAGCAGCATAACCCTCAGGTTGTCCTGGGGCAAATAGTGGTAGGGACGTCGGTGGCAGCACCATAACCCTCAGGTTGTCCTGGGGCAAATAGTGGTAGGGACGTCGGTGGCGATAAAAATGTTGAAAAAAAACACCAAAAAACGTAATACCTTTTTTTAAAGCAACTAAACATTGAGATAGGGACAACAAAGTGTTTTTTTTCATGGTGAGGGAAAGACAACACAAGGGTTAAACATAAGTTGTCACTGGAAACGTTTTTAAAATGACTTCAAAAGCAGCTAAAAATATTCTCCCATTGTATTTGGGAAGTGTCACAAATTCTAAAAACGTTTGCTCCTTAAAAATATAATTAACGTTATGGCACTGTCGATAATAAAAAAATAACAATCTGATAGCTAGCTAGCTACCTAATTTGATATAACATTGAGCACCTGATGAAATGCATTATTACTACCGGTAAGTTATACTTTTTATTAGGCTTAGTGAATATGTCCACTGTGACAAAGGTCTATCAGGTTGATTTAAGTACTATTAAAAACTATTAAAGAGTCTTTTTTCAGTCAATATATGGGGGCACACACAAGCTTAGGCTCTTTTTTTTTTAAGAGAAATGTATTAGTATGAAACATATTGCAGATTGTAGGAGTTGTAGATGTATTAGATTACAATCTAATGTATAAACTATTACATTTAAAAATTCTAATATGTGTTTAACTATTAAGCCTTTTAAAAAAATAATTAAAATTAAATTAAAATAAAAATGATATATTGCTAATTTAAATTAATACATCTGAAAACTTTTCACAGCCCCCCTGGTAGAGTGCCATGGACGCCACTTTGTGAATCACTGTACTAGAGCTTCAACTATAGATTCATTTAATTATTGATTAATCTACATATCATTTTTGCAAGCAAATAGTGGATGCCCATCACAAGCTCCCAAAGCCTATTGTAACATCTTCAGATGTCTTGTTCTGTCCAACCAAGTATAACTTAACTTAACAAAAATATTCAATGTACTACCACAGAGCAGTAAGAAAACCAAACATATTCACTTGAAACCAGTAATTATTTGCCATTTCTGCTCAAAATTGTTGATCGTTTAATTGACTAATCATTTCAGCTCTACCGGCGACTATCCCTTAATTCAAAAGCTGCCACACGTGTGCATTTAAAGTTTAAAGAAACAGTGTGTTTTGACAAACGGTACATCTGTGTCCTCAACAGGAGCCCAAGAAAGGGTCACTGTACATCAACATATGCAGCTGGAAACGTGTGCCTGCACCTCAGGATCCCAGCGTGCCTTTACCTCTGTGTGCAGGAAAACTGGAAACAGACACAAATGAAGGTCAAGGTAAAATACAAAGCTGTGCTGCATCACAGGCTACAGAACTGTTACATGATGTAAACAAGAAAAACAATAAATTGTGTTTTTCCTTTGCAGGTTGGTACACTGTGTTGGATGTAGCATTTAACCCTGTAGTGCTACAGGAAAGTAAGAAAAACAAAACAGAATTGTATATGCTGGTCCTGAGCTTTGCCCAGCAGCAGTATGGGATGAGGTTAACCCAGCAGTACACGGTCGTCAGCAGCAGCCCAAAAAGTAGCCCAGATGACTTGCACCGCCGGTTTGGGTTTCGGCAGTGGCCTAACACCTCCGGACAACCAGATATGGGTAGAGCAATTAGTACTATACCCCAATAAATTGCTACAAGCTCTTTATGGCGGAGCTATTTTCTTTTGCTGCTGCAGGTGTATCATTTTTCACCTTCTACTATAGTTTATAATAATCCATTGTGTTCCTTTTAACAGCCAGTCAAACCCCAGCTGCTCTTCTGCAGAAGATTTCCTCTCTACGCTCAGAGAAACAACACAAGGACCCAGCAGCACAAATTATCTGCAGAAGTGCAGAGAACAAAAAGAAGGATTTGATCCAGGTCATCTCCAGTAAATCTGTGCAGCCTCAGAAGCCAGAGTACAAACTTGAGGTGAAAACTGATAACGAAGGAGTTGCTCGCAGCATGGAGCTGACAGTGGAGCTGCCAAAGGTTTGCTCCATGTCAGAGTGCCAGCTGAGAATCTCCAAGGTTAGTGGTTACACACTCCCTTGAACAGTTATAATCAACCATTTTACAACCCAATGTGTATCAGTGCATAGTTGGATGTCGTAAAAAACACATACTACCACTTCCACATTTGTGAGTCAAACAGTGTGCTGAATACATTTCTTCTCCACAGGACGACGTCTTACTGGAAGTGGAGGATGTCTACTATTTGCTTTTAGAATTCCCCAAAACTGTGATTGAAGACACTGCATCTGCCATTTTTAATAAGAAGAAACAAATACTTACTTTGAGGGTGGATATGGATGTTTTCTGACCATTTGATTTAAGATATACTCTGAAATGGTTTGTGTGTGTGTGTGTGTGTGTGTGTGTGTGTGTGTGTGTGAAACCCTCTGTCCTGTCTGCACTGGCTGTCCAAAGTGTGTAGTCAGTCCATGAGACTGGACATGCCCTGCAAACAAACAATAAACAGCTCCACTTTAAACTGATCCGCTTCCAAATCCAAAATGATGTTTTTACTGAAGCAAATATTTCACTGTGTCCCTTTGTGCTGTGTGTGTTGATCTGCAGCAGCAAATGTAATTCTTACCCCCCCAAAATTAATTAACTTTAATAACAATCTGTGGGTTTTGTTTATTAATGTGAGGGTGTATGAGGGTAGGTGTATAATGGCTAGGAGCTGGTGTACAGTGTCATTACTATACTCCGGGGGAATCATTCACAACAAAATGATCCATGCAATAATTCATATTTATTAAAACATTAAAATTGATGCAGAACAACAACATGTATTTGGCAATCTGGAACATGTGAACAATGTCAGTAAACATTTATTTTAAGGTTTGCATACTATGCACTGATTACAGCTTTTTAGAGCACAGCTTATTATGTGTTATTTATTGGAAATCACAACTTGCTTTCATATTTCATATTTCAAGTATCATAATACTGACCATTAACTGCTAGTCACACATATTCATTAATTTATGAGCTGCAAACAATGTATAATATCCATTCCTTTAACAAAAGTGGTACCCAAATGACAAGTCAAATTCTTTATATGAAACATTCACTTTGAAAACATGGTTTTGTATTGAAATGGTGTTATACCCATTGGTCCCAGTTAACTGTATTATAACTTATACTATTATAACTAACTATTATGGCATCACAAGTATTTTCAGTGAAATCATGGTCCAGTGGGAACAACTGAGGTTTGTAGTGGTAATATTGGGTCTTTTGAGCTCTACCTCCTCTCTCCGTGGTCCTCCTCCACCCACGCTACAATCTTCCCTTCCCAGCCAGGCACGACTGCTCCATCCTGGAATACCTGAACAGCCAATATCCAGCATTTACACATCTAAGAACCACTCACGTCTACGACGTACAAAAGGTCTTGAGAGAAAGTGAAAATGACGAGTCAGTCCTCCTGCAGTGTTTTGAAGTATAGTGCAGCCACAGCTATTATTAGCAAATCTTACTCCATAACTGCCATTTTATATTTGACTGCTGCAGCTGGTGTAAAACAAAGTAAGGGATATCATTTTACTCCCCCGCCTACCTCCTCTTTCACTGTGCCAAACTCTGGGTCGAGGGCCTTGAAGTGGTATCTGTAACTGCCTTGTCTGTCCACAGCAGCCTTGAAGTCTCGCAGTGTCACCTCACCCAGCCTGTAAGAGCACACTCTCAGTCATGATCTGTGCACACATACACCCACATAGACATTACGTTTTTCTAGGATGAACATTTAACCAGCACAGATACCGAAGCATCTATATGCAGCTCAGTTCATGTCTGAATCAAGCCATTTGTTTTTAGCGTGCAGCCCTAATCCAAACAGCAATTTGTTTAAAATGCATGTTTGCTATAGTGAGGTAACAAACAATAACACTTATATAAACCCACTATAAAGTGTGTTTATTTTTCACCTTTTTGGTATGTTAATCAGAAACGGTGTGAGCGAGCGATCAGTGAAGTAGAGCACTTTAGTGGAGATGGCGGTGTCCAGTCCGGGGCTGCTGTGTGAGTGTGCTATTTCTGGAAATAATCACAAAAAAACAACAAATACTGTTATCCACAGCCAGAGTCTAAAATGGCTCTAGCCTAACAGCCGATAATACATAGCAGTGAAATTAAACAACACAATTTGATTTAACAGCCAGAGTTGAGATGTTGCAGGGGATGACAAATCCTAAACAAACAAGGATTTTGTTTGCCTCACTTGAGCTCTGCGGCCAGGAGTCACGGTCTGTCGAGTTAGCTCTGCGTCCTGGTGATTTAAATTCCTCCTAGAAGAAGAACCAATTGTTCATGGTAAACACTTGGATGTCATTTGTTGTTGACTCACTCATCAGGTTACAGATGTGTTGCTCCTTTTTAAGATATACTCTGAAATAGTGTGTGTGTGTGTGTACCCCTCTGTCCTGTCTGCGCTGGCTGTCTAAAGTGTGTAGTCGGTCCATGAGACTGGACATGCCCTGCTCCAGGGTGTCCAGGGTGTGATGTTGGGGGTCATGGCCAGAAAAGCTGTCCCTCAAACTACGCAGCGCCTCCCGGACCAGCTGCAGCTCTTCCCCCTGTGACAAACAACTTATTGATAATCAAACAATTTCTATAAATGCTGTTTTGTTTTTCATGTTAAGGCTAAATATGATAGCTCATTTCCCCCAAGAAAGAAGCACAAAAAAGCTAATAATTGTGACTTACTATGTGTTGTTTCATTTTTGTCTTGCAAATTTACCAGAAATGAGCTCCCATACAATAATAATAATAATAATAATAATAATAATAATCACTGCAGACACAGTAAAGCGCAATTGACAGTATTAATTAAAGACTGAAATAAAAAGGGTACGTACTGGTGCAGTGTGCTGGAATACTGCAGGAGATGTCGAAGCCACTGAGTTACTGTACCCACCGCTTTCAATCCTGAATGACTGCAAAATGAACAAGCCATTTAAATACATAAAAAAGGTGGATGGGGCTTGTGTTTTTCTATAATTATGAACAAATGCCATGAATAGAACAAAATCCAACCAGTGTAGCCAAAGCCTGATATACCTTATTCATCTGTGCTTAAAGCCCCCATTGTTGTAACAAAAACGATTTAAAACACATCAACAAGTCACTGTTGCACTGACTTGCACTGAGGAACATCTGCTAAAAACGACAGTGCCCAGCTGTTATGGGACATTACTGATGTTAAGGTGTCAAATTTACAAATTTATATAGTCAATAGGAACCAACTACCCTGGAAATCCAGAGTTCTCGTGAGAGCAAAATTGGAATTTGCTCAGCGAGTAATTACTTGATGCCAACTCTGGCATCGAGTAATTCTGCTCATTAACTATGCCCCTGGAGCTGAGCTGCACCAATCACATCGGTGTATCTCATATAGGCGGGCCAGAGGGGAGCTGCACCAATCAGATCAGTGTATCTGATATAGGAGGGCCAGAGGCGAGCTGCACCAATCACATCGGTGTATCTGATATAGGCGGGCCAGAGGCGAGCTGCACCAATCACATCGGTGTATCTGATATAGGGTTAGGGTTAGAGGGCCAGAGGCGTACTGAACAGATGACGATAGTTTAATCTACTAGTTAGCTCCGCTGGTAGCTAAGCGTGTGGAGCTCTGGATACGTCACCCCATGTGTTGTTGTGATTGGTCGTAATGTTGTCCAATTGCGTGCAGTGAGACTATCAAATGCATGCTTGGTGCCGCCCCTCGAGGTGGACGACTTTTGGATTTGGGTCTGGATTTCCAGGCTAGGAACCAACAGGAATGGGGCTGAATTCCACAGAGAGGGTAGGGTCGATGGAAAGAATTGATTGTTGGTTAGGATTTTTTGGGGATTTCTTTCGACGATAACAAAAACAAAGAAAAAGCTTGCCTCACTCATTTAATCTCTTAATAAAATGTACTTTTATTGTAGAGCTTTTGGACTTGATTTTGTGGACTTGTATTTATTTAGATGAGTGGAATTGGTTTTACTTGCTTATTCTGATCCAGTTAATGCCTTTTGTTACCTGATTTAAATTTTAAATATCTGATTTTAGAATGTGTTGATTTTAGTTAGCTGCACTGGGATTTGAAAAATTCTCTATACATAAATAGTCATTTTTATTATAAATGTAATTTACATCCAAATATATAGCGTTGAAACACTAAAGGTAGTAGCTCAGTCTGTAGGGAAGTTGGGTTGGGAACCAGAGGGTTGCTGGTTGAAGTCCACATATGGACCGAAGTATACAGAGAGTAAATTGTAATTTTTCCTTGCAGGATTAATAAAGTATAGATTATTATATATTCATTATTATTTGTGATTCTTTTACCCGTCCAAGGCCGACTTCATGTGCTTTATGTTGAGCTTCATCAAGCTTTTGCTGCTGCTGCTGCAGTATTCTGTCCTTCCTCCCGAGCTGCTGCTATTGTGACAAGAAACATGGAAGGCATAACTCTGCATATGCATGTATGTATCAAAAGAATTCATTGAAGTGTAAATAATAAAAGACAATACCTCATAGTCACTAAGTAATTTGTTCCGTTCACTCAACTTGCGACTAAACTCTGCCTGCAAACAGATATACGGCATGATATATGAGTGTTATATTTCTCTCGTATACACCTGCATCCACGGGTCAAGCAAGTCAAATATTTTATCGTGTCGAACGGAAATCATCACTTGTCTCACATTTTCCCCTTCCAGCTGATCTTTGGCCATGTTGCACCTCAGTAGTTCCTGTTTTAGCTGCAGCACAGCATCCTCCTGCACTGCCAGGCGCTGCTGCAGAGCATCCTAATGAGAAAGACAGAGAGATTAAAGTAAAGGCAAGAGAAGACCTGAATACAGATACTCTTCCTCCACCTGCCTCATCAACAGCATACACCATCCTCCAAAATGTATTATCTTCATAAAGAAATAAAATAAAATAGAAACTAACTGCAGAATCAGTTTGGAACACCCTACAATTGGAATAGATGGAAGTATATGCTTTAATCCATTTTAATTCAATAAATCAAAGTTTGAGTAAGAGGGTTACCCTGATGGCCTGAAGGTGGCGTGCCTCCTGTTTGTTTCTCAGGAGTTCCCTCTAAGAGCCACAGAAATAAACACAGGCATTATAGAAAGAAATTCTTTGCTTGTAAGCCAGCTCATCTATATTAAACCTAATTACATTTACTAACTGTACCTTAAGATCAAGGGTGTCCTCCATGCTTTGGTCCAGACGACTGCGGATTAGAACCTTCAAAGGGAGAGGGTATGAGCAGCGTAATTAGAGAATGGAAAAGTGTCAGAACGTATGAGGAGGCAGTGGGCCTGTTTCACAGCGTGCTAGCAGATCAGAGAGATTAAATTGTGCTCTACAGTAGCCACTCTTGAGGAGCGATGGCTGCAAACATCATCACAACTCAAGGGCTGACACTGACACCTCACACAAAGTAGCGAGCAAGTGCTGGTTTCTCCATTTAGCAGAGAGAAGGCACCGTACCAGCTGCTGTTCAGCGTTAGCCACACGGTTATCTCCGAAGCTCACAGATCCGTCCTGGTCCTCCTCGGGGAGACAGCCATGGAGCAGCAACGCCTGAGGACATCACACACACACACACACACACACACACACACACACACACACACACACACACACACACAGAGTGAAGGCCTGTGAGCATAACAACATAGACATGGCAGAGAAGCCTGATTTATTTCTGTATTTGTAAATACAGCAGTTTGGGATATTTATAAATGGGTGCACAACAGGGTTCTCATTTCTGCTAATAAACTGAATTGAACGGAATTGAACTGTATCAAATTGAAATAATATTGAAAAGCCAGCAGTAGTACAGACAGACTTCATCCTCTCACCAGCATGCTCTAACCCACATATACAGTGCACAGCTACAGTGCATACACAAAAATAATATATATTTAAGGATTAAGCAATATTTCTAAGATTGATAAAATAGCAATGGACTCTTTTCAATATATAAATACTATTTTCTAATTTATACTTTACAGTGGTATATTATGGCCATTGTATGAAAAAAAATTTTCCCTGGCTCTGAGGAGGGTAATATTCTAGAAAAACAAAACTCGAATTTTCAAGATTAAAGTTGTATATTCAAGAGAAAAAAAACTCAGATATTCTCTGAGACTATAAAGTCATAAATGTGCATTTTTGTCAAGGAACCACATTGCTTTACTTTGCAAGGTAGAATCAGCCTGATCACACCACAGACACTGCTTCTTGCTGTTTACTATGCTTGCAGTGGTGATCAGTCATATTGTGTCCTGCTGTTCCATAAATCCCATTTGAATTGTCTGTGGATGTAACCAGTGGTATCCTTATTTGTCCATTGCGTTGAAGTACTAGACACTGGGTCGGAAAAAGGGCGGACAATGGGACTATTTGTCCACCAACTTTCAGGTGTTCTGGTATGGTAACTCTATTAACCGGTGGCGCCAACTGCCAAGTGCGTTGGGAGTGTGCCAAATAGACTTTTGGTAATTTCGTGGCCAATCTTCCTTGGTGTACCAGTGGGAAACATGGGCACACGTGGGATAAAAGAGAAGGCATTAATATAGGTGTGTGCATTAGAGTCTGTGGCAATCATAACATGCTCTACTTTCACCCCCAGCATGTCCTTTCTCAGCCAAATGTTTTAACAGCGTAATAGAGTTGAGAGCAAATCAGGTGTTGATTTGTTTTTTCATTATTTGACTGAATTTTTTATTATTTTATCCATATTCTTTCAAATTGCTATACATACATCAGTCTGGAACCAGGCTAAAACGTGTGCTATATTTGAGCTGTTACCTTTATCTGGTGCATTTGCAGTCTGTGTGCCTTCTGTCAATGTGCAGGTGCAGTAGTTTGTTTTTAAAGTGTGTCATCACCAGGACTTACCTGTAGGCGGAACACCATCCTCCTGGCATCCTGCATCTCCTTCTCCAGCTGCTCTTGGTGGGCGTCCAGCTGCTCCTCCCAGGACTTCTCTTCTTCCTGCACATTGTGCCCGAGGGAGGGACACAATCCACACAGAGACACATCCTCTGAAAGGAAGAGAAGTACAGGGGAGATGAGGCAAGGGAGCTTTTTAGGGATTCATTGCATTGCATCTTGCTCTAAAAGAGTTGATGTGCAGCCAACCAACCTATGACAGATTTCTTCTCTGTCAGCTCAGATTTGTCATCCTGAAGTTCCCCCTGGTCCTCAGACTGATCATAGAGTGTTTCTTCTTTCGGGGTGTCAGTGGACTGGGTGATAACATACTCCTCTTTCGGGGAGTGAGCAGGGCTGGCTGAGCTGAGGCTGAAACAGATGGTGGGCACAGGTAGGAATCAGTGTGTGTATTTGCAACTCTATTATATCAACTATTGCCAAACGAATGGTAATAAATAAGCCTAGCAAACATAAAATAACTACGCTTTAATAACTACCAAAAGAGCATAAACATGTGAATTAATCTCAATTGGGCTAAATATTTTAAACCATATCTGCTTTTAAACATGCAATACCCATAAGACTACAGTGTTTCACAGACTATTTATAGAATGAGAATGCACTAGATATGATTAAAACCTGGAGCAGGAATGGATGCAACTCTGTCATTTTTCCCAAAGGAAATTCTTTACATAGTTTGCGGCCATAATTTCAAAACATAAGGCTAGTATGATTTCTGAGCGGCTGGTTGGTTTTTTGCAGCTTAATGTGTTTTGTGTTTTCTGAGAGCATCTCGAGCTGCCTCAGGTAGAGGCCGGCTGTCATCTTCACTCTGCTGTGTTTGTAGGAAGAGGATACAGCTACTGTGACCTGTGACCTATGGTGTTATTCATGGTCCTTTAACATGGGATTCCTTCTTTTCTCCCTCTGTGTCGGCATGGGAAAACATGACTGCTTCTGGGGAAACAGATCTTAACTCTATGCTAGAGAAGGGAGAGAGAGGCATCACTTCATCACCCTGCCCCCGAGGCAAAAAAAACTAAGAGGGGGTAAAATAAATTGTGGACTTAACTGTGGGATAAAACTGTTGAGGAACCAAACAATGTCCCGAGGGATTGCATTTGCACAGTTAAACATGTTTCTCCCATACAAATGCAGTGAGATTTCGATTGTAGCCGATGAGATTTTCTGCTTATCTAATAGCATTACTCAGCACGAGCTAATACCACAACAGACAGTAAACCGTTACACTTGTATTATCCGTCACTTCACGCTGCCTCTGTATGGAGTAATTGTGAAAGTGTTCCTGTGACTACTTACTATAATGTGCACCTAAGTTCCGTCTCTCAGCCACCAAAGAAACTGGAATCAAGACTAAGTGTCTCCAGCCATGCTAGAGGCTTTGTGAGGCTGTACTTAGGCACAACTTTGAGCTAAATTCTTAAAATGCCAAAGCTAACATGCTGATGTTTAGCAGGTATAATGTTCACCATTTAAGCCGTTAGCATGCTAACAACTAAATGCATAGTACAACTGAGGCTGTTGGGAATATTTTGCAGCTTTTTGGTCATAAATCAAAGTATTCAAAATTGGACCTGATTATGGCACTAGATGGAAAGTAAAGGGATCACCAAATGTTAGTTTTATTCATCCAGAGGGAAACATGAATGTTTGAACCAAAAAACCCTAAAAACCACTATGTCAACCACATGGTGGCGTCAGAAGTAAAGTCCGAGTATCACCAAAGTGATTGGATATCTGTACCACATTTCATGGCAATTTATGTAACAGTTGTTGAGATATTTCAGTCTGGAACTAAATGAAGAACCAACCTACAGACTGACATAGCCCTCCTGCTGCTAGCACAGCCAAAGGAAGCCCATAAAGATATAAACTTTCATTTTAGGTTTTTGAGTTTGGTCACATAAAACATACGCCACACTGAGAAACTGTTAGTTTTGATCCTTCCGGCGTCTCAGAAAGAGTAATTGCACCAGGTCACGTCAAAAACCCTGAACTGAGCGTCTTATCAGATGCTGCTGTGATTATCCCTAAGTGTTTTTGGAAAGGGGATCAAAGCAGCTGCCATCAACTAATCTTGTCATTGCAGACAATAACATTATCAAGATACCCTCTAACACTCTCTCACTGTGCAGCTGTTCAATAAACTAACAAATTAATTTTAGATGTTTGCTGCTGTTGCAAAAAAGATTACATATATATTTGGAAGATATAGGTTAAGCTAAAGCGAGGTTTTTGTATTTGGTATTTTATGTATTGCAACACCTTCCCTTGGGATAAATAAAGTTTCATCTTATCCTAAAATTATTAACATTTGTGTAGCATAAACTTTGTGACATAGGGCATGCCTTGGTGGATGGTCTGCACTCTCTGAATGCCCTTCTACTGTAGTTGAATTATGTTTTGGAAGTTTTACTTAAGTATCTGTGTATTTCTATCATCAACTGTAATCAGCATGCAAAGTCTATACATTAACCGGTTCATTTTTAAAGGATCACTTCAATGCAGTAGCCGACAGTTGGCGTCTCTGGTAAATACTGTACCAAATCGAGACAAATACACATATATTAACTACGTGCACGGTTCGAAAGTGAGCCATATTCAACAGTAGACAAACATTTTGTACATGTTATTCTAATATAATTTTGAAAGAATAATGTTTATCCGAATCATGAAATGGATAAGCAGATAATGGAAGTTAGACAGTGGTTGCTAGGCAATAGCCGCTTAGCTCACACAGCCGGGGACACACCCACACCTACTGCACTGTAAACACTGTGAACAATAACCTGCACAGTTGGGGGTATCAAAGTCATATAGGTGTGGTAAAATGCATTGCGAGATTATTACTGAGACTGAGACCAACATGCTGATCAAGATGATTCAGATGATGTATAGTCTCCTGAATTTAGGCCTGATGTATTTATATCTATGCTACCGATGCACTCAGTAGACAAAAATAGCATCCCGGATTGACATCATGTTAAAATGCTAATTAAAAAACAGCTCTTACCATTTCATCTGTTTGGCTCCCATGCTGGTGTTTACAGGCTTAACCCCCCATTCAGTCAAAGCCCCGCATCTGGGCAATGCTCTGCTTCTCAGTCAAGACCATAGCCCAAACACAGCCAGAGATAGCAGGGAAGGGAGCAGCCCTGAAAGCAGCAGGCGTCTCCACTTTGCACACTGTGTTCAATCAGAAATGACAGCACGTTCAAATCCTCTCCAGCAGCAAATTCCTAAAACATAAAGCTCCAAATCCTAATCAAAAGCTCTGAAGCCTTCCCCTAAATCATACCGAGGCTCAGTCCTAGCTGGCAGGGAGTGACAGATAGAGGGAGAGAGGATTGGTGCTCAGCAACACCAAAGAGTAAAGTCTGCCTGGTTTCTCATTGCACTCGCCTTGTGCTTGAGCTCACCAGCTCCCATTCACGAACACAATGTTTTTTGTTCCTTGCGGACGAGAACTGATGCAGCTTTTGTGCATCTTTTTCACCCTTTTTTCTCTGCCGGTCTTTTTGCATTTATTCCCTCTGCCCTCCCTCTCCCTCCTTCCCCTCTTTCTCTCCTGCTCAGACGCACTGGCTTTGTATCAGTCCTCCTTCTTTCAGTGACCGAGGATGTCAGACATGGCTCTGTCTGGGTGTGTTTACCCTCCCCCTCTCCCTCATGAGTCCTCCCTCCTTTCCTCACTGCTCTCTCCTTTCACAAGGAGGAGGAGGAGGAAGAGTTTCTCCTTCTTCTTTCCCTTTGCATTTTGTGTACTGTATGTTACTGCAGCTAAAATCAGAAACATCCACGTGGATCGACAAAAAGAGAAATCTATGTGGTTTGTTGAAAAAAAAATCACAGGCTTGCATAACAGCATACCACACAAGCCAAAACACATGAGAGCTTAATGATATAGTTACACAGTCACAGGAAGTATGGGGTTGCTTGTTTACTTAAAATGGTATTTATAGAAATCACACATCAGCCTGCATTTTTTCCTGTTTTTAGTAGACTTCATCATTGTCACAGTGTCTCTACAGGTCTCTGTAAAAAAAAAGAAATCAGTCGGACAACTGCAGCTTATTCAGAACGCTGCTACCCAAGTTCTCACAAAAAAGAGTAAGACATCACCCCTACTCTCAGAGCTTTGAACTGGCTTCCTAGGGATCAACTCATTGATTTTAAAATATAGTTATGTACAAAGCACTGAATGGTTTCTGATTTGTTACTCTGTTACGAGCCATTTGGACCTCTAAGAACATCTGGGCAAGGCTCGCTCACCGTCTCCAGGGTCAGAACCAAACATGCAGAAGCAGCTTTTAGTTTTTATAAACCGGAGATCTGAAATAAACCTCCAAAACACTTGAAATCTGCCCCAACACTGTTCTTTAGGCTTAAGACTTTTGCCACTGCTTTTCCTGAGGTAATTTAAAAGATGTTACATTTCTTTTGTTTTCTATTCTTGTTTATGAATTGTCTTATTTCCTGTTTTATTAGTTGTATTAGTATGCTTATGTAAAGCTCTTTGAATTCCCTTTGTATCTGAAATGTGCTATATAAACAAACTTGCCTTACAATTACAGCTCTTTTCACATTACTCATTATTGTGTACTGTATGCAGTAAACAGCATTTTATGGCAACTGTGACAAAAGGGCTTAAAAACACAAAGTTATTAAGAGAATGCTCTGAAACATTAGAGCCATCAGATTAAACCAAAATTTAAAAAATGATATATTCAAATTTCAGCCGCCAGCAACAGAAACAAAGGGCATGTGCTGCTAAGTGTTGAGTACTCTTCTGAAAGGTGTTTTGGCTGAGCACGCTGTCATTAAGCTATTAAAATGTTGCTGGTGTCATCAGTAAGTATATGAAATAGGTCTCTATGTGGTGGCTTGCAGTTTTGCCCAGAACTAAATGACGGTCTCAAATTCTGTATGACAACCATCAACACATGCTTTACTGAGCTACTTTACTGTAGACTGGTATTACAGAGCCATGGATATATAGACCACCAGACTAAGGCAGCCTTGGATTTACATTGTAGTAAAATCAAACAGAGGCAATACTCCTCACATTAGGGTCACTAGTTTTATTTAATAAATAAGAGGACGCAAATAGTTTCTTTAATGAAGAGCCATTTTGCTATAAACTTTAATTTACACTAAGCAACACTATATTAAGAAGAAGAAGAAGAAGAAGAATAGCCTATGTACAAGGGTCTCATTCCATTTTTGTTAGAGAAATAAAACTGCAAATAATGTACCATAAATACAAACTGGCGCACCCTAAATGAGGGAGGGATTGTTTTAACTTACTTCTATTTGTGGACATATAAAGGCACAATAATAACAAAACAAAAATGTTTCCCTTTCTAAAGAGTAAAAGATAACATTTATTACACTATCACATGTGTCTGGACCAATCACATGAGGCCATTTTCCAGTGGCCCGAGCGCACGTAAGGTCATAAAGGTTGTTTATCAGCAGATGATGGTCAAAATACATTTGTTTGAAAAATATATTTAATGTAGTAAGCTACATATGAGAATGAGATGCAGTTACGGTCTAATTTCATAGCTACAAATATTTGATGCTTTATTAGGTCAAACATAACATCTATTAACTCCAGTATTTGCTATCTATAGGACAATTAAAAACTAGTATTAACTTTAAAAAAAGAATTAGAAAAAAAAACGTTACAGGGATTTGTTAAGTGTTAATTACATATCCTGACATGTTTTCATGTTATCACAACAATAATCATTGCTTATTGGCTACATCCTTTTCACGTCCTTGCATCAGGATAACAGTAACTATACAGGTAATACTGCCTGATTTTCAAGCGAGCTAAAACAGAACTGTCCCTCCAGGCATGTGAATCCTCGTAATGTGCAGGTTTATGGATTTGATGGAGGGATTAAATAGCTAGATTCAAAGTACCTCTATCCAACACAAGAGAAAAAACAACTCAATCTAAGTATTGTTTCTAAATAATGAGTGCCATGAATATTGGACAGAATAAGCTACGGGTACACTGTAAAAACTGTTACTTGGTTATAACTTAATAAAATTAAGACAACATTTTCCAACCACTTTTTGTTAGTTTAGTGAACATCTTGTTTTTTTAAGTACGTAAAACTCAGTAATAAACATTTTTGTATATGCTAAATTATTATGTAAAGTCTACCAAAAAAACAAAAAAATTAAGTTTAACCATTGTCAAAATAGAGAGCATTTTAACCACAAACACCTAATTTAATTAGGTTACATTTAAAAGAAAAATTAAAAATTTGATTTAAATTAAATCCTGCACTTATTTTTTTTAATGTTGCCAAATTCTTTATTTCTGTTTAGAAGGTGCAATTTACTTAAAATAATTAGTTAGTATTGGAATACATTTAACAAAGAAACGAGAGGTATTTGATTCCAGCATTTATTAAACATATATTGTTAATATTACTATAATCTTGACACATTTGACCATTTGAAACATCATGGCTTAACAGTCAATGCATCATTTGACATCTTAAATTGGCAGATTTTCCTTTTTAAACATACTAGTTTACATATTAGAACATGTGATCTCAGCTTACTGACTGCAGCTTGATACAATAGCTTGTCTTTCAGTGAGTACATCAGTTAAATCATTTTAAAATAACAAATATTTAAACAAAAATAAAAAAGTGCTTGAAAGGCCTTCAAGTAAAACTCCAGAATCCGCTCATTAGGCCCAGAAAAATTTTACATTCTTGACCAGAAAAAATGAAACAGTCTTCAGTGCAAGGCCAACAATCATGTTTCACTTCAAGAAGCAGGTTTTTGAGGCTTGTAAACTTGTAGGTTGGTTTTGGGCGCAGTGCATCAAGTCCCACAAAAAAAGTCTTTGAAATACCTCATAAGTTCTCAAACTTTGCATGGATCCTGGAGATTCAGCATGCGTGTCACCCTGAGTACACAGCAGCATGCTCTGGCCAGATTGCAGAGATGTGGAAGCACCGGGTTTCTCTCTCTTCTCCACTGCTTCTGGTTCATGGCAAGCACAGAACGTCAGGTCCTCATGCACACTGCTATCTGCAGTTTCCTGTATTACAGACAAACAGAATATTAATAAACTCTAGTTTATTGTCATTTAAATCAATATAAAAAATTTGATAGTCCTATTTTGAACTTAAGATAGACAATTTTTACTTTGACTTTTATTTTGCCTTGGTTTACAGATTGTTAAATGTGCGTGCCTGTATCACCTGACACATGTGTGAGGTTACATTAGTTCGTGGCTTTTTGAGACCTTTCTCAGTCTCTAGACCCACCAATGATGCTGGATATTAGTGGAAGTGTAATAAGTAAATGAAGCTTTAAAAGTTGATGCAAACTTACTTCCAAAACTGTCTGTATAAGACAGTGTATGTATTTAGGACTGTGTATTTATTTGGGACTGAACTGGTAGCTTTTTAACCTTAAAATGTGTTATAAGCTGTAAACCAGTTGTAACTTTTTGTAAAACAAAGTTTTACCTCACCTGTATCAGCTCCATCAACAAGTTGTTGATGCACTGACCAACCCCTCTCCTCCGTCCAAAGTAAACAGCTCCAGGAGCTTTGGAGTGTCCTTGTCCAGCTGAGACATACATGTTGATTCCAGTGGAACTGCACCTTCCAAACTCCTCACTATCTGCAAGATCCCCCCCCACACACACACAATTAAACTGTTTTGGATTACATCATTTCTCATGATAACAGTTTGACACAAAAACATGTATTGCAAAAACCTTGATTACTTACATAATATGTATCTGAATGAGACAGAGTGTTGTGGGGTGGCAATGCTCCCTGGAGTAGATGTGATGGTCTCCTTGAGAAACAAAATCAAAGGTTAATACAACCATAAGGAAAACAATTTACCAAAAAAATGTAACAGAAAACCAGAGTTAAGTAACTACTACTACTTTATTTACCAAACCTGTTATGACTAAAAGAAAAATGTTCCAGTTTGTAATGTTACTTTAGAAACTTATATGAATGCATAAATGCTCCGACAAAAATTTGCAGGACATAGTACAATCTGTTTGCTGATACTGAAAGCCGAAAAAACAATATTTTGAAACAGAAAAACTTGCATTGCCTAGTTTCTTCTGTAAACGGACATTCTTTCAGTTAGAGTTGTTTTCTATGCCGCAGGTTGCTCCAACTAGCGTTAGCATGCAGTAATAATGCTAATAGTAATAATGCTAATCTAACGAGGGGGAAGAGGCACAAGCAGCAATCCTGCACATGACTTACAACAGTTTAGTCAAAGCTAGTAATTATGGATTTCATTATTGAAATCTACTAAACAGGGTGTACCTTTGATGTAGAAACTGCATTTGACTAAAAATAGACGGTTTACCGTTAGCTAATCATTTGAGCTTAACGTTCGTGCACATTTGAAAAACGCCTCGTGGCATCCTCACAAATGGTAAAGTTAATAGTAGACATACGGAAACTGAGAGCTATTTTAGCATGAGATAGAGAAAATAGACGTTCAATTTGGAGTACAACTTAACTTTCACTAATAAAAATGGTTACTTACATATGTTTTGAGAAGAAATGCCCTCCAAAAGCACAGAAAAATATCCACATGGCCAGCAGCAGATCAGTCACGTACAGCCGCGCTGAGACTCGCCCAGACATGTTCAACCGTTACTGTGGGCGTGTCCTGACTATTCATTTTGCCATAAGTCCTAAAACTGAGTTTTGGGAAGCCAGTTTATTGTAAAATACAACAAAATCAATTTTATGGTAGAAATGTGCACTTTCCCACAACATTCACACTTTTCATTTTTCTGTAACTTAATCTGAAAGCAAAATAAAGGAAATTAATTTATTGAAAGAAATATACATTTTAAAATAAAGTTGTATGGACAGTTTCGTTGAAGGACTTTTTACAGTGTAGAGTGTTATTATCAGTGTGGTTAATTGAGTAGCTTTTCCAAAAAAAACTTTCCTGAAGCAGCCTTTATGAAGTTCAAACTATTTCTTTTTGCACCCATTCCTATTTGAATGTTTTCGCTCCAATTTAAAAAGGCAAGGACAAACTCAGGTACAGGGCAGGCAGATGATGAAGACTGGGCAGACCAAGATGTGACTTAGGGAATTCAGGGGGAAAAAAAGACAATAGACAATATTCTATTTATGCGTGGATGATATATGAGGTGTGACTTTGCTGTTCAAAGTATGGCAGGAAAGTCATTGCATGAGTGGGGAGCCAGGAGGTGAGAAGAAAGCCGATTTGCCACAGGGACAGCATGCAGTTGGCCAATTTGTAAATCAAATCAGTTGCTAAAATACAATAGATTGTTTGCATGTTCACCATGGATTATGTTTGTAAATTATTATTGTGCCTTCCATTTAACAAGATTTATCCATCTTTGTTATTTCAATGACCTTCAAACAGACATGCATGAAGCACCGTGGACTGATTAGATTTTCACCCAGACAATCCCATCCATTTATGTTGTCAAATACCACTTAGAAAAGAACTCTGTGGCTGTTTAGGTTTATTGTACGGAGTAAACACTGAAGAGAGTAAAACATGGTTGAAAGCCAGTCTCTGTCACCAAAATATTTTTGCATTAAATAGCTGTCATAGTAAAATTAACTATTTTGCTCTGAAATGATCAAGCACTTAGAGCTCATACCTCCAATCCAATCTAACTTTATTTGTTAAATGCTTTAAAAGTTGACCAAAGTGCTGTACAGAAAAATACAAAAATACAACATAACATTATAACGTGAGTAAAAATAATTGCTGCGCAATAAAAAGCAATTAAACTAAATGATTAAATTAAGTAAATGAAGTTGACATCTTACTAGGTGTCAAAGGCCACAGAGAAGAGGTGTGTTTTAAGACGTGATTGAAAACCAGACAAAGAAGAGGCCTGTTTAACGTGCAGGGGCAGATAATTCCATTATTTAGAAGCCGACACCGCAACCGGGGCCCGGTCCCCTTTGAGCTTCGGCTTAGTTTTGGGCACACTCAGGAGCAGCTGATCATCTGGCCTGAGAGAGCGTGTCGGTACGTATGGGCGTATAAGCTCAGCGAGGCAAGACCATTCAAGGCATTTAAAGCAAATAAAAGAATTTTAAAACGGATTGTAAATTGAATAGGAAGCCAGCGGAGTGAGGCTAAAATGGGGGGAATGTGCTCATGTTTACGTGTGCCAGTTAAAAGACGTGCAGCAGAAATCTGTATCATCTGGAGACGGGCGATGGAGGACCCACTTACCCCCACATAAAGTGCATTGCAGTAATCCAGCCTACTGTCTCAAAGTGCTGTCCTGACAATATTGGCATTATTTTGGCCAGCCGCCTCAAGTGGAAGAAACTTGATTTGACAACAGCCTTGATCTGACTGTCAAACTCAAGGTCCTGGTCCACTTTAACCCAGAAACCCAGATCTACAGGGGGGAGGGGGTCCCAGTGGTGCCATGAAAAACCATCACTTCCATCTTTTCATCATTAAAATTTAAAAGGTTCAGAAACATCCAGGCCTTTATGTCATTGAGACACATAAGTAGCAATCTGACGGAGAATACATCTTTCTTTTTAAGAGGCACATATATCTGACTGTCATCTGCATAACAGTGGAATGAAATGCCATGTTTCCTAAGTATGGAACCCAGTGGGAGTAAAAAGAGAGAGAAAAGTAGAAGGAAGAAGAACTGAGCCCTGTGGGACCCCACACAAGAGAGGAGCAGTGGAGGATACACAGTCACCAAGGCTAACACATAAAGTTTGGTCAGCCAAGTACGATTTAAACCACTCCAGTCCTATGCCAGAGTCAGAGTCAGTAGCTAAAAATATATCAATAAAAACTCTTAAAAGAGCTGATTTTGGGCTGTGCAGGGTTTTAAAACCGGATTGGAAAACCTCTAGAATATTATGTTCTTCCAGAAAGGCCATTAATTAACTGTGCACAATCTTCTCCAGGATTTTTGAAAGGAAAAGCAGTTTGGAGATAGGCCTGACATTTTCAAGGACTGCAGGATGTAGTGCAGGTTTTTTTAAATCAGGGGTTGTACCTGCAATTTTCAGGGACCACACCTGAGGACTGACTGCAATTAATGACTGCAATAACAGATGGTCCTACAGTGGGGAAAACCTCCTTAAATAGTCGAGGAGGGACCACATAATTTGGAGAACGTGAGGGCTTCAAATGACCAATAATGTCCTGTAAAAAGGAAAGAGTCACAGGCTGAAACTGGTCAAAAACAGCAGTGCAGGGGACAGAAATTGAGGGGTTATAAGCTGACGGTGAGATTTGAGCCCTAATTAAAGTGACCTTTTCAATAAAGAAGTGAAGGAAGTTTTCACACATAGCAGTGGACGCCTCCATACAGGCAGTCTGCAGGGTATTTAGAAGTGAGTCAATAGTGTTAAACAAAACACGAGGCTTGTGACAGTTTGACAGGATAATATCTAAGAAATGTTTTCTTTAAGCATTTTTCACAATTTCCTGATAATGATGCCTGCAGTCCCTTAACATTTCAAAAACACCTGCAGTTTGTCCTTCTTCCACTCGCGCTCAGCTCTACGGCACTCACGTCTGACACCATGAGTCATGTCGTTTAGCCAGAGCTCAGAGTTAGTTTTAGGCTGCCTGGATTTTAATGGACCCAGTGTCTAAAACAGTTTGGCAGGTGGAGTAAAACCATGAGCTAAACTCCTCTGTATTGCACACAGATTCAGGAATGACAGAGTTCTGATTGAAAGCAACCGAGAACTGAACAGCAGTGGAAGGGTTAATAATGCGATACCTCTGCCAAGGCTGCCCAACCTCCTAAATTTGTCCTTTTAATAACAGAAAATGGCTTAAAAAGTTTAAACTTCACATGAAAACAAGACCTTTTTTCATTCAAATAAAGTAAAATACTTAATTAAAAAAAAACACATTATCAAAAATCTTGGATCCACCTGGATTCAGGTCCGAACACAAATATGTCCACCAAATTTTAATAAAAATCTGTCAAATTGTTTATATATCTTTCTTATTAATTGCTTACTAACAACAAACGTGATTGTGAAAATTACCGAAGGGTAAAATCGTTGTTACCTTCTTCCCTTGTGACCAGCTGCAACATTAAAATGCTGCTTAGATGTTGCAAAAGTACAATATTCCTTTGAAATGCAGCACTCTATTAAAGTGTTACGTCACAGAAAATTAAAAAAAAATCATGTTAAGTAAAAGTACTTCAAAACTTAAGTACTCGTACTTAAGTACAGTACTTGGTATGTGGTTGGTTACTTTCAAACACTGATAAATGAACTCTTTTGCAGTTTTAATATAATTGTCTTGCTGTTAAAGTAAATGTTGACCGTTGTCTTCAACAGTTTAGTTCTCAATGCCTCAAATGTTGTACATTAAACAACTTGAACAAAGACTAAAGGCACTACTTTAGAGACATTTGAACCCATTATCTATTTTGAGAGAAATAAGAAGAAAAAAAGATATTTCTTAGTTTATCAGTCGACTACTAAAATTGCCCACAGCAACTGGTGTTGGAACTTGAAGGACCTCCTGTAGAGTAAGCACAAATGTATTGGCAAAACAATACATACAGTATGTATACATGGCTGAGGAGAAACAACAAAATCCAACAAGGTCTAGCTTTTCAGTTGAAAAAACATGCCTTTCCCTGTCAGTGTGATATTTAAGCTCTAGTAGACTGTAGCCTACTAATGTGGTTGAGCAGCAGATTCAAAGTCAAGGTCTAACAAAAAAAGATGAAACTTTGACTCCCACCGGTATTATTAGGAACACACAATCATCTTCTCAGTGAATGATAATATGGAGCTGCTTCATACATGTAATCAAGTAGACTACTTATTAACATCTGTAATTAGGCTGCTAACCCTCTGAAGACTTTACATTAGTGTAACTGGTTTGTGTGGGTGGAGCTACTTCTCAGATGCAGCTTGTTTTGAGGGTTGCGGGTGTAAGGCAAGGCAAGCCGAGGCAAGGCAGCTTTATTTGTATTGCACATTAGAGCAACAGGTCATGCTTTACATAGCCTAAAACATTAAAGAGCAGTTAAAAACAATTAAATTATTAAAAACAGATAAAATAACGAGATTTTAGGCTGCTAGTATGGGACAATGTATGAAAATTTGCTCTATACACATAATTCACCCACAATCTTTGCAGTTCTCAGAACGGGCCGGTCCCTTACCTTTTTCATTCACTTTATATGCTTATATAGACTGCCATACAGTTTCAACAATGCAACTTCTGCATAAGTAATGAACAATTATTTAAAGAAACGCAACATAAAAAAGAAAGGTCTTCAGCCTTAATTTAAAAGAACAGAGTTGCGGGTAGATCTGCAGTTTTCTGGGAGTTTGTTCTAGATATGCGGAGCATAGAAACTGAACGCTGCTTCACCGTGTTTAGTTCTGACTTTGGGGACAGAAAGCCCTTACGCAGTCCCAAACGACTTGAGTGGTCCGGGGAGGGTTCATAGTGCAGTAGCAGATCATAAACTGAAGAACTGGAGTGATGTGATCCACTTTCTTGATCTTACTGAGGACTTGAGCAGCAGCGTTCTGATTTATTTTTTAGGGAGACCTGTAAAGACACTGTTACAGTAGTCAAGTCTACTGAAGATAAAGCATGGACAGGTTTTTCCAAATCCTGCTGCGACATATAAAGGACCTTTAACCCTAGATATAGTCTTAAGGTGATAATATGCTAACTTTGTTACAGCCTTAATGTGGCTGTTGAAATTCATGTCTGAGTCCATATTTGTCTTTTGCTCCAAAAACAACCACCTCAGTGTTTTCTTCATTTACAGTTTTTCTCCATTGGTTTGGCTCATTTCTTGAAACAGAAATTATATTCTCAAAACAACATGGACAAACCTCCAAACTACTTGGCAACTGTTCACAACAGAATTGAATTTCTCATTCATTTCATCAAATTGCAAATGCCTAAGTACATGCCTCAATGTCTCAGTACATCTTTGCAAATGATTAAGTACAGGTAGCCTACATTTAGCACAATTTCCAAGTGAATAAATCTTGCTGATCTAAACTGATTGTTGATTCTCGGTCTAATGGTTGTTCACTCCAAAACTTGTCAGCATCATTTCATTGTATAAGCCATTACATGCACAATAGTCTGTTCAATTGTCAAAATGAGTCAAGAACATAATGCCATGAATTATGGTATTATATTATATGAATCCCTTGGAACATTTGATAAAGTTCTTTTTTTTTACAGCAATTGACAGTCAGGTGAAACTAGAACTTTACTAACGAAGGAAGAGTTTCACACATCTCAGATGACCAATCAAACAGTATGTTTAGTTACATGACAGGTGCTGTCCATGACTGTGAATGCTCCCAAACATGTATAGAAAGATCTTGACAATGCAAGACCAGCACAATTTCTGAACATGGAGGCACCTGGCCAGGTAAATGAACAAGAGCAACTGCCTGCTCGAGTAGGAGGAAGTAGAGGAGGAAGAGGAGGAAGAGGAGGAGGAGGAGGAGGAGGAGGAGGAGGAGGAGGAAGGGTGCGTGGTGGTGGAATAGGAGGAAGAGGCAGAGGAGCACGAAGACATCATGCTGTCCCGGATGAAATTCGGGCCACGATTATAGACCATGTCATCAACCATGGTCTCACAATGGCGGAGGCAGGTCGCCGAGTGCAGCCTAATGTGCCTCGCTCTACAGTCTCCTCCATCATCCAAACCTTTCGCAGGGAAAACAGGTATGTTGTCAGTCAATGATGGAATTACTGTATATGTTGTATAGGACAGGACACTGTTCATAGAGCAAGAAATATATGTATTTACACATTGATATTTACCTATTCATTTTGTGTGTGTGTGTGTGTGTGTGTGTGTGTGACTAATATCTTACCTCAATGCTATGTTACTAAAAAATGACAATGAAAAACATTGGACAAAATAAACTATGGAATAGTTATTTTTTTACAGTTGTATTCCAGTCACTGTGCAGTTATGAATTAGAATTGTGGTAAAGTTACAGTAAAAATAATACAAGTACATAGGTAACTCATTCAGTAAGGAATACATAAGGTATACATTACAAATGTAGGCTCTATATAATTTTCATTGATTTTTTATTTGTGTGTTTATATTACAGTGTTATGCTGTATACATTTTCTTTTTACTCTGATGTATAGAAGTTACTTTACAGTATGTGTGTGAATGATAATAAAATTCTGTATTACAGTATATATTTTTGTGAAATCCTATTTCTTTTTTCTGTTTTATACACAATTGTATTGTGTAAGCACAAAAAAACAGTACAGTAACCATTCGTGAGCTTAGAATTATAAGGTTATATCTCCACTTTTGGTCGACATTGAGTTTTTGACACAATCTGATCCATTAGGTGTTTATTACAGTAATGCCTGTGTGGCGTTATTTTTGTAAAAAAAAAAAAAACAGAAAGATTACATGTAATAGATAAGGCTATAATAGAAGATTATACTACATAACGGTTTTGTCAGCTGGGATGTAAAAACTTTGATGCTCAATATCTCAGAACTACCCTAAACGGAGATAGAACCTTACAATTCTAAGCTCACGCATTGTCGGGTTGTCACCATTGTTAATGAAGGACTGGGCTGAGACTGAAAGGTGGATATGAGGGATATTTCCATGTCCTCTGCCATAGTGACAAAATATCTAAACATTTTGACTTGCAGTGCTTACATAATGCTAAAGGGACAAAGCATTTTGGGGGCACTGACTTGTTAAATGAGAAGGAAATTTAGTTTTGACACATGAGTGAACTGTTTTGGGAGAGGTATGAGCTTTTGCAGGTGAACCATGGTGTTGTGCCGAACCATCCACGTTATTTTGGCAAAAGCACCAAGAGTGTTGAGAACGTCCGGTCTGTTTTGAGAAATGAGCGAAGCAATTGAGAAGGATCTTTGCCATTTTGGTGGCACTGACTCTTTATATGAGAAATGAATTTAGTTTTGAAGCATGAGTGAACTGTTTTGGGAGAGATATGAGCTTTTGCAAGTGAGCTATAGTGTTGTGCTAAACTGTAA
This sequence comes from Etheostoma perlongum, assembly GCA_026937815.1. Classification (NCBI taxonomy): domain Eukaryota; kingdom Metazoa; phylum Chordata; class Actinopteri; order Perciformes; family Percidae; genus Etheostoma; species Etheostoma perlongum. The sequence continues at coordinate 3,298,038 of CM049373.1, forward strand.
GAATGTTTTGCCAAATGATCCTAGAGTTTTGAGAATGTAATTTCTGTTTCAAGAAATGAGCCAAACCAATGGAGAAAAACTGTAATTGAAGAAAGTTCTGGCACATCCAGTTAATTGTTCAATGCACTAACGTTGGCGTTAGAGTTGACACGTTGTCCTCTCCAGTTTAGTCTGATATACTCATTAATAACGTTACGCTCAAGTAGGTTTTGCCTTAGTTAATTATTCAGCTAACTAACCCAATACTCCTGCTTCGTTATACCTGTAGAAGGCAGAACAACTCCAAAACATATTCACAGAAACGCGTTGTCAAGGCTAACTTGTTAGCCAACATTAGATACTTGGCGTTAGCTTACACATCTCTTGTTCTTCCTTGCCGCCACTTGGTGTGCCCTGGTTCAGTCTGCCAAGAGAAGGAGAAGATAAAAACATATATATTTGCTTAATATTTGACTTTCTTCATCAGTCATTCTTTAATGTTTTGGTTTGCTGGTCAAGCTAACCTAAATAATTAGCTGGAGCTGCGCTCTCGACCATCAGCTAGCGTCCATCTCACATTACTGCACCATTTGATTCAATGTTAATATATAATTTGCTATATGGCTAAAAGATTTGTTGTATAAGATTTTAAAAGTGCAAAAGTTATTTTTTATGTTGCTGTCCAGCGTTATTTGTTATTTTATCAACTTGTGCTAAGCTTGTGTTATTAAAATGTATTTATTTATCGTTTCAATCATTCAAAAAAAAACAACCATATCGCTAATTTTGCAGTTAAAACAGTTCCAGTGTTGAATATCCACCAACTGGAACGGTACTCAGCTTCTACCTTGGTTATTGACGGACCATTGGACCAATCACAGTTCCCTTTTTTCCAACGTTCAGTGACGTAGGATGTGCGACATCGTTACGTACGTCAGCAATGCGGAAGTGCCGGTAGAGGCTGGCTGTAGACTGTTAGCCGTATTTTTTTCTCTTCTTGAATGCTACTCGTTTTGGAACGGTACAGTTTGTACACATTTACGAAATGACCGCGAAAGTGGTGTAGTTTATTCATATTTTAAACAGGTTCATTCTTGTTGCTTAAATTATATATTTGTATCTGAATATCCTACAGTGTTAGCTACCGAGCTAAGCTAACAGGTGATGTTGAGTGTTCATGTAACAGAGTAATTATTACAGCTATCATGTATAAGATTATCTGTTCTTGTTACTCTTATCTTTAGGCGTATTAACCAGAGCTCGGTCTATTCTCTCGATTAATTTAATAAATGAATGAATGAATGTATCCATACCAGGAGTCATCATGTCAAAGCAGCCGCTGGGGAAGACGTTGTTGAAGAATGTAATCCGCCACACAGATGCCCACAACAAGGTGCGTTTGAGTTCGTGTGTATGTGTAACAGGTGGCAAACGTACCCATTACTACTACTAATGTAGCGTGATAAAACAGCCTTGGAAAATAGTTTGCCTTCATTATGTTAAAGAGGTCTGTTGATTGAACTCAATGATCATTTTGTGGGCTGTTTGTGGTGCTGTTTAATTGTATTGCGTTAAAGTGATGATAGCAACTGAGTGTATAGACTTGACTGAGAAACGCTTTTTTTTCAAGTATAACCTTGCTCTATGATACACTGAGAAACAACTATTCACATTGTCTGAAACAAACTAATCTGTAATCTCTATTACCAGTTGTAGAGCTGCAGATAATTATTATTTTCGTTGAGTAATCTGCTTATTTTTCTTTTTTCAATTAACCCATCACAATCTGTTAAACCCTAAGGTGATGTCCCCTAGATTGCTTGTTGTATAGGGCAAATACATATCCTTGCATATGATAGAGGCTGGAACTAGTTAACATTTGTCATTCATGTTATAACATTTAAATGGTAACAATTATTGAAATAGATACGTTTTTTGTCAAGAAGAGAGAACTTAATCCCAGAGATGAATTGTCGTTTGATTTTGGAGTACAAATATCAATGAGTTTAGATCTATGTTCTATCTAGGTTACTGATATTTTTTCAGGTTTTCTACAGGTTCACAAACTGAATGTTTCACAAACTAACATGCAGTTTTGTGTATACGTATGTATATAACCTTTATAAGTATTTTAATTATGTATATCCAAATGCTTTTGTTGAATCCAAATAAAGTATAATAGGTGTGTGTATGTGTCTGGGCAGTTGTTAATGCACTTACTGTGTTGACCCCTTACAGATCCAGGAGGAAATGGAGATGTGGAAAATGCGAAACTGGGAGGTCCACACGTCCCACCCCAAACATTTGTCAGATACAAAGAATGTGAGGTAGGAACACTGAATGTCCCAATTTAATTTGAGCCACCTCAACCCAAGTGACACCAAAACATTTCTGTTTCATAATGTAGCTCTCAGTTTAGAGAGTTGTGACTGTATGTTGCCATTTGATTTTTTGTATGATTGTTGTTTTCCAGGGGCCAAATGCACTGTGATCGAGTATCAGATCGTTCTAGAGAGCGAGTCTCAGAACACGATGACAGGGAGGCTCGATACTGGAGTCGAAAACTGTATGAATTTGAGGCCAATGATCCTGACAGGTACAGTACATGTTTAAATCTTCATCTAAATATGTTTGTTTTTTGCATGTCTTGGTAAAATCTCAGTGCTTAAGTTCTGAAAGGTAAAAAAGATGAAAGTGAATTTGTTTCCCTATTTGTATTATAGACAATGCACATTTATCCACAATATAATGTGAACGTAGACAAGATTGAAAAATCTACATTATCATCGTATGTGTTCACATCCAGGTGGGGACATAGTGGCTTCAAGGAGCTTTATCCGGAGGAGTTTGAAAGCGACAGGTAAGCACATATGCAGCACTGCATCAAATAAGCTGAGCTGAGAATTAAGCTACGAATCAGATTTTAAAGGGGCACTCCAGAAGTTTAGGCTAATGCAAGTGATATATATTTACAAAATAACTGTTCTTGTCTCACATCAGTGTGATGTGAATGAAATTAAACCCACATTTATTGGATATGGTGTTATATTATCAATGCATAGTATTTTAGTCCTCACAAAAGGAATTCCCTATTCATACACATCTAGTTGACTTGCAAGTCGTTAACACAGAAATCTTTCGCACCTACTATCCATGCCATACGATGTGTGAATGGGGCCTTAGTTCCTCCCTGGTGGGTAAATGCAGTATTTATAAAAAAATAAAAAACAATTACAAAAAATAAGCAGGCTGTCTGTTGAAACATTGACATTTCCAAGCCAAAGCTAAAATAACCCTGATGACATCAAGAAGTGTTATTTTTTTCAGACTTTAGAAAACTCCTCCAGATCCCCAGAGGAGATTATACAACTGTTTCACTAGTCGAGTAGCACACCATATGACGCATAAACTGATTTTGATGTGTGAAATCGGTGGATTGCCTCTTATACACCTGTCTAGCCGACATTTATTTTGTTCAATTTGTCTTGTCTTTAGTGAAGAAAACAGTGGCACAAAGAAGATTAGACGCCACAAAATGAAAAAGTCCAAGTCTGCCACAGATGCAAGCTTATCAAAACGATCAAAAAAATCCTCTCGGAAGAAGAAAAAGAAGAAGAAAAACGAGGAGGAAAAGCGTAAGAAAACAGAGTGCTCGAGCAGCGACAGCAGCAGCGATGACAGCAGTGCCACTAAAGACAAGCAGCGGAGGAAAAGGACTAAGAGTCGACATAAAAACAAGAAGACGGCAAAAACCAGAGGGAGACACCAGGAAAGCAGTTCAGATGACAGTAATGATGAAGTAGAAAGGGAGAGACGGACAGAAAGGCGCAAAAAGCGAAAGCAGGACTCCCACAAAGACTCAGACTCGGGGCCTAACTCAAAAAAGAGCAGAAGAAACGATAGAGCAGCCGGTGAGGAGAGCTTGGATGATAGTTCTGGAGACTGAGATTCAAAGACATGGATAGACGCACAGCTCAGGTTAACAGCCAAGAAAACTACTGCGGATTCCTTTGTTTGACTTCACAGAGGACTTGTCTCTGCAGGGCTGTTATGTACTGTACTTGTTAGACATCCACAAACTTGTGCTGTCTGCCCTCTCTGTGGGCGCTCGGTTTAGCAATACCTCATCCACCTCTGCAGTGGCTCGAAGCACACTGTACTACAGGCAGCATGACGAGAGACGGTGGATATCCACCACCTGCCTCATTAATAACTCTGTCGGCTGCAGGCTCATTGATTGATTATTGGGAGTGACTCTGGCCTCAGACTGTCTGCCTCACAAGAAGACCTTCTGTCCTGAATTGACCTGTTTTTATAGCACATTTTATTTGAGAAACGAGCCAAATTATGCAACTTTCCTGACAAATAATGATAAAATGTGCATTTACTTTTATCCATGTTTTTTTAGTTTTGTAAATTGTAATCTTTGTATGCAGCACATTGTCATTGGTGAACAATAAACATGTAGGTTGCTGTTTTCTTTTAATATTTTTTGGTTAGTTAAAATGTTTATTTTTTCTTTCTAAGCATTGAGTCTGGTGATATACGGTATTTTTCTGATTCTTAACAAATCCCATTGAAAGACAAAAAGCAACAATGAATTTACACAACTAACACTCGTCTGTGCAGCCAAAACGTCATTTAGCTTAGGGCCTGTGTCTCAGCCTACCATTGCAATTTAGTCAATAGTTACATCAAAAAGAAATTTTCACTTGCGCCACGCTTCATTATGGTGCTGCAGAGAGCCATTCTACCTCTGTGTTAGTCTTTGGCGATTAGACTCCATCGCAATGTTAAATTATAAAAGGGTACAGAGGGTGTGGATATGTAGGAATGTCCCCCCGATGGAGTCTAGACACTGGTGGAGGTGATGAAAGGATCAAGGAAGATGAGGATGGATGTGAAGCGGGGCTTCTGGGTACTGGGAATGATGGGAACACGAGGTGAATGGGGTGGAGCAGGGTCGCAGGGGTTTGAAATGATTTCTGCCAGCAGCAAAGACTAGACAGAGTTAAAGTTTGAATGCAACAACACGATAGCTCAGAGATTGTGGCAAAATGTGGTTGGTTGACCTGAAAGAGTGAACGGCCACATTCAGCTGATGATGCAGGTTGGGAGAGAGAGAAATGAGAAGCATAGTAGTCTTCCTCAATGGACTTACGCTAAGCTTCATTCAAATATTAAGGTTTAAATGTGTTCTACTAATTTAACCAACCTGGTCTCACGGCAGTTTGTGAAATGGTCCCGTTATTTTGATCTACTGATTCGTCAACAGGGAAATGATTTTCTCGTTTATTTCGCGGTAGTCACCACAAAATGGGAACGTGACCGTTTCATGATCCGCCGTGACACTGGGCTGGTTTAACCCTTTGTTGATGCTTTTTATCAATGTTTTTAACTTTTTCTTACATTTTTGTCCCTTTTTTTCAACACTACGTAATACTAACTTAACTTTAGTTTTACAGTTATTTTTTGAATTTATGGTCAATAAATAAGAAAACTATACCTAATGTTTGAGTTACAAAAGCAGAAATTAGGAATTATTTCGACTAAAATTAAAGGAATGTATGTTGATGGATAATGATAGACTGGAATATGTCAACTTTTACTCAGTACTATTTCAAAACCACTTCAGTTTGTTTTTCAAATGCTATAAAATTTATTAAGACACCCCAGAATGAATGAAAATAGAGATTTGTACTTGCCAAAGAGCGTTGTGTGGAATCAATCATGTTATTTTGGGGAATTAAAAAGAACATTGATGTAGGAAAACGGGTCAATTTGACCCCAAAATTACCCATCAACATCGCCCCAAAGAGCGTTGTGAGGAATCAACCATGTTATTTTGGTTAATTACAATCGGGTAGGTAAAAAGAACATTTATATAGGAAAACGGGTCAATTCGGCCCGAGGACAACATGAGGGTTAAACAACATTTTTTGACATCATGTCCCTAGGGTGCGTTTGGTTTCTCACAAAGTGAAACAATTTTAATAGATCTCTTAAAAAAATAACACCACCAACAGTATCCTTTAACAGATATGGTCAAATGTGTCTCGGACCTGACATTGGTTCCTAAACATACTGGAATATAAATTTAAGAAACAGTTTCTACCTGTGTTGGGTGCCAAAAATTGTAATGAGGTGGAAGTTTGAATCTAGATGAGTGAGTTAATAATTCACGTATTCATTTTTTGGAAATAACCTACGGCATGAGGAAAACATTTCCGATTTGAAGTCTTTCTTTTCCTTTTTTTTTTTATCTGTCAGGCAGTTTGTGAAGAAATACAGGGGGCAGCACCCCCTCCTTAGGCCCTCATTGATCAAAGAGTCCTATCCCAGAACATGTGGTCTTTTTATGATGCAAGAGATATACCTTAATAACCTGCTATCCATGATCAAAGTGAATAAATGCAATGATTTGCACAAGTGCTCTTCGACTGCCGCTCTAGTCTAAGAGTACTCAGTGGTTCAGATCTATACTGAAGAGCAGTACGGCTCTATTGCTTGGGTAATGTAGTTTTCAGAAACAGCCCTGGACATAAAAAGGGGAACACTCATTGACACTAATCAAGCCATATAAACAACATGCTCCGTGCCGCCGGCTAGTTTCCTCCTACCACACTTCCCAGACTACATTTGTAGTTAAATAACTAAAACAAAGTAACCTGGTAACATGTATGTCTGGGCCTACTGGGTATTTTTTTAGATAATCTGATGCTGAAGGAAGTGTTAGTATGCCATTTTGAAAGTGTGTGTATAGTGGAGAAGCCTGAAGCACTTTACTGAATGTGTGTCAATAGGCTAAGTGTTCTCTCTGCAGCAGTGTGGGCTGTGTGGAGCTCGGCTGCAACTGCCCAGATCTTGGAAATGGAATAAAGCAAACCAAGCTCGGCCGGTCAAATCAGTGTTGACGCAGGTTTTTAAACACACATTGTTAAGGTTAATAAGTATTTGGCAAGAGGGCAGAATCCCAAATTGAGTGTGTTTTATGGTCGCGCGTATCTAGTTAAGACAACTTCCTGATAAAATAATGATCTAGAAAAAACAACTAATATATAGCATTTAACCCACATGTTGTCCTCGGGTCAAATTGACCCGTTTTCCTATATCAATGAATTGTAATTACCCCAAATAACATGATTGATTCCACACATTGCTCTTTGGCAAGTATAAATTAATTATTTGTAATTCATTTTGGGGTCTTATTCAATTTTATAGCATGTGGTTTCGAAATAGTAAAAGTTGACATATTCCAGTCTGTGATTATCCATCAACATACATTGATGGATAATCGCAGATTAATTTTAGTCTAAATAATTCCCAATTTCTGCTTTTCTAACTCAAACATTAAGTTAAATTTCCTATAAATGAGGTTTATTGATCATAAATTCCAAAAATAACTGTAAAGTTAATAAGTTAGTGTTACATAGCGTCAAACATAAAAAAAGTGACAAACATTGAAAAAAGGAAGAAAAACTAAGAAAAAGTTAAAAACATTGATTAAAAAGCATCAACAAAGTGTTGATTTTCCATTTTGATGGGAAAACAACACAAGGGTTAAGTTATTGCTGCATTAAAATGAATGACAAGTTGACTATATTACTATAAAAGCCATTCCTCAATACAGAGTGCAACTCTTTGCTAATGTCTGTTACTTCAAGTCTCCACAAATGGTTAAGATAGCGAAGTAATGGTGTTGTTTCCACAATTAACAAAACTCATATCTATAGTTTAAGCCAGGTCAGTCCTCCACATGGGTCCAGACTAAAATATCTCAACATCTACATGATGGATTGGCACAACATTTTGCACAGACATTGGTGTTTCCCAGAGGATGTACCCTAATGGCAGCTGCCATTCATGTTACCCTCAGGATCCATTGTAATAACTTTGGTGAACCTCTAACTTTAGTGCCAATTACAGGGTTCGTACAGCTGCTTGAAATCCATAAAAAATGCTTGAAATTTTGTTTTCAAGCTTTGAAAAGTGCTTGGATTTTTGGATAAAATGCTTGAATTTGTGTTTAATTTTTGCAACCCGTTCAATCAAAATGTTATGATAAATCACGTCAAAAACAGTGTCTGCAGCTATCTGTGGAGCGAGCGAGGACAAGCTGTCACAGACTGTGGTAAAGTTGGTTTTACATTGGAAGGTCAATATAAAACTTTCAGAGGCTCTGAAGGTGAAGTCAGCTTCCCCAGGTGAAGTTTAAACACATGTTTAATTTAAAATTAAATTTGAAATGAATGTAATTATCATCAATAACAGCCGGTCTATTACGTTAACCAAAAGTCAAATCGCTCCCTCGTGGTTTGTAAGAGCATTCTGCGTTTTGATTAGTTTTGATTTTAGTGAAGACAAGAACAGCATCATACAAAATATTACAAACTGGTAGGTTTGAATTCATAACGTTAAGAGGGTCGCTGTTTCGGTAGTGTTACGTTACAACACACTACACTGCGTGTTGACACTGATCATTTATATTCAAATTCTGAGTAGTGTACCGGATGAAGAGGAGGAGGGAAATGAAGAAGGAGAAGGCAGGAAACTGGAGAGACCAGGAGGGTTAGAGCAGGGGAAGACCACAGAAGGAGATGCAGAAATAAGGGAAAGAGAAGAGGGAAAGGAAGAATTGATGTGAGGGAGGAAGAGGAGGCTGCAGATTCAGAGAGAGGGACAGAGGCAGTTAGTGATCAGGAGGATGAAGATGACAGGGAGGAAGAGGAGGCTGCAGATTCAGAGAGAGGGACAGAGGCAGTTAGTGATCAGGAGGATGAAGATGACAGGGAGGAAGAGGAGGCTGCAGCTTCAGAGAGACGGACAGAGGCAGAGAATGATCAGAAGTAGGGAGATGATGAGGCTAGTTTGTTAAAATAAAATAAAAATAATATATCATCAGCATAAAATGTTGATATATCATAACCATGATCTTGACTTTGAACTACATGCAACAGTGTAGCCAATGGTTTACTTTTTACTCCATACACACCAATTGTCTGCTTCATGGCTGGTGATAATTTCACATTTTGCATATTAGAAATAATCTCTAAGGCTTCCCTGGCTGCCACTGTTGCAGTCAAACGGTTTTTGATTGGCCCATAGGGGGTCCTCAGAGTTATTGCGGGGGTGGGGTGGCACCAAATTAATGTAAATATTTTAAAATAAAGTCAAAAGCTGCAGAGAAACTCCCACATGCTGCAACTTGCAAAAAATAAATTTAACAGTAAGCAACATATTATTAGAGGGTTTTCAACGCTCGTTGAACCAAGAACCCCTTAACTGAAAGAAAGACGGAGCAAGACAATAACAAGTACTGCGGCCAAGAGCCTTTATAAATATATTTTTTGCATATAATACTGAGCTATTAAAATAATTGGTGACATGATTTTATAAATCATCTTTTATTGTCAAACATACAAGTGGCACAGTGAATCCTTTGGATGGCTATCTTAGTGACTACCTATAGGCCAGTAAACCCATCATCAGTGGGGATTTATATTTGCTAATAATATGTTGGATTCATGTTAAAACATTTACATTTTTTTTTTTAAACTTTCAAAAATTAACAATAATTTGGAGGCCCCCCCTGCAGTGACTCTGAGGACCCCCTATGGAGTTTAACGGAGTTTCTTGGCAACTTTTGAAAGTTTTTCTTCACAAATTAAAATGTCTTAACATGTTATTAGAAAATATAAATCAGCTTATTTGTAAAAACAAACCCCCAAAAAATACCCTGATGATAGCCTTACTGGAAGGTATATACATGTAGAAGGTATATCCACAGATACAGTTCATCCAAAGGATTCACTGTGCACGTGTATGTAACAATTATTGTGATAGCTTAGTATTCTATGCACTAAAAAGGTATGTATAAAGGCTTTAGGCCGCTCCACACGTTATTCTAAGCCCAGTTTAAGCAACTTGATTTTATACAATATAGGGGGTCCCTGCACCCTGTCTCTTTCAGTTAAGGGCTCCGTGGCTTACAAAATGTTGATCATAAACCATGATCAGATTGGACTTTTCAAACACACATTACTATGCATTAAACATAAAATGGGATCTTCAGTGAAAAAATCCTCTCACCGGCACTTTTTTGTTGTTGCAGTCACTCAGAACTGCTGATGAGACACAACACGCTTTGCTGTACCCCCGGTGTTCGCTAGTTTGGCTGCCCTGGCCAATTTTAAAGACTGTCTGAAGTCTCAGCCTCCTCCTGCCTAAGCAGATTTTGTGTTGAATAATGGTTGCACATATGAGCAGAGAGAAACACTTCTCTTGCTGTAAGAAATGGTCAGCAGCACATTTCCACACTGGAAGCTATCAGTAGTTAAAGTGGAGATGGACAGCATCTGCACCACAAATTGACAGCTGAGCAATAACGCAGTAAAGTCTTCTTCTAGCTGCAAAAAAACAATATTTCAAGCTAAAATGTGAATGTTTTTCTGACAGCTGGCTAAGAATTATGAGGGGAAAAAAGAAGGGATGACCCCGTTCTTAGACTCAATCCTCTCTTTCACTGAGGATGCAAAATAGGGGATTCAGGAGGATTGAACCCCTCCAGTGTGACTTATCTCTCTGCTCCATGTTTTATCTCTTTTCTGTCCATGCAGCTAAGTTTCATCTCATCCCTGTGCTAAGTAGCTGTAATCTGAGGGAGAGGGTGGCAAACAAATATCCCTCATCCACCCTGATCTTATCTTTCCCACTGTCATGCCGTTTTCTGGAGCACATTATTTAACCCACTGTGTTATATGCAGTATACAAAAAACTACTGATGGTTTATAACACATTACGATGTGGATGTTAATAGATATAACTACACCTTTCAGTGTTGCTGAATCGATTGGTCGACAATGATGACTCCTTTTATAAAGCATGGCGTATTTACAGTTATAATATAACAGCTGTAATCATACAAAAATGTCCTCATGTCTTCTATTTGATTGTATTTATCAATGGTATATCTGTTAACATGTCTTCTTTACTCTCTGTGACAAACGCAGTAAAGGCTGTGGCTTAAAAGCTCAAAATGTCCACATGATTTCTGAACTTGATTACAAACTGTATTAACCCTCGTGTTGTCTTCCTGTCAGAAATAAAAATCAACAATTTTGTTGATGCTTTTTATCAATGTTTTTAACTTTTTCTGAAGTTTTTGTCCTTTTTTTCCAACACTTTTGATGCTTTTTTCCATGTTTGTCATCGTTTTTGACGTTTTCAACACTAACTAATTAACTTTAGTTTTAGTCACTATTGAAATTTATGGTCAATAAACCTCATTTATAGGAAATTATACCTAATGTTTGAGGTAGAAAAGCAGAAATTAGGAATTATTTAGACTAAAATTAAAGGAAAGAATGTTGATGGATAATCACAGACTGGAATATGTCAACTTTTACTCAATACTATTTGGAAACCCTTTACAATTTTTTTCAAATGCTATAAAATTGAATAAGACACCCCAGAATTACCCATCAAAATCACCCCAAAGAGCGCTGTGTGGAATCAGTCGGGTTATTTTGGGTAATTACAATTTGGTAGTTAAAATGAACATTGATATAGGAAAACGGGTCAAATTGACCCGAGGACAACATGAGGGTTAAATCTGCTGGTGAGTGATTTTCCTTCATTTGAATAAACCGTTAATACACGTTTTCTAACGCTCTCTGAGGCTCTGTCCATGTGTCTAATCACATATCATTGAATATGATTACAGCTTTATGATGATTACAGTTTTACATTCATCAATATCTATTACAGATGCTTCACAAAAGGAGTTATGAGCCATTTATTGACTGTTAAGTGTTCAATAGGTAGGGTATTAGTAAAGTTCCCCTTCTTTTCCACATCTAAGCTTTATCTATAATGAGAGTTTGAGGAAAACTGAATCTTAAAAGCAGGATGCTACACATGGATTGTGCTCATAATGGTTATTATAGCATCTTCCCTGCAGTCTGCAATTATTGGCAACTTTACAGCGCCTGGTCTCCCCCTAGTGGGATGCAACAGATCTTACACCCTTGTTTATCACACCTGGCTGCATTTGAATTCACCATCTTCAGTTATCATGTCCAAGGTCCACACAACACTGTGCTTCCGTGGTAGCTTTCACAGAAGCCTTATAAATAGTACTTGGGAATCAAATATTTATCACACATTGCTGCTCCCGAAGCACAAGAATAAAACGGCACTGATACAGTTAACCCACACAAAAAATTTAATACCCTTCGTGAGGGGATAAATGGTCCAAACGTTGACATACTAAATAGGGAGTGGTGTGATGACACAGGTTTTTAATGTAAAAACTTGCAGCCAACACCAAAATGCTTTGTAAAAAGTCATGTGAGATATGACTTACTTACTTACATAGTTAGTACACATACACCAATGTTTTAATATACTTATATATGTCTTTTTTTGTATGTTGTCTTTTTATCTAGACCAGCCAGATACAGTACCGATTAATATACAGTCACATCTGGAACAATACTTATTTAACATCATACAGTCCGACCGTCAAAGAGGAATCCACGGTTGGTTTCCCAGGTCCATCCTCTCTATGCTAACATTAGAAATCGGCATATGTGTAAAATCCTGTTCTTTTTTTAATTATTATTATTGTATAGTCCCGTGGTGATACATGTCCTTGTATCTCGTGTCTTCTGTGCAAAAGTTTTTTTTTTTTTTGAACAAACCCAAAACATGATTGACATAACAAGATACCTGGTTGTTCACTTTACAGTTATGATGAAGTTTTTTCTTGTTTTTCAGTTTTTTAACAATTAAACAGTCAAATCCAAACGACACACCCCCTTGGCATGACACAGAAAAAAAGGAGCTGATTAAAAATCCGAAGAAATGCTTCCCAATATCAGGGTGGGAGGCAATGACAAAAGGGCGGTTTATGTCTACAGTCAGCAGCATCCATTCGTAAATTTTTTTAGAATAAGGCACTGCTGCGTAAAGAAAGGACATGGCCAACAAACCTCTCTGGGAGTATGATGGGGAGGATGAAGGGAGACTTTGTTCTTCTCCAGCAACTGACAGAAACTTTGCATGTGTACGTACATGTGCTTCTGTTCCTGTTTATCATTTGCCGTGTGGAGGAAAAGTGTGTGTTATATGGCATGTAGACATATTTGAGTTTTTACATGTGTGCTTATGTCTGTGTGGCTGAGCCGGGGTTATTTTTGCCGGCTACACTGCTTTCCTCAGACTGTGCTCTCAAGCATCCACTCAGTGCTGCTGAACGTAACTCTCCTGTTGGCGAGTGGCGATGACTCCATGTTGAGCTGGTTGGTGGACTTGTGCCACCTCGTCCTCGCTCTGCGTGGGTAACTATGACTTTGAAAAATGGAGTAATCCCCCCCGTCAAAAGAGAATCTATGCCTAGTTCGTGCCAGCTCATTTGGGAGCAATCCCATGTTGGCCAGGGCAGCTTTCTTGTCCTTAAGCCTGGGAGCCTCCTTGGGGCCAGCGTTGGGGCCTATGAGACACAGGGACATGGTGGAGCCAGTCAGGCTACTGTCCGTCTGCGTGTCCTCAGATGGGGGGCCGGAGCACTGTGCATCCAGGCTTGTTCTTCTCTTCATTTTTTCTACGCTCAGGGATGGCAGCTCCACTTCCAGGATGGCAGTGGTGGCTGCTGGATTCTCCTTCTTCTCCTTGTCCACCCTCAGCACCAGCGCCATGCAATCTTTGGGCGCATGAGCTTCCTGCTGACCCTCGTCAGACGGTTGCTTGGAGGCGGAGCGCTGGAGCCGCTGCTGGCTGCCATTGGTCTGCGAATGCATGCTGGAGCTGACCTTGGTCTTGCTGTCCTCTGGGCTGCTGTAGGCCTTGTACCGGATCATCAGAATGATAATGAACACCAGCACTGACGCAACAATTATACCACCAATAATGATGATCATAGTGCCTCCCAGGAACTGGCTGTGCATGAAGCGACACTGGCTGACCTCACTGGCTGTGTGGAACTGCACACAGCCGACCACACGTGTTGCCGTTAGTGATGTGATGCCGTCGTCGTAAACCGCCAGCACACAAAGGTCATACTCCCGGCCCGCGGCCAGATCATTGATTAAGAAGTTCTTGCTTGTAGATGGGATCATTCTGCAGAGGAAAGAAACAGTGTGGTGGTGAAGATGTAGACGATTAATCATCGGAATTACAACACCCACATTTACTGATTTGCATGAGGCGTATTAAATCACATAAAGGTGTCAGTTCCACACAACAGAAAGACAACAGGGCCGTCACAGCTCCAGCATTAAATATCACTCATTCTGGTAGACAAACATGAAACACTGTTAAAGTTGACTTATGATAGAGAATATGTTATATCATAGAATAGCATTTGAGAAGTTGCTCTATTTCTATTTTCTGCAGAAAATGACAGCAAGGGGAAACTGCAAAGTGATAAACAAGGCAGACTAGGCTCGCTCTCTCAAGAACATGCCACAACAGCTGCAGGTGGCAGGGCAAGTGAAGCATGATGAAGGCAGTTTTGATGTGTGAATACCTAAGGTCACATTTTTTCAAAACTACAAGATTACACGAGTCTAAATAGGATAGAGAAGGAGAGATTGTCTTCAGGTCAACATTGGCGTTAATATAATTAGAAGTGTGTTCCTTTTCCCTAAAGGGAGACTTTGATGGTTATCATTTGTAGGTAATAATGTACCTCCTAAAGACAAAACAACACTCAGCTCCATGCCTAAACTGGATGGGAAAATTATACAGGAGAGTGACTCATTATATCTGAGAAAACCTAAAAAAAAAGAAAGTCAACAACTGTTATTAACTTGCTCCATGAATACATAAATCCTGAAGTGCTTCTTGGTATACCAGATTCAGTTCATGTGCGTCACATATTGCATTAGGAACACATCCAACTCATTCTCATATTTAAAACAGTGTTTTAAGAAGTGCAAATGTTAATGCTAACTTTTTAAAAAACAGTAACTCAGGTTTATTGATTTTGCACTTTTTGAAATATACAGTACTGTGTGCGTGAAGTTGCATGTGTAATATGCAACTTCACGTACACAGTACTGTATATTTCAACTTACTATAGGGAACTTGCCAAAAGTATACTGAACTTGTGCTTGTACAGTATTTGTCTATGTGTGTTGCAGTGGTGGAAAGTGGCTCAAGTACAATTTTGACATATTTTGTATGATAATTTATACTCCTCCTCCTCCAACACCCCATTTCAGAGGGAAATATTGCACTTTTTACTCCACTACATTACATTTATTTGGCAGCTATACTTACTAGGTACTTTTTAAGGTAAATCATATTATAGTCAGGCTATAAAATATGATCACTCCACCTCAACTATAAGACATTATGTCAAGTTATGTTTTGTTGTTAATACTCTTTGGTAAAAAATAATTAAGTACATTGTAGTAAGTACATACTTATACATACATATATATATATACTTATACATATACTGTGCATACGTGTATATACATACATACATACACACACATATATATACACTGTATACATACACATATATTAATACATACATATACACATACACACACATATATATATATATATATATATATATATATATATATATATATATATATATATAGATAGATAGATAGATAGATAGATAGAGACAATGACATCTAATCACAATCTGTGTTTCAACCAATTAATGCAGACACTTGCTAATGATACAGTTACATGTAATGAAAAAGTTGGGCCTCATGTTATTGTTTATTGTCAAATTATATTTAATGAGCTACTTTAATTATGCTTTACAGGCCCTTTAGTCTATTGGAGTGCTGGACTCCACAGTCTCTTCAGCTGATTGAAACAACCTACTCAAATATCAGAGATTAAAACTTTACTGGATCTGTAGATATCTTAACTGAATTCTTTTTGCATATTATTATTTCAATGCATTTTAATGCATTATACTTTTTGGAAAAATGTCCCTGCTCAGTTTATCCCCAGACTACACTATAAGGGATCTGCTTATTTTTGGACATACTTAATCATTTTGCATCTTTGGGATCTGTCAATCTTCTGTAATGAACCGTTGTGTCATTCAGCAGATGGTAACTCCAGATGTTTCACCTTTCTTCATGTCCCTGCTCTACCTCCCTCCCCTCCCTTCCTCTCCGTCCATCCACCCCCTCCACCATGGCTTACCTGTACACCAAAGTATCATCCGCCGTGCTGTTGTACTGAATCTGGTACATCCTGATGCCGGGGATATGGCGCTCAGATGGCCAACGGAGTACAGCGGAGGAGGAGGTCAGCTCAGTGACCATCACCCTCCTGTCCTGCTTGTCGTAGCCTTTGGTGTCATTGCCAGATTTGGAGGAGGTGGTGATGTCTGAGAGGCCCGGGTCCTCACGCATGTGGCCTGTGTTGTTAACAAACAAGGGTAAGGGGATCATGTTGATCTCGACAGCAGCTGTGGCGATGCCTGCAGCATTGGACGCGACACAATTAAATGCCCCGCTGTCCTTCAGTGTTGTGATGAGAATATCAAGGGTGCCATTATCATACAGGATGGTGCGGGAGTTATTATGCACCAGCTTGCCATCTGGGGACCGCCAGTGAATCTCTGGATCTGGATCACCCACTGCTTTGCATTTAAGCGTAACGCCCTGGCCTTCCATCACAAAGGGCTTAGTGGAAAGATGTTTGGTGATCAGCGGAGGCTCACAAATAAACTCCTCCTCTTGGATCGACCAGAAATACTTGTCCATGAGGTGCTCTGGAGACGCACAGGTCTCCAGATCATCCTCTCTTGTGAGTCTGCGGAGCCACAGCAGCTCGCAGTTACAGTGAAGAGGGTTCCCCCCAAAGCTCACTGCCAGAGTGGAGGAGCTGGATCCCGTGGGCTCGGACTGGACCTGCGCGTGCTGGAACAGGCTGTCTGGGGGCAGCTTCTGCAACCTGTTAGACGTCATGTCCAGGCGAACCAGCTTGGTGAGCAGCGTAAAAGTCCCCGCTCCAATGTGGTCGATCAGGTTGTGGTCCAGCGTGAGTGTGTTAATGTTGGTCATCCGTGCTATGGCTTCCCAGGGAAGGGTGCGCAGGTTGTTATTGGAAAGATCCAAGTCCTCTATGGTGGATACAAACTCATCAAAGGAGGTGGGGGCCACTTGGTGGATCTGGTTGTTTCCCAGGATGAGGTGCCGCAGGTTGATGAGGCCTTTAAAGTAGTCTGTCTTTATCACACTAAGGCGGTTGCCATCCATGTGGAGCGCCCGTAGTGATCTCAGGCCGACGAAGGCGTGGGGGGTGACCTGGCTGATGGTGTTACGGGACAAGGTGAGGTGGACCAAACTAGTCATGTTGAAAAAGTCTTTCTTGCGGATGATGGTGATGAAGTTGTCTGTCAGCCGCAGCTCTACAGTCTTGCGGTCGATGGTGGGGGGCACAAACAACAGACCAGTCTTAGCACAGAGCAGAGTCAGAGTGGGGGAGAGGTGCTGACAGATACAGCGGCCCGGGGCAGCTGTGTCCCTTCACCAGGGCTGCACACAGCAGCACACACAGAACCAGCCGGTCCATTGTTGATCACTTTCTAGGTCCTGTGTGTGAGACAGACAAAAAAAAAAGAGATATTGAGTCAAAAAAATAGAGATCTTTGAATTAATAAATAGCATCAAAGCCTTTATGAGAGCCTGCTGCAAAAATCAAGTCTCTGACCAAGACTGCAAAGACTGCCAGCGAGGTATCAATCACAAAATGAAATTGAGCTTTTATGAAATAATGACACCCCGGGATGATGTAAGGCTGCACCAGCGCTGTCAGAAGCCCATGTCTCTGTAGCCTTTTAATGGAAATAACAGAATGTTTTTTGTGCAACCAGGCTGCATCACCATTGCACCGTACTATTTCTTGAATCATCACAGGACAGTTTTCCTACTGTATATTAGGTAACTGCCATGTACATTTCCATCACATAACAATGCTTGTGTATTTGGTTTTGCTCTGAACTCCACATCAGGATGGAGAATTAAGGGTAGAAAAGGGCGCTTGTCAGCAGTGCTCAAAGATTTTCATGACCTTTTCATGTTCTCTTCCCTCCCTATGCGTCTGAGATGTATTGCAAAATTACACAGAAACCTGTCATGTAGAAAACGGCAACAAAAAGGTAAAGGTGAAAACGGCGGAAGAATTGGTTGTTTTTGAGTCCGCCCAATGGAGGCATTGAGGATGTTCTGATTCTCTGATTCCCATTTAGAGATATTGATTTCAGTCTCAGAGAGAACACGCTTGGTGAGACGGGAGTAAAAAGTGATCTAAAAAGCGATCCGTGGCTGTAATAACCATAAGGGACCCCAGTGGAACACAAACAGTGATGTGCTGAGCCACATTGTCAGTGGCTTTTCCTCTTGATTGCTAACGCCTTAAGCTTCACAGTTGATGAGAGAGCCTGTTAGAGGCGATAAAGTAAAGGCATGACAAGTACAGCCAACTACCTCACCCAACCTCACAGGGTGACACTTTTGATCCCACTCTTTTTTAGTGGTCCAGCATAATTATTTTTTTAATGCACTCTGGAAAAGCTTGCTGTGGATTTCAAACACAAAAAGTGTCAGTTTTTCACCATTTTTGATGCTTCATCCAATTTGTCATGACTAATTTTAGGGACTCTTTATCTACATTCCACCACGTTGAGGTGGTGCTGACGTCCTTAGCACCACTGATTTTGTCCCCCAGTGCGCCCAAAGCAAAATCATCTAATGCTCTCAGTACAGATAACCTTAAATTGAATTTGATTTAAAAACGCCTGTGGTTAGATTCATGGAATGAAGTAAATGCCACGTATCAAATTTTGTAACAGAAATAAAGAACAAGCCAAGCACTCCACCTACACATCTCAAGCCTTATTCATAGTCTTTGCACAAATAATTTCACTGTTCTTCTGTCTTAATTTAAAACTGGTCTGATGACAGTTGTTGCTCAAGTCAGTGAAAGAAATTGAGAGTGATTTTTTTTGTCATTTTTTATTAAGCTGTGTTGCATTTGACCAGCCAGAGCTCTAAAGTTCTCAAAAGCTATTCTTTTTTCCGCTTTCTTGCACAGACACACGCTGAAACGGCTGTCTGGCTACTGCTGACAGACAACAGGGCACCTCGTTAACTCCGAAATACTGCTGTCCAATCAGAGCTCTCATTAAAATCTGGGTTTGTATTATGTCATTTTCTGAGAGAAGTAGGACAGCTTGGAAGACAAGTTCACAACGGTGGGGTATTTTCTCAAAGTTTGTTGATCACAATAACTCAACGTTGACTGTCATCTCAGCTTTAGACCTTATTTAAAAAATACACTGGACCCAAACCTTCACTTGGTTTGTGTTTACACTTCCTTCCCTGCTATGGCTGCAGGCTTAGCTATAACCTCCATCTTTAAATACAATGGAAAATAATTTCTCCTTTGCAACTTATTTAACAAAATATATACAAGCAAGGTACAAATACAGCACACACACAAACACAGTTGAACCATTTCAATTTTGCAAAAACACACACTGGGTGGTACACTGTGTGAGAAAATGCAATCCCCCTGGAGAGAATTTATTTATTTAGTGATACTCGTGTATTGTTGGCAGCACAGCATTGCCCGCCTCGTCTAAATTAATTCTCCAAATTTCCTTTTTTAAAAAGATGCTGGGGAAGCTAAAACAATAAAGTAGGCTACGCAGTGCAGAACATACTTCCTATTAAATAAATCCCTATATAAAAGCTATAGTAGGGTGAGATCATTTCAACAGCATCATGGGCTTTAATTCAAATTGAATCTAACACTGTTGCCCAAGTTTGTATAATGAGTGATCTTGCTTGATTGTGTTAGTGTTCAGATGGTAAGTAGGCCACAAAGCTCATGGTTTCTCAGAGGACCATCTGTGCCAGAGCATTTCCTGCCACACCGTCGAGTATACTCTATTGATCTTTCAGCATCTCAGGGAGGAGGTGGTGGGGGAGGAGGGGTGATGTTGTTGCCACGGCAACACTGGTGTAGAATGTAGGTCTTTGAATTGCATTAAGATGATTTTGAGCTGCCCGAATCTAAAGGCCTCAATCTTAATGGGTGCTGAGAAGGTAAGAAGGGACGTAAACAGATGTATGAATGGCCGCGGCAAATTAAAAGAAAAGGGCAGCTCCGCCTCACAGTTTTATGGCCTAATATTAGTGGCGGCCACCAAATCGATAACACAGGGTCAACTGGAGTTTAGGTTTGTTTTTGTGTCCAGTCATGCAGGAACACAACCTTTCAAAGAGGATTCCTCTGATGGATTACTTAGACTTGGAGTCCCATTCT
This sequence comes from Etheostoma perlongum, assembly GCA_026937815.1. Taxonomy (NCBI): domain Eukaryota; kingdom Metazoa; phylum Chordata; class Actinopteri; order Perciformes; family Percidae; genus Etheostoma; species Etheostoma perlongum. The sequence goes on from CM049373.1 coordinate 3,318,330, forward strand.
GACTTAATTAGAAACCAAATCAACTGAAGTAAAAATGAACAATATCCCACATTAACATACACCCATGCATGCATACATACATATATAAATATGTAATTACAGTAATATGTAATTACAGTACTGTATATTTACGCCTATATCCATATGTAGCTGTGAAACATTTGCATACTCTTTCTGTTTGAGAGCTTCAGGTTTTATAATAAAGTTACAAGTAAACCTTCTTTGTAAACTCCAATTAAAGTGGATCCCTATTTATTTGAGATGAGCAATATAATTTATTATGATTACATTTTGAAGATTTGCACCCTCTAATCCACCCAAGAGTGAACCTGACATTCAACAATATGCTAGTTTTCTAAATCTACATCCATCCTAAACCCTGAAATCCATTGAGCTTCCTTTGGAACATCTGTTGCTGCTGGCTAATAAAAAGATTGAATTACTTCAAGTTTGAATGTTTAAAAAAAATAACAAAAACTAAAAAGCCATGCTACAGGGCTGTAGTCAAGACCACCTTTGTCGAGTCCAAGACAAGTCCAAGACCAGGACAAGTCAAGTCCAAGACAAGACAGAGTCCAAAAGGTTTGAGTCCAAGTCAGTCCAGAACAGAAGAAAAGACTTATGCATGACATTATCAAGACAATCATTTTGGGTTATTATTTGTTGATCTAAAAGCAAAAATGAGAGATAAAGAACAGTGCAATGCATTTACAGTCAGTTTAACAAGTGGTCCTGAACAGTCATGCCACAAGTGATTATGTTTCCTTTTTTTTGTTATAGTGTGTTAATCAATGAAAATGAATGAAAATAACATTAGTAGGGCATGAAGATGCAGGGCGTGCCTAGCAAAGATAATCTAGTGTGTGATTGGTTTCACTTTCACTCCAATATTATCATGTTACCAGTACGCATGCATACGTTGCTGCAACGTAGGCGTGCTTACTGGTAACTTGATAAAGACACCAGGATTCGGTCTAGACTAAATGCCATATTTGGCAAGACCAGTGGCCAAGACCGAGACAAGTTAGAGACCATACCAGCAAGTCCGAGAAAAGTCAGAGACCATATTAAAACTTCTCGAGTCCAAGACTGGACTCGAGTCCTACAGCCCTGCCATGCAGACTAGTAATGGCAGGATGGAGCTTCATGAAGCATTGAAGCTTTTCAGCCAATTGGTTTGCAAATGTATTATTTTTTAAAGGCTTCATGTGCACACAAAACAAACACCTGTTGGTCAAAGAGTGTAAAACATGCAACCATCTCAACTACTGTGATATACATGGATGTGAGATAAAACCTGGATACAGCGTCCAAGGCGACAACAACAATAAAAAAACAATTTCAATGACTTTATAGCCTACCAATCTGTCTATTTTCTAATAAGTAGACCTATGATTGTATAAGATAACTGTATCTGTCTTGGGAGTAAAGCATCAAATGTGTGTAATCAATCCTACTAATGGCGGGAGGGGCAATATTAGTGTTCTATAACTGGAAAGTGGCAGTGGTTTCACTAGGCAGAGGCCAATGAATGTTGGCAGAGGGGGCAGTGAATTTGCTCTGTAACTTGGAAAATGATGTAGCGGGGAGACTTCATTCGTTTTATTCAGGAACTTCTTACAGGAATTTCTTAACTGTGTTAGGGCTTTGCGACATCATTGGTCCAAAACTTGACACAGCACATGACATCACTACTGCAGACCTTCAGAAACAACCTAAGTATGAGCAGCATTCATATCTGAAATAACCCTCATGTTGTCCTCGGGTTAAATTTGACCCGTTTTCAGTTTTTTTTTAATCACAAAAAATGGGCCTTTGAAATAAGCACTGAAAATGTCAACATTAGAAATATTAAATAACTTTGGAAAAAACATCAAAAAAAGCACCCACAATATTGAAAAAGTGACAATAATGTCGGAAAAAGTGATGATAGTGTTTCATGGTTGATGGGAAGACAACACAAGGGCTAAATACATTTTATTATTAATTAAGGTGAAGTTAAAGCATTGCATGACATATTCTGAGAATCAACAGCAAATTGAGAAGTTGTCATAGGAAACTGTTTAGAAAAAGGCAACACTTTCATAAAATTGAATCGGTCTATCACGTCCGCCATTGTTGTTTAGAATGAACAGTTGCTGCTGTCACACACACCTGAACCGCGCCTGTAGCTGCCAGTACCTCCTCACCGGATGCTGATTGGTTCGGCAAACGCATTACTTAGAAGAATGCCAAGATGAATTCTCGTTTCATATATGATCCAGAGAGAATCCAGCTGCCGTGCAAGGTAAGCAGTAACTGCAGAGTAACTGATTTATTTTATTTCCATAATATATTAATTCATATTTAATATTCTGCCATTACAAGTTTTGTCCATCATGTCTTTATTCAATTTTGCCTCCATGACAGCTTAAAATGCATTTCAGAATTAATAAAGAAATTTTGGATGACTCATCTGTATAAGAGGGATATTAGAGGAGGTGTACAAGAACAAGCATGAATGAAAGACTTCATAGGGGAGGTACTCTTGTGCCAGGAGGTCAGATACTTCCTTTAGGTGAGAGATTTGAATTTTAAAGGTCCCATGGCATGAAAATATCACTTTGTGAGTTTTTTAAAAAAAAATGAGAGAAAGGTGTATACCAAGCCCTGAGTATCCTGCTCTGTCTTTGACAAAATGAAAGCTCAGATGGAATCTTGCCCCTTATGAAGTCATAAGGGGCAAGATTACCTTCCCTTTCTCTACTTTTTTTTCTAGAATTTGGCCCCCCCATTGAAAGAGACATCATGGCAAAGTGACAGTTGGTCAAGGCCACACCCCCACGCTCCACCGCATTTTGAATCTGAGCTAGTATGACCAGTGGGTGTGTGCAGACATAATTCTTGGTTTTGAGGGTGGGAGCTGTCCTTTAACCAACTGTGTGGGGGTGCTCTGTCCCATGGTCACCCACTCAGACCTTGAATGAATTGTTTATCTTAGATAAAGGTTGTACATGTTTCTACTTAACATCTGGCTGTGTGGAGATTCTCCTCTTGCCACTGACACTCGACCAAACTGGATAAAAAAAGACTAGAGACAACTAGAACTGAAATTATTAGTCAAATGAAAAATCAAAGGAATGAATTGTTCAAAATTAGCAAGTAGGTTATCAAGAAAGCCTTGGTCACAACTTCTCTAATGTCAGAATTTAATGCTTTTTTGCTTTCTGTTTTGGTTATGTCTTTGTAATAATTGATTGATTTATAAATAATTACAATAATGACAACATTGTGCTTCTCTGAAAGTTCTTGCAACATTTTTTCTTTCTTGTCTTATAATGTTCGTGACAGCTGACCAATCAGAGCAAACACAGGATGTGAAATGAATCAGGCTTAGCTGATCATAAAAAAACGTCTGGAACATTCTGATCCCGATGTTGAACGCAAATACTATTAATAAATATCTTTCACTGAACAAAGCGACAATCCTCACATGAAATTTACATACAAGCACAATTCTGCAAAAGGCATGTACACATGAGCACATCACAACACACATCCTCCCACACACAAACACAAGAGAATACACATCCATGTACATCTACACATGAACACACAGACATACTGAAGACGGAAAGACATAATTGCCCAAGAGGAGAAAACAAGGAGGAGAATAAATTAACTTAATTTCCAGGCTTAGACGTACAAGTGTAAGTAACTGTGTTCTCGAACATACCACGGAAAAAAACATGAACAAAAGAACTCTGCTGCTTCTTAAAAATGCTCTTATGGTTCACAAAGTCACAGGAGAGCTCTGTTAGAAGATGAGCAGGCACGCCATAAACAATGCAGTTAAATCAAATAAAGCTGAAAGATGCCATAGCTCGTCCTATTTTTGACTGTGAAACACCTTGCGGCTTCTGAATTCTTAACACATAGCATCCAGTTTACACATTAAACAGGACAGGCAGCTGCAAGGATGATGCCGTATCTTCGCAACATCTGAGAAAGTCATAAAATACAGCAGTCTATCTTTCATAAACCTGCTCAGTTACCCCCACATGGTGTAACACCAACATCAGCCGCTGGACATTTTAATTAGGGCATGCATGAATTCACCAGAATATTCTCAGAATTTAATAACCAGAAAGAATTAAGGGCTTTTAGAAATTCAACTATTATTCAAGATGACTCAGAATGTCTCCTAAATCACAGAACTGTCACATGAGGCTAACGCACACCCTAGTTTCAAAAAGATTAAATGCACCCATCAAATAGTGTCTCTCAAATAATTGTTCTCTGTAAGAATAATGTACACAAGTTTAATTACCGTCATTAAACTGTCCAGGAATGTGTAATTAGCTGCCTGCTTATATTCACTCAGGATAAAATCTGACTTACTTTATGTAATCATGAAATCATAACGTGATGATGATACCTTCCTTTAGGGGGGGCAGGCAAACCCCCCACTGGCCAATAACCCTCGTGTTGTCTTCTCGTCAAAATTGAAAATCAACACTTTTGTTAATGTTTTTAACTTTTTCTTACATTTTTGTCCCTTTTTTTTAACACTTTTGACACTTTTTTCAATGTTTGTCACTTTTTTTTTACTTTTAACACTACGTAACACTAACTTACTAACTTAAGTTTCACAATTATTTTGGGAATTTATGGTAAATAAACCTCATTTATAGGAAATTATGCCTAATGTTTGAGTTAGAAAAGCAGAAATTTGGAATTATTTAGACTAAAATTAAGTTAAGTTAATTAATTAAGGAAAGTATGTTCAAAACCACTTCAATGGTTTGCTATAAAATTGAGTAAGACACCCAAAGCGTTGTGTGGAATCAATCATGTTATTTTGGGTAATTAAAAAGAACATTGATATAGTAAAATGGGTCAATTTGACCTGAGGACAACTGAGGGTTAAAATCTTAATTCATATGAGATTACAGTAAATAACATATATAATCAGCAATTATTTTAAAAATGGATGAATTGTTCTGGCATACATGTTGAATCTTACCTAACTCAACTCTGAGGACTTGTTGCCTTTCTTGTCTAAAGTGATAATAAACTGAAGATATGGGTTTTCTACTGTTGGTCTATTTTGACTTTTTATAGACCAAGTTATTTGATTCGATCTATTCAAATGACAAAACTTCACTAGTTTCCAAAAAAAAACTTACTTGTTTAATCGTTTGAGTCTTTTTACTTTCATTAGGTGTTATTAGTTATGTTTAAGTATTTTCGGCATTTGGCCGGTATTCAAAAGGGAAAAGCAATGAGAGGGGGAATTACATTTAATAAAGGTAACAGCTCATGAATGGAATCAAACCAGGGACGTTGCAATAATAGAATATTATTCATTTCAGTGAGTAGGCAACCACAACACCCCAGTGTGAGTCATTCTTCTAAGACAAAATGACAAAAATGTAGACATGTTCTGGTTTTCTATGGACGTAAACTTAATACTAAGCTTCTGGAACATTATGATGGGCATTTCTACTATTTTAAGACAATTTATAGACACAAACAAACAAACAATTTTTGATTAATCAGAAAAATAATCAGCAGTTTAATTAAAAGTGAAAATAATTGTTGGTGGCAGCCCCAGATTAAAGTTACAGTAAAAGTAAGTTTTTAAATTTTAAAGTGACATTTAAAAGAATGGTCAAACCCAAACAATGACAGAGTCTGTCCTTACTAAAGAAAAACATCTGCCCAGAGCCGGTGCATTGTGGGGATGTTATCGGGACATGACTTTGTCGGGAAACCGTGAACGCCAATTAGACAGCGCAGGCAGTGGACTGGCAGCTGCCCTCGTGTGACTCTTGTCAGGATGCAGGCATAATTATTGACAGCCTGAGTTCATCAGAGTCAGCTCCATCACCACCAGTGGATGTCTTAACCGAGGCTCCACAGCCCCGGGGATTTCTGGTCGCATCTCATCAAGGGGGATGTGGTGTATCGTCGTAAACAGGAGGAGCATTTGCATATTATAATTATGTCTGCATGCAAAGACAGTCTTCTCAATTACATTCCATTTAAAACTTTCAATGAGGAAGAATTGAAAAGCACAAACTATCACAGCTCCATAAACTTTCATTATAAGAGCTTCCCTAAACAAGACTGAGAACATCAGGATTACATTGGTGCTGCGTAACTACAGTCATGCACGCCACTTGTTGATTGAACACTTCAGGTGATTGATTGTTACCCTTTACCTCCTACCTGTTCTTTTTCATTTGAACACCGGCCCTCACAGACGTAATCAACACTAAATATGCTGTTGTTTTCTAATGAAGCTTTTCAAATAAAAAAAAAATACAACAAATGCAGATAATCAGGTTTGATGCAACGAAGTCTTGCTCAACTGTATATGTGAATGTGCAGTGGAATGACCGTCTGACAAGTCTGAATCCTTTTTAGAACGTCTTTTCAAAAATGTCCCCTTGAATATTACCTGCTATTTGACGAGTAACAAGTATTTGCAAGTAAAAAGGAAAAAAATATGGGAGGTATTGGAGGACATATCTGTGATAAATGTTAGATTTAGCTACTGTAAAATCTACTGTACTATCTACTGTAATATCTACGCAGATCATCCTTAGAGAAGGAAATCTCAGACATCTGAGCAAACTTACTGCAATTAATCAGCCAATTGCTTAATTGATTAATCAATCAATTGTTCTGTCTATAAAATAAACAATTGTGAAAAATTCCCATCAATTTCTCAGAGCCATCTCAGTTTCTCAATTTCTTTTAGTCTAAAACCCCCACTTATCCAATTAACTATCAGAGAAGACGAAGAAAACCAGATACTAGTCACATTTGAGAAGCCTAAACCAGGAGAAATTAGTATGATTCATACAATTGACAATCATTTAAGAATGTCTTTACATCAAACAATCTTCACAAATACCCATGCAATGCAATGTTCCTTAAATGTTTTCCGACCACTTAAATAATAACAGGGGGAATTATCTTGATTTACATGAATGGCATATGAGTGCTTTTCTATGTGAAGTGATTGTGTTGTTTGCTATTTAAAGATGTTTTTTTGGGGCATTTTTAGGCCTTTAATTTCACAGGACAGACGAAGACAGGAAAGGGGAGATAGAGGGAGAATGACAGGCATCAAAGGGCCGCAGGTCGGAGTCGAACCCGTGGCTGCTGCGTAAACCTCTATATATGGGCGCCCACTCTACCAACTGAGCTAACCTGGCCAACGTGTCCTGCTGTTTAAGTCTCACACACTACATTTCTGCACTGAATCCTGATAACTACATCCCATGAATTATTCACTGAAATAGCCTCACTAATTATGAGCACCATATGATGCATAAAACAAATATTAGATATGGTGCTGTTCCAGACAATCCACTTTATGCACAAATTGCCTCCACAACTGATCCCCCCTAAAAAAAAAATTAAAAAAATAACTAAACCTCTGGCTGCAGTCCATCTGTTAGCTGTCACAATTAATAGAAAACATAGGAAAATGCACTGCCATGTGGTTTCCAATGGGTGTTTGCCTAGTTTGGATCTGCTGTGAGAGGTTTTGCAGAGCTTCCTACACAGAGAGGAGGCGGGCCTTTTTGAAGTTCACACTTTGGATTGAGGACACCGTGGCAATTATGATAAAGATAAAAGTATAAAAGTCAAAGTACTCACTATGCAGCTCTGTGGGTGTTATATTTATATGCTCATCGTAGGTTCTTAAAATCATCACCTGCAAACTGACTACAGCTTCCAAAGAAATGTAGTGAAGTAAAAAGTATACAATATTTCCCTCAGGAATGTAGTGGAGTAGAAAATGTAAAATAACTAACATGTTAAGAGTGTGAGGGTGCAAATAACATGTCAACCCTTGTGTTGTCTTCCTGTCAAAATTGAAAGTCAACAATACATTTTTTTCAACACTTTTTTTTTTACCTTTTCAACACTACGTAACACAAACATATTAACTTCAGTTTTACAGTTATTTTTGGAATTTATGGTCAATAAACCTCATTTAAAGGAAATTATACTTAATGTTTGAGTTAAAAAAGCAGAAATTAGGAATTATTTAGACTAAAATTAAAGGAATGGATGTTGATGATAATCACAGACTGGAATGTCAACTTTTACTCAATACTATTTCAAAAACACTTCTATTTATTTTCTCCAAATTCTATAAAATTGAATAAGACCCCCCAAAATTAATGAAAGTAGAGATTTGTACTTGGCAAAGAGCGTTGTGTGGAATCAATCATGTTATTTCGGGGGAATTAAAAAGAACATTGATATAGGAAAACGAGTCAACTTGACCCAAGGACAACATGAGAGTTAAAGGGACTGTACTCAAAATACTGAATAAAGTGGGCTGGGATTGCCTCCACACGGCTCTCACAGACCATTACCCCAATTCATAACAGGTTTTGTCACGGCCACATGCACTTACATGTAAGCGTATTACATTTAAAAATAAAGAACAGAGACTCTCAACACAGAGAGGGAGTGCAACGCCATTACTATGTATATCCTTTCATAGCAATATGTGTTTGCTGCTATTTTAATGTTCTATATGTCTAGTACAGAACCTTAAAGTAAAGTACTTGATTAACACACACTTTCCACCACTGAATGATATGAATAACCTGCTAATGAAGGGGACAAACCAATGCACAATTTATTTACTGACTCCAAAACACTGAATCTGTATCTTTAAAATCGTAAAAAACAAACAATGTCCTAACATCAATAAGTTTCTCAACAAGATACAGTGAGGTTATTGCTCTCTTCTGTTTGTCGCAGTTTCACTGACACATTCCAAAAGATTGCTGAAGTACAGTCGACATATTTGTCAAAAAAACAAGAAACAAAAAGCACAGACAAACAAACCAGCCATGATAGATCAGAAGCTGCTAACAATCCAATACGAGGACAGATGGTGGTTCTGAATGACATCCAGCTTATGGGATTTCTATTTCTAGGCTGATTTATGTAGAAATGCAGTGACAAGAATTGATGATTTACAAACATTGCAGCAGCATGATAGTCTCTATATGTAGCTTCTGCATGTCCCACGAGCTGAAGGTTTTCACTCATTGTTTGTCCTCTACATTTCTCATTTCCTCCACGGACAGCGGCTCCATGCCCACCTCGCTTTGTGCTGACGAGCTGAATAGACCCTCTGAATTGATGCTTTGTGGTGGAACTTTGTGCTACAGTGATGCTAAGGAATTCACACTTGGTTTCAAATCCTCCTCCCACGGCTCCTATACTGCATTGATCCTGCTCTTGCAAGGTATTATACATGCCTGTTGTGTGCTCCACTGCCACAGCACACTCGAGCTAAGAGCCGATTTACACAAGAGAGAAAATGTAGCTGATGGCTGAACTTAAAACCTTTTCTTGGTTAAAATATACCGTATTCATTTTACAACAAGTTATGCTAAGCATTAGTGCTGTCAAACGATTAAAATATTTAATTAATCGCGTTAATGTCATAGTTAACTTGCAATTAATCACACATTTTTATCTAGTAAATGCCCCTTGATTTCTTTTTGTCCCATTACTTTTTTCTCATTTTAATGCTCTTATCAACATGGAAAAGTGGATGGGCTTGCTTTGTGCAAATGTTTTTTTTATTGAAAACAACATTGGCATTTAGCCTATTGTAGTGTTCAATTTCACACCAACATTCTCACTTGGAGCAAATAGTCTCTCACACTACTACACAGCTGCATGCTAAACTACACTAAGACGGTGAACATGGACATTACACCAGATAAATGTCACAATGGTAGCACTACCACTGTGAGCATATTAGCACGCTGATGTTAGCACTTAGCTCATAGCACCACTTTGCCTAAGTGCAGCCTCTCAGAGCTGCTTGCATGGCTGCAAGCATGGCCTAATCTTGTTAAGCTAGTGCATTGTGTTGCTTTCCAACCAGACTCCACTAAATGTAGATGACCCCATTCATCATTTTGTTTCTTAAGTCAAAAACAAAGTAAATACCCAGTATGTACCTTCTCCTTTACAATATCATCTAATTAACAAAAAGATTGAGATTTATTACCAATGGGATCCACATGAATGAATCTACAGTAGGAACTGGACTCTATAATGAAAAACTCACACGGCCCTAATTGATATAGAAGACTAGTGGCCAAAATTCACTCAAGGCTGTAATGCTTATGATTGTTTGTTACAACCTCAGAATGAGGCAGCTATGACTGCATGATTCACTTAGTGCACACACATAATGGACCAAACTGCTTCTATTTGACACACTTCATAGGAAAGCTTGTGCAAAGCAGGTTTAGCTCAATTATCCTATCTCTGTGCCAAATAAAGCACCTTGCAATTTCAATATATACAGTACACAGTGGCAGTGGGGCAGTAAACACACATAAGGTGTGGATTTATCTACAGTTGGCTTTGTACCAAGAGAATGAAGAGAATTAAAGTCAACACTAGCTGTGTCCAACAACATAATAATATCACCAAAACATTATGTACCAGTCCTTTACTTTGACTCTACTAAAAAAAAAAACATTCCTATTCTGTGCATCAGTTGCTTTTGCAAAACTGTTGCTTTTGTAAAAGCATTCGCATATTTGCATTTTTCTATTTGCATGTTTTGAATCATCCTGATCTTGTTTTATTTTGTTCGGGATGCATCATGAAAAAGTGGACTCATGATGGTCTTTTCTCATATTCTTTAAGTGTAATCCTTAACCTTTCACACCATAATACTTTTGATTTAATTCAACCTGGGGTATTTCCATACAGTCTATGGGTATTTCCCATAAATGTGGCTATTGTGGCTCTGGGTTGTGCCAACTTGCTGCACTCGCCACCTACTTTCTACATCTGGGAAAACAAGGGCTTGCTTGTATATCACAGCAAGCTGCAGAAGCCTCTTTTAGCTTTCCAATTGTTTTTTTTACATTCATAATATAATTAATGTAATTTTTACATTAAAAAATAACGCTTGTCTCTAAGTCCAACTGAAATTAAACACAGAAAGAGGATGCCTGGAGCTACAGCTGGGACAACTTGCTGGCTGGAACAATAACTCTGCATATTAATTAGCTGGTTTGTTTATATGTGTGACGCTAACTTTATTATCAGTTTACTGTCTCAGAGAAAAGTGTTTGAAATGATTAATGTAAAATCCATGTTTATTTAAGAAGCTTGCCCCGAGATATATGTTGTTTGTGTGAGTCCTCGTTTCCCCCGAAACTTTACAAAGCACGTTGCAAGTGTAAAGATATCACAACCAATGGAGCCACAATAGCCACGACAAGTAATACGCCAAGTTGAAATAAATCGGAATTATTTTTTAGCTACAAATACTGTACATTCAAGTCAAACACAGGTCTGGTTACATTCAATGGTTCTCACCAAAACCCATTGTGTAAATCCTTGAAACCTAATAACCAAGGGGGTAAGCCTAAGGTGACCAGATGTCTCAAACAAAGTCCGGGGACATTTTCAGCTCAGAAGCGTATATACCTCCAAAACACGTCACGTTTTTATTTTTGTAAAACTTAAAACGGGGACATTAGACCTAGACCTGTTCTCATTAGGGGCTGACCCCCCCAAAGGTCTGATCCTAGAATCACCCCTGCTGCTACTTCATACTCCACTCCACTACACCTCAGAGGGGAATGTTTCACGATAAAAAAGTCCTAATATTTCAAGATAGAAAGTCATAATATTTCAAGATAAAAAGTCCTACTATTTCAAGATAGAAAGTCCTAATATTTCAAGATAAAAAGTCCTAATATTTCAAGATAAAAAGTTCTAATATTTCAAGATAAAAAGTCCTAATATTTCATAATGTTGTAATATTTACTGAACTACATTAATCTGACAGCTTTTGCTTTATTGCTTCAGGCTTGTTTCTGCAACAGCTCATTGAGTATCGGATACAATATAAACTATTGAGGAAGTATTTTCCTTTGACATTGATGCAGTATGAAACGAGATCGCTGCAGTCGGCAGCAGAGAAACAAGCTACAATGTACATTAATGTGACAATTGTCCAGCTTGTATTTACGTTCATAAAAGTGCTCGTTTTGCTGCTGACAGACTCAGATTAATATTCTAAGTGTCTGATAACATTATGGAAAGGATTTCTAAGGAAGTTGACCTTTCTGTTAAAGATTAAGATCCTTTTTTAAAACATAAAAGTCCACCAGACTCCATGTAAATAATCAGTAATTTTAGCATCGTAAAATACGGCTTTCTAAAACCTCTCTGAGCTCTGAGCAGCGCTGGCTCTGGCTGTCTTGAGCCTGCGTGTGTAGGGTGTGCGACTATCGGCTACGTTTGGTCAATGTCTTCTTTCATTCCAATATCGGGTCTGTCAGTCACAGTGAAAACCGGGGACAATTCCGGGGACAGATCCAGCCAGGGACAGGTCACCAAAACCAGGGACATCTGGTCACCCTAGGTAAGCCTCGCCTCTCTAAGCATAGCTCCCATGGCGCCATTTTAATGCTACGAAGCACTCACCCGCCGTTAGCATCCCATTGACTCCCATTCATTTTGGCGCCATTTTGACAGTGAATAACTTTACATCTGAAGCGTTTAAAGACTCTATTTGTCCGTTATTTATTTCTAAAGAAACACAACCATGTATAAAAGGCTCCATTACCTTGTAGCTCACTTTATGGCTCTGTAGCAGACGTTTTTGTAAAAATAGGCTAACGATTGTGTCATAACCACGAAACTTACTGTCGCATAGTCAACAAATCACGTATTGTCAGGAGAAGCTCGCAGACAGTTTTGACTTCCATTAGCTGTTTAGTTTTCATTACTAATGTTAACTAGCATATTAGTTATCAGTAATTAGCCTGTGTCTATGTTAATGTTAACTAGCATATTAGTTATCAGTAATTAGCCTGTGTCTATGTTAATGTTAACTAGCATATTAGTTATCAGTAATTAGCCTGTGCCTATGTTAATGTTAACTAGCATATTAGTTATCAGTAATTAGCCTGTGTCTATGTTAATGTTAACTATCATGTTAGTTAGGAGTAATTAGCATTTACCTATGTTAATGTTAACTAGCATGTTAGATAGCAGAAATTAGCCTGTGTCTATGTTATCTCTATGTTATCTAACATACAGTATACCTACGCTCTTTGTCTCTGCTGACTGGGAATGATTGAGATTTCTCTTGCACAGCTACCAGAAGACTTACAACTTTCAGACAGGTCACTCATGTCACATCTACGTCTTCAAGCTCAGTTGGAGGCTGCGCAGTAACGCTCAGCCATCACCGGGAAAGAGCTTCTAATATCCTTCACTGGTCTCCGTCCAGAACAACGGGATCTGTAGGTCCATTTCTTTAACTGTCTATGCTAATAACATGTTAAATGTATTTCTCTCCCCAATAAAACATTTGCAGAGCCAATTCTTGTGTGGCCTTTAACACATACACAAGATACTAACAACATGGCTCCGTAGTGTTAGTGTCTTACTGTTGGGTAGGTTTATCCAACCTTTCTGTAAGGTTTCCTCATAAATAACAATAATGAGCTTACTAAACAAATGTTTCCGTATAACATGCATGATAACAACTTACAGTTCACAATGTGTAAAAAAAAAATCCAATTAAGGCGCTTTTATCTACAAGCCATGTCTGCCAGGTTCAAACACAAGTCAAAGATTATTTTTTCAGGTATTTTAGGCCTTTATTTCCATAAGACAGATGAAGACATGAAAGGGGAGAGAGGGGGGGAATGACATGCTGCGTCGAGGAGTAAACCTTTATATATGTGCGCCTGCTCTGCCAACTGAGCTAACACGGCCACAAGTCATGTATAAAAAGTCTGATGTGCATGATGTTCTAACTTAATTAGATCCATATTTGCTATTTCAGCCTCCAATTACATTTATTTTAGGGAAACCAGGTCAATGTATTAAATCCATGACATATCAGTATAATTAGTAATTATGTGACTGTGACAGCAGACAAGCTCATCCTGCACTTTGTAAGTCCCTAGTCACAAACCTGTCAGGCTTGTTATTTGAGACTGAAAGGCATATTTAGCTGTCTCTTATCAGTCACATAATTATTTTTTTTAAATGTATTTTTCTTTTCACAGCTGTGCACAAAGTTAATATAGCTGAATCCTTGTGAAACCGTCCATTTCACTTTTCTATAATGGTTATTCAGTGTTACAAATAAAAAGGGATTAACCGCTGTGTAAAATTGTTTATGTCTTACAAAGTTGCCAAAGGAAATAAAAATAATTAAAACTGGTCTTCACAATACTTAACTCTTGCCTGATTTTCAATTTTGTTTACTGTTTGTATATTGTTTAACCTTGGAAATATTATACTGTAACTACAATATAACAAAAGGTTAAGGTATATTGACTGAAATAATTGCACTGGCCGGTGTTAATTGAAACATTAAATACTGCACATGTAGTGACTTTACCACCAGCTACAGGAAGTTCATTATGGTTCATCGTGCTTGTGGCTGTACAATAAATAATTAGTTCACAACCCATTTGACGGAGGCATTATCAGAAATTATTTTCTGTCTGTAGTTAATTAGTATATATGATAAATTAGCTGCTGAACCAAATTGCAGTCCAAAAGCTGTCAAGTTAGGAACAAATTAAGCCTGAAAAATGAGGACATCAGAGAACATTCAGTGACACTGAGCTTTTTTGGTTTGGTTCCCTTCAATTTGGAGAAAATGTGAATTTAATTCAAAAGCCTACATCAAGTATTGTCTACATATTCAACCACCCAAATGAATGCTGCTGCCAAATTCAATGCAGGTGCATTTAGTTCAGAAAATGGCTTGTAAACAAAACCGCTGCTTTGGATTTGGAAAGCGATTTTATATTCACTTCCCTAGGTTTGATGTCTGATCTAAAGCAGAGAGGGCAGCTCAGTACCTTGTGTGCTTTTGTCTTTTGGTTTAATCCTCTGCCATGGCCCTCTCTCGTGTATTTTCTCAGTGTTTGCGTGGGTTTTCTCCAGGTGCATGACCTTTCATCTAATTAATTACAAGGAAATGAACATATCACTTGCTAATTAGCAGGATGCATAACAGAGGGTATGGTCTTTTAGAAAGACGGTTGTTGTATTTGTTTCATGTATTTTGTCTGTTTTCAAATGCTGCTCGAGACGGGCGCTGAGCATAAAGCACATAACACCCATACTGAATGTGACTGGGATAGTTTTAAACACTACATTTCTATAATTTACTTCATGCATTACCACAGACAATAATCTTGGACAGCAGGGCAACCTGCTCAATACCATTATTGCACTTTAATATAGCTCTGCCCAGGCAACTTGTACATAATACTACACCCAGGCAAGCTCATTGTGCTGCCAGGACCACTTATACCATCCCTGCCTCATATGCAGCTCCTCCTCCTCACTCTTCTCTGCCTATGAGCCAATGCAAATTACAGTAACAGCTTGGACGTGAGTATAATCTCAAGCGGTGCGAGCTGGGCTTCGTGGCGAGGCATGCAGGCAGATGGAAGCAGAGACTCTGCCAGGCCTCTTTAGGGGCTCCCACTCTTTCTCCAGCATGCTAGACAATGAAGGAGCTGTGGCTCATAACCAGCTACTCGTCTGCCACTATCACACGGCCGACTCCCAAACAATGTATTTGGTAAATGATATGAAGGGAAGTGAGCTCCTGCCGTGGCCTCGTTTGGACCAATGCACAGATGGACACCAACACTGGCCACTTTAAATCATGAGCCAGGGGGTGGAGACTTGAGGAAGGATTTTCGGACATGTATTTTATGATGGAGTGAAGGGGAGTGCAATAGGTGCATTTCTGTATGTGTCTTTGCACAGCAGGTGGTAGAGGCTTCGCTTTGAGGTATGGTAGATATCTAAAGATAGCCCTTTATATAAATCATTTTCTTTGCATAAAAGATCAAATCTGCATTCAGTGAACATTAAAAAGTTTTATAATACAATTCCAATGGGTTCACTTCTCCTTCCCACACTGTAAATACATCAGCCATACATTATTCATACAATATACACTACAAAGCACAGTGATTGAGCTTAGTTGAGATACAGTATGTTGTGGGTTAGGGTTGTATCAGAGATAAAAATCCATTTGTTTTAAGTATTCAAATGGTTTTGCTTCTGTCTGTTTTAGTGATGCAGTAACTTCTGTCAGGAACGAGGTACGACAGTTTGACCTTGACCACTTTGTGCTGCCCTGCTGATTTCTGCGGCAGTGAATCAAATGATAAATGTAGAAAGGAGAACTGTGAGTAGGAACTTTTCCAGTGATTGCCAATACCCTTTTTTAGGTTAAGAGCTTACCTTTTTTGGATTTAAGTACTGCAGTAAAAGTTGAAAATGAAATGCACCTTTTATTTTGAATGAATGAGCTCCTGGCTTTACAACCCACATGAGAGATTCTCTGTTTTGCTGTGGGAGAGAGGCTTTTTGTTATGCTCACAAACACAAGTTGTGTTACTCTTGGCTATTAATGTAAATGGCTTCTTAAACTCAGAGGTGCTCCTAATAACTAATGAGGATTATGCAATAAACCTGCACGTCAATGTGTCATAAAACACGGCCCTGGATTATTAATCATGTGATTTAGCTCCGAGACAAACATATGTGCCTTGGATGAGTTCAAACAACGCCTTGCCTCCCCGTATACATACTTTAGGCTACATAACAACAAACAGTACAAAAGAATATGATGTATGAAGAAATCAATAGATTATGAGTCAGCCGTGTGTCAAGATGAGGCTGTTTAAGTGACTCAGCCTCCAATGTGTTTGCCAACCATGAGTGCATCTGCACTAACAAAAAGATATTTAACTGAGGGAGAGAAAACGGAGAAAGGCACTCCCCTGGAGCTACGCATCTATTGTATCTGACTTGTGCAGGTGTGTTTGATTTTAACCCAAATTCTCTCCACTATCACTTGAAATAGCTTCAGCGACACCATGTCAAATTCACAAAGCCATGGATGATAAGGAGCGTATTGTTTACAGTAATTTCTGTGGATGATTAGAGCTGCAGAAAGGGAATGTGATATGATATCCTAACATGGCAACATGTGCCGTATACCTAAAGGATACTCTTAGCTGCTACTCGACACCACCTGTCACTGCCTACAATACTTGGTATTCCAGGAAACACTGACAGCGTGACTCAGATTGCTCTGACAGGAGAAACTGGAACACAAGACAGGGTAGAGGAGGCTGTATAGGCACAGTGTCGCCACTGGAATTTTGAATATGTGAGAATAATAACGTGACCTCCTCCTCACTCTCCCCTCGATCCCTGATTAAAAACATGAATTAACTACCTAATTACAAAGCGTCATTTTCGCAACTGTAGTACTATCATTTGAAACGAGCAGAGATGAACTGGTAGGGAATCCTGTTGTTACGCCTCTTATCGCCCTCAAACTTGACAGCCAGGATTAAACTACACTCCAAAGAACAGCTGGGCGCAGATGTCCAAAGAATACATATAGGCCGGGACTGCTGTTCTTTTCCAAAACAAATTGCTATTATTTAACAGGAAGGGGTCAATTAAATTCTCATAATTGAACACTTAAAATGATTAGCTATTGGAATTAACTTTCTTTTTAAGGACGAAAACAGAACAAGATGCCTCACGGTGCACAAAATATTCAGTTATGCAGACTGCATGACTCTTGTAGATGCAGCTTGTTAGGCATAAGACGAGGGGGAGGGGGAACACTGAAGGGAACAGCAGTTACGTTCAATTTGGTAACACAAGCTGGCTAATTAGCATTGCCCTGCCATTCCATTTGAACCAGAGGAGGACAAGTGGGAGCCATCATATTTCTTTGCTCTCAGCACTATGTGATTCTCCTGTGAGCGCAGAAAACCACAGGGGCTCTGACCACACAGGGTCAAAGGTAGGTAATATGAACTCACCTCCCACCCCCCTCCGTACCAGACTGCCCCAGGGGAATTACCCAGACCTTTTCTTCAAACTTCGCCCTCAGCAAAATACAGCTACTAGCAGCACGCTGCATCAGGCACAGCGCCTGGATGTGGTGCAATGACATTTTCAGGATGCAGACTCACTCCAAGAACACCAGACAGATGTTAAGGGGGATACAGGTACCTACTGCACTTCTCATGCACACAATTACTCTCGGCTGACGGCACCCTGAAGACGCAGCACAGATCATTAACTCTATCCTCTCGTGTGCCGTGTTTTAATTAATAGTTTCATTCTATATATTGTATATAACGATTGAAACATGAAACTGCGTTTATGTACTGCCAAAGTGTTTTGAAGAGTTTTTTTATGGCCCATTTCCGGTTAGTTAAAGATGCAGTCAATTACACTAAAACCCCAGGTAGAACCTTTTGGTGCCACACGTGGGTCAAATCATTTGAAAGTAAGTAAGTCAAGACACGAGGTGCTGGATGGTTGGGGTCTGCCTTAAAGTCTATGTTTAGGTAGGGGAGTACTTATTGACAGAAGTTCATATTTGTAGCCTCCTTATATTTTCTTAGGAAAAAACTCTGAACAATATACTTTTACTGTCTAGTTGGCAAAATCAAGACAAAAGAATAAAAGGGAGACGATAAAAATACTTCTTCTGCATGTACTGAGGAAAAAAATATGACTTACTTGCTAGACAGAGATTTACATAGTACTTTTTTGTTTTTCTTGTTGTTATACTACTATGAAAAATATGATAACCTGTTTCAACATAATTCTTTTTCTGTTAAAGCTCTGACTGATTTGTATCCCCGCACTTCTAAAACGTTTTCTTCTTCACACGCTATCGCTCTCATGAACAGTTAAACCAGACGTCTGTTCCCACCCTGTACTACCATGACAGAGTAATATACAAATCGGGCTAGTAAATGTATATATTATCCATTATTGTCAAATGTAAAGCAAAGCAGGCTTTATATAATGTCCATAAACCCCCTACTGTGTGCATATAAAGTTACTACACATACAATATTTTGCTTTTTTGTTTGTGACCCTGCAGACACTGTATGTTGTTGTCCATATACAGTACGCTTAAGTTTTTGTTTAGATGTACCTATGTACCTAACGAATAAAGGTGATTTTGATTTGACAAACTCCACCCTTATGGCTGTAAAAGGCATGTGCAGATTTGACCCAGTTCTGCTCCACACCTGTAGTTTCACTGTCTTTTCTGTAACAAATTCCCACCAGTGATCCACATAGTACTGCATCTTCAATCTGCTGATTCACCGCTACTAACACATCACGTCCAGCATAGTTAGAGCTGCCCCAGCTAAATGCAGAGCTGCAACTGCTCGCAATGAATATGCAGTGACTTGGAAAACATGACAAACTCACCAGATATCAAGCCCCAGTCTCCATCACAGGTTTCACATCAACGTCCCGATCAGCTGGCGGGCAGAGTCAGAGCTATGGCAGGCAACTCCCACTGGCGTCACAGGAAAACACCACCTAGAGGACAAGGAACATGTTTAGTCTTTTTGTTAGAATTAGGACGGCTAATAAGTTATTATGAGAAACTGGAGGAAGTCAAGAGAGCACTCGAATGAAGGACTGAGAAATATGTGGCGAAATGGGGGGATTACTTGCAGTGCATACTACTACGGACAGATCTAGATAAAGATAAGATCATGGAGCTTATTGCTGTAAGACAGTACATTGGCTCAATTAGTGTATTTCTATTTATTTATCTTATTTCTAGTTATTTCAAATCTGATTTCTATTATGATTTGTTGTGGTTTAAATGATTTTGATCATTAATAATAAAAATAATAAAAATAATTAGGATGGCTGAGGGGGCTTAGCTAACTACACTACAGAAGCCTGCCGGAGGTGTGATTGCTTTTACACATATTGGGATGTTTATCACCAACTTCTAGACAGTATTCTAGTCTAGAGGCGACCTTCCTTAAAACACAAGAGAAGCAGTCATACATTCATAATCTCATTGACTAAGCTTGCTCCTTTTTCCACTTGGCAGCCTTGGCTGCGATATGAACGCTGATCTGATTATAAAACAACAGGAAAAGTGTAAGCAGCAGGAGAGGCTTCAGCAGAACAGAGTTAGAAATACCATGACTATGAATGTGTGTCCTGTCATTAATATTTCACTGCATCATTGTAGCTAAAGCAGAACAAAGAGTAAAGGGAAGCATAATGAATAAAACATCATATTTTGACACGGCTTTGGAATGTATCTGTGCAAAACAAAGAACGGGAGACTCTTTCGCTCGTGATGAGATTTTGTGACTGAGAAAATAAAGTGATTAATGGGTGCAAATACAAATTACTGCATGCTTTAACATAAGGTAGTCGCCATGCACATATCTGCTGAAGATGGATGAGGTTTTGTAACGCACCTAAGAGGCTATTTTTACTTTCCTTTCATTTTTTTGCTCTTTTTCTCAAGCGATAGGGAGGAGACTGACAAGGTCATGTGCCTTCAGTTTCTCACTTGTCCCTAAAATTCAAAACAAGCTACATGACATGTCACAGCTTTGCCTGCAGTACAGCGGCACGCAACCCAAGAGATATAACCATATCACTCAAATTTGTCTGCAGAGAGCCTTCGTGTATTAAAAAACAGAATTCTCCACTCAGGTTCGTCTTCCAGCTCTACTGAACATCAATTTGTATTCGGAGAGGGACATTTTGGCTTGTCACCTTCAGCTATTCATCCAGCCAATAAAGTATTTATGACGCAAGCTTTTGCTTTTTGATACGTCACTCCAATTCTGTTCAGTTCATCTCTAGCTGGAGTCAGTGCTGTCATGTCAGAGTTTAAGAAATGAAGAAGAGAAACAAAGTAAAAGAGGGGACTAGGTGTCAGAAATGTATCATTTCACAGTCTATCACGCCATGCATATGAACTGCTCCTACTTGTTTGGATATGGAAGGACTGCTCGATTATGGAAAAAAATATAATCACGATTATTTTGGTGAATATTGAAATCATGTTAATTTAACACGATTACTCAATGATTTCTGGTAAGACGTTGTAATTATTTAACTTAAAAAACAGTGGAAAAAGTTAAAAGATATAATTAACAGTAAAAAAAACACATACAGTGGCTTGAGAAAGTTTACACACCCATGGTAACGTTGATTAAAAAGTGAAATAAAAAAGCATCTTTTGGAAATTGATCTTAATGCCTTAATTTAAAGAAAAATCAGGAAAATCCAACCTTTTAAGGACACCAATTGTCTTTGTGAATGAATAATGTATCGTAAATAAATAAATGTTGTTCCTTAAAATACAGGGTGCATAAGTATACACCCCCCTATGTTAAATTCCCATAGAGGCAGGCACATTTTTATTATTAAAGGCCAGTTATTTCATGGATCAGGATACTATGCATCCTGATAAAGTTCCCTTGGCCTTTAGAATTAAAATACCCCCCCCCCACACACACACATCATCACATACCCTTCCCCATACCTAGAGATTGGCATGGTGTTATTTCAGTTAGCTTAACAGCTGGTTTGATTTGCATCGAGAGATGAACTTATGGAAAGTTCCCCATGCCTATAATCAGAGATAATCAGAGCGTGGCTATGATCACAGCTGTAAACAAAAGTGACATCCATGTAGGAATGTGTACTGCTGTACTTACAGCATAGAAGGCAGAAAGGAATAAAACATAGATGATGGGATGTGTGTCTAAAGGATGTTACAAAGGGTCATAAACATGCAGACAGTGCTGACATGTTTCAGCTTCATCAGAGTGGTCAGCCGTGGCTGCTACAGAAGGGTCAGCTATCTCTCATTGTTTCATGTTATGGCGGCTCTAGCGGCACCTCGTGCTTTTACCTCTCTATTTCTCATTCTATTTCTATCCAGGCCCTTATTTGGAGTTAAAAGACAGTGCCAGGAAACTTTGGCCAAAGGACATAGTGCGTCAAGTCATTATCCATCAGGGTGATTCCTTCCTATCTGGGCTACAGAGACAGTTGTTAGGGAGACAGTCATCCTCCTGCGCTGCCAGCTTTGTTACTTAAAATAATCTGGTATGGCAACAGGGGTGGCTGACTTTTCTGTATTGTCTTGAAAGATAAGCAGCATCAATATGTATTTTATGGGCTTAAAAACAGACTTTAAATGTATAAAGACATACATGTACCTGCAGTGAAAGCTTTATCTGTCCATATATAACAATTAGCTTGCTAAGAGAATAGCAGAGGCAAGGGGATATTTTTTTATTAGAATGTGAAAGTGAGATATTTGAAGCAAGCTTTCTTCCATCTCATGATGTGCTCGGAGATTTCCTTGTAAACTTTGCCTACAGCGAGTATCAGGAAAAGCGGATCAGAGCTACAGGGATTTATTTAAAAATTGGAATAAAATAAATTTGCTTTTTCATACTTTTTTTGTTGCACACAAGATACATTTAAAAGACAATGTCTGAATTATCTTTCTACTGGCTTAAAGGGGGGGCGTTATTTCTTTCCTTCTTAGATATCAGCTCAGGGAAAGCAGCAAAAGAAACCTCTGCAAAAAACCTTCAGGCATCTCATTACATCAGATCCTGCTGACCATCAAGGGAGACAAAAACAAGCCTTGGAGCTGCAATCAATTATAGATTTGAGTGAATGCATTGATATTGGAGACAGTAGCCTTTCTTTGGGCTGCATTCTCCAGATATCGACAGAAGTGGTGGCAATTCTTGAGCTTATCGTTAAGGAAAGCAAGGACCCGCATCATTAGTAGACCACAGCAGTATGGCAAATTAATTCCACCATAGCCACAATGTGAGGAGGTTGTTTTGTATTCATTACATACTTTAACTATTTTTAAATTGCCTGAATGGAGTAAAGGTTATGGGTGAGAATACTGTACAGTACTTTCCCAAACCGCAGCAATCCCAGTGCCTAAGAAGACAAACAGTAAAGCAGCCGCAACATGCTTATTAAAGGACATTGTCAATGCCATCATGACTTAGCAGTGGACTGGCAGAGCCACTCGTACAGGAAACAGCGATGCCGTTTGGAGGTGTAGAGTAGCCTGATAGCTGTCATAACTGTGAGCTCAAATTCATCCTCAGCAGATCCACGGAACTAAACACCATAAGATCATTCCTCTTTCCCCCTGGCTTTACAGTCATTTACTCCACATGTCAGGACTTTGATTAATGCCATGCTTTACACACTGGATCATATACGCTACATGGCAAGGTATCAATCATACTGCATGTATTCATGGGTTTTCACAAGCTGTGTTGCTACAGTCAACGCCTAATTACATCTACCTAATAGAGGTGCATGTACAGCAATGCCCCGAAACATATTGAAAATATGTCACTAAGTGTAGAGCTAATGTGTTTAAATGCATTGAATATATCCAGTTGGAGTTTTGAATGCAAAATTCTCAGTCAACTGGGGACAAAATCCACAAAAGTGAGGTGATTATTAAGGACGAGTAGCTGTTTTTTGTCTGAGCTGCTTCCACTAATCTAAAACTTCTTCAGACTCTAATGAACGCTCCCATCGCACCTCCGTGACTCGAACTGAGCAGAATGAGACGAAAGGGGAAAATTGCTTGTAGGAGCAGTTTGATTGAATAATTAGCTTTGTATTAGCTTTTCCAAACCTTTGGCATTAGAGGTCAAGAAAAGATGAATGGTGTGTGTGTGTATGTGTGTGTGTATGTGTGTTCTCCAGCCAATCAATACTCATGAATGCGGCGTTGCTCGAGGGCAAGGTTACCAAGAGAGCGGCTGAAACTAAAAGGGTTGGGTTCACAAAAACCTATTCTCAGGTATAATTGAGGCTGGCTGTAGTATGGTTAGACTCCATCAGATGAGGCCGGTGGATCACATGTTGAAGTCCTCTGTTATGTATTAGCTCAAGGTGCACAAGCTTTTCAATGAGACTTCATCCTATCCCTTCAACACGGGTTAATTTACAGGTCTGAACCAGCAATCGGATTTTGCTGACAGGTTGCCTCTTTGCACTACGCTTGGAAATCTGCAATGCACTTCAACCCCAGTGCAACTAGGGCTCCGGCTAATGATCATTCTCATTCTCATTATCCACTAATCTGTCAAGTGTTTTCAATTATTTAATACATTTTCTAGCCTATACAGTAAATGGTCAGAAAATAGAGAAAAAAGCATAACACAGTTTCTCAAAGCCACCAGTCCAAAACCAAAATATATTCATGGTGAACTGTAAATAATTAATAAAATTGTTAATCACAAAGAATGTAATATGCTATAATGTAGTTGTAAGCAGATATAAGGATCTTCTTTAGTATCAACAATTAACAAGTGATTGACAATAATGTATACTTTATTAATCCCACAAGGGGAAATTACAATGTTTTCACTCTGTTATTATACACATTACACACAGGCCTGAACTACACACACATGCTGAGTACCTATACATGCACTAATGGAGAGATGTCAGAGTGTGTGTGTGGGGGGGGGGGCTGCCCATGGAAATGCGCCCCGAGCAGTTGGGGGTTTGGTGCCTTGCTCAAGACCACCTCAGCAGTGCCCAGGAGGTGAACTGGCACCTCTCCAGCTACCAGTCCACCACCATGCTTGGGTCCGTATAGGGACTTGAACCAGCGACCCCTCCGGTTCACAACCACCCTCAAACAACACAGTTATATTCATATTTCACAATATATGAAACACAGTATGTTATAAAGCATTTATTAACTGTCCAAATCATTCACAGGCAGATTTCAACTGTGATAAATGTGTTTTAAACTCACAAAGAAGCTTTTAATTTTGAGCTTCAAGGTTCATTCTTGTCCTTGGAAATAGTAATTTGACAAAATTGTTAACCTTCCAGTCACATCTTGTGGCCTTCACCAGAGAAGGGAGTTTTCTTAATTGTCAGGGAGAGTGAAGAAGTATAGATAAATAAAGACTTAGTTCGTAGTTCGGAAGAGAGATGAATCAACTTCTCCTACCAAACCAAAGTCCTCTTCTGTTGCAGCGATAGAGGCAGTGATGTTTGGTGTTGACAGTAACGTTGGCTGGTGTCCTCTTTTAAGCTGCCAGTGTCTGTTTTATATGATAATCCAATGTGGTAAACTGTGTTTTTTTTAACGCCACCGCCAACTTCTTTTGCAGCTCAAAGTTGTTGTAGTTGAAGTTGAAAAAGTTCAACTTTTGTAAAAAAAAAAAAAAAAAAAAAAAGCGGAGTAGCCAGACTTGTCATTTTCATAACAAGAAGAATAAAATGGAGTCAAAGCACAGCGAGGTAGTGTATATGGTATGACCGGGTGCTCCCTGTACAGCGGACTTGCTTTGTTTTATGTAACGTTAGCAGCACCACTCTCTCTCTCTCTCTCTCTTTCTGTTCTTTCTCTCTCTTGCTCCACCACTTTGTTTTATCTAACGTTAGCACCATGCCACATAGCGCTCTAGCAAGGATACTGTAGCAGTAGCTGTTGTTATAGCAACAAACGCTGCCCAGCTTTTTTTTCCACTACAAAAGCACCTTAGTCAACTTATTCTTATCAAAAAAGACGCAGAGTGTGGACGTAGCCATACAGGACTCTCACGCCGCGACACGGACAGACGAGTCTTATTAGTCTTAGTCAAGTTATTACATTTCATTCACTGGGGACCATGAATATGTGTACCAAATGTCATGTGAATCCATTCCAATAGTTATAAATAGTCAAGATATTTCTTATACATTTCAGTCTGGACCAAACTGGTGGATCAGATCAAATCGATCAATCGGCAATCTGCATATTGCCATCACTTGAGTCATGACATGGCTAAAAATTATTTAAACAATTTTCGACTATCAAATGTGTTGCAGGTTAATGTTATTTTTTGTAATTATATGACTTCTAATTGAATTGATCAATCTTCTCAGGGAAATAATGTAAGAGAATTGCCATCCAAGATGAAAGCTACAGCAACATGAAATATGAAAGAGTGATATTTAGGTCACTTAGAGTGAAACTGAGTTGTTGTTTTGCACACGCTCTGCATTGTGAAATGTCTTTGAGATAATTCTGGCTCCAGTTCGAACACGTCTGGACATGGACATGTTTGAGGAAAATGATCAGCCAAAATCTTGTAAAACAACGGAGTAGGTCATAGCTTACTGAACATCAAACATCCTAATATGGTATTAATCCAAAGCAACTGGCAAGTGATGAATCATTTAATCCAAGATTGCAGCTGACATAAATAATAAAGTAAATTTTGCTTTTAAGAGTGTTGACATTTTCATACTACAAAATAAAAAGGCATCATCAAGAGTATAAAGAACAGTGGTAAGTCTCGTCTTTGTCCCCTTAGGAGATAAGTTAATTTTTTTAAATAGTATTTTGACAAAATGACACTGACCCAACTGTTGGTGGTCAAGTTGCATCGTGGGTAATGTGTGGAATAAAAATGACAATAACTTCTGTTCTGCTGCATCAATTTAGATTCTTTACAATGTTTTAGGCTGAAAGGTAGAGTACTGTTTTAAGCATGGTCTTGCATGTAAGCAGATCCATCTCCATGACAATACTTTCACATTCTGCCAGTTCCTGAGTTGAAGAAAAAGAATATGTGTCTCATTTGAAAAATAAATAAATAATCAAGCTATATTTTTGCTTAAAAAACAAATTGCTCACTAGGGTAAGATTTCACCTTTCACTAATTCCCAAAGAGTTGTTTTGCAATGTGTTTCCACCAATTATGTAATCCTCCCACTGGCAGGTCTGTAAATCTTACAACATGGCATCATGACTTAATGATGGAAATATACACGCCAACTTTCTTAACCCTTGTGTTATCGTCCCGTCAAAATTGAAAATACACACTTTTGTTGATGCTTTTTAATCAATGTTTTTCACTTTTTTTATGTTTAACACTACATAACACTAACTTATTAACTTTAGTTCTACTGTTATTTTTGGAATTTATGGTCAATACACCTCAAGTTATATCTAATGTTTGAGTTAGAAAAGCAGAAATAAAGAATTATTTTGACTAAAATTAAAGGAATATATGTTGATGGATAATCACAGACTGGAATATGTCAACTTTTACTCAATTTTCAAAAACACTTATGCTATAAAATTGAATACAACACCCCAATATTAATGAAAGTAGAGATTTGTACTTGCCAAAGAGCGTTGTGTGGAATCAATCATGTTATTTTGGGTAATTAAAAAGAACATTGATAGAGGAAAACGGGTCAATTTAACCCGAGGACAACATGAGGGTTAAGCCAAGTGCCATGTTATCTGTACACATTTTGAGCTATCCGTATGTATGTCTACTGTATACAGCAGGCGTACACATACACGCCACTTGGCGTGCCGTGTTATTGTGAGAAGAACATTTATCGCTAGAAGAAAGCTACGGTTGATTTTAGGAAAAGAAGAACCGGGTTGGCTTTAGTAAAAGGAGAAAACGACGGTTGATTTCCGGAAAAGAAGAACGGGGTCTGTGAGTTTAGGAAATGTGACACGCGGTTGGGTTTAGGAAACACAGAAATAAAAAACTGACAGTTGAGTTTAGGAAACGTGACTCTGAGGAAACAATCCACGGTCTCCTGGGTGAAAGTACTATGTTTTACCCCACCATCCTGACCAAACTCCCTACACGGATTTTCTCCCTTTCATACTACTCGCTACGGCGTGAATTCACACACAAATCGCAAGGTAATATAAGTCAATGGACGGCAAACAGCATTGATATACATGCTAAAAAGCGATTATGCACCTTGATGACACATGGCATACAAATTGGCGTGTCATACATATGGCATTTTGTGAGACCAGTCTGAACCTTAACACTATGCGTACAGGTTTTGGCGCCATCATCAGACTGCATGGTGTAGTTTATGGAAATGTTCAGTGGTTTCAGTTGACACTTCAAAAGGTCAACATATTATGAGGGCCTAGGTAGATGAACAGTAGCAGAGTCTACACGTGCCCCCCCACCTCCCCACCACACACACACGGCTCAATCAGCTCTTATTGAACCAAACACAATAATTTGTCATAAAAATATTTCCAATGTTCTGGTCTTGCTAACGTCAGCAACATGTTGCAAACAGCTCATGATGAAGAATGATACAAATATAGATCACAGTTAAAAACAGTTCAAGGTGGTATTGCCAAGTCTTATGCTGTTAGCATGCTGCGTCATTCCAGTAATTGTGACACTTTGATGATTTTGTGCAGCCATAATAAGAAAAGACGGGTCTAATGCACTAAATGAAGGCTCTACAACTACCTCTCCTGCCCCATTGAGCGTCAACCTGAGAATGTAAATCAGCTTCATGAAAACCAAGTGATTTCATGGTTCACTGTCTGCTACATAAGCATACGCTCTGCAGTTTCCATGAAAATGTATTATAGAGGGGGAGGGGGGTATACATAGGCATTTTACCTTAATCCGTAACGGTTTATGTCTATGCTGCAGCACCACAGTTTGCTGCATTATACTCTTTAGGGTTCATTTAAAAACTCAGGGGAATTCAAGTAACTTTTTACACACGGCCATATATTATGTGATATTATGCCATCAGTATTTACAGTATGTAAAAAAGACATGGTGCTCTGTTCGGAAATTTAAGCATGAAGATTACAAGGGCTTAGTACGACAAGTATTAGCATATCCTGTTACATAGAAGCCTCTAAGCAGGGTTATGAGAGTAATGGAGCAGCCTTTAGCTGGGTGAATATTTTTTTTTAATAACAATTAATTGAATACTTAAATAATACACACATATATATATATATATACATATAGTATACATATGCATATATATACATATATACATATATTGTATATACGTAATATATATATATATATATATACATACATACATACATAATATACAGTATATATACATATACATATATACATATATACAGTTCATATTAAAAAGATTGGCACCTTGGCTGTATATTCTCTTTGTTGAGAGCAATGATTTAGAGGCAACAGATTTAAAGGCTGAGGAGAAATAAACTGCTTTTATTATTTTTACAATCCCCTCTCCCCCAATAAAGTGGGAGGGCAAAACCATTTTACCGAGCCCCAAGCACGAGCCTAATTTGCTAAATGAATGTGACAACTTGTCTGTAAACATGAGCTGGGACTAACCATGAATCACGCTGGCTAGCCAGATATTTTTCCTTATTTACCATCTGCAAATAATGTCAGAGTTGTTCCCATGCGCTGCCAGAGCTGTCACTTTGATAGGTTGTGGAGGTGGTGGTGCAGCAGTCACCAACAAAACAGGTTAAAAACAAGTGCTCTTCATTTTCCTTCCACTCATGAAAACATGCAAATTCTCTCCAGGCTGGTAAATACTCAGGCTTCTGTAATTTGTGTTTCATTCTGGAATTTATTGAAAACTATAACCGGATTTGTCTGTCAAGACAGGATTCAGGATGAAGAGCCCAAACAGGAAAGAAGAGGTTTGATACAATTGTTTCCAATATGTCAAAGGAGGAATACAGGGAGCTCATCTGATTTCCTCAGCTGGCTCTCATTTCACTGGTGCTGATCCCAAAAACTAATTTCTTTCATTTGTCTTATTGGATTTCCTTTAACACAAATTAAATCTAGAAGAACACTGTGAAGGCTCAGTCACATTCAGCAGAGGTTGAGTTGTGCTTCCCAAAAGCATTTCATTTCATATAAAAATATGTTTTTGGTCGCAGTAGTCTAAGTTTAACAGTGACAAGTTGTTTCATATATCATATTGACATTTAGCATTTCTGTCTTGTTTGTTACCTGTGTCCAGACTTGGCATTGTACTAAAGGCGGAGTATTTGCTCAGAACTCATATGGATTAAAAAGCGAGCTCATAAATTGAGCTATGGCTTTTTGGCGTGTCCACCACTTTGGTTGTAATAAAATTCTGTTTCTTTCAGGTTGAATTGTGATGCCGTTATTAGTTTAAAAACTTCTCCTCTAGCAACATCAGGTTTATGTCTGAATCCCAGCTGTACTTTGAGTTTAGAGCTAATTAGCAAATCAACAGCTGTAGACCGAAATGCCTTCGGAAGCAATTGGATAGACCTGCAACCAATCAGAGCAACAAAACATGTGGTGCTGATTGACGGATACATGTAAATACAATACAGTGTGCAGAGATGAGCTGTGATGGGGTTGCATCAATATGGCTGTGAACAAGTGTTTCTTTCCGCCATAGTAACAAACCTGCCCCATTTGAGATGTGAGATTGTGATTGGCCCGGCCAGGATCTGTCTGAACGGAAGGGTGACTAGACGTATCTTCCAGAGCAAATAAAACATGAGCTCGTTGTTTTGTCTGGTTCCCAGGCTAGCAGACAATTAGTCTTGTTAAATGATACAGAGATAATGTTAATGTTTCCCTGTGCCCCTTTTTGTGCCGTACAGATATAAATGCATATTCTTTTTTTCTCCTCCAACCTTGTCTCCTCAAAATTATGATTATATAACACTAATTGGGTCATTTTTCAGGAAAATGGATATTTAGATATATAAACCCTTAGTTGCACTGTGACTCTTGTGCCTGCTGGGACCCTTACAAACACAGTTTTAGTTCAATTAATGACATGGAACTTAGGATGAAAAACTTCTTGGAGGTTTCTACAAAGTCTCACTAAACTAGGGTAACCAGATCAGATTGGGGATGAGACGAGACGAGGGGGGTGGAGAGACTGAATATCAAAACTGATTTATTATTTTTATTCAGGAATTCAACTGTCTGTTATGTAAACCCGAAAATACAAATACAAAATCATTAAAATCATGAACACAAGTGTCATTATGAAACAAATACTGTACAGTTGTGCTGTTAGTTATATGTAGTTTGCTGCTAGCATGCAGCCTGACGTCTGACTCCCCCTTGAATTTGCGATGGGGATTTTCATCTTTTGCAAATTCAAGGTTTTTTTATATTCAACTGTAAATAAGCTGCCAAGGAATGAATAAATTTTGATATGCTTAAACTTTAAAATATGTTAATTTACAGGAAGTGTGAATATTTGGAATTGGAAATGACTGAAATACCAAGTGAATTTTCACTGGTCTCTTAAGCATATTACATATTCCTGGAGCTGAATTGGCTTCCATGTTGTTGATTCCATGCACTTGGGCCCATTTATCTCTGTATGTATTATTGATATACCTGGGAGATAATGTTACAACAAGGTCTTCGGGATCCATCCAGCTCAGACGGATAGCTGTTTTTTCAGGACTTCTCTTGGTGCATTTGACAGTAAACATATGTACACTGTTTGCTTGCCTGAGCCAGCCATCTATAATAGATATGGAGCTGTGTAGGGTGGAAAAAAGTCACCTCTGGTGAGATACCAGGACTCTATAAAATGTTAAAATAGGCCTCTTCAAATACGCTCAGCATTCCCCATGAATAATATCCAGAGCTTTGAATCTAATGTTAATCGCTCTCTGTCTGCCTTTTACCAATTTTAGAGTGCAATAAGAATGTCTTTCTTAAATGTATATGTCACTGTGGAGCTCTTCTCCATCATAGTGTGCTGCAATCAGTCAGTATTTAATAACCTGGACCAAGTCTTTAAAATAAGTGGTGCAGTGACCTGCTACGCCCCGCTACACCCTGCAATGCCCTGCTACGCCATGAACTACTACAATTACTATCTCTAGTCATAGTTCCATTATACTGTATATATATACGGCCTAAAAAGCCATACCTCCGACATAGAAAAAAGGTCAATCAACTCAATTATGCATGAAAACGTAGTCGGTTGTATGGCTTTTTTTATATATACACTGCATATATATTTATATATATACTAGCTGAATATTTTTCCAATGCTTTAGAAAAAGCAGTTTCCCAAAACTGCTACCTTCTATGAATAATAATGAGCTGAGAAGTTTAAATTGGGTTTTAAGATGTCCACGGTACACAGACGGGTTTCCTTGAGCTCCATGTGTTGCGGTTTGTACTTGTGATTGCTCTGTTTGAACTATTTTTGATCTCAGTGAGGCCGTTGACGCTGCAGACCAGGTCATCCTGCTTGAAAGGCTCAAAAAAGAGTTTATATCACAGTTACTGGCCTTCATACCGTTGAACTTGCTGATAGATCATTTCCCTGCTGCTCGGGGCAGCGCTTCATCTCAACTCTATTCTATGCGAGGTGTTTACCATGGATTGATCTTACCTCCTTCCTCAATTAAATAACTCTTTATCTGTACATAAGCGTTGAAATGAAAAATGTTTGCAATACAGTTTTGACTGTTAACAACAGTTGGAACAGTAGGATTAATCTGTATTTAAAGTGAATGAAAGTGAATTACATCCAACCCCTGACTATGTCTTATATCTTTTAGACCACAATGGTTTCCACCGTATTTCAGTCTGTAGTCTCAGGCTCACTTATCTATGTATGGTAATAATTTTGGATGATTGAACGCACATTTGCCAATAGGATATCTATTTCCCCAATGAAAACCCACTAGTTCCAGTCTTTAAAATCCATGATAACGTGTTAAAAAAGGTTTGCAATAAAAAAAAGAAAAAAAAGATGTCCATATCCATTCTGAAATGCAATTATTAGGTCTGAATCCTTTCTGAAATTACACCAGCAGAATCACCTTAATAATTGGCTTGCAGATATAAAGTGATATCTCAAACTTTCGGCAGGTTAGTGATTATGAATCTAGGATTACTGAGATCCACCCACTCGGCTCTATTAATTAGATTCAACGAAAAAAAACTATGCAACCTTTCTGGAAATTATGGTTAGCTCTGTGCATCAGAATCTAGCGTATTTTACTCAGATCTTTTTCTCGGATCAAGATGTAAGACCTGTTCCGTCTTTCTTCCTCCAGTGAATGTACTGATAAAATATGGCCTCTTTTAACCTTGACAAAGTTATCCATTTTTTATTTCATCTTAGTTTCATCACCATGACCGTTGGATATCTGAAGTCAAAGCCAGACAGGAACATTTTACCCCTAATTTGGTGATTTTGTAGTCGATCTTCCTTAGTTTTGTTACTGATACTAATTTGTGACTTTTCCCTTAAAGGTCCCATGACATGGTGCTCTTTGGATGCTTTTATATAGACCTTAGTGGTCCCCTAATACTGTATCTGAAGTCTCTTTTATATAGACCTTAGTGGTCCCCTAATACTGTATCTGAAGTCTCTTTATATAGACCTTAGTGGTCCCTAATACTGTATCTGAAGTCTCTTTTATATAGACCTTAGTGGTCCCCTAATACTGTATCTGAAGTATCTTTTATATAGGCCTTAGTGGTCCCCTAATACTGTATCTGAAGTCTCTTTTATATAGACCTTAGTGGTCCCCTAATACTGTATCTGAAGTCTCTTTTATATAGACCTTAGTAGTCCCCTAATACTGTATCTGAAGTCTATTTTATATAGACCTTAGTGGTCCCCTAATACTGTATCTGAAGTCTCTTTTATATAGACCTTAGTGGTCCCCTAATCCTGTATCTGAAGTCTCTTTTATATAGACCTTAGTGGTCCCCTAATCCTGTATCTGAAGTCTCTTTTATATAGACCTTAGTGGTCCCCTAATCCTGTATCTGAAGTCTCTTTTATATAGGCCTCAGTGGTCCCCTAACATCATATCTGGGGGGAGAGAAGGTGGAGGCTGGGTGTGTGGCCTTGACCAACTGCCACGTTGCTCGTTTGAAAGCCATGATGTCTCTCTCTCTCATGGGTAGGCCAAATTCTCTGGGCGAGAAAAGCAGAAAAAGGGGAGGTAAC
The DNA here is from genome assembly GCA_026937815.1 of Etheostoma perlongum. Taxonomy (NCBI): domain Eukaryota; kingdom Metazoa; phylum Chordata; class Actinopteri; order Perciformes; family Percidae; genus Etheostoma; species Etheostoma perlongum. The sequence goes on from CM049373.1 coordinate 3,352,008, forward strand.
CTTGCCCCTTATGACCTCATAAGGAGCAAGATTCCAGATTGGCCCATCTGAGCTTTAATTTTCTCAAAGGCAGAGTAGGATACCCAGGGCTCGGTTTACCCCTGTCACCATTTCTAGCCACTGGGCAGGCTGGGGGAATGCATATTAATGTCTAAAAAAAACTCATAAAGTGACATTTTCATGAAATGGTACCTTTAAATGCTTTCTGAAACTTAGTAAAGAGTACAGGGTGTCATTTTTACCTCTCAAAATATAATTTTGAGACAGGAATGATGTATATAATTTGCAGGGCGGGATCTTTTGTTCTCTTGACCGTGACTCGTTAGAGGTGATCATGGAGCAGAGAATGGGTAGGAGAGCAGACTCCGGAGTGTAATGGAAAATGAGGATCACTCAATGTACAATGTTTTGGTGAGCTGAAGAGCTCTTTTAGTGAAAGGCTTGTTATGCCCAGGTGCTCTTCAGAGAGATTTAGTTAGTCCTTTGTGCCTGCTGTGGTGAAGTTATTTAATGAACATGGTCTCTGACTGTTAATGTAGAGGAATCTGACCTGATGTTGAGGACTAGGATAATGGTAATATGTTGATTTTATATAGTAGTAGCCTACAGTCATTGATGATTACACTATTTATTACGGTGCTGTGCTCTTTAGAGTGCAGACCGGGCCGGATTTTTCTGTCCGAGCCCGGCTTGCGTCCGACAGAGCAGTAACCGAACCTGACCCGAGCCCGACCGGCATTAAGATATTTCTGTCCGAGCCCGACCCGAGCCCGACACAGTTAAAATCGCATTTGTTTCTCATACTAATGACACATGTACGTTTGTTTGTGTGGAAAGCCCACTTTTATTAAGCAATTGTAGGAAGGCATTCGGAAATGTCAACAGATGAGCGCATCAATGCACAGCTGACTTTCCTTCGTTTTCAATAGTTTTAAAATCTCCTGCGGCCAACTTCTTTTAACATCTTCCATCGTTGCGCTGCCACATGGAGCTTAATACGCACGTCTTTCGTTGTCACAGCACACAGGAAGACGGATGTTAGGGTAATATTTGACATTTATTTTAAGCTGTTTTAAATTCAAAATGTTTAATGCCTTATCGCGCTGATGTGACCGAGCCCGACCCGAACCCGAGCATCCTTTCTAAAAATCTGTCCCGAACCCGGCCCGACCCGTCGGGTACCGTCGGGTACCGTCGGGCTCGGGTCGGGTATCCATCCTCTAGTGCTCTTTCCTTATTTTGTATTGTCTTGAAAGTTGTATGACTTCTCCTATTGCTTTTCCTGTTGCCTAACCAATATGGTGGCACTCAGTGTCGCCCCTTAGGGAATTGTTATATATAACATACATATAATTAATAATAAGTATTTTGAACCGTGCATCTTGCTCACCTAGATGCTGAAGATCTTTGGTTGCACAGTTAAGAGCTGGTGTTCAATATTAAAAAATTTGAATAGTTGTTTAATTTTGAAGTTTGCTAACTATGTCTCAAAAGCCTTGAAAAAAGAGGTAAGATGGACTATTTATATATTAATTAGTTTTCTTCTAATTTTGTTGTAAATGTTTTTGGCAGTGATGGAATCCAAGTTTGAAAAAGTAATTCAGAAAACTTTCTTTTGTAATGTTAGAAAATGTTTACACAGCATTCCAGATCTGGCTTATATACATTATATATATATATATATATATATATATATATATATATATATATATATATATATATATATATATATATATATATATATATATATATATATATATAGGTATATTTTATACCTATATATATATAAATGTTTCGTGATTTGTCAGTAAATACTGGCTGGGGATATTTGTATGAATGAGAAAATTAAAAACTCTCACTCATTTATTCATTGTTTTCAAATGTTTTAAAAACTTAACCCCTCTCTAAACTATACTATATAATGCCAGGCTAGCAGAGGAGTAGACGTGAGTCAGTGACTGTGACACGGAGCCCAGTGATCAAACCCATCCACTGGGAAAAAGTCAGATAGTAATGCCTGAGTGATGATGGCACAGTGTACCATCTCATTTGTTGCGTGCTGTAATGGTATTTACTTGATTAATTGAAGTTAACACGGCTGGTTCTTGATGCTTAAACACTCATGTTTCCTGTGCATATCTGATCAAAGGGCAGCGCGCTCCAGTTTATTTGCCAAAAGGAGAGGACACAGGGGAGAGGGGAGATTTGGAATTTAATCAGAGTGCCACCCTGATGCTGAAACCTGGTTCTGCTCTGTAAGCAGCCTGCTTTGCATGCTCAGCTGAATATGGCCAACGGTGCGTGGCTAATGATCAATAATTGTAACAATGAAATTCCAATCATAATACTGACAAGTTTTGAGACACACATTTTGGTAGGAGAGACAATGCTGATTAATATATAGACTTGGAGTCATTTCAACTTCCGTAAGACATGTTCAGTGCTAACTATAATACAATATTTACTGGCTATCCTGTTCAAATCTTCACACAGAGAGGTGTTCTAAAAATATTTTTTTTTACACATTATTCATTTCTCATTTAGAATTCAGGAGAAATAATGTCATTATCAGACAAAATCAAAGTAGGAAAGTCATTATAGGAGTTATTGATCCATTTATTTGGGCAGTGTCTCTTTATGTCTCTGTCAGGGCCCCGAGGCTTTGGAACAGCCTGCCCGAGGAAATCAGGTCAGCTGAGTCAGTGAACTCTTTTAAGTCGCTTCTTAAAACATACTTTTATAGGAGAGCCTTTCCCGATCTTATTTGATTTTACTTTATCCCTTTTATTTTTATTGTATTTTATAAATTTTTTAGCTGTATTTCAGTCTTTCAATGTTTTCATGCTTTTGTCTTTTTGTATTATTGTCTCTTGGATATTATTGTCTTTACACTTGTTAAAGCACTTTGTAACTTGTTTTTGAAAAGTGCTCTACAAATAAAGATTATTATTATTATTATTATTAACGTGAGAGGATTTGACCTCAATTTATGTATGTCAGTCCCGTGATACGGTGGTCGACAGGGTCAAACGCACTGCAACTTAATGAAACACACGCAAATAGACAAGTAGACAAAAAACAAGAAAATTAAGAAGACATCTTCATTAATTTGACAACACATGCGCAGCCTTTAGCAAACGCACTGCAAATATAGAAACGATGCAAAAAGAGAAGCACACAAACCCGGAAAACAAATGTAACAAACCAAACTCTGCATTCAAATTACACAACGGAAGTTCTCCAGGCCTCTAGGGGGAGCACTAAGTAGAACTAGGGGTGGAGGAAAAAAAAAAAGATTATTAGATGCATTTCGATTCTCTCTAGAACGATTTGATGCTTGTTTCTGACAAGTTAATCGATTATTAATAACAACAAAATATTTTTTACTTTTAAATGTGTTGATTTTTATTTAAAAGTTACTGTCTCCAGACATGTACAAATCAGAAAACAGAGTGACTGAAAGATGTGAAAATGGATAACAACTTAGAGTTTGGGCAAGAGTTCAGAAAAAACACACAAAAATGGCCAAAAGAAAAAAAAAACAGGTTTGTATATATACATGATCTAATAAAACATACATAAAATAATTAGGCAAAACAAGGCTGCTGATCTACTTTACCACATTACATCTGACCACCTCATGTTTCATGTTCTAATAAGCCAATTCTCCACCTTTAAACATGACTCTGACATGGAAGATCACTGTGAGAGAAGGTGACTCAGCATGTTTAAGGCTTAAGCATGGAATGACTACACAATAAAAACCCCAGAAGACAAAAAATGTCATTAAAACTTGTGTGACAAATACTATATATGTAAAAATCAAACAAACTCAGATTTACATATATATATTTTTAAATTGTTGCATTGAGATGCATCCATAATCGGTTTAGAATCGAATTGTTCGCATATGAATTGGAATCAAATTGAATTGTGAGGTGCCCAGAGATTCCCACCCCTAAGTGGAACAGCTAGCATGTTCGGACATGGCATTTCATTGTAAGCATAGCAAAGCAGCTAGGCTACATAGCCGGAGATCATTAAATCATTAAATCATTAAATAACAGAGAGCCTCATGCCTATGACATGAGAAGTTAATTTCACAAGCTATGATAGCAACAATAGCTAGCAAACTACAGTACCTGCGAGCTACCTATGCTATCTAGCTTCAATCCTCTCTCAAAAATCGCGAGGTGTTTCGCGGTGTAGAAACCTACCGTGAGTCTTTCACTTCTATAATTTTGCAATTCTGATAAGAATGAATAAAATGTATTTTTATGGTAAAGTTGTGATCCCTATGATTTCACACCTGGTTGATCTTATGACATCCATGGTTACCATGGTAACAGTGGTTTAATACTAAAGCAAACACTTGATGTGTCACAAATACAAGAGAAGAGCAACTGGTGGACAGTGCAGCCTTACAAAGTCATGGTTTTAATGAAGATGTCAGTCAATAATTGGACATTTTACATCAAGCCTTATGAAACTGTGATTTCATTTCATGCTGCACACAGCACAAGTTGTTATCTACAGAACAGCATATCACAGTCTGGTTGGTAACCCTTTTGTTCCATTACTCTACTACAATATTTAAAGTGATTTGCTGTCAAAAAATGCTAAAATAACCATTGACTTGTAATTTTTTGATGAAAGATCGCAGTTGATCCTAACAGCTAAAAGGAATCCTATATTTAACCGATTAAGAGCATTTAAAGTGAAGCAGCAGAAATAAGATGCTCTGGTTGCCAGGCACTTAGCGGCTAAATGGCATGCTCTGTAACTATTTGGCAACCTCCACAATCCGGTTTGGGTTGAAAGAAGTACTTTGTTAAAGGGAAACATTGTGGTTTGGGTCACATGATAAAGGTTTGCTGACGACGATATATATCGTCATAACATTCATAGACGATAACAACACTAGTTTTATGGTAGGTTTCCACACAACAAAAGTTTGCTCTTATTGAGGTTGAATGGAGACAAAATTCGCCCTGATTTGGCGAAATGAGAGCAAATCGCCAAGGCAAGCGAAACAATGTTGAGGACAGTTTAACTTTATTCAAATAAGGACCACTCGAGAACCAATCAGGTCCGTGTGTTTGGAGGCGGGAGTTACAAAAAAAAGTCTGACTAAGATGGCTGAGGTTATCAGAGCTGTATCATGCAATACAAGCAATATTATATTTAACCGATTAAGAGCATTTAAAGTGAAGCAGCAGAAATAAGATGCTCTGATTGCCGGGCACTTTGCGGCTAAATGGCAGGCTCTGTAACCATATGGCAACCTCTGCTATGGTAAAGGTTTGGGTTGAAAGAAGTACTTTGGTAAAGGGAAACATTGTGGTTTGGGTAAAATGAAATACTTTGTACAGGTTAGGGACCTTTCGTCATCATGGTTACAATAATATAGCATAATAATAAACAGATGATTAAGAATGTAAAACGATCATAGGCATGCTTTACCAAAACAGTGAAAGTTGTACCCCGAGTTGAAGTCCGATGTTTTGTTGACCGATGCACCCAACCCTGACCTCGGTCCTTATGCAGGCGTTCTTGCTCTAGGAGAACTTCATGTACTTCCTCCTTTGACCCCAGTTATAATGAAAGTACTACAGCTACTAGTGGGCTATGTCACTTCAACGTAAACAGATGTCGTTTTGGGCCACTTCCTGAAACGACATGTGGTCATTCTTCTTATGAGTACACTCAGGCTGGATTATATGCATGCATTGTTTTCCGGTGAATCATTTGAGCTCGTGAAGACAATTGTCCCAGCTTACAAATGGCTGACTCCACCACTTATAATAAAAACTACTACACAGAGAGGTAAATAATTCAATGTAATAAATACAATAAATCCCTACCATAAATAGTATCAAAACAGAGGTTTGACTATCAAGGATTATAGCTTGAACTTGACTGACTGATAAACTGACTGTTAAAATAGGCAGGGACAACTTGACATCCTGCAAGAATTTATTGTCATATGCCATGTTCCAATGTCATGACCATGCATCTGCAAAAATTGACTGAGCCCTCAAACAGTGTAGCCAGCTAGTGGTGGAGATGTGAGCATTATAACTCTAAGACACGCTTCACAGAGGGGGCATTTAACCATCTTCCCTTTTCCTGGCAGTCACTCCAGCAAACCTCACATCAGCATGAATGAAGGAACAGCAGTGGGGGGAAAAAATGACATGCTGCGCTGACTGGAGAGAGATGTCCTTCATGGGCTTCAATACAGCAATTGGTGTTATTATCTATGACCACTGCATTCTGTTATTCCTCTCCTGCCTCTTTTTCTGTTTCTCTGCTTGCCCTGTGATGAGGAAAGAGCCATATTTCTCCTTGTTATTTACATATATCTGTAATAATCCTCTGCGCTCTTTCCCCTTCACATTCATTTTGATATACAGTATTTACGATTACGGGCTATGCGGCGCAGACCCAATCCTGGCGGAGTGTAATGAATAAATTAAGCGTTAGTGTGAAGGCAGAGTCCTACTCAGAGGTCATGTGTATTTTGCTGTAATTTTAAAAACAGGCGGACAGAGGAATACGGCAGGAGAATAGGTCCAGTCAGACGCAACTGAGCGGTTGTAAATGGACGGCCATCGGGGAGTACCTGAATAATTTATAGCTCTTCTTGTTGTGCTGCACAATCAGAGGTTCATTTCAAACAAAGGGAACATGATGTCTATTATGAATTTCTGTCATGCTTTGGCTCACCTTCTCATGTCTGTACTCCACATTTTCGTTTGGTTTTAAATTTTGTATATTTGATCTATCAAACCGCTGACATGCATGTGCTTCATGAGCCATTTACAAAATAAAAATATTTTTTTGTGAGTAGATCAAAGAGCAGAAATATGCATTCAGCGTGTCCTTAATCTCGCTACTCTCTTCTTGCACCATCCTGGGATGTCCCACCACGTCTGTCTCCAGAGACGCCAGGTCTCACTGACACAATTCTTCAGAGAAACTCACAGCGGGAACCGTTAAACATGGCACGTTTGTGAGACGTCATACTGAGATTCTATTTGCCTTTTCTTACCCAAACTCCACTCACACATTTAGTATCTCTTCTGCAGTGGCTCCAACAAAATCATAGAATTTAAACATAAATATATTCAAGAAAATTTGCATTCAGTATGCAAGATGCCACTTTTTTTCTGTTGCAACACCTTTCTCAGTCTACAGCAAAATATTACATCTCTATGTGATTTTGATCTTAACCTAAGATTCCATGTGAATGGCTGCAAGCTCAAATTAATATTTGATAATTAGCCTTTTGGCCTAAATCTGACCCATTTGCATTGTGTTGATGTAAATTAATCTATGATGTCTCTGATAAATAAAGAAGTAAAAAAAAAGTAAAGGTTTTTTCCATTTCGAAAAAAAGAAGCTTTTATAAATGCATACAAAGCCGGCGATGAAAACCCACTTTTTCTTTCTGCTACAATACCCAGAATTCACTGCAAAAATATGACTTCTCCCATGTCATGATGCCCCCCATTCCCCCTTAAAAACAATGAATGTGACTCTTCTTGTGAATCTGTATTTTAGCATACTAACTTTAGTTTAAAAGTACAGTATGTGAAATAATTTTCCACAACAGCTGAAGAATGGTAAAGGTCATTACAAATAATGAACATCCCCATAATTGGTTTGCTAATTAGTTACCATTTAAGCGACCACATTCTTAGTCATGTACTGTAGAAAGAAGATAAAGGTTAATAAAGCCTTACTTAGCAGTGTAAATCTCATTGACTGTTAAATTAATGGACAGAGCACGTGTGACGTCACCCATTGGTTTGTGGTGATCTGCTATGAGTTGTTGTTTACCGTTACGGGCGCAGCCGTCCTGGTTGTGACGATTTTAGACAAGAGGGAGGAGAGAGAGAGGAGAGAGGGAGGAGAGAGGGAGGAGAGAGGGAGAAGTTGCTGACAGTCTACGTTACGTTACGCACTTCCACTGGTAATCACATCCTAGCCTCGCCCTAAAACACCCCCTGCTTTATTGTTGATTTTAAAATCAACGAGACCATAATTAAAAAAAATGAACATCATTCTGTGTTGCAGAAGATTTCAAACTAGCAATGAAGACCATAAACTTGTTATGAATATGCTAACTGAGGTAGTAATAAATCAAGTGAGAAGCAGGTCACTTTCTCATAGACTTCTGTAGAAACCGACCTCTGCACGTGTCGCCCCCTGCTGGGATTCAGGTACAATGCAGGTTTAAGGCATTTCTGCGTTTGCAGGACTTTGTCCATTATTTTACAGTCAATGGTAAATCCCTATTCAAATGTAAATAAACATAGGCTATATAAACAGATATTTTTGTGAAATAAACAGTTCCATATTACTATGGTCATTTATACTATTTGTGCAACTGCAACACAGACTCAATAAAGTATTTCTGATTCTGATTCTATGCAATACTTTGCATTAAAAAATGTACACAGTATGTGTCAATGATGTACATTGTTTCTACTGACATTTTCAAGCACTCTCAGCTGTCAGGAATATTCCAATTTTACCAATCTCTTTTTTATACTCAGGTTTATTACAATAAGCCGCTGCATGATATCTTATTTGAGAGCTAACAGGGTGTCAGTAAGGTTTCTAATTTAAGAGACACCACCCTCTGAGGTGGGCCAACTAAAATTGAGAGAATGCAGCCTGCAGTTCAGGGTCAGCTCTGAAGTCACAGACGTCAGTGGGAATTTATTTATTAAGATTTCCACATTACATTACAACCATAGGAGTCCGACTGAAAGAGGCTGCTGATCCTCTGATAATACAGACTTGTCTTCAAGCTTGTCTTGGGAATGCAAATGTATTTGGATAGTCTATAAATACTTTATATAATGATACTACAAACAATACATATATGTAAATATACAAAGTAAGGAGGCATTAACATATTTATTTGATCTTTGAAGGAAACAGTTTCCACTTTTTGTACTAAAAATGAGGAGAGATTTGCATTATACTGTTGCTTTTAACAAAGATCCAAAAGGATTACATCCCATTTTGCTGCTTGTCTTTGGGATCAGACAGCAATTTGCTGCTGTGTGAGATGGCAAGTCTTGCTGCACTGCACATGTGGGCAGTGAATGAAAGGTAGGTTTGCTCACCTCTCTATCATAATCTGTTGTTTATCAAAAGAAATCTCTTTTCTGCCCCTTTTGTGCGTTTTTTACTGGACTCCAAACTCTAAAAAAGTGCCTGAGTGCATCCTCTTTAATGATGATATATGAGCGTTATCCTGAGGATGTTGTCAGATCAGGGGTGTGTTGGGGGTGTAAACCAGGGTGATGACACGTGAAGAGTAAATAAAAAATGTGGTATTTTTGTCCCAAAATTCTAAAAGATTGTGATGGAGCGCTGCTCTCAAAATGGCGGATAACAATTTAAAGTAGTAACTCTGTTAAATTGAACTGAACATTGACTATTACCGGCCATTTGAATGTGTTTATCTATATATTTAAGGGTGTCACAACTTAAGCCATTACCAGCAGAAGGGACCAAACAGGGACAATACGTTTTTTCAGCCAAATAATGTGTCCTCATAAGAGTTTCAAGCAACTGTATATAATACCATGTATGTGATAAATACAAAATGCGGTGCAATGCTGTTGAAGAAATGATCCACAAACTGATTTTTGGTGCATCTATGCCGCTGCTGTTATTATAATTAATTCACAAATCCTCCGACACAGAACCTGGTAAAAATGGATTCCATTGTGTGTGAAATCTAGCAGTTGTTCAGCTTGTGTTGCTTTGACACAGTGCGCTTTGCAACAGCCATTTCTCAAATTGACGCAGAATAAAGAAGGGTTGCAGCCTCCTCCTGTTTAATTATAGCGCCCTGAGAAAAGCAGCAGATGCCAACTAAAGACATCAAAACAGCTATTCGCGTGAAGAGAGTCTAATTTCAAAACGAGTCAAAGATCTATACTTTGGTGTGCTGATATTTTCAGCGTGCTGAATGTATTCTCGTGGAGCAAAACGTAATCCAAGAGCTCTACAATCACAAGATATTAGACTCATGTCAATTGGTTTTGCCTTTTCCTACTTTATAATAACATGAGAAAAACATAATTTACTTTACACACAGAGAAGGCTACAGAGACTGAAATCGTACACAATTTAATAAAGAGTAATGAATGTTAATGTCATACTCTCTCTATTTCACACTTGATTAGAAACATATCCTACTCTGCACTGCTGCTTATAATCAATCATTAATAAAATACTTTGCTTAGGGCTGGTTCATTATTAATACTAATTATGGTATTGATTTGATTATTTACAGAAAACACTAGTTTTATAACCTGAGGTAATGCTTTATGAAGCCTTTGCCAAACTTAATGCAAGTGGAACTGTTAAATAAGCATTTTAACAGCATCCCAAAGTATCAGCACTAATTAAATTACATATTTATGTATTTACTTGTTAGTTTATTTTGCTGCAATCTTCTGTTTCCAGGCATTTGAAGTTTTTGTTTGACTTTGTTCACATTGAGGCTGTCAGTAAGCAGTCGGAGACAGTGTCTGAGATTAGGAGAAGTGTGATTCATTTAATTTGTTTTGACTATTGGATCGACATGTCTGACATTGTAAGGGGAAAAAAACAATGTGTTCGTTTTGTATCCTAGAAGCTTAACCCTTGTGTTGTCTTCCCGTTAACCATGGACTTGTCCTTTCAGGTCAAAAATTGAAAATGAATGTTTTTTGTGTTTTTGGCTCTTTTTAAAAAAACCTGAGCTGGTTTATAAGAGGTTTTACACTTATTCTTGGAAGTCATGGTCAACAAACCTCATTTATATCAAATTATACATACGCTTCTAGTTAAAAAGGCAGAACTTTGTTTTGAAACCATTAAAAAAAAAATTAAAATGCTATAAGATTAAATAAAACACCCCAAAAATTCAATGAAAGTAATCATTCATTGTACCTCCATGTACCACATCCATGTTATTTGTGGGCAATTTGGTTACAAGAAATCCAAATTTCTGATATAAAACACTTTGAAACGGGTCAGTTTGATCCAAGGACAACACGAGGGTTAAGCCGGATGACATCTAATCAAAATGCTTGTCAACATGAGTGTCAGTCTATCTATGAAGACACTTTTTTTCTTCCCTCACACCTTATTTTTCTCCAAATAAAAAGCAGAATCAATGCAATGTGGTTTTTTAACACACACTACACTACTATACAGCATATACCTTATTGTAGGATACTATAAGATATAGTGCATCTTTATGGTAGCAAAGTTCGCTAATTGTTTTCCTCATTAAAAACAATGACACGTAAAGACAATAACAAATGTATGAACCAGAGTGTGGAGAGCTATTAATTGGTATCATCTATGCACTCTTTCTATAAAGCAGCGTTTTAGTGGGAAAATGAATGCACATATTGTCACCCGGACCTCACATGTAATAAGGTGTCAAACTAATTTCCTGAACTCAGTTCCCAACCAAGAAAAGCCACAATCACCTTCTCAAAGAATATGATGATAATTAACAATGTCACGACCACATCATCATGGTGTGTTTCATTTAACAACACACACTAAAATCCTTTAGATGGCTAATGTGCTAAAAGCTTAATTAAAAAATGTCATCTGCTTCAAATAATCTTAAGAACTAGATATTCAACCCAACCTGTCTTCACTGATAATGAGAGTTGGTATTGAAAAAGATTCCATTGAAAACTTAAACATGGCATTTAAAGAATATATTTTGATATTTTTGGCATTCTCCTATCTACAGCCTGTTTGTTTTGTCCATTCAGGGTTTCTGTAGAAACACAGGCGCAGATTTATGTCTTCGTCCGTGGGTAAGGGCACAAATCTTTGTATTTAGTTTTCTGCTCCTACTACGTGAGCCCTGTCCCTGTGCGTAACGTAGATTTTGTCCTGTGTGTCTTTACGACATGTTGTGTTGGACAATCAGCAGCATTAAGAGATGTTGGGAGAAGCATGCTGCATGCTTATTGGCTCACTGATGAGATTTACTCCTTAGGTATTGAAATTGGGGATTAAATGACTCCATACTTGATAGTTAGGAGTAGAGCTGGGCGATATGGAGAAAATCAAATATCACAATATTTTTGACCAAGTACCTCAATATCAATACCATAACAATATTGTAGTGTTGCCACTTTCACAAATTATTTACACAATGCGATTTTTGATAAATAATCATCAGTAATGTGGATGTAAAGACTAACTGGGTAAAGGCAAATAATAGAATATTTAGTCCAGTACAAGTACAGAATATGACGTCACTTTACTGTAATGCTGCCTTTAACCCTCGTGTTGACCCGTCAAAAATGAAAATTAACACTTTTGTTGACGCTTTTTAAATCAATGTTTTTAACTTTTCTTACGTTTTTGTCCCTTTTTTCAACACTATTTTCAATGTTTGTCACTTTTTTTGACGTTTTCAACACTACGTAACACTAACTTATTAACTTTAGTTTTACAGTTATTTTTGGAATTTATGGTCAATAAACCTCATTTATAGGAAATTATACCTAATGTTTGAGTTAGAAAAGCAGAAATTAGGAATTATTTAGACTAAAATTAAAGGAATGGATGTTGATGATAATCACAGACTGGAATATGTCAACTTTTACTCAATACTATTTCAAAACCACTTCAATTTGTTTTTCAAATGCTATAAAATTGAATAAGACGCCCCAAAACTAATGAAAGTAGAGATTTGTACTTGCCAAAGAGCGTTGGGTGGAATCAATCATGTTATTTCGGAGAATTAAAAAAAAACACTGATATAGGAAAACGGGTCAATTTGACCCAAGGACAACATGAGGGTTAAAATAAAAAGTAGACAAAAAATGTTTGCATTTCAGAACCATAGCAAATGGACAGCGGCTAACAAAAACACACACCTATTAACTTGATAATAAAGCCGTAAAGTAGGCTTTCAAATCAAGACAGCGCCTCTTCTCACACATACAGACAAGATTGGAGAAGAGAAGCTTAACTGACATGTAACCAATCCGTTTTGTGGTAAATAAAGAAGCAATGGAGCAGGGGACTGACAGCGACATAACCAATCACACAATGACAGACGCTCCACTTAGCACCAACTGCAATGTTTCATTTTAAATGAACGTAGCCTACTGGCAGTCTTGCACACATGGGTGCTTAGTACCTTCCGTGGGTGCTCGAGCCCCAGAGCACCCACAGTATCGGCGCCTATGAGCCCTTCAGAAGAAAACCCGCTGTGTATGTACATTGAAACAGCTCATACTAATAATGGTAACAAAAAACATTTGTTATTTGTGTTGAGCTTCATGCAAAATGTTACATGTGGCTATTTGTTGGTGTGATGCGATTTCTTACTATGATTTATGTTTGATTTTATGTTCTGTGGAACTGCAGGACAGAGTCCAGAACACATTTACCTACCTAAAATAGATCGTATTCATTGCGTGATAGATAATATATATTTTAATATCCCCTGTAGGAATATGTGTTTGTGGGTCCAGAAGATTGACGATTTCTCTCTAGCTTGCATATTATATGTAAATTACGCTTTCCTTGCCCCCTCCCTTCAAACCCCTGCCATCTTCTTTCTATTTCTACCCAATTGCCAAATCACTGTAGCTGGTATAGCCAATTTCTTGTGCAGAAAAGCATCCCACAGGACTGCCAAATCAAAGCAAGAAAAATCAATGTCCTGTCATGGTGCCACATTATGTAAACCCCAGCCATCTGAAAACGATCAGAATCAATATCTGAAACGTTTAGTGGCCATGCCTGGTGTGTGGTGTTGTCTCTCATACTGTACTTTGATCTGGTTTCTGTGCAGTCTTGGTATTTTCTCCTACTTGTTTCTACTCCTGCACATGCAAAACATACTGTTCATGTAATGTTGAATTAAAGTCTCTTTACACTACACAGCACTGCACATTTATTATCATTAGAATAACCCATGTTTGAGTTTAAAGTGCTTTACAGAAAAGGATTCTTAATAGGGACTGTCTTACAGATGATTGTAATAAATTACTCTTGACCCGTTAGACCACAGATAAGATAATACTATCAGCAAGTGCAGTCCTACTTGGTGATTACAGTAAAACACAAGAGAACTAATTCAGCCAGGGTATATCAAGTTACATACCATTTTATAACTTTTGTTCTAGAGCGGGGAAAGTTGACACACAATTACCACTGGTTTGGGTTTTAATGACATTAATGCAGCCGATAGTAGGGAGCTGGGAAAGCCACAACAAGTCAGATCTCTCGCTTACGTCACAGACTTTGGACTTCTTTGTGAATGGAGATATAATGAACTTTAGCAGGTTGTCAAAAATAAAGCGAATGGGAAAACAATAGCAGGGGTGAAAAGTTACACCACAGCTTGGATGTCTTCTGTTTTTGTTGCACAAAAGCATATTTTTTAAATGCATTTGTTTGTCACTATGTCACTAAGAATTCCCACCCATGCTTTTTTCAAGAGGTGATAATGTGCTCTTGCAAGACTTTTAACAATGTAAGCACACGTGGCACCGGTTCATGCTGAGATTATGTCATGTGAGAGTTCAGCAGTTAAAGAGCTGCCTTTGTCTTTCTGCAAACATATCTAGAACGTGACACACAATAGCAGCAGCACATTATCTACATTCAATTAGACACATTCAATTAAATATCACAATATTTTTGACCAAATACTGTACATTGATGGCGATATTGCAGCGATATTGTTGGTGCTTTCACAAAATATTTACACAATGAGAGTTTAGATAAATAATCATTAGTAATGTGGATTTAATGACTAAGTGGGTGAAGTCAAATAATACAACAGTCTGGTAAATTCAGAAAATGACATCACTTTACTGTAATTCAGCCTTTAAAACCAGGAAAGGACATCACATATCACATCACGATATTCAAAATGTAAGGCGATATGTAGCTTCATTTATCGATGTCGGTATAATATCGATATGCTGTATTGCCCAGCCCTACATTCAATGCTTGATATGTCCTTGATTTGGCTCTGTAAATAATTGCTTCACCACTTGATTAAATATTGCAGAGATAACTTCCCTTCATGAATAAATATTTAGCCCACATTATAAAGCAAATTCCCTTAAAGATCTATGACCAACCACAAATTCCAGTGAGGAATATCAATGCTATGCCCGTTCATAAGTTCATCAAACCATCTATTGTATGTATTCTCAGTCCGTGCTCACAGCAGCCCAGGGTGCTTTCTGCTGTTCATCAGAGGGGCTGTTTTCCCCATTGAGATAAGAAATTAAATCTGCAGGAGCAGAGGATGCTGGGTTTGCTGCAGGGTGGCGAAGCAGTAGCTCTGATAATGGAGCCGACTCCCATTGCGCAGGCTATGAGGCAAACAGCCGTGGCGCCAGCCCAACCCTGCCTATGTGAGAGGATAGCTAACAGTGTCACTCTGCGGAAGCTCTCTCTCCCTCCCTCTCTATCCCTCTGCATGTGAACATGTGGTTAAATCTGCATGTGACAGAGAGGGAGGGAAAAGAACAAGATGTAGACTATGTGGGAAGGAAAGGGTGGGGGTAAAACTGTAGGGTTTGCCTTTGTGTTTAATGTAGAGAGAATATGCATGCATGGTGAGTCAAACATACTGACCCTGTGGAGTGATCGATGGGCTCAATATCTCTCTCTTCTCTCCCTTTGCCCCATCACTTTCTGCCCATGTTCACATTCTGGATAGGTTACGTGTGGTAGAATATTATGTAAATGAGAAGAGGGTTTTAATTGCAATTTGGGAACTCACCAGAATATGATGTCGTTTTGGATGCTCCTCACAGGGTTCACTTCAAAGCAGTCTGCAGAGAGAAATAAACGGTCACATCTTAATGTGCAAGCACAAATAACATTAGGAGCCATCGGCCCCAGGTGTAATATTGTCAGAATCATAAAAAATATTCAATTTATAGTTCAATCTTTGATTTCATCCCAAGCTCAATACAAATGATTTGATATTTCTGATGCAGGTGAACAATCTGTTTCTGCCCCGGGGGAATGTAAAAGAGCAGGAATTAGACATTTCATTTTACCTGCCTCTTTCTTAAAAGATGATATCCTGCTTTATACACATAACTAATATTTCTCTTTAGCCTGCATAATAATTAAACTTGGATTGTACACTTGAGCACTCACCATTACCTTGAGGTCATTTTCTACTTTCACATACACTACCGGTCAAAAGTTTGGGGTCACTTATACATTTCCATACCGCTCCATTATAGACAGAATACCTGCTAATTTGGGTGGGGGGGCTGATCTTTAATGCAATATCTACATTGCCCATTATCAGCAACCATTCATCCAATATTCCAAAGGCTCATTCTGTGTACTAATCTATCATTTAAAAATAAAAAACTAGAAAAACATTGGAGAACCATTTTACTATTATGTAAGCACATAATGTAATCTGATTACTGCCCTGGTTAAAAAAACAATGCAACTGATCTCAGCTGGCATTCTGTCTACAATGGAGTGCAATGGGAATTTCTTTGTGACCCCAAACTTTTGAGCGGTAGTGTATGTAATATTTTTATTAAATGCAATGAAGAAATTCAATGAATAGAATCTGTAGGTTTTGCACTCTTCCTTTGTACAGTAAGTAATAGATATAATGTTGTGTCATTATATTGTGTATTATTAGATTATTGTCAACAACAAAAACTATGCATCCACCAAATCAAGTTAAATAAAGCCAATGAATGTAATAGAATGACAGAAATACCATGCAGTATGTGACTATAATATATATTTTTAAATTTTATACTGTATGGGAATGGGGGAAAAAATGCAGAAATCCCACTTAAACGCAGTTTAATGCTTCAACAAGCTCCACATTGCACAAAGAGTTGAAGCTAATATATGGGTGGTACACACACAAGCAACTACATTATGTTTAATTAGCCCCACCTTTTTCTGCCATTAGGTATTAACGGCCACCGTCTTCAAACCAAAAGGCCAAGGTCTTTATAAAAGGATGACTGAAAGGAAGTGAGATGACACCTAATTTGCTCTCACACTCCCATATCCAGCCCTCTATCCAGTTTATTTAAAGACGTAGTACAATCAAAAATACACTTCTCTAATAGTGTCCCTATGCTAATTTTTGTGCCATTGCTTGACATACTGCCAAATAAAGGTTTGTATAAAAACATTTTTGAGCATTTATATATTATGTTAAAATTCCTCTTTTTATTTTCATGTAAAATTACTGAAGATATTTTTCATGAGTCAACAGTACTTTACATAGGCTAAAACAATTCAATGGAGCCACAATTTATTGTCTCTCTCCCAAGTGCACAACTCAAGGCGTACATGGAGCTATCACAGTTAATTGAAGCTTTTGTAGATGAAGAAAAAAAGGGAACACTTTCCACTTTCTTTTTAGGAACACAACTGACAACAGAAGAATACCTCTGCTTCTCCTCTTTCAGATTTAATTGCCAAAGCAACAATCTTGATCAGTATCTCTCCAGTTCTTTTTTTATCAGCCCCGGCCAAAAGCAACATGTGGTGTTGGAACAAGCAAGACATATTTACCAACTCCAACTCCCACTCCTACTAAACAAGGCGGGCCCTCCACAAAATACCCTGGCATTGAGAGCAACCTCCAAAGTCCATTACATCCAAGTCACAGGCCAGCACAGCACACCTTTTACAACACTCAAAATACATAAATAATTATTGGATGCCTGGGATTGGTTAAGGAGGGAAAATGTAGCTTGTGCAAGATGTTTATTTGTACTGTTCCACACAGTTTAATGACAGGTAATATATGATAGGTAATGTTATTACGGAATCAGTGATGTATGCTTTAGTGTGGGTATTTTGTTTTTAATACAACTTAAATTCTTTACTTTCAAAATGGCGTTACGTAACGTCCAACGGCCAGCTTTCAGACTGACCTAAGACACTGATGTGAGAAGTACAATTTCACGCAGATTGCACTTCACTGAGATGTCCATCTTATGCTCATGTTCCCTGAAGCATCCAACACGGAGGAAATGATTAGAACATGCTGCACACGCACTCACACTGCAAATATCACCGCAGCTCTTCCTGCCACTTTAGCTGTAATCTTACATATTGTGACTGCATGCTAACTGCCCCTCCATCTATTCATCAAACTCCCACGCAGACACGTTCATGTATGCTGCGAGCACATAGACTTCAACTGCAACAAAGCGATTAGATTTGTGAGAGGATTTTCTTCTCTACAGTTTAGTTATTGATGTTAACTAATTACAAAACATTGGTGGTGTGTTGTGTAATTTGCAGGGTAGGAGGAAAAGGTTGCATACTCAAAAACAAAATAATTTTTGCTCCAAAATGTCCATCCTTTAACCATCGAATGGCATTAGGCTCACATACTGCCTCCAGCCTTTTCTGCATTTGTGCTAATGCTAAAGGAGGACTAGCAGCTTTTAAAGCATACCTGGTATAATTAAAAACATATAGGGCTAAACAGTATTTTCATAATCAATTAATCTGCCTGATATTTTCTTCAATGCTGGGTAACATTACGAGCACCAGACCCTTCCTCAGACTTCAGACTATAAAATGTCCAATATAATCTTACAGAGCCTGAGGTGAAATGTTCAAATTACTTGTTGTATTCGAACATCAGTCCAAAATCCAAAGCCATTCACTCCACTATTATATAAGGCAAAGACATGTGCTGTCAAACAATAAAAATCTTTAATCTCATTAATGTCATATTAACTCGCAATTATTTACACATTTTTATCTATTATAAATGTCCCTTGATTTCTTTTTGTCCCATTATTTTTTCTCATTTTAATGCTCTTATCAACATGTGTAGCCATTATTAACGGTTTACTATATAGGTTATCTATCGAGAGTAGGTTTCAGAAGATTTAGGTAAGTAGGAGGTAGTGGACTGAAACAATAACAGTATCAACACACATATCAAAGATTGAGAATATTTATATATGTATGGGCGTGAATAGCATACAGCATGAATACAAAACCTTAGGGTGCACCCTCTACGTAGCCCAAGATTTGTTTGTATGGTGTATACAGTAAAATAAAATAAAATAAATGAAATACAATATTCAAAACTGTTCCTTCTCAAGAGTCTTACTCTTGTCTTTAGTCCATGGCATAAAATAAAAGATATTGTAGTTCTAGTTGGGTGGCTCGCCATCAAACTTCAAATCTTTCCAAGGGACCCAAAAACCTGACCAAGTTTCACGTTGGACAAACACGTTGAATATCCCACACAACAAAAATCCCTCAAGGCTCCGTACTTTTCCAAGTGTTTAGGTGACATATGGAATTATATTTAAATGTTAATGTCTCTGTTATCTCTTCGTATCGGCGGCTAACAGGCTGGCTGTGTGCTGTCTGTGTGCCAAAGAAGCATCCGCTGTCACCTATCAATCAAGGCGGGTCAACTCCTGAACCAATGTTTTAATTGGTTCATAATAACCATATGCATTTTTAATAGATTATTTTATAATAATAATATTAATAATAATATAATATATTCATATTTGTTTCCATCATTTTTCTAGTGGGCTACACATGGAAAAGCTTGCTTTGTGCAAATGTTTTATATTGAAAACAATATTGGCATATATCCTTGGAGCAGTCATTCACACTTGGAGCAAATAATCTCTCACACAATGTAACACTGTCCATCAATAAAAGGGTGAAAAAAAATACTTGGCATCAGCTGTGTGCTTGGCCATCATGTGGATCACTTTGGTCTCGTCAATGGAACATTTGGCAACTTTTAAAAATTAAACTTTCCATCCAGAATCTTATCGGCGTCCATTTCGGCGTCTGGCGCTCGCCATCCACTCAAAACGTAACGTTACTACTCTTCGGCCGGCTCGCAAGCCCAAACGCCGTGTGTGCGGCATGCCTGTTGTTTTGTTTCCGCTCTTGCTAGATCCGGTGGGTGTTGTAGTTTTTCTAACGTTACTAGTTGTTGTAACAGCATGTGAAAAGAACTACAAAGTTTGCTAGATAGATAAAAAAAATGGATGCCGTTAAAATGGGTTTGCGTTAACGCTGTTGATGTCGGCTTTAAGTGACAGCACCTATCTCTCTCTCTATACACACACACACACACACACACACACACACACAGTACATATTTGCTTTTCCCTATTTCGTCCCTATTTTTTTCTAAAGCCAGTGTAGAAATCCAGCCTTCTCATTTGTTGCCATCCTCAAGGACAAACAGCTATTTGTTCAGAGTTTCAGGCCCTCGGAGCTTCAGCACACAGGGTGAGGCAGGCGATTACAGAAATGTAAGCTTGAATTATTTCCACATAGTGACAAAATGCAGAATGGAGGTTTCAGTTGACTTCACAGATATTTCAGTGCTTTTGAAGAAAACTGAAACATGCCATTTCTTGTGTTTTGCAATATCTGTTTGTCTGTGGTGTGTGATAGTGGTGTGCATAGAAACATTATGACCTCTCAGTCAAAACGCCCTCTAGAATTGTTAATGAAAAGTGAAAAAAACCTGCTATAAGGCTTTTGCAGTGTCTAGACCATGTGTGAAAAAGCTAGGCACACCGCACATCCACTTCTCTATTACTCTGCCTGACTAAAATAAACATTCAGGACAGGACCTATGATAATTATAATAAAAAAGGACCTATAATAATTATAATAAAACTATAACTATAATAAAACCTCCAATAAAAAGCAAGAAACATATTTAAAGTTGGACCAAGGTGAAGTTGACCTGTTTGATGAATAGTGTCAAGAAGCTAGCCTATAGAGTGTGAGTAAGGTTACTCTGTCATACCCCCCCCTCTTGAATCCATCACTGGAATACAAAACAAGAAGTCCAATTTTGCAATGACCCGAAGCACACAGCCAGGAGAACCAAGGAGTGGCTCTGGAAGAAGCATATCAAGGTTCTGGCGTGGCCTAGCCAGTCTCCAGACCTAAACCCAATAGAGAATCTTTGGAGGGAGCTCAAACTCCGTGTTTCTCAGCGACAGCCCAGAAACCTGACTGATCTAGAGAAGATCTGTGTGGAGGAGTGGGCCAAAATCCCTTCTGCAGTGTGTCAAACCTGGTGAAGAACTACAGGAAACGTTTGACCTCTGGAACTGCAAACAAAGGCTAATGTACCAAATATTAACATTGATTTTCTCAGGTGTCCAAATAATTATTTGCAGCTGTATCATACAAATAAATAGTTAAAAAAAATTATACATTGTGATACACACACAGTATACAGTACATATACAGTATATGTGTATATACTGAACTGAACTGTGTGTATGTATGTATATATAAAATATACATACATACACACACACACACACACACACACACACACACACACACACACACACACAATGCTCTGATGCTCTGGCATGATGTGACCTCTGCAATGTCAAGATGTTTCCTCTTGATAAGCTGTTTGGGTTTGGTACCTTGTAACTGATTGGCTAGGATCTTACCTGCCTTTTCACTATGTTCATAAAAATTGCTCCTGCTCCTGAGAAAAAGGCAATTTCACTGATGGCTTTTTAAGTATGTTGTGATTCTCATCATCAGATACCAAACCAAACAGCCGTGTTACACTGCTGCCGCCGCTCAGTGTGATTTAACAGACAGCATATGCTTCTCTTAGACTGCCTACACTGTTGGCACACTGACCATTACCAGTACCTCCAGGGCGGCCAACGTGACCTCCAGAGATGAGAAAGATCCAGACAAAAGCAACAACCCAAGGCAAAGTGGAGGCCTGTACTGTGGGCTGCACTGAAGAGAGCTGGAACACATGAGTACACAGAGATAATGGCCATGCAAAACGATGAGGAAAAGAATTGTGCAGATGTTTTACTATCATATTTAGCATGACTAGGGTATTGTGACTCCATTGTAAGGAAGAAAATCTTGCCGTAATGCAGACAATGACCGTGGCGACACTGAGCATTAACACTGGTTGCCTGAGAGAATCACATCAAATAATATACGCTCTAATAATTGCTCTGGGTATGCAGCTATTTTTAATTTAAAAAAAAACTAAGTTAACATTTGCAAATCTGCGTGTTATCCCAAACCATGTCCCAAATATATACGTGAGTGAACCAAGGGAACATGGTAATTGAATAAAGCACTTAGTCATCTCACATGAATAATTATGCAATAAGCACAGCACAAAGTTGTTAAAAGTTGTGCACCAGTGGCCACTGGGGTCAGCAAGGTTACCCATGGGCCTTCAGCATGGAGACTACGAGCACGCGAGGGATCAGAGTTTCCCTCCGTTCTTGATGAGTCAGGGAGGATCGTCTCTGTGGCTCATGCTCCGATGCTCTGGTAGTAAGCTCTATCCCCTCCCCTTTCCCCCTTGTGAGCTGAGTTCTCGGATGATGTCCGTACTGCTATTTATACACTTAGCTATGCTCAGCACATTTACCAGTAGCACATAAATAATCAGTAGGTATGAGAGATAGTGTGCGAGATGGGTTTGCAACTTCTAGGCTTCCTACGTCCTACTTTGCCATGTCACTGTCCTGACTGCGTTTCTATTGTCACTTGCTATGATTTATGAGGTACAGTTATTACATCCTTAATAGGTTACTACTGAATACATTCAGCACCAAATTATTTGTGCATTTGTTTCTGCTGTGTTTTAACATGCATGTTACAACACAGGCTTGTAATAAACAAAAATGTTTACTGTGTGAATATTCAGAACTAAAAAGGTGATACATGCATGCACACTACAGCAGCAGAGAAGCAAAAAGAGCATGGACTTATAATAGTGTTCATGCGCCTACACAGTTTCTGAAGCTGAAAGGGATTTTTTTTTTCCTTTTTTGTTTAGATCCTACTGACGCTACAAACAACACTTTGTATCCATAAAATTGATACTTGCTCAATACACTGGAACTTACTTACTATGAGGTTTTACTTCCGTAAAACTGGGTGCAAATTTCAGTATAAATGCAAAATTAATCCAACAAATCTCATGCGATTTTAGCCATCCAAGTGAGACTTCAGATTCATGGTGTACAGTCGCTCTTCACAGATTGTCTTGCACATTGGATTAGATTGAGTGTCTACTTGCCAAAATGGCATAATCCCACCCCTAGTATACATAGCATGCTCATGTTCTCACTCAGTTTCACAAAAAGGGATGAGGAAATATACAGTATCATCAGCAGGCAGGGTTGGGATAAGCTCCTGTAATGCCAGATCATGTCAGCTAACCCTTTAAAAGAAGAAGAAAACTGTTTTCTAATGGGCTGTGAGGAGAATCCAGTCTGGTGTCTCTCATCTGACTAAACTGCTCCTGTGCAGGAGGTGCCAAGGCCCAAAACACATAACAAACATAACTGATAAGATAGCGCCCGGATAGCTCAATTGGCTAATAATAATTGATATTTTAGGACAGCAGTTTTATACACTTCCTATACTAAAACATCTAAATGCAAAAACGCTATCAGGTAGGGCATGCTGGGACAAAATCTCATCAAACGTGGGTCCAGAGTCTAGTTTGTGTCATGAATTTGGGAATCACTGTTTCATATTGGTTTTTAATTTAGTAACTAGCAAGCCAGTAAAAGAGTTTCATTGTTAGTGTCTGTTGCCAGATACTGCATTCAATTAATCATACAGTGCCATGGGTCGACTAAAATGTGCATGTGCCTTATTTTTCTCAGAATTCCAAAGCTGGTCCTCTTTTATAAATCTAAATTATTGTGGATTTTGGAACCCCATTGATACATTTGACTGCTGGTGTTCAGAAAAGCACAGATGTTTGTGTATTTTTGGTAGAGCCTGGTGACACATTGATTTGAATAATTGCGTTATTTCATTTTGAAAACATGCAGCACATTTAAATTAGGACAGCTGGAACATGTATTATTCCGGCTGATGTCTACACACATTCAATCAACAGAAAGGGAAACTCATGCATCTTCAATGTAGTTTTGCATGAAATTATGGTCAAAGATCAACCATTAATTAACTCATTGTAATTACATATATTTAATATAATTACAATAAGCTTTGGATGAACATCTTAATGAATTTAGATGTTTATTTCAATGGGCTAGATTAAAAATGCGTTCTGCATTCATCAGATGTTTTTTGTGTGGTTTTGGAGATGTTTGCGTGTGTGCATTCGACCAACTAAAGACCAACATATTCTACAAGCACTTGCTTAAACATTTAGAGGTTGTCTGAGGAAATCCATCCTAGAGCTGGGCGATATGGAGAAAACAAAATTTCACGATATTTTGGACCAAACACATCAATATCGATACTATAGGGTTGACTATTGGTGCTTTCATAAAATATTACATGTGTGTACATATACACAATGAGATTGTTTATACTCATCAGTAATGTGGATATAATGACTAAGTGGGTAAATGCAAATAATAAAATGGCTAGATGTATACTGTTTATTAATTCCCAGTGGGGAAATTTCAATTTACACTCTATGTGTTAGTAATCACCACACACAGGCCTGAAACACACACATGCTCACATATTCATGCACAAATGGAGAGATGTCAGAGTGAGTGGGCTGCCAGCTGGACCAGCGGTTTGGGGGGGGGGGGAGTACGGTGCCTTGCTCAAGGGCACATGGCAGTGCCCAGGAGGTGAACTGGCATCTCTCCAGCTACCAATCCACACTCCATACTTTGGTCCGTACAGGGACTTGAACCGACAACCCTCAGGTTCCCAACCCAACTCCTTATAGACTGAGCTTTTAAAGTCAGAAAAGGACAACACTTATGCCACGTTATGATGTTATCCAAAATTTAAGACGATATCTAATCTTGTATCGCGAAATCGATAAAATATCGATATAATGCCTAGCCCTAATGCATCCTCAATTATATGCCAAAATGGGTAACAAAATTCTGCAACTCATGATTTGCATAAACAGCCTAAAGAAGAAGAACAACTTTTTTAAAAGAGGAGTCTTTTCATCTTGTCTCCTTAGCACCAACAATTCAACCCTTGTGTTGTCTTCTCGTCAAAATTAAAAAATTAAAATTAACACCTTTTGTTGACAATTGTTATCGATGTTTTTCTCTTTTTCTTATGTTTTTGTCCCTTTTTGCAACACTTTTTTCAATGTTTGTCACTTTTTTGACATTTAACACAACGTAACACTAACTTATTAAGTTATTAACTTAATTTATATTAACTTTAACTTAACTTATTATTGTTTTACAGTTATTTTTGGAATGTATGGTCAATAAACCTCATTTATAGGAAATTATACCTAATGTTTGACTTAGAAAAGCAGAAATTAGGAATTATTTAGACTAAAATTAAAGGAATGTATGTTGATGGATAATCACAGACTGGAATATGTCAACTTTTACTCAATACTATTTCAAAAACACTTTTTTCAAATGCTATAAAATTAAATATGACACCCCAAAATTAATGAAAGTAGAGATGTGTACTTGCCAAAGAGTGTTGGGTGGAATCAATCATGTTATTTTGAGTAATTACAATTGGGTAGTTTAAAAAGAACATTGATATAGGAAAACGGGTCAATTTGACCCAAGGACAACATGAGGGTTACAACAGCTGTTCAGGAAAATCATGCAGCCTTTACCTACCTTAGCCCAATCAAGCTTGATCTGTGTAACATAAGTACCACAAAAGGCACATACACAAAACGGGAACTATCATTGCTCTGCCTGCATTTACACCAGCACTGAAATGGAGCAGCATGTCACTTCAATGCATAGAAAACCATGCTTGGAGAAGCCATAGCCTAGCTTTTGCCTTGTTGCTGCCATTAAATCCTGTTACATACAGTACAGACAGTCATTGTACTGACAAACTAACCATTAAATCTTAGATGTACCCACTGAGTTTAAAAAAGAGACCTAACACAAGTGAGGAAGTCTGATGAGAGGTAGCTTAAAGCACTGTCAGCGTTGAAAATGGACAGTGAAAAGATTTACTTTTAGTATGCTGTAGAGGCAAAGTTAAAGGCATTTTGAGGATAATTTTAAACCCAAATGTGTCATTTATGGGCCCACAGCTTATTACCACATATCTAATGATGTGAATGAGGATGTAGTGCAATTTTCAAAACATCCCAAGCACAGCAAAAAGTGTTCAAATAGCAAATTGTTATCAAATGGGTAGACTGAACCAATAACAGATCCCTTCATATTAAAGCATGAGGCTATAAAAGGCAGTTTTCCTACAATGTAGCTTGATTTGAAGTTTATTTTCTATCATTGTCAATTTGTCCTAACATAGTGGGGCATATCACAGTTCATAAAAGATAAACACATTTCAAGTATAGCTCATAACAGCACACAACATTTTATTTAAATCTACAGTAGCTCGTTAAATTCAAATTATAATTACATTTAGTTTTCTGTTCACTGCTTTAGTTTAAACTTTTATTCAAAGTGGAATTTAATTGAGCAAAACTCCACTGATAAGTTTTCCCCCCACATATATTGGTATAGGAATAAGATTCAGTAACATGCATACTAAGTACATTGATATACCTGTACACACAGAATGTCCACATTCAATCATCTCATGTTCTACATTTATCACATTCAAGAATTTAAAAGGTCCCATGACATGTCTAATACTGTATCTGAAGTCTCTTTTATATAGACCTTAGTGGTCCCCTAATACTGTATCTGAAGTCTCTTTTATATAAACCTTAGTGGTCCCCTAATACTGTATCTGAAGTCTCTTTATATAGACATTAGTGGTCCCTAATACTGTATCTGAAGTCTCTTTTATATAGACCTTAGTGGTCCCTAATACTGTATCTGAAGTCTCTTTTATATAGACCTTAGTGGTCCCCTAATACTGTATCTGAAGTCTCTTTTATATAAACCTTAGTGGTCCCCTAATACTGTATCTGAAGTCTCTTTTATGTAGACCTTAGTGGTCCCCTAATACTGTATCTGAAGTCTCTTTTATATAGACCTTAGTGGTCCCTAATACTGTATCTGAAGTGTCTTTTATATAAACCTTAGTGGTCCCCTAATACTGTATCTGAAGTCTCTTTTATATAAACCTTAGTGGTCCCCTAATACTGTATCTGAAGTCTCTTTTATATATACCTTAGTGGTCCCCTAATACTGTATCTGAAGTCTCTTTATATAGACATTAGTGGTCCCCTAATACTGTATCTGAAGTCTCTTTTATATAGACCTTAGTGGTCCCCTAATCCTGTATCTGAAGTCTCTTTATATAGCCCTTAGTGGTCCCCTAATACTGTATTGGAAAGAGCAGGATACCCAGGGCTCGGTTTACACCTATCACCATTTCTAGGCAGACCATAGGCAGGCTGGGGGAATACATATTAATGTTAAAAAAAACATGAAGTGAAATTTTCATGCCATGGGACCTTTAAAACCTTGATTAATGAAATCTTTATAAATGTCCAGATTGTAGTAGTCCATGATAAGATAAGGTGAGATAAGATACAAAACTTTAATGAGTTCCATGAGGAAACGGGGATTTAGCAGCAAATATTGATAGGATCTCATAGAATGACAAGATCCTGAAATATGTTGCGTTTAAAATTGAATGCCATTTCCAACATGTTAAGTGCAGGATTTCAAATGATTGGCAGTGTGAAAAGGAAGCAAAGACATTGCCATTTTCAACATTTAGGAACATCTGAATGTGTAACGTCAACATTGTGCCAGCAGACACTGGCTTTGAAAAGCGATTGTTTTTATAGCTCTCTCAGACAGTCATGGTTAGCTGGACTTGGACAGCATGGCTTAGTCACACTGACAAAGCAGTGATTCCACAAAACACCAGAAAAGCCCTGTTATGATCCACAGCCACAGTCTTATTTGGACTCCAAATGTGCAGAGCGTCAATGTTTGTTTAGCCCCAGAGATGTGCTGGAGTTTTAGCTTTGTGTGTCCAGTTATTTACTTCAATATCTGCAGGCCCCCATAAATGTCACAATGTTGGCTTGCAAAGAATAAGGCCTGAAATCCTCTTGATGCTATTTTATTAGACAGGACAGCATTTCACCAACAGTTTAAATATGTTTTGTCATCATCATGATCTACAGTAAAATTTCTATCACTGCAGTGGCTAATAATAGCAACGTGCCAGCTGCCACGACAAACGCTGTGCTTGGACACAACAGCAAGCCTGCAAAAAAACTGTTGTATGCTATCCATTCATGTCAGCGTATTGACATCCCTGCTAATATTGAAAGGGATTATGTGACTTAAGTCTGCATGTTTTGCATGCCTGAAGAAGTGTTCCACTTGGATGGAAGCTGATCTTGTCGTGCCAGTCAGCTCTGTCTGAATACTGACTTCCTCCTTCGCAGATAATCCCATAAAAAAAGACAACTCTTTAATGCCTAACATCCTTAACACAGCTCTCTCAATTCCATGAATCAGAATTAGCCACCATAGACGCCCAATTCGATTTGTGTCTCACCGTGGACCTTTTCCACATGTCACTAGAGATGTGCCATGAACATGAATCAGGTTCAAAGTGATTGGGATAAAAAGGCATCAGTGATATGTGCTGGTGAATATGTTGGGCATACAAGGCACACAGAGGCCCTGTTTGTTCCTGTTACCATTTAAAGCATCTTAACCCTCATGTTGTCCACGGGTCAAATTGACCCGTTTTCTATATCAATGTTCTTTTTAATTACCCAAAATAACATGGTTGATTCCACAGAACGCTCTTTGGCAAGTACTAATCTCTACTTTCATTAATTTTGGGGTGTTTATTATTATTATTATTATTTTATAGCATTGTAAAACAAATGGAAGTGTTTTTGAAATAGTACTGAGTAAAAGTTGACATATTCCAGTCTGTGATTATCATCAACATCCATTCCTTTAATTTTAGTCTCAATAATTCCTAATTTCTGCTTTTCTAACTCAAACATGAGGTATAATTTCCTATAAATGAGGTTTATTGACCATAAATTCCAAAAATAACTGTAAAACTAAAGTTAATAAGTTAGTGTTGTGCAGTGTTAAACGTCAAAAAAAGTGACAAACATTGAAAAAACGGGGCAAAAGTGTTATAAAAAGGGACAAAAACATGAGAAAAAGTTAAAAACATTGATATAAGCGTTGATTTTTAATTTTAACGGGAAGACAACACAAGGGTTAAATTCTCTCCTCCCTACTCTATGGATGTGTTATACAACCTAATGTATTTGCTATTTGTTTATTCATTCATGTTGGACTCAATACAGATGCAGCTCAAGCCTTTCTGTGTCTTTACTGCAAGAAAAGCTGCAGATTTCCATTAAGATACAGTAAATTAGAAAATGCTCTGATAGAAAGGCCACGGAATCTCACTGTTTACTGTAGGGATTCATGAAAAGACAATAACCAATTGTTTTTTTTGACAGTTATACAGTTTCTTTGGCACTGTGAGTATAAACAAACAGACCCCTGTCACACATTGATGGTGAGCTTTCTTTGTGAAGTTTTTAACCCTCATGTTGTCCTCGGGTCAAATTGACCCGTTTTCCTATATCAATGTTCTTTTTAATTCCCCAAAATAACATGATTGATTCCACACAACGCTCTTCGCCAAGTACAAATCTCTACTTTCATTAATTTATGGGTGCCTTGTTCAACTTTATAGCATTGAAAAAAGTGTTTTTGAAATAGTATTGAGTAAAAGTTGACATATTCCAGTCTGTGATTATCATCAACATCCATTCCTTTAATTTTAGTCTAAATAATTCCTAATTTCTGCTTTTCTAACTCAAACATTAGGTATAATTTCCTATAAATGAGGTTTATTGACCATAAATTCCAAAAATAACTGTAAAACTAGAGTTAATAAGTTAGTGTTACGTAGTGTTGAAAACGTCAAAAAAAGCATCAAACGTGTGTGATTGATTTATAATTTTGACGGGAAGACAACACAAGGGTTAAGACTGATGTTTAACACTTTAAAATTCTTCCACCTTACATAAGGATTACATAAAAAAACACGTACTGAATTATATTTTAAGTTGTCCTTAAAATGCAAAGCTGGGTCCAGTGCAGAACATCTGGGCCTGAACATCTGGGCCTCAAAAGGCTGCTAGAGAAGAGGAAAAGAAAGATGAGCATGTGTCTGCATGAGTAAATGACATTACTGGCCAAATGCTCTCAACACCATCCATCAGAGGGGGGGCAGAGAAAGGCAGAGAGGCCACGGTAAATATGGGACTGCAGTCAAATGGAATATTTGCAAAAATTGCTAAGAAATGTCCATCAAAATGTCCCGCCCTCGAGTGCAGGTGGCGTCGCCTACACAGAGAGCTTTCTTATACAAAGAAGAGTCCATGTTATAGTCTATGTTCTTTCTTATACGTCAGCCACTTTATAAGGTTGGGTTTATTAATAGATAATGAATGATTTACTGTTTTTTTACGGATCAACATAAGATAACAGGTTGTTGTCCTCATTGTCCTCAATTACTAAAAGGTGCTGTAGGTAGGATTGTGAAGATCCAGGACTTAGCTAAATCTTTTAACATCGACAACTTCTCAGTCCCTCCCATCCCCCCCTTTCTGCTAAAGCCCAAAACGGTTTCCTAAGCCCCTCCCCCACAAGGGAGAAGGAACTGTGTTTTCAGTTCATCCAAGTCCAGTCAACATGAACAGTACTGTAATCTACAGCCAGCAAAGTATGTGCTAAGATATTTTAAACAATGACAATTCCACACATTTTAGTTTTATAAATACAAACGAAATGGCTTTGTATTATGCTTCCTTTTGACCACTGAGAACAAGAGGAAAAGAAAATGACTGTTGACTGTTAATGGGTCTGGGAGCATTGAGAGACAAACCAATGGAATAGCTTTCTAATGTCTTGTTGCATCATGAGAATCAAGCAGAGAGGCGTAAAAGGGCTTTTGTTCCACCAAGGTCAATTGTTCCACGTTAATTTTATCATAAAGTGGAAAAGAGCTTGATAATTAGCTTGCTTAATAGCTGTATTTCAAAAGTTCTTGGTGGGTGCAACAATAATAACAGAGAACGCATTGTGTTTTAGTGTAGGCGTGGGGTAAACCTATATTTCATCTTTATTGCCAAAGTATAGTTTCTGGACAAAGCATTATTTGCTGCACAGTCCCAAATTTGTTGAGGCAATGTTAGGTTTCAAGGCATTTGACAGCATTCATTATTAATGACAGAGTTGCCTAAATATTCTAACAGACACTTCATTAATATGGTTTATCAATTGTTTTTTTATGTTCCTGGAGGCATCTTGACCGGGACCGGCAGAAAACAAGAAGTGCATACACCAAGCTATTTATCTTTTAGTATATCTGTCATCATTTACATTTAGGTTGGGGAGGGGAATCTAATTATGTAACCCAAGCCATGTTTTATCCCTTATGGGAGTAACCAGTGTTTAAAGCTAGATTTTCCATTGGTGTGACTGGAGTTAATCCCATTAAAGGGGCAAATAGAAGCCAGGGTGAAAGAATGGATATGTATACAGAGAAAAATAGGATCAGTACAGAGATTTAGTCAACCAAGCAACCCGTGGTTTAATGGACTAAACCCAGTCAAGCCACGTTGATTACCCTGACCCCAGTGATGAAGAGCCGCCCCCTTCACATCTCAAAGATTGGGAAATATGTGTCTGTTCTCGATCCGGATCATGACAGGTTTGAATCCAAAATGTCCTGCAATGGTAGCCACCAACCAAGGCCCTTGGACACCCCACAGATCCATCTGTGAAAGGCAGATGACGGGGGAGTTTGGCTCGTACAACACACCACGACATGACTCACAGATGGGAGCCAGCTCAGGCAGGATTTGTCACCCTAATGGGAACGGTGTCTGTATATGTGTACTGCATGTGTGCGCATGTGCTCGTGTGTATGCACGTCTTGTGAGGGTGTCTGTGAGCACGTAAGTTTATGTGTGGTGAGACTGTGGTGTTGACTTTCAGAGGAATGGGGGTGGGTGGAGGAGAGGCGCTTTAACAAGTGTGTGATGCATGCTTCTGTGACGGCAGCAGCTATCAGAGGGTAGCGGGCTGTCAGAGAGCGATAACCCAGACAGGAGGAGTTTACCACGACCTCTGTCACTGGGCCTACCCACAGTTCAGAAAAGCCCTTAAAACATAGCCTTTTAAAGACATTAGCGTATCATACAACGTTTTGGATATTTTAAAGCAGATTGAAAGCCGAGAGTTTAAATAAAGCATAGGTACTACAGTATGCAATTACCAAATGTAAATGACAACTGTAAATGCAAGTAAAATGTGGATACTGAATTCATAAATTAAGTGAATGCAATTCTGTCTGTTCCTGCGGGGTTACCACATCACTTCCTTTAAATTCTAATGTGCTGTACTAACAGTGTTGTGTTTGTGAGCTCTCACTTAGGCTCACACTATCTGCACAAATAAGACAAACAAATCAATGTTACAGCTAGCAAGTATCAATCAAGTAGCTCAAGTTATTATACATTATTTTAACTTTCAATTTAAAATTGATGAGGTCAAATATAGCACATTCGAAACAAATGGAATTTGATTAGAGTTGGGTTGTAGTGCCAATACTGACCACCCTACCGTAACCAGTGCTGCTAATTAGTGAGCGAGAACGAGCCTAATCTAATCTGTCAAATTCCTCTGTCCAAACAGACAACTGCACAGGTGTAGAAAGAATATATTTGTTTTCTGCTTCTTGAAGGTCCATTTGTCCATTTTGTATCAGTCTTTTCATATTCTCATATCATTGCAAAAACAGCGAAATTACCTACATTTAAAATGTGATCACTCAGTTTTCTGATAGTTACAAGCGTGTGAGCAGCGAGATATACTGTTATGCTGAAGGAGATTCTGTTCCTGGAAAGGTTTGAGGTAGAAATGCACAAGCTACTACGTATAATACAGTCCTGCAAATCTGACCAGACAAAAGCAATAAAAATGACTATTCAAGTTGGGGGGGTGGCAGTAGCTCAGTCCGTAGGGAGTTGGGTTGGAAACCGGAGGGTCGCTGGTTCAAGTGGTGGACTGGTAGCTGGAGAGAGGCCAGTTCACCTCCTGGGCACTGCCAAGGTGCTCTTGAGCAAGGCACCAAACCCAACTGCTCGGGTTGCCTTTCCATGGGCTGCCCCCCCCCCCGTCATCTCTACATTAGTGCATGTATAGGTAATGAGCATGTGTGTGTAATTCAGGCCTGTGTGTAATAACAACAGTGTAAATGAACTAAATGGAAGGTAAATGGAACTAATAAATGGTACATTATTATTGTTGTTGTTAGTTACATCACTTTTTGTATAGATATGGTCCGATACCATTTTTTGCTTCCCGATACCGAATCTGATACCTGAACTCCAGTACTTCCCAATACCAATACCAGCGTTTTAGGCAGTATTGGACTACTTTTGTACGTGACATTTGTTCAGTTCAGTGTCCTCAGCTGTTTTCCTCTCAATGAAGGAGAAACAGCAGGCTCTTTTCTTCATACACTTACTTCTCCAGAGACACTGTGCACTTACAGTCAAATAAACGAACGCTTCAATGCTTTCAGTCGACTCAAACAGCGCTCTGTCTGCACAGTGCTCATGGGAATAGACAGGTAAAACCTTTATCACTACAAACAAGGAAAGCTGAATCTTGGCTAGCTCAACATTGTGATCTGTCAATAAGCTTTGTAAATAGATTTATTTTTTAAAATGCTGAAATGTTGCATTATGATTGACAATAGTTAATGCGTTGTATGACTTCTAGGCAACAGAACATGTCACTAGTGGGTTGAATTTAATCATTTCTCAACACATTGGTACCACATCGAGACATGATTGATTGAAACGGTGTTCCTTTTCCTCAAGATATGAGAAGACATAACTGGCAGGACTGAATGTTGTTTAAAGGTGTAATGTTTTGCATTTAAAGGCTGTTTGGCAGCCAACTGTCAAGTCTCAGATTGCAGACTTTCCTACAAGCACATGAATGTGCATTATTCACGTAAAGACTGAGAACAAATTAACAATTATTATGACTTTCAAGTGATGGATTACTTATCTCAAAAACGTATCTGTTAAATAGTTTTGAAACTGTTTTGAAAGAAATGAAATGCAATAGCAGCTAGAAAGGTTGGAAAAACAAATGGTTGGCAGTAGGGTTTTCCGACCGATATATTGGCGGCCCGATATTAGGCATTTTCGGTATGTGCATTTATAATGCCCGATAAATTAAATTATTTTTTTTTTTAACATTCATTTATCAGAATCATTTATGACAAATAAAATGATAAATCCTTTATCGGTCGGGCTTTAATAGGAGTGTGCAAAAAAATCAATTCACAATTGTATCGCGATTCACGCTCTACAGATTCAAAATCGATTCATAGAATTCCAAAAATCTATTCTTTTTTTTTTTTTGTAATTGTGTGTATAGGACACCTATCACATGGGGAAAGTAACTAAATTTACATACTGTGACTCTCTTAAAAAATTGAGAATCGTTTTTGAATCGAATCTTGAATCTTGAATTTTCTCAACTGTGCACCCATAGTTGGATGCAAGATGCAAAGGTGCAGAAATGGCAACGTGTCCCTTTAAATGCTCTATTAGTTAATTACTACTACAGTATGTCCAGGCCAGTAAGAGATGTCTGAACAGGCCTTAGGCTGCCTGACCTGAGCGTGAGAGTTAAAATAATTACCATACATCAGCTGAGCACTAAGGCTTAAAATCTACAGCCAACATGAACATATGGAGTTCAGCTAGGGCTTGAAAAAAATCACACGGCTGCCCAGCATTAAAAAGATCATATATGTTCAAGCAAAACTACAGAAAGCAACATGGGCACTTTCTGAATGTGGGGCTACTGTTCAAAATAGTAACAAATTAGGATTAAACCATTTTATTATTACCATATTTATTATTAATACCATTTTATTATCTTCTGTAGTTGTAGGCAAGGACACCAGAATGAGAGGTTTTAGAGCACACAGGTGCTCACATTCCTCAAAAAATTGTACTCAAAGAAAGAAATCGCAGCATTAAAGGTCATTTTATGATTATGTTAACAACTTCCCACAGTAAGCGACAGTAAAAGGAGTCATATGGATCAAGGTTCAAAATATCAATACAGTAACTGGCTTTCAATGTTCTCTGGACTCACAATAATGTAAAGAGAAAATGAGGGTCAGGTCTCCATTCCTCACTCAACATGTTTACCAGGTCAATACAGGTTATGTATACGGTAGTATGAAAGAGTGGTGAGGACCAATGGGTGAGCACTTTAATGTAAATAAACCAATTAATGTCCCCACTTACAAACATGATCATGTGGAGTGTATTTGGCTATTTGTTGGTGAAAATGTGACTTAAAAGTAGAGAAACTAGGATTATGTTGCAGGAATGGCTCAAGCCGTTTCCTTGGAAAATTGTGTAACTTTTTCCAAATTTGAAACTTGGTATTGGAATCCATTATACACACTTTCAAACAGGCAAACCCCAAACTCAGTCTCTGTGAAGAGGCAAATTACAAACTTACAGCTACTTCACAGATCTACAGAGGGTGAAGATCATCGGTGTGCCTGCGGAGGAATTCCTTAATAATTGTCCGATTCTTGACAATGACTTAATACATATTTTCTTCTGAATCACTTTTTTTGTTTTCTATTCTGTAGCAACACAGTGATCAGTCCCTAAGTAAAACCATGTCTGAAAAATGAGTTCATAGACGGGATAAATAAGCCAGGACTCAGGCCAGCTGAGTCACTGAAAAGCTAGCAACAGATCATTAATAATCAAATCAAGCCCTGAGTATCCTGCATACAAACAAGTGAGCCCAGGATAAAAGTCGACACAAATTCAAACACTTCTCCTGTAAAAACACAACAACACCTGTCGTCTTCAAATTAAGGTACGCAGCAGTCTGTACTTACGTCAAAGAATCTGAATCCAATATCAAAACATAGCTCGCTGATGTAAGTGAAATGATGTGAAAATGTTTGCGTTACTATTAAAGTCTATTTGCTAATATAGTGATATATTTGACAATTGAGTCATCAGTGTTTCATTTAGAAAATATCATAAAATACTATTTTGCAGCCTTAGGAATGGCTCAATTTTACTCTCAACATGCTAACTGGCAACATAGGATTCCACTCACTACGCTAAGCTAACTAGCGGCAGAGCTGTCAGTGTTGCGCCAGACTAAAACAATGCATGCACTGAGACAAAAAAATGCATTGGCCCACCTATCTACAGCTAGGGGAGACCGTGATAAGCCCTATTTCAACAAATGGTGGCGTGTTCCTTTAAGACCTCATCCCCGTCTGCTTGAGGGACACTTGCAGCTCAGCTCAGTCAGAGTTCCATTAATTAATGATGATGGCAGCCTGTTGAGAACATCATTGAATCTCTATCTCTGTCCATCTCTAGAGTATCTCAGACAGAGAATTTGCCATGAAATTTAAAAAAACTTTTTACATTGAACTACCACATCTGACAGAGAGAGAGTCAGAAAATAAAATATGCAAGCAACGTAAAGCTCGGAAACCATACTGTTGTCTGACCTGTGAGACGACCAGGACAGCATACAGAGTGACTTTTGCGGTTTTATCCACTTGATGCTGCTGCTGCTGCAGTGGGTTTTCATGCTTGATAAATGACTGTAGTTTGAATGGACTCAATACTTAATAAATCTTAACCATTCCCTTGAAATTGGAGTGGTTTTCACCAGACCATAAACATCTTTTCACACAATGCCCTCCAAACTTCTGGAGAACCGCCAGCATTGAGTATATTGTGTGTTTGGTTTGATGATTTTAATGCCCAACCTGAGGGAACACATCCCCACCCACAACAAAACTGCACCTACATCCAGTTTAAAATGACCAACTCTCTCAACACCGCTTCTAGGTGAAATGTAGCTTAAAATATAAGAAATCCTTATGCTTATTAAAATCAATTAAAAAGCACTTAAGAAAACCCAGCCAGCTTACTTTTTATAAAATGACAAGTGATGCCTCATTACATCTAAGAAAATGTCAATCCTAATTTAAACACATGGAGTGGATCAAAATCTGCAAGTGGCGTGGTTCAAGTCCCTACAGACTGACTTTCAGGCTCATTTTGAATTTATGTTCTCAGCCAACGTACTGCCTCTCTGAAGGAAACTAAAATGGGATTAAAAGTTCATGGGTGTAGGACTGGGTACCAAAGTCAATACTTTTTAGGTACCGACCAAATTACCTCCTTACTAGAGCTGGGCAATATATCAATATTATATTGATATCGTGATATGAGACTAGATATCATCTTAGATTTGGGATATCATAATTTCATAATATGGCATAAGAGGTGTCTTGTCCTGGTTTTAACCCTCATGTTGTCCTTTCCTATATCTGTTAAAGGCTACATTACAGTAAATTAACGTCATATTCTGAACTTACCAGACTAACTTAATAGACTATTCTATTATTTGCCTTTACACACTTAGTCTTTACATCCACATTACTGATGATTATTTATCAAAAATCTCATTAAAGCACCAAGTGTCAACACTACAATATCGTTGCAGTATCGATATCGAGGTACTTGGTCAAAAATATTGTGATATTTGATTTTCTCCATATCGCCCAGCTCTACTCCTAACTATCAAGTCTTGAGTCATTTAATACCCAATTTCAATACCTAAGGAGTAAATCTCATCGGCATAAGTGAGCCAATAAGCATGCAGCATGCTTCTCTCAACATCTCTTAATGCTGCTGATTGGCTGTCCAACACAACATGTCGTAAAGACACACAGGACAAAACGAATAAGAACACTCACCATCTTTGAAATTTTCAGAAGAAGATTCCAGAGGAGGTGTTGCATATGCAAACAATGGCAGGATCCAAAAATGATACACCTTGCATGTCTGAGAAAAGAGCTGTGTGGGTGTAACACTAATGGAGCACTGTTCTGACAGGCAGCTCTTTCAATAGTCTAATGAAAGCAACCTGCATCTTCACCAGAGGTGAATAATACAGTAGTGTGTTTGCAGAAGCATGAAAACATTTTACTCAAAGAACACTCCAGAATTTATTTTAAGGTTGCTTCCATACAGTACAGTGTGTCTGGTCAAGTTGCACCCGTAACAGAACAGTTCAATGGTGGAGTAATCTACATACTTCAGCACTTTGCCGCTTACTGCTTTCTTGTGACAGTGTTGACACTTAACCATCCCTTGTCTAACACCACACACTGTCACAGTCAGATAGTGCTCATTTCAGCATAGTAAGTCACACTTCCCATAAGCTTAGTGGCTGCAACCCCAGTGATGACTATGTGTGTTGAATGCAGCTTAAACAAGGACCACAACAAGGCAAATTAGTCCCCTTAATCAGCACTAACGAGACCCATTTTATGTCCTGCAGAAGTAACCATGTTGTCCACAGTCAAACTGAAAGAATATGTTGCGGCATGTTGGCCCTCATCCTTGACAGAAAAAGACCCAAACAAAAGGAGACAAGCCGAAAAAACTGCCCGATGGGAAAATGTGCCTGCATATTTCTAAGAGAGCTGTGAGTTGAAATTCGCTACATGCTTTTAATTAATGACAGGGAGGAAGTAGATTGGGGGAGGACGTGGGAAGAGCGACTACAGACAATCAACATAAATATTCTTCAACAGGGTCTGAAGGGAACGTAGCAGCAAGCATTGCACTGCCAGCCAAAGGTCTGATTAATGACAGCTCTGTAGCCTGGAGGTGGTTTTATTCACAGTCAAACTGGCTCAGAATGCCTCAAAAGTAGATTACTCCTCTACATTCACTCATTATAAATCAAACAGGAGACATTATCTCCAGGAATACCTTAGCTTTATCTAAAACAAAAATAGAAACAATTTTGTAAGAAA
This sequence comes from Etheostoma perlongum, assembly GCA_026937815.1. Lineage (NCBI taxonomy): Eukaryota > Metazoa > Chordata > Actinopteri > Perciformes > Percidae > Etheostoma > Etheostoma perlongum. The sequence goes on from CM049373.1 coordinate 3,390,897, forward strand.
TATGTAAAACTGTATGAAAGACAAACTTGATTGGTGAGTTTGCCTCTCCTCGCATATATACACACACACACTACGAAGTAGAAATATTGTTACTCCATCTTGCATTCAAAATTAAAATAGAGAGTACAGAGATATTATCAGCAAAATGTACTTAAAAAGACTTGTTGTCCAGAAAAATAGCCCTTCTCTGAGTTATATTATGATTATAGTAATGTATTAATTATTTCTGATGCGTTAACATGTAACATCCTTTGTATTTTTTACTTGCAATTTAGATTTTATTTAAATAATTTATATACAGTTGTTGGCTTGTATATTCTCCATTGCTGGCATTGAGCTGCCTACACTAGAACATTCCACAGCACTCTCTGTGTGAGGAGGGCTGTGAACATCCTAAAAGACATTACACGCCCTGGACACCATCTGTTTAAGCCTCTCCTGTCAGGCAGGCGCTTTAGATCAACCTGCACTCGCACAAATAAACAAAAAATAGAAAAAACAGCTTCTTTCCAAAAATAAGCTGTGGCACTTCTTTACTCAGACTTCACCTCAGTCTGACCGGACTGATGTGCGGCCATCATTGGATGACGTGCAACATTTACTTTACATGTCACTTCAAGCCACCACACGTCATTCAACAGCTCCGTTCACATGCTCCACATCTGTCATACGGCACCTTTAGCACGCCTTTGCAGCTGTCTTGCACATACAGTTGTGTTCTATCATTATTGGAAGATACTTTATAATGCTTAGATTCTGCACTTCTTTCACTGATATTTATTATCTCTTATCTCATTTGTGCAGTTTTCTATTTTTTGTAAATATGTGTGAAGTCCTTAATACAATGCACCATTTGAGGCTTACACAATTGTAATGTTGTAATGCTTGCATAATTACAATAATGTTCTTTAATCTTGAATCTATATGATTAATAATTGTTCTATAAACCTGCAATATGTTTCATCTATAAAGTAAGTAAGGAGTAAAAATATCACTATTTACTTCTGAAATGTAGTGGAGTAAGAATGAAGTAGCAAAAAATGGAGCTACCCATCTAAAGTACAAGTACCTGTGAATGTACGCTGTTCTGCCACTGCGCACGCTGCACAAACAGCAAAGATGCAAAGTGATATGCAACCATAAATCAAAGTAACAAAAGTAGAATGTTTCCCGATTGAACATTTCTCAATATCTTCAACAACAACAAAAAAGCCAAAAATGAGAATGAGTAGTCAGTCTGGCACCCTGACTCGACATGCATGTCTAGAAACAATAAATTGCACAAGATGGAAAAGGCTGCAGTGACAGCGTTGTGGCCGATGTGGTACTATATTAATAATAAATCTTGGAACGGTTGTAATATTAATCTCATATGAATGCTGAAAGTGTAGAGACCATTAAATGACCTCTCTCCAAGCCATACGTCTGTATGAGATGAGATTTGTGTCATCTCCGACTGTCATTTGTTTTGCAGCTGTCTACACAGATTCCAGTGTTTGTGATTAGATTTGAAAGGAATGGGCTAAGATGTGGTCGTGAAGCACTAAAAGAAAAGAAAATGAATTAACAATGAATAAATGTATTCATGCCCTTGGATCACTTGTTGTCAAAGATTTTCCACTTGTTATCGTTTTTCACACTTTGTCCTTTGCCTGTAGTTGGAACAATATTTCCTTGAAAAACTTTTTCATACTGAAAAATGTGCTCTTATTTTGCATAATAAACACATTGTGTAGAGGTAGTCCCAACAGGTTGTAGTTTAGTTGGCTGAGTTACGTTCACAAGTGAAAATAATGTAATTATAGTAGACATACAGCATTCACAAGCAAATATTATGGGAGTGAATGTTAACTGGAACAATTAATTGGATTTTGATTGCTTTTTTTTAAAAAATCTGTATAATTTAGCAATTAGTGTGAAGCAGACATCCCCTTTGTAAAGCATGATTGACAATAATTGAAAAACAGTTATTTGTTGCATGGAAACAAAGTCGCTGTAATCACCTGCTGAGGGTCTTCATTTAAATGTTAAATATTTTACCATGTAACGGACAAAACTCCCCATGTGGGATTATTGGTGTTAGGGGCAGATACAGATCTTAGAAACAGCGCTGAGCAGCAGTGAACAGAACCAACACGCTGCCCTCTGTGTGTCCACAGGACAGGTGTGTATTACATGAGCTTTGTGATTTGTGAAAAGCTTCTGTCATGTTTCATCCGTTTTCTTCTTCTTTTTTCTCACAAACCAAAACTCCTACATGGCAGGTTTTCTTAACTCCAGTAGGGCTACAATTAACGTTTTTCACTGTTGTATTCTCGAGTCATCAATTAGTAGATTGGTCTTGGAAATGTTGAAAAATGCAGATCATTGTTTCCCAAAGCCCAAGATTACGTCCTCAAGATGACGTCCTCAAATGTCTTGTTTAAAGCTAAAGTCAGAGATTTTTTTCTTATTTTTCATAAAAAGTTACTCAAACTAATGAATCGATTATCAAAATACAGTAGTTGGTGCAATGTATGTCTATGGAGAGACTGTTGGGGATTTATGAGAAAATCTGGAGCCCATTTGACCGGTTTGTAAAAGAATAAAACATACGGGCAGCTGCTACTTTGATACTGTCATATAATTTGCTTTTTGGTTTTGGATTGTTGTAATACAGCAAAGGTTGGGAGAGAAATGTTGTGGCTTGGGCCAGAGGGGGGTGGTTATAAATTGTAACTGCAATGAAAAATTAATAAAATCGTTGTTAAAAGATATATACAGTAGTTGGCGATTAATTTTTGGCGATTAATTTAACAGTTGACAATTAAATGATTAATTGAGTCTTTGTAGCTCTAAACTCCAGCTGCTAAAACCTCCTCATTGCTCTTATGGTTCTTGTTGTCCTCTGATTCACTCTGCTTTGTCAGAGACGTAATTGTCTCAATTTAACATCGGCGTACCTCACTGGTATTGTTCTGAAGTGGCTTCACAATAAAGGCCTCCCACCACCTATTTACACATTTATTGTGAAACCAAGCAGGACATGTTAAACTGGTATCAACGACAGCTTTATGAATGAACATTGGCTCACTGCAGCAAACGAAGAGAGAGGGAAACGATGCCATTTGTGTGACAGAATGACTTCTGGCAAATAATGACAAATGCACCAATATATACACAGAGGACTGGTGAATCATTGACAATGTAGGTGTGGCGCACAGCCATGAGTCAATGAATGGTGCAGAGAAACTACTGTCACATCATCATGCAAGCAGGGCACGATTTTGAAAGGAAAACATTATTCTACACAACTTCCTATGACATTACCATGTACAGTAGTGTGTAATGTTTTATAGGATTCAACTTTGTTCCTTTTTAATTTGAAGAAAAATGTTACTTGATGTTTCTAGAGCGCTAACAGAAAAATCCCAACTGAAGCATAAAAGAGAACATCAAGTCAAGGGGGGGTGAATATATTATTATATGCAACACAAGCTGTGTTCATGGCCCCATCTTTAACATAGCTCTCGGAGGCACTGAAAAGTCTCTTTGCTCCTCCAAACTTTCAGTTTATGTTTATTGTGATGCAGACAAAATTCAAGCACTGTGAATAGTTGTTTCTGTAACTTTTCTCTCCGTTAACACTTTTTTCCATGTGTCCAGGGTTTTTTTGGGCTCATTTCCCTTCTCATCCGCCCATTTTGCATGATTGAAAGAACATTTCACAATTTGTGATTACGTTTGTTTTTTGCATTTATGGGGAAAAAACACTTAATTTGTCCATTAATTCACATAATTCATTAGCTGCTCAAACTAAGGACCATAATAAATACCAGCCTGAGAACTGCAGGGATTTGCAGCTGCATTTAATGTGTAAAAAAATGTTCAAAAAGGCTCTGAGGTTATGAAGAAACTCCTAAAAGAAAACTGGTAAACAACAAAAGTTTTTCACAACGTAAAGGTGAGAGCTAAATATTCTGAACACCGGTGGCTTTTCATGACAGGTGCAGGTCTGTAGTTCTTGGTAATGCTTTCTTGCTCTTGAACCTGAAATGAGTTGCTAGAAGTGTAAGCATTGAAATGCTGACACACTTCAAACACCTGTGGACCTTCCCTTGTCGTATTTCCACTCCAGCCTAATTTAAATACTACATCCCAGAAAGCTCCTGCTTTGAACTTTCTCTGTGTTTTTTCATATCTTGTTGTCACCTGGCTCTGAAATGCATCTTCATCTTTTCCATGAGCAACTTGTCTATACAATATTAATTTGGAATTGCTGTGGGTATGACTTGGGCTTGGAAAAGTGAAACATTTGGCCAGATGTGCTGCACATCATTCATTCATTTAGGACTTCATCATTTTTAAAAGACAGTGACCCAATTGCTTGCCTAGGTTGGGCTCTACTTTCTGTCTGTCACACCCCCATTGGCGCCAATCAGCCAGGGACCGCTGCTCATTGAGGTTTCCCTTCTTTAACCCCAGTACATCTCCCTCATACGTCCCCCTACCGCCTCTTTCAGCTGCCCTCCTTGTTCAACAGACCACAATTCCAGTCCTTACTCTTCAAGCTTCATTTATACGTCTTTGATTTATGAACCTACGCCAAACCCTAAGCCGTAACCTGACGTGCAACTCTCGAAAAATGTAACTACACATCGCGGCGACGTAAGTTGCTTGGCCGTGGCTTGATAGCGTGCATTTCCCTCGACTCATTGCATGGTTCTTCTTCTCCATAAACATGAAATCAAGCAGAGGGTTAACTCTTCCTGCTGCAGATGTCTCATCTTGGCCAGAAAGCACAGGGAAGACACTTTGTTTTGCTCACTATGACTCTAGAGTCAGAATTTGCTCCAAAGCTAATCGCCATCACTCTCTAACTTTCTCCCTTGCTTTATCACCCACCTCCCACACACACACATGCAGGATAAACATCAGGGCACTTACATAGGCTACGGCGAAAGGTCTGCATCGAGCCACCGCAGAACCATAAATCCAGCTTTCTCCAGCCCTTCTCTGCTTCCACCACCAAGACTTGGGTTACTCTATGAGGCTTCACCCCAGTCACACTGTGCTGATAATGCCCCAATGAAGCCTACTTTCACTGGCTAGATGATGATGATGGTCAAGCCTGCCTCCCTGCACTCAGCTGCCAGCTCTGAATATTTCATAATCTTACGCTCGTGGGCAGCCTGCAGTCCTTCCAAAGAAATAGTGAGCTTGACGAGAAAACTGGTCTTGGCTGCAGCAAAGCAGAGCACTGCTGTATATCCGGAGCCAGAGTGATTGGTGGTGACCTCTGGAGGTAACTGCAGCTGTGTACAGAGCCTGACCCTCATTTTCAATCCTTGCCTGGAGAAATGAGTCTTGATCAGCCTTGGGAACCGGTGTCTCTGGTCCTCTCTGCAGGCCTGACAAACTGAATGAGGTGTTCTCATCAGCGGTGGGATAGTTGTTGTCTGTCCTGCAAGATTTAAATATTTCCTCCAGCTCTCTGGACAGGACCTGGTCATGTTGTTAACTGTAGCGCCCTTGGGTCACCCTAACAGGATGCGTTTGAGGCGAGCATGGGCGGTATGGCAGAGGGGGAAGCACTCTATATTGCCATCGCTATTTCGTTTGTGCTTAATGCAATGACAGGTCTTGGATCAGTGACCCTGAAAACACACCGTGTAAGTGAAAAAATGTCTGCTGTTCTCTTCCTTAAAAAACTGTTCTTTATCCACAACTGAACGTGATTCTTGAACAAGAGAACCGTGTTTGCAGTAAATGTTTTCATTGTTTTTCCTTATAAGTGCCTATGAAGTGATGCCAGGCTAATTAAAGGGTAATTATAATACATAGCAGGTTTGTGATAATTATGCATTAGTAACTTGAGAACAAGTTGAAAACAGACACTGAATACATGGAGTAAAAAAACATGTACTGTATCTTTATGCAATAGTAGATTTCCAACAGACTCTTGTAGCCATTGTACAAAAGCTACAAATCACATCCTACAAAACTGAAAGACACATTACTTCTAACAATAGTATGAATTTTTATGCTTGCCACAAATGTGTTTTATTTTTGAGTTGGGTTAGGGTTATGATGAAGTTTTGTCAAAGTTATTTGGTTTATGTTGGCATGAAATACAACTATTAATTGCACAAACAACCCTTGTTGTATCCACCAAGGTCCACAAATTGTCTGCATACAGAGACAAAAGAATTGCACTTAATTTTGTATGAGTATGAATTTACTGACAGACTAGGCCCTAAATTGTAGTCAAGATATAAGTATAACACAGCTGATGCAATTAATACTAAACATTACAATTAAACTTTAGAAATAGTTTGTGATTGATGATCCTTATGCCATTATCTATTAAACTGATAAATTGCTTTTAAAGTGGAGTCTAGGCACTTGCACCTTAATTGTTCCTTTGTACAATTAAGAGAGTTGTACATAAATAGCACATTCATGCCACATGAACAACAATCTAAATGATAACTGCTGTATGACCACTTTAACCTTTATTCATCATGCCAAGGAGGTTATGTTTGTGTCTCTGTAGAATTACATACTATGTCTGTTAATTGTATCATTACAACGCTTGCCCGTCAATGTAGCAGACCCTTTTGTAGTGTGCAGCCACTGATGAAAATGAACTTATTTGGCATCACTGTGATGGTTAATATCGACATTAACCACAGCAGCAGCCATATTTTCTTTTAACTGTAGTTTTCAGTCATTGGTTCAGTACACAGTAGAAAAGACGCTGACTTTAAAGGATAGAAGATTGTGCTAACAGATGTCTCTTAACATCTTCAACTGTGACTGTTTGATATGTTGGATTGTATTTGCCTTCAATCAGCATTAACTTCCTTCCTACGAGGTAAGGAATTCATGACATGATCCTTTCTCGAGCGGAAAGATTTTGTTTGACGTTGATGGGAGATGTTGCCCCACTTTCTGCTTAGCCCCCCGGGAAAAGTGAGGGATCGGTCCTCACTCTTCCATCCTCGCGTGGTGTAAAACAGAGAGCCAGTTGCAGTGAAACAACTGCACTAAATACAGCCCTGCAGTTACCATAGAAACCAGTGCTGGTGCATCCCTGACTAGTCCTACTGTATTTCATTTTGCACTTGACCCAGAAAAACACTGGGAGGTTGATGTTTAGTTTCTTCCCAGGCAAACTTTTCAGAGTATAGGTGATGTAACAGGCAGGAACAAAGAGCTACACCGGGAATGAGGGATAAGCAAAAACCTGGGGCTTTCTAATGGAGACAAAAGGGAAAGATGCAGAGGTGTGAAAAAGATAGAGAGGTAAAAACGTGCACACAAGTGATGAAGCCAAGCGCTTCAGGCAGAGTGAATTTACAGTGACAACAAAATCGAGTACTGCTGTAACGTTGGCCATAGCTAAACTGGACTGGACAGCACATCATCGCTTTTGAAATATATCAAGTCCTCTTTGTGCAGACACCTTTCCTAAGATAAAGAACAATGTGACACTTTTTTTTACATTTACGAGTAGCAATGCTGTTATTAAAGTTATATAATCCAAAATGCTGCAATGCATCAAAAAAGCTTCGTTTTAAAGACGACACTCTCGCGACCATACAACTGCCTATTAAATTATGACATCTATAGGAAGAATAACCATATGTGTCAGGGGCCACAAGTCAGTTATCAGATAGCTCAGCTCTTAATTATAAGCTCTTTACAATATGTTCCCGTTCTATAGGCCACCATGATGTCCAGGCATTTCACCATGTTAAGTCATTTTACACCATACTCTCAGTTCCACTGGGACATCATTATAATGTCCAAATAGGTCAGGAGCACTGCATTATACTGCAGCCAGGCTTTAATCTACTGAACATGATAAAACCACTATATCATTAAAACCTTTTTAACAACACTCATTTGTTCCTACAAGTGTCATTAATGTGATATTACACAAAACGTACATAATTTTACACTGAGTATCATAACAATGGCACTGAGCACTGACTAGCCAAGAGAGTAGATGTAACACAAGGCCTACAGTATGTGAGGTTTGTATAGCAATAAATTATGCAACTATATCAAACACTGAACACCAGTTAGATTTGGGCTGTTGGCATCCTAAACATATACAGGCTCCCACATCTATCAAGCCGACAAGTCACAACTGATCTCTAAAGTCTTCACATTTCACAGGAATTACTGCCGCTACAATCCAATTTCGTGGCTTACAGTTGGACTGTATTCTGCGAAAAATGAAATCAGTAAAGATATATCAAAAAATACTTTTGCAGTCAGCAGACATAATGAAAACAACATTGCTATAAGACAATCGGGAGAAGACAAAGGAGGGACAGCTCCTTGATAAATATTTAAAAGTAAAAAAAGGCTACATTCTATATTATAGTAAGTCAGTTGGCCTCCATGAGGAATTTGTGGTTATTTTCCCATGCATTTAGGATATGATCTTTTTCTGCAATGCCATGTTCCAAACACGATATTAATTGTAAAATATACCCACAAGATGAACACATGAAGTCATTTTTGTTTTAATAATTTTGACCTCTGGAGTACTTTTCAGGCAGAGTACTCAACTGAGGTTCAGAGTAGAGGTAGCACACCTTTTTTCTCTTATATTATTAATAATACTCTGATTAAATATTAAACGGCTTAGACTATTTAAATTACTTGTGCAATTTGTTTTGCGAAATTCCGAGTCCAGTAATCCCAAAAATCTCTAACAAATACTGATTAAAATATTAAATTGGCATTTATTACCCATTATCTATTAATTAGATCTCAATTCATTACTTTCTTGACAACAAACAGCAGCAAATCCTCTGGAACTAAGAGATGTTTGGAACAAAAAATGACAAATAAATAATCAATAATCAAAACAATTTGCCTGATACTTTATTAAATCAATTGATTAATCAATTTGTTTAATCTCTACAGCTCTATGGAGATATTCTATGTTCTCTCTTTAGGAAGGGCAGAACAAAGCTATACAGAAGCGGATAGATATTCAGTGTCAGTGGTTTCTCTTTGCACTCTACCGCCCGACCGCCATTCTCGCTCATTCACTGGCTTCTGAGGGAGAGAAAAAAGCTTCTCATTCACCCACATGTTCACCGTGTGGGGATATGAGCCTCTGGTGCTTTAACATTTAGCTTCCCCCCATCCTATTATCCTGCAGCTAAAGAAGCCGATTTACTATTAATATAGACAGCATATATACTGTATATGTTGTTGAGTTTCTCTAGTTCACTTGTAAAACCTTCCAAATGGTCCACTCCTCTTTTTGAAGCAGCCAAGCAGGTATTCAGAAGCATTAACAGGCAGGCCAAACAAGCTAATGATTGAACAAATGCAGTGGGAAATTGGGCTCATTTCCTATATGATTTGCATTGAGCTGCGATGCTCCCTAATGACTGAAATTGCGTAAGCACTGGGCTGCACACCCCTGTTGTTGTCGTTAATGCTAATTCGAATGGCATTGGCGTATACTGTAAGCCTACGCTGCTGCATGGGGCTGAGCCAGTCCTCCGCAGTGAGGGCCTGGCGGCATCATATTACACGGCTGGAAATCTTCTATTAACTGTGAGCAGTATGGCTCGAGACAAATGCGGTCTTTCTAAGTGGTTTTAGTGAGCGTTGTTAAAAGGAAATATTACACGAGCCATGTGGACATATCCACTAAAAGGTGTTTCACAGCGCAGAAGGGGCTTAAAAAAATTGTATATTTGCACCATGAGTGAAACAAAAAAGTTACAACCTGCCACACAAAATGCCACAGAGAATCTGAACACAACCCAGGACCTAAGTAGTATGTCAACAGAGAATGAAAGCATGATGGCACTACAAATGTGAAGTAGAGGGAACATATATATATCAAGTCCTGATTCAATGGAAATACTCCACCAATATCAGAATAATAATATGTGCAGACAAGAAGAAGATTAAATTAGGGTTGATATAAACCCTGTAATGGCAGGCCTTGAGAGATGATTAATGGTAATTGTATGACTCAATCAGATAAAAGAAAAGAAGAAAGTTAAAAGAAATCCAAATGAAACTTGGTGTGTAGGGTCAAATGGGCATTCTGAACAATGCAGTGCTTTTTCTATTTCATAGAGAAACACTGTTGAATCCCTTTGAAATGACTTTGCAGAAAATCCAATTGAACATAAAGGAGTCATCAGCTTTACATGAGAAAAAATGTTCATAAGCTGGAATCAATGACAATCTGTAACATGATTGCCGTTTCAGCAAAAAAAAAGTTTAAAGAGTACAAGAGTATGTATCCAGCAGTGTTTGTAGAATGCAAGAATAAAAATGTGAAACTATTAAGTTCATAATCTAATTTAACTGTGAAGAATAACCAACAAAAGAATCTAAGAAGGCCGTTTTTATACTTAATCAGCACATCTTGAGCTTGGAAACTACAAGTCTGAGGTGTGGAGTTAAAAGAATTTGGGCATTTACCAGAAAGTTGACATTGAAAAGATGTTTTAAGTTGCATTATGGGAAGTGTAGGATCCAGGGTTTTGGGCTGGAGCGCAGTCATGCAAGGCCAGCCCTATAAAAATCTAAGTCTGTCACTGAGTGAGTCAATGAGTGAGTGATGAACTTATCCCATTGGTCGAGTGTGTGGTGATGTGAGTGTTGGCGCTTATAATGACTACGTGCTGACAGTCCTCTACGGCAACGCCCCTCCTTCTACATCCTGACCGGGTCACCCCCAATCTTTTTTTGATATTTTAAGGGGCTTTTGACTTGCATTGGCATGCTTTGTGTTCTGCTGGCACCGTAAATAAGAAGGCTTCATACAGCTGTTGCCACCTCGCTGCACACCACACACTGTGGCTTTGGGAAATCTGCATCTCCAGTCCAAGTGAAGCCCAGACCCAAATAAGATTCATCATATTTCTTTTGTTTCTTCCAGTCTGATGCCCACTCTCGTTGCCTCTCTTCTCTACTTGCCTGTGTGATGAGAATATGTGCTCTTAATTTGCCCGTGCTCTCCGATCCTCCTTTTTGGTCTCCCTCATCTCATCTTCCTCTGTCTCCCGCTCAGTTTCTTCTCCCGGTCCCGAAACCAACGCATTTCTCCGTTTCTCTCGCCTCAAATTCCTTAGTCTCGCTCTTCCTCGCTCTTCATTTATGACTTATAACTTTAGATTTCCCACCTGACAGATTCCCTGATTTTAGCCAATTGTGCATATTTGCATACATATTTCAGCTAGTAGGCTAGCTAGTAGGCCTACATATGTAACGTTAAAGCTAGGAATTTTACGCTACACATAAGTTACATAAAGAGAGAGTGACTGGCAGTCAACTGAAGTGCATTTTCGGTACATTTATTAAAATGTAAGTTTTCAATTAGTTTTTATTTCATGAAAAACCCCACTTAGAAAGTATTGGGTGTAGTTATTACACCATTACATTGTGCCTCTTGTGCACTCCCTAGAGGCAAACTCTTTCTTGCAGATTGTCCCGTTAATGAGAATACAGCTATTAGAAGTAGATGTAAATGCTAGCTAGCGGTCTCCATGAAGCTCCCTCATGAGCTTGTGATGCAAGAAAACAAGAACCAGCTAATTAGTAACAAATTTATTTTGACTCAATGGATGTCAATTTCTTGTTTCTTGTTTAAACCGTATTTCCCATCCTTCCCTTGGTCCCCAAAAGCCCAGCCCGTCACTTCCTCTCTGCTCCTCGGTCTCTACAGTAGCATCTGTGTCCAAAAAGCCTCGCGTTACTCACTTACGCTCACGTCACGATCCTATTCTCTATAGCTACAACCAAGCTGAAACAAAAGCTTTAAGTGTATATCTTAGTTTGCCATGTACCTTAAAATGTGACCGTCTGAGAGGAACCGGCCCCCCGTCCATCTCACAGCGAGCGGTACCTGCAGGCAGTGAGTCACCTCAGCAGAGGAAGGAGGACAGGAGGAATGACTGATGCTGACTGATGTCTGTGGTCTTTATTCTTTCTAAAATTAACTTAGTATTGTGATGTCAGAAATATTATTTATTTTACTGACATTTTACATCTGTTCCCAGTGAGAATATATAGTGAATTTGCTGAACTGTTGCTGCTCATCTAAACAACATGCATTTAGATTTAAAATATAAATGAATTCCTGTTAAAATAATATATTTGGCCACAATTTAGCCCTGTGACCATACTTGGCCAATATTGGGGAGTTTGACATCTCTGCCTCTGCTGCATTCATTTTGAAGAAAAAAAATAATCTTTTCCCCGGGCTTACTGGAAATGCTAAAAAAAATTGCTGGTATGCCACTTAATATTTCATCTTTCTGTGAAAGAAATTATGAAGGTGTTTTGATCTATAAAATACAGTATGATCCAATATCTGAAGAAACATTACCTGTACATCTAAAACTATTCTACAGCCTAATCCAGGATCTTAAAGAATGTAATTGAGTTTGAATGGTCACTCTTTACCTTGGAGAAAGCAGCTGACAAACAAATCCTCCCCTTATGTTCAGATATTTTAAGAGTAATATTACTTTCTGGGCATCTTATCAACTAACAGTAAACTCTCTGAACTGACAACACACATACCATAATTATACAGTACACATGAATCTGAGACTTAGAGGAAAGCTGTTTATTGTTGGCCCCCATTACACGGCATATGGACTCGCAGCAGACATCATTAGCATGGGTGATTAAACGGCCAGGTTAAGCGTCTTGCACTTGAGGGTCTTACAATACTATCCTCCTCTAGGGATCGAGATGCCTGCATGGCAAATCGGGTTATCTCCAAAATCAGAGCAGCAGCAGGATGCCGGCTCTGGTGACGTCGGTGTACGTCATACTTATAAGGTGGCTTTTGTTTGTGGTGGCACGAATGAGCGTGAAAAACACAGAGGAAGTGATCCAACGTCTCCGGTGGGAAATGTGTCACAACCGAGCACCTGAGAAAAGTTGGAATGTTTCCTCCTGAATTGAAACACCCCTGCCTCACAGTTATAGAGTAGTGGTAATAGGGTGGCAGCTCCAACCCATTAAAGCAACTTAAAGAAAATCTATTTTGAATCTCAAGTTCAAAGGCATCTCAATCAGTGGGAAACTGTGAGCTTGCAACGGGGACTTCTTTCAATGCATTGCACATTCTTCTTTATGAGTCTTTGAGGCACCAAACACACACGAGTTGACAGATGGTAGTTTCTCTAGCTATGACGCAGTGTTTGTCATTTCATCTTTAGACTAATAAGCCTTTTTTTACTTTTTCCTAACCTGCAGGAATGCCAAAATAAAGAGAAAATGTCATATTTGCAAAGTGAGTTCCTAAAAGTCTTTAGACCTCAATTGTGCATGGAATGTACAGGTGAGAGGTCACAGGGCTGAGTCCCTTACCAACCTCTGAAGGCACAGTAAAAGGTTTGGCAGAGTAATTCCAGGCTGTGAAAGGGATACTTTCAACATCAGATTCTGATGTTCTTGTGCAATTCCTTGTGGGTCCATTGCTCCAAGTGCCACAATAGATTTGGAGGAAGACGAAATTCCACTAGAAAGGGAACTTTAGACTACTACTTCCACTTGAACAAATCCCTTTCAACCTGACAGTCAATTGACTCCTCGCTTTCACTCAGAGAGGCGGTCATGTCACGCTGCTGTTGATGAACTAGTGGTGGCACCACTTTAAGCCTGATGCCTCTGAGCAGTTGCATGACCGGTCCATTCTCACTAATGTTGTTCACCAACTGCTACACTGAAAGTGTGCAGACGGCAGGAAAGAGATGAATCCCTCTGTATCCAACCTGTTCTCAGAAACAGCAGGGGGAGGAATATATTACAGCCTGGCGATTCATTAGCTGAATGTCAGCCACTAAGTGTGCTCTGACAAGGCCTTGCCTTTCAACCAGTTCACTACATGAAAAACGACCTTTTGTGAGACTTAAGTCATCCACACAATAATCTAATACCTTACAATAATAGCTTTCTGTATTTTAATAAGGGATTTTCACTGAAACTTCATCTGCGAACCTTTGCCCTCTATAAAGGGATTTTTTTTTTTTACCGTGATAGAAGATTTCATTTTCTACCCGAATCTGAATACAAGTGAATATGGGTTTATGAACAGCCACCATCTCATAGAGTTCATTGCCAACTAGTGTGGATTGCAACCAGGAAACACAGCACACAACAGAATATATATATAATGCAACAAGCCAAATTAATTTTGTCCGTTGACAGTGTACACATGCATAATGCCAATTTAGTTGCTGTTTTGGCGCTTTCGATCATATCACATGGACTGTGTTCCACCACATATTTATAAATCCATCACTCAGTTTATGTTTGAAGTCCTTTCTACATAAGTAAGTAAGTAAAGGCTTTAGTAATAGGTAAAAAGGTTGCTAAGAAACAAATTAGGGCTGTCAATCGATTAAAATATTTCATCGCATGATTGTCCATAGTTAACTTTAATCACAAATTAAATTGTGCATTTTCTATCTGTTCTAAATGTACTTTAAAAGGGGTATTATAATTACATACGCATTTCTTTAGGGACACCTAGTCTTTAGCCCCCCCTTAGCTCTGAAACTCCCGAACTCCGTCTACATGTCGAAGGTCCAGTGAGTTAGTAAGAGCTTCAGAGCGAGCAGCACGACAAGTAGCCTAGCCTATGGCGAGTGGTGGCGACCCACGGGAAAAAAAAAAATCGGGTTTCCCAGTCAGTTCCAGTAGTACAGGCGAGAGAGTGGTGGATAAGACGAGGGCCGTGTGTCGCCGTTGTTCAGCAGTTGTCAGGTATGTGAGTGGAAATACATCTAACGTCTAATCTAATAGCCGACGCCATCACCCAGATGTGCCAATCACTGGAATGAGACAAAAAAAGTCCAACTTCTTCTCCCTACAGTGCTTAACTAGCCTTCAGATACACATACAAATAGGGTAAAAAAAACTGAAGCAATCGGAATTCACATGTCATCTTCAATGCACCCATATTCACTCGTAGAGAAACCTGGCTTCAAGTATTTGCTGTATGTACTCAAACCTCGTTACAACATGCCATCCTGTCCACATATGAGGCAAACTGTAGTTTGAGACACCCAAACACGGATGGTGATGGAGCATGAGTTGTCAGCTGCACCCTCCGTTTCACTAATGGTTGGACTTTGCGTGCTACAGAAAGCTATCTCACGGTGACTGCTCGTTTTATTGATTTGAGTGGGAAATGAAAGCGTCTGTTCTACAGACTCGCCCCCTGTATGAGCTTTAACTTTTTATTACCGAACATATAACTCAATACCAATAACACAATAGCATTATCAAAATGTAAAAATCAACTTTGTAAACATTGTACACAGAACAGCCAAAGCATATATACACACACAAGTATTGGGATGAGCAAAATCTTCGTAGAAAAAATAATCAGCCATATATAGAAAACTAAAAAGCAAAAGTATTCAAGTAAGCAATCTTCTTCAAAAAAACAAAGATTTAGAAACAGAAAAGTAATCCAATTTAACTTCACTTTGTAAACACTATGTAGAACAGCTAAACACACACATTCAAATACTGTTTTTTTTAAACATGTATTTATTGTTTTTTTGTACATTGACTGTCATGTATGTACATTTTGTACATACATGACAGACAAGAACCGCATAACAAGGCACATATCATAAAACACAAAAGAGACAAGGGATCAAATATAGCCACTGTAGTATTTAACTGTGCATTCATTGATGTATGCAGTTGTCTATCTCAAAGCCATATAGTACAGATGAATGCAAGGTAAATGAAATAATAAATAAATAAAAATAATTAAATTAAAAAAATAATTAAATTAAAAAAACACTCCTTAGTCCAGCTATTTATCATTCCCACCATTCACATCTATATTGTTATTCTCAAGGAATTTAAAGAAAGCGCTCCAAATTTTCCAAAACTTGTCAAGCCTATTTTTTGTTGTGTAACTTATCTTTTCCAAAGCTAAGTAAAAAATCATTCCCCTCAACCTTTTACGATGTGCTACAAGGTTTGTCTGATTTCCATGAACAAGCAACGCATCGTTTGGCTTCTAAAAGCAAATATTCAGTAGAGACGGAACTTTATTAGAGGTTATAAAGCCGTCTGGGTACAGATTTAATAAGCACAATTTTAGTGTTCAGACCTGCTGGCCAGCTGGAGCTGACATGTGCCCGAACTGCTTGTAGATGGTTGCTCGGTGTCTGTATCTTCCTCTTGGCCAAGTGCTCCTCATTGTACATATCTCAGCACTGACCCTGCAATAATTTAGAAATATGAAGAAAAAGGATCAGTACAGAAGGAGACAGAATATTCAAACAAATCTTATACTGAAAACAATAAAACATTTAAAACTGAAAGCATGCAGCCAAGGAGCTCTCCCCCTTTATTACTTATTTATCAACTATTTGATAAATCTAGTCTCATTTAACATAAAAGCATAATAGAATGAATATTGCACACAATTCTATAATGTTTGTTGTTTTTCCAGTCTGGTAAGTTCAGAAAATGACATCACTTTACTGTAATGTAGCCTGTAAAACCAGGTTAAGACAACATTTACCATATTATGATATTACAATATATCCAAAATCTAACACGATATCTAGTCTCATATCGCTATATCGATACACCGATATATTGCCCAGCTCTATTTATATCTTACCTACAGGAATAAAAGAAAAATGATCCACATACAAAAGACTACATTCTGAATCTTAAAAATGATTTTACCATTTAATTGAATACAACTTATATACAGTTAGGAGAGCATTTTGTCTATGACACGTTTTTCTATTTCACCGGCAGATGTCGTCCATGCCTTTGCATCCTGACATAAATGCAATGAAACGGCAAATTCATTTTGTTATATAGCTTCTGTCACATTCAGATGTAGCTAAGCTAGCTGTAACAGTAACACTTTACAGTAAAAGTTCACATTTTCAGCCATTTTCTGTCCCACTGCACATCCGACACCTCACCTAATTTGTGTGAGAGCCTGTACCCTACACTCTGGTGAATTCTACTGAATGACAACCCTAAAGATGGTCGTGGGTTTATTGGGCATTGCAAAAGCCAAAATATACAATCTTAAGTGACACTATGCTGGGTAAACTTTGCTTAATGCCTTAATCGCATGCTACAGGGTAATAAATGGTCTAAAGCAAGAGGAACTGTTAGCCTCCCTTGTGCACTGCTAAAATAAAATCATAATAACTAAATCATAAACTACTGCTCAATATCTAAAGTAAAGTAACAGCTAGCTGGTGTCAATTATTTGTAAAATGCATAGTGTTAAAGTAAAATCTCAATTTAGCTTGCACCTAAGTTATAACATATGCTAATATTAGCAAAACATCAGCTAGTTTGAGATGCATGCATAGGCTAACCATTACATTAGCAGCACATTTACCATATTTAAGAATGACTAAACATGGACTTACCTGCAAGTGATGCACGGGCATCATCTCGCAGTTTCTTCTTCTTTCTTTTCTCGGCTCCTGACTCCTGCTGTCTTTTCGAGGCCATTTTCATAAAGTTACTACTTCTACTGTCAAACTTCGTGGGTGCAATCCAACAGACCACTGAGATAGGGAAGGGCACGGGGAGCTTGGGAAGATGAGGGTGGGTGTGTTTCTTTCTTGAGCAACTCTTGTTCTGCCCGTTTTGTGATACACATGCCTAAAAAGTGCCTAATATTTCCATACTGAAATAATATCGGCCTTTTAATTATTATGACTTTATTTTTGGTGCCCCCTCAGCATTTGGTGCCCTAATCACAGCGCGTGATGCGCGTGGTGGGAGTGGCGGCGCCGATTGTTAATGCTAATGTTACAGCAATATATTATCCTTCATGTGGAGAGTATTTCACTGCAAACACTGTAAAGCCTAAAATTTTCCAGCTAAATCCCAGTGGCCATTTTATGCAGAAGAAAGATATGACCCCAGCATTCAAAGATAAAGGCAAGAATTCTTCTTAATACTTAATTTTGAAGTCACTGCTGGTAAGTGATCTTTACGCTCTGCATTCTAATTTGCGCAGACGTCGTCCTTGAGAACCATGTGATTAATAATGGATACAGTGTGACTATATGCCAATAGCTAGGGCGAGCTGTAGCACTGAACTGCAAAGCTGGGTTTGAAAATGTGTCTCCTTCCATCTCCACATCTCAAATGTAGTGTGATGAAGAGACAATTAACAGATACATTTTGCAACGTTAAATTGATACTCTCTTATGGTTTTGCAGGGATGCAAGGAATTAGTGAAATGCGATCATGTCGTCAGTACCTGGCCTATAGCTACACACCTGCAGCAGTTCTGAAAGCTTCTACCTAAATAATATGCTTGACACTCACCAGACGTTTATGAAAACAAAGGCAAAAATATCCTCTATAAATGAATGACGTTCTCCTGAAGGTGTTATACTGGCACATTTTCAACAGGAATACAGCGGATTGACATCCCAGTAGATTCTGAGTGTCAAAGCTTAGAACCAAGTTTTTTTTATCCTTTTATTATAAAATGTATGAAATGAAACAGCTGTCAAATTAGTATCTGAAATGAGGAATTCAGTCCAAAATCCATGTTTTCTCTGTGAATCTATCTGCAGTGCATGATATTACATGGCCCTGCTCTCAATTTAGATACACACAAAAAAAGTTTCTGTCAGCAACGTCATTCTTTCTTTAGATGCATCTTCATTTGTCGACATTCTGTTTTAGCCTGACTGTGATCTGAGTGAAGATGAGACAAATGTTAGTTAACATGTAAATATTGCATACAGTGCACACTACCATGTAGGACAAATACATTAACCAGCTGTTGACTCATCTGCTAGGGGCCATTTCTACATTTCCTACCAATGTTAAAACAGAAAGCAAACAAGGTAAAAATCCATAATTAAAGAAAACTGAACCTTTTTCTTAAAATCTAGCAGTGAAAAGATACTGTCTCTCGGCCAAAAAAAGACACAAGAGTAGTCTTTATAACAAACGTTTTGGTGCTGATGGAGACGCTCTGCCCATTCAAATGTCCGTTGCTTAATAAACTTAGTGTGTTAAATGAATACAAGTGCTTTCTTTAAGTTCAGTCCTTAGTTAAATGACCCATAGATCATCTTACCTGCTACACTGAATTTTTGTGAGGTGTCTTTATGAAGTGCACAAAAAAAACCTTTCAATTTTCTTCATCCGGTCGGTTCTGTCATTAAAAGGCTTTTAAAGGCTTCAGAGGTTTTTTGTGTTGTGTGAACTACTTTCAAGATAGATGGACAGATGGAGCTATATTGTAATTCTAAAAAAAACATCTCAAGGGGAAATGGTGGATGAAGAAATCTCCACCAGAATTACAAAAGAGTACATTTATTGGCACTTAGCTGGTTACTACAGTATATGCGGTGCACTGTAGTGATATGCACCATTTCATCTAATGGTTGTAAAGTCTTAATTCTCTATCTTCTGGAAATAGAAATGTTTACTATTCTTGTCCTGTTTAATAAGGAATTGTAGTGCTAGAAATTTCAAATGTGACATATTATTGCAGTAGAACTGAGCCTCTACTGCAGCACCTTCAGGGACTGTGAGAGTCCCAGTAACCATTGGAAACAGTCTACTATGCAGAGGACAAAGGCAAACCTGAAGGATGGGACCTGCTAATGATTCTCCCTTGTCTGCAGCCACAAGACTCACAAGCCATGTTGATTTACTGACCAAAACAGGGTCCCCTTCCGTGTGAGTCAATGCCGGTGTATAATACTGCTCAAATACAGGATATTTCCGTCTTTACTGGCTCTCAAACATAATGGCTTGGAAAATCTGAATGTCTTTAAAAAGCTACTGGAACTACAAGGCTATTTCTCATCGCACTGAGACTGCCATCACAGCTTATACAGGCTGACATAGAGGGTCACTAGCTTATTACTTTCTCATAAGTGCTACAGAAAGGAAGACTTTATTTAGTGTTGGTTGAAGTGTGTAACATGGCGGATTGATTCAATGCCAATTCCAACCATTCGCTCCTATCATAATCATTTCAAGCACTTACAGGATGTGGAATTGTGAGTCTTTGCAGTAGCGGGCGGTGACAGCTCAGTGCTTCATGTGCTGTAACATTTCCAACTGTACCTTTATGCCTTTATGATTGCAGGTTCAAAAACCACCGTAATCCGATACAGGATCTAGTAAATGTGCTGGAAATATATCCGTGCACCAGAAGAACATGTGGTCAATAGTTGGTGTATAAGACTTATACCTCGCTAAGCCGGCTTATACTTTGGCTCATAGCACTTCTAAGCTTCTTAACAGGAAAGCTCAAACTGAGCTAATTATTCATGGCCGGCCTCTGTCTCAGAGAACACAGCCAGGCATGAGTACCTAAAATTATTAAATTTAGCATGAAAACTGTTTGATAACATTTCAAAAACCGTGCAGGAACATTGTTCTTAATTTAAAAAGTATACTATACAACTCACACTGCTATCTTTTAAGCTCATTATTTTAAAAGGTAGTCTTACATCAGGCTTTTGTTATTCCACATTCCTTTGCTTCTGGCTTGGCTTGGCTTGGTAAGCTTAAACTGTGTTGCAGTTATGATGTCTGGTATTTTAAATTAAAACTGTAAGTCAGCTGGCGCTGTAATTTTTTCTCAGAGCTGACTCATACTGTTAATTGTTATTCATCTATAATATGGCTTTCCCATGTGCCTTTGCCATTTTGATGTAGCTACTTCAAAGTCAAAAGTCTCTTTCGGGGGTGCTATTCTGTTGATGCTCACTGTCATCAGAAATGGGAAAACACGATCATCAGATTCGAGAAACTGGAGTTTGTCAAGATGTAAAAATACACTTACAACTGCTGCTTACAATCTAAGAATAAACAGAAAATTACAGACTTATTTTAATTTCATACCATTTGCATATACTTCATTTACATTTACATTCTAAATCCTGCTTAATGGGTTATTTTTGTTACTGGCATGTCTACATTGAATTCTCTGTGTATGTAAATTGCTTGCTGAGGCACTTCATCACCGCACTGACAACTTTATAACTTCATTCTGGTTATCAGCATATTACCCAAAAACTCATTTAAGACAGACAATTGGATCACCTGTGAGGAGCACTGTTGCGCAAAGTAAACATAATTGTCTATGTAAGATTCTACAATAATCTGATCCAAAATGATTAACTAGGAGTTTCTAACAATGGCAACTCCCAGTCAAACATACATATGACTGAGAAAATAATTACTTATTTGAATAATAGTCGGACTGGCTTTTGTATGGGGACCATAATGAACTTCCAATCTAATCACATGGTGGGAAAATGGTGAATATTTTTTCATTAACAATAACTTAAAGACATGCATGCTAGGTAACTAGGACCACAGTTGAAAAGGAATTAACACTGGCATATTTACAGAAATGCTGATTAATGTTTTTAAGAGTAGATGTCATGCTAAATGGTGATGCCATCAGCCAAATCAAATGTAAATGGTATGCAAAATAGTCAAGAGAATAATTATCTTTCAATGCTGCGTGTCTGTGTACAGGGCAGAACAGGACATACATAATGTGAAAAGTCAACTGCTGAAAGCAACTGAAAGTAATGATACACGAACTGACTTCAACTTGGCATGATTCCATCAACATGGAACAAACTATTTTTCCAAACACAATATTGAAACTTTTACATCATTCACATCTGAGATATAATTTCAGTACATATCCAACCGTTACATAACAGAAAAGAGGATGCATTGTAGTCAGGCAAATTAGGAACCATTTTAGTGCTAGATACATAATAAAAATTAGCATTCACGTTTCATGACTTCAAAAGACTTAATTATGAAGGCTATTGTGAATCTAGACATCGGTTATTTATAAGAGTGTGCATTTAAAAATATTGGAAATACTGTAACAGGTTTGTGTATCTTTGAAACATGTAAAGTGAATATCAATGTAAAATACAAATGTGTTTCCGTTTTGGAAGTTGAACTATGGAATGGAATTCGTGATGAGTTGAAATTGTTCATAACATCAAGTAAAATGATTAAAATGTCAAATAATTGTTACAAGGTTTAAACAACTTGTAATAAAAAAACAAATTACTCATATGAACAGTATGATCTAAATGTTCACAAACACCTGGAGTAATTACAGTTGAGTTTTTTCAGTTACATGAAAAAGACTAATAAAGATGTTAGGTGAGCCATACGCCTTTCATTTGCACTGTAACACACAATGGGACTGAGCAAATGGGACTGATCGTCAAAATGAAGCAGAAACACTAGGCTGAGCACATCCTTACGACAGCTACTGCACTGTTCTGTTCATGTTTGTATAAGGTGGGCCACACAAAATGTATTTCACCTGGAGCCAAATCATTTGAAGTCTACTACCTGGCTTAGAATGATGCAGCTGTAGGCTCATCAGCCATATGTTAGGCCACCGATTAAAACTGGAGCCATCTTGAGAGAAATTCTACCCCTCAAGTCAAACAGGGGTGCATCTGTTTTGGATACTCCTTGTTTTACATCTTCAAGCCTCTTTAGTGCAAATCTAATTGAAAGGGACAGTTGATTTTAAGTTTCTTGACAAAACATAACCTGCTTTGAGAGGCATTACAGTGACGTTTTAAAAATCAGCTTCCATCAACAATTTGTTGAACATTTGAAATGTTCTGTCATAGGTTGAGATGAAAGACAGGAATCAAAAGACAGGTAATAAAAATGTCTTTTCTTCCATATTTTGTCTAACAGGAGTTTCACTTTCGTAAAGGTGGGGAAAGATGTGATATGTAACAAATTGTCTGTTAGATTGAAAGACAACACATCCTGATTCCATGGCAACACTTTATCCAGCTGTGCCACCAGGATGCGACAAACACCTAACAGGTGTGATGGATGTTTGCTGCCATGGCAACTCAGGAAATAACACTATGTCTTATCAGAAAGCCTCCAAAGAAAAGCAGACCAAAGCGCTTGAGCCACAATGCCACACAATTTAAATTAAACTCCATCTAAAGTCCATTTTCAATAGACTGAAAAACGATCCAAGAGTCTCGGGAAGGAAATATACTCAAAGCTCTATCATGCCACATTATTGCACTAAAGAAGCATTTTCTTTTTTGCAGCAAAGTGAAAAAGAATTGAGGCAAAACATATTTCTTATCCCTTAATATTGCCAGAGAATTTGGTCTCTGAGCATTTCATAAAGCTTTAGCACACACAAGTTAACATTAGCATTTTAATCCCAATCTTTTCTTTAAATGTATGATCTGAAATTTAATTTTCCTGCAGCAACGTGTAATGATCACAGGGGACCGTGAAATCCACAACAGATTTCACTGTCTAATACGATGAAGTCTCTATCCCAAAGCTACTCAACTGACAGCCAGCTGCCAAGTGTCTTGCTCGCTCAGCTGTCTAATCTAAAAATTACTGACATCTAAAAATTCAAAGACTTTTCCAGCTATAAAGGCTAGGAGCATAATAGTACACAAAATTCACAGTTTTGGTGTGTACCTCGGTTCTGGGGACAGTTGGATACAGCAGAGAAAACCAAATAAAAGCAGAAACTCTTAAAAACAAATTTTAAAATGTGTCTCCTTCCCTTTCATTTTAGTTGTAACAGTTAAGGCACTAAAAAGCTGGCATACTGTCAATAATAAAACATATAAGCAACAAAAATAAATATCACAAGTGTCAGTAATGTTCCATTGTTAGACTCTGACCTGTATACTCTTTTGTATAATTTTTTTTATATATATTTATTTCTAAGGTTTTTTTTAGGCTTTTCCACCTTTAATTTTTGACAGGACAGTTACGTGAGAAAGGGGGGAAGACATGCAGGAAATAGTCAGAGTTGAAGCCTGGGCCTCTGCATCTAGGCATAAACCTCCAAGTACATTCGCACCTGCTCTACCACTGAGCCAACTTGGCAACTCATGTACAAAATAAATAAAAAAAATTGCAGCATATTTATAATTAAGTTATCCATTAAAGCCAGCGGTGACGTTTCAGCTTTTAACATTCACTGCAGGTTCTATGAAAGTCAGCCAAGGATATTTTCAAGTTTGTCTATTTTCAGTGTTGTTTTCAGATTTTTTTTGGGGACGGAGGCAGCGTGGTCTCCTCAGACATGAGGGCCAAACAGTGTGTGGGCCAAACAGTTCAGCCACGGCTGACTTCTTTAGAAATGATGAGTAGCTCTATGAGACATCTACCCCTGCAGTACAGGTGGCCTTGTCATTCTCTGTGGCTCCATTATCAAATAAAAGTCATCAAAGTTACCAATGTAGCAGCAATATTTATTTAAATCTCTGAGGTGAGGTGGTCTTAAATTCTCTAACGACAAGCAATGTCCATGTGAGGAGGGGTCCTGAATCTTACATTAAGCAGCATGCATTTGTTGTGGAAGTCTTGAAGTTCAGGGTCACAGTAACAGTTTTGCAGTTTCTGTCTGCCAGTATTCTTAAGGCGCTTTACCCACTGCTGGTACCAGCTCTGCTTGGCTTGACCCCAGTGCCCCCGTCCTCCTTTTTCCATTGCAGATTTAGTAGCACGTCATGCGTGAAGTGAAACGCCGCAGGAAACTGCCTAATGCGAAACACACACAAAGTTGAAGGTGTGTTGTTTTTAAGTCTCGGCATGTGGCTGCTGCCACAGCCAGAAGACACGTTGAGTTTCAAAAGAAGCTGGAGGCAGAAAAATAACCACGCAAGCTATTTAAAAATGGCGGGTTTGTTCAGGCCCCCCCCCTGTCTGTCACTGGCAATGATGATGCAGGGATTAGTGACAATTCTCTCTGACCAATCAGTAGTCTGCAGATTTTCAAGTCTGCTCACTTGGAGGCAATACAAAAAAAATAAGTAACTATTAGCAGATACCAGGTACTTTTTTTCATAATGGAAAAACAAAAAAGGTGAGAGAGTCAAGGCGAGTCGAGCGAGTACCATGTAATGGATGGAAACTCCATTATTTCTCTTGCGTTGAGACTGTCTCCATCTCCATCAGATTGGCTTCCATGGATTTCAGGATCATTGTTTTGATACGTAGAAGGTGAAACACTTTGTTCTGTCAACGCTGAGTAAATAGCAGCTTGCAGTTTTAAGTAATGCTCCATAATGTCATAACTGGAGTTCCAGTGGGTGGCAGGGTTTTCCCTGCTATTATACGGCGCGGGCACCGCTTAAGCATGCAAATGTGAAAGCAATGTAAAGAGCAGATGCATGCAGCCGTTCGCTAGCTGTCTTCTGCACACGTGTCGCATGGTGGTTCGCATACACAGTTGCACACACACATTAGCATGTTATGTTATGGGGGGCTGGGGGGATCCTCCAGCTCTGGTCTCTCATTTGGGTTTACCATCCGACGGCAGCGCCACTAGGGGTGCATGATTCAGAAAATGTCATGATTCAATATTGATTTTTAGGCTCACGATACGATTCAAAATCGATTTTCGATTCAAAAACGATTCTCAGTTTAACCCTTGTGTTGACTTCCCGTCAAAATTGAAAATCAACACTTTTGTTGATGCTTTTTATCAATGTTTGTCACTTTTTTTGACGTTTTCAAACTTTAGTTTTACAGTTATTTTTGGAATTTATGGTCAATAAACCTCATTTATAGGAAGTTAAACCTAATGTTTGAGTTAGAATGGAGAAATTAGGAATTATTTAGATTAAAATTAAAGGAATGTATGTTGGTAGACTGGAATATGTCAACTTTTACTCAATACTATTTCAAAAACCCTTCAATTTGTTTTTCAAATGCTATAAAATTGAATAAGACGCCCCAAAATAGTAGAGATTTGTACTTTCCAAAGAGCGTTGTGTGGAACAATCATGTTACTTTGGGGAATTAAAAAGAATATTGATATAGGAAAACGGGTCAACTTGACATGAGGGTTTAAAAAAAAAAAACGATTTACAATATGTACATGTAGTTACTTTTCCCATGTGATAGAATACACGCCATTGCAAAACAAAAGAAAAAAAATGAATTGATTTTTGGAATTTTGTGAATCGATTTTGAATCGATAGAGCGTGAATCGATTCATGAATGTGAATCAATTTTTTTGCAAACCCCTAAGCAACACTACATGAACTTGGCTATATTCTGATATTCTGATCTCTAGAATAGACTTCTAAGCACTCATGTAAAATTTAAAATACTGTCAGGATGGTTGCAATGACAGTAAAGAAATATATTGTGCAATGTCCTGCTTAAATAATAGTGTTATTAAAATGTCTGTGTAGTCTAAATACAATCAAGTCAAGATACAATGGAAGCGCTTAACTGCTGAATGTCTTATCACAGTCACTCAATCGACTTCTCCTCCCCAACCGTGGATCAAAGGGGTATCCATCTGCTATAACACTGAGCAAATGCCATCCTCGCTTTCAGTTGGAGGACTTCTCAGACGTTATCTTCTTTTCATCTTGAATTGGAGCTTTATATCCTCTGAGACATGCACCCAATCATCTAGCGAAACAAACAAAGTCTGAGATGAGAGGAAAGGTTAATTGTTTTAAGTTATATATTTCACGGTTTGCCATATTACCTTGCAACATTTTACCAATTAGATAATGTATTTGTGTAATTCATGATGCTTTATTAGAAAAATGTAAGGTGTCAGACGAACGACTGAGTCAATAATTGTTGTTGTTGAGATTCAAATCTTGCCGAGCTCAAACATGGAAATCCCGACAAATCTGAGGTGCCTTGGGCAAGAAGGATTAATAATTAGAGACACTGACAGCAATATGCTCCCTAAATCACATCACATCATCTCTGCAATATGATATTGGACACTTTCTGTGAGATTTGTGTACATGAATAATTTTTTTCTAAAGATTTGAAAACTAGACGGGCAGGCAGTTTACTAGTCTTTGAGGTGACACTTTTTTAAGTTGTTAACAAATGTTCTGAAGAATGAGACACTGGACTCATTGAAGACATATAAGCAAATATGGATTAAATAAATCGCCAATCAAC
Source organism: Etheostoma perlongum (assembly GCA_026937815.1). Taxonomy (NCBI): domain Eukaryota; kingdom Metazoa; phylum Chordata; class Actinopteri; order Perciformes; family Percidae; genus Etheostoma; species Etheostoma perlongum. The sequence continues at coordinate 3,417,873 of CM049373.1, forward strand.
AGAAAATTATTTTGCTAATCGATGAATCGTTTCAGTAAGTTTTCAGACAAATATCTCAAACATTTTTTAACTGTAAGGATTTGCTGTATGTCTTTATATTATGTGGTAGTGAACTGAATTAGCTAAAAATATTAGAATTAGAACTAAAGTTGAGTTATTATTAGTTAGGTTTTTTCTTTAGAATTTAGTCCTGTTTATCATTTGAAGCAAAAAAACAATGTGTAAATGGAACATTCTTGTCTGTCCTGGACTATAGTGATATTTTATACATGCATTCAACCTCCCAGTGTCTTCATGCTTTGGACACTGTGTTTCATGGAGCCTTGAGATTCATCACAAACTTCAAATTTCTCACTCATCACTGTTTGCTGTATTCTCGGGTCGGGTGGTTTTCCCTCTCCATTCGACGTTGGATGCACTGGCATCTTTTTATTTATAAGGCAGTATTAGGACTTCATCCTTCTTATCTGAACACTTCCATCCTCACGAGGTCCATCCTCCCGTACTGACTTTGGCAAAAAGGCTTTTAATTTTGCAGCACTATCTGCATGGAATCAGCTTCAGAATGAACTCCAGTTGAAGGAGTGGGTCTCATTTTATTCTTTTAAAGGCTTTTTAAAGGACCTTGCAGAAAGGCAGTCTGTATGTCACTGTTTTTAAATTGATTTAGGACCCAGGTTTTTTATGATGACATTGTTGTTTGAATATGAGTGAAAGTGTGTTTATGTATTTACCTGGAAGTGTCTCTGTGTCTATTTGAAACCGTGCTGCTGCCACTTGCCAGGACACTCTTGTAAAAGAGATTTTAAATGTAAATGTGCTGTATTTATATAGCGCTTTTCTAGTCTGAGCGACTACTCAAAGCGCTTTTTACATCATACAGGATACATTCACCATTCACACACATTCACACACTGTGGCCGAGGCTGCCGTACAAGGTGCCACCTGCTCATCAGATAAACACTCACACACATTCACACTCCGATGCGCAGCATCAGGGGCAACTCGGGGTTCAGTATCTTGTCCAAGGACACTTCGACATGGGACTGCAGGGCCGGGGATTGAACCACCAACCTTCCAAACCTTTAAACCCCAAGGAGTTTTTTATCCTGGTTAAATAAAAGTTGGAATGAATGAATGAAATTGATTAACTGCAAAACAAGTTACAACTATCTTGATAAATTATTAAGTTATTCTTTGGGTCCAGCTTATCAAATGAAAGGGGGTGTTGTAGAGCGTCTTCTGGTGGACAGACTATGCAACGCCAAACCTCAAAACATGGTTGACCAACCGTTTTTAAATATTCATTTATCCAAATCATTTATTTGTCATTATAAATGATTCTGATGAATGAATATTTAAAATAAATAAATGCTGATACCAAAAGTTCTATAATATTGGTCGATAATATCAGCCCGCCAGTATATTGGTCGGGCTCTAATTTAAGATTTGTCCATTTCAAGGCTGTACCAGATCAATACAATCAGTTTAACAGTTCAAAACAATATTAAAACAAAAGTAAAAAGTTATAAAAATTTAAACAAAAATCTGTTTCTTAAGTGCTAGTTAACTTGTTGGTGATAACTTTTTTACATACAGAATGGTAAACCTGAGGTCAAGTACACATATCTTTACACTAAACAATACTTTACACTTCTGCTAAGTTAAACACTACACAGAGCTCTGGAGTCTTCAACCATCCATCCATCCATCCATCCATCCATCCATCCATCCATCCATCCATCCAAGAATTCCAACATATTTTATTTAACTTGGCCACCATGAATGAGACCCTTTTAGTCAATAGACACCCTTAACAACTACATCCTGTCATCATCTATCACATTTATCCATAGAGTATTTTGTCACACCGATCCAATGAACTGATCTTGCTGAAGCCTGTAAAGGTGTATCATATCATCAATAACTGTAAGCATGAACGGCTCCAAAAGGCCAAAAGCACGCAGCTATTGCCTGTTGGAAGATAATCACACTTTAACGAGATTATCACTTTACATTGCCCAGCTGGTTTGTTTGCTAGTTTGCTACATAGTATTATTGATTCTGGTTTCAAACTATAAAGCTTTAAAAGCGTTTTCCGTCTCAGGACCGCTAAGATGAGCATGATGTACAGCTGACCTTAGACCAGGTATTGTTTTCGCTGACACGAGTTTGGTTGGCATGTCTCAATACGTCTTGACAGACAGGTACGCTGGGGGCAGAGACTGTTTCTCTTTCAACAGTGGACTTTGAGTTGGTGTAGCTTTTGTTATGCCAGTTCATATCACATGTATGTCAACATCACCCACCTGCCCCTCAGTGCAAGCCCAACAGACGGTTCCCCCACATCACAAAAGATTCAATCAAAAACATGGCATGCCAGTTTAGAAACTGGGCAGTTTAAAAAAAACTTTGCTGTGGGTGAATTGGGCTCCAGAGACAAGTTTCAAGTTTGAAATAGCATTCTATTAAGCAGAGTATTACCTATTTAATGGACAGCCCTTATGTTTATTAGGAAACTCCTAATTTCATTGGAAATTCACATTAGCAATTATATTTATAGCATTTGGCAGACAGGCTTATCCAGAGTGACTTACAGCACTGATCAGTATACATAATTAGGACAACAGCATCAGATCAACTGAAGACATTTGCCAGCGACCTGATCATCCCAGCTTTTAACTCTAAGTGTCCTACAGAGAGTAAACTGGTGTGCTGGACTCATTCCCATGAACAGATTTCCATTGATGTGGGACACAAAAGGCATTCACACTTCACTTAATGTAATATAGGATACTGTTTTTTTGTATAAAATGCTGAATAAAGTGCTCAGCAAAGCAATTACTTTAAAACCGAATGGTAAAGTAGTGCATTCTGTTGCATTGTATGTAAAAGGCATTGCACAAGCTTGAAGCACACATAAGGTACAGAGACAGTATAATTATAGTATATCACAGGCTAAATTTGGCTGAAGTTGAATTGTGACTGCATAGTGTGCACTTGATGCGCTTCACAAGAGAAATAAATACAGTTTTTTATCCTCAAAGAGGTTTCTACAGAAAACATGTACAAGACATTAAACACAAGGTGTTTGTCTTCCTGAACTCCTGTTTTCAACAATGTCACTGTTCACCGTCTGGCAAACAGTGTAATGGCTGAGTTTTAATCACAGCACATTGTGGTGTTGAACACGATTACGCACCAAATGTATTGCCATTTAACGGTTTTATGGATGTTTTTATGTCAACTTTCTCCTTGGCTTATCCCATCACTCCATTAACATGTACACAAATTAGTCCAGAAAATTAAGCCCAAACCCAAACCCAAAGACTAGGTCTAAGAGATGGTGACATCAGGGTCAGACACACATTTAAGGCCATGATAGCAACATTATTAGGCACAAGAGAAACTGTTAAATACTACCAAAAATTATACAACACCAAGTTCTAAGCTTCTCTTACATCGATTCATTCTCCCATTTCAAGTTACAACTCTAAACACATCTGTTTAAAACTGCCTATTCCACTTGAATGTCGATTGCTCTGCCTTTTCTGTTGTTTTATAGTATTTTTTGCTGTTTTTAATGTATGTATACCCTGTACGGCGTCCTTGAGTGCAGAGAAAGGCACCTTTAAATAAAATGTATTATTATTAGTATTATTAAGCAGGTTTAAAGTGTGTGATGACAAAAACTAAAATAAAGTTGTTTTTAGAGTGTGCTGTTGATGTATTATTCCTCCACAGTGCAATGGAAAGGAGATAGAGGATCTGCTCAAAGCTGCACAAAACTTAAATGATTCTTAAGTGAATGGAGATGAAACAGCTCCAGAAATACTCAACAAGTTTTAATTTGTGGCTTGCATTGCAGCAAATAATATGGCAATATGATCACGCAGTCAATAGAGATATTTCAGAAAAACATTAAAAACAAGCAGGGCTATAACATAACCCTAAGTCTGCTATATTACAAAAAATTGTATTTAAAAAAAATACCCAGAACAGTGGCATTACAAGATGGAAATATAGACAAAAAAAAAATACTTGCTTGGCCTTTCCGTTCATAACACTGACTCACTGCTCTTGGATGGTTAGATACTAGGGGTGGGGGAAAAAAATCGATACAGCATAGTATCGCGATATTTTCAGTGGCAATATTGTATTGATACACAGACGCCAAGTATCGATCTTTTATTATATATACAGTGTATGTTGGTCAGTTTGTCTGCTTAAAAATCCCATTTTTGCAGCAATAAAATTGAAGTGATATGAACAAACAGAGGAATGTATCTTTTTAGATAAAACAGATGTTGACAAAGTTTCCTTTTGAGGACGTCATTTTTAATTGGGAAAAATTAGAAGTTGGAAAATGGTAGTAAATTGCAATATATCGCAAGATATTGCAATATGTAAATGCATATTGTATGTTCAGGGATGACAGATTGATAAGCAGACATTGATAAGCAGACATGCTGTTTATGGCTTTATGTAACTTTTGATGCTTTGCGGTAAAAGTGGCTCTTCCTGTTGACTTTGTCCGGTCAGTGCGGCTCTCATTAAAGAAATAGTGAAGACTACTGCATTAGATGAATAGATGGATACATACTGTACATTGGATGGATGGATGGATGGATAGATACATGCATTAGATGGATTTATAGTCATAGATGGACTTTATATACTGATGCATGCAAAGAAAGAACTTGAGAATGGGTGCTGACTCAAGCTGAAAAGAAGTGATAGCTATATCGTGTCAATTATATTATGCTAATCTATGCTATACTTAGCATGGTTACCCAGTGAATGCATGCAACACATTGAATTGTCATGCTCTGCAGGATTTATATGGTCTACTAAACAGCAAGTCAGTCTGTGAACACATGGGAGTCACTGGACATATTCCAGGGGTACAAAAATCAATCCCGAGAAACAAGCCCATAAATACCACCCAAATGAAGTTATACTGATATTAACTCACTGCTGGAAGCAGTACATCAGCAACAGCTCTTGTAATTAATAACTCAACTTCACTGAACTATTTGGCAACAAGGATAGAAACGTCCAATAGATGTTGATCTTAGGGATAGATTTTTCTGAGCCCGGCTTCAAGCTTGGTGTCAGCAAAAAATCCACCCTGCTTAAGTTTCCTTCTGCTCATGTATGTGCTGATCGATGAGTTCTACCGCTTAAGAAAAGTGCCGCTAAATAAACACACCATGCTGCTCAAACTCGTTATTCAGTAGGTTGTCATCTACCTTTAATTTAAGCAGTTTTTCTTAATTTCACATTGACACTGCGGAAGAAAATTAAACCTAAAATCCAACACTGTTTATAGTACAAACATTTTCTCTGCAATGGCCATGATAAAGATCTTCCACATCCATTACTTTCACAAAAACACAGATCAATAATTATTTGTGCTGTATTTCTTCAGAAACTATTCTCAGCTGTACCTTAATAAATCCATCCTGAGGAGAATGTGCTCAGTATTTCAGAGTTATAAAAGGTTTTAAACGTGTCAAAGATTTACATAGCAATAATCTGGAGCTTTACACTAATATAGTACACCACACCTTGAGATAAGCCTGCCAGGTTATTATTGTTTTAAAAAAGCCAAAGGCAAATAACTATCAGTTTATGAATCTTGTGTTCTTATTAGATAAATATCAAACAGGCCTAACACGTGCACCAAAGCGTGCACCAAAGTGGAACTCAGATCATGGATTCAGGCCAAATGTGTGGATATCAGCTGCTGATGATTCTTTTAGGTAATATATTTTTTTAACCCCCTTAACATGTACTTTTTTTGTGATGGTCCAGCCTAGTAAGACTCTTATCAACGCAGCAGGGGTCCTCTGTAAGGCACCAATGAAATTCTCCCCACACACATGTAGACCAAAGGGAGAGAGTCAATCAAGCCAAGCTGAATTTTTTTTCACTATTGTTTGATAGCTGCAACCAACATGCCTGATTGTGAATTTCATCATCTTTGATCAAGTATTAAAATAGAAGTACTTTATGAAACTATTAAAGTACAGACGGGAAGGACTTTGATCATATTCTGAGATTCATCTTCCCTTTTATGTGAAAAAAAAAAAAAATTAAAATAAACAAAGTATTGTGGTTGCACAACATCAAACTGCATAAATTAAAACAAATCCAGTCCCCACAACTTTCCTGGAACAGCATGCATAGATACTTACTACAACCGGATAAAAATATGGACAGCGATGAGATATTATTCACTGACTTTTTGTTTTTGCACTGGGTTGCTTGATTATGCATGTGCCTCTCTATTAAAGCCAGACTTCCAACCAAACAGAGAAAAACAGAATGTGAAGGTTGAGGCTTTTATGCGTTCACTTCATTGGAATAGTAAATGCTTCTGCGTTCTTCCAGCCTTTAATAGGCGGCAGAGTTAGACATCTCCAATGAGGCTGCTGTAGTCTGATAAAGAGCATGCAGCACGTCTATCTGACAAACAAATCAATATGTAAGGACAGCCTGATTTTTCATCACAGTTGCATATTCAGAAGGAGTATTATATTTTTCCTAATGCCTCAGTCAAGAATAAAGAGGGGATTAAATGCATTTTATTCAGAGAAGAAAGTCTTAATAAGACTAGTTAGACCTTTGGCAATAAGGGCTGCACAATAATATATATTGTTTTTATGCATTATTTAAATGGACTGTGGGGAAGATAGTGTTTGTGTCCATTTCAAATTATGTATGAGAGCATGTAGCTCTCTTAATTGGCTTTCTCAAGAGAGCCCAAAAGGAAAATGCTGCTTTGGCAGAAGATGTTGATCAATATGACCAGCTGCAACTACTGAAAGCATGATCTAAATCAGTGTCACCTTCAGGTAAACAGTAGAAGAGTCCAAGCTGCAGTTGAAGACGTCACTGGATGGTTTCTATAATGCTTCACTCAGCCCGTTTCCTGTTTACACAGCGATATGATATCACTTTAATGACCATATAAAAAGCTCTGACAGACAGTGTCAGGAGCAACTGTTAAAGGCTGCCACAGTGGCAGGATGACTGCATAATAGTGGTTCTTGAGGGAGACAGATGCCACTAATCATTTTTTTGTGACTGGCTGGTATGCTGTGAAGCAGATCTCACAGGTATGAAATGGGATGCCCCACTGCAGTTTAAAAGCCATATGCTATACAGCAGGTGACACGTTTTTCTCAATTGAATTTTTGTGTCAGGACACTAGCTGCTCTACACAGGTTGGATATGGGATGGTTGGATTATGACGGCTGCTTACCCCTGGGCTCAGATGAGTGTTCAATATCATACCACATCCTGCACGGCATTCCTGAAATAATTAGCAGAGTAGATCTTAATGTGAATCTGTATCCCACCCTTCAGACAGATAGTCTCTGAAAAATGACCCTCCACTGATTCCTTCAATAGCCCCCTATGCCAAGCCCCCATTGTACATTCTGGTCACACCCTATTAGGGTTGGGGATGTTTTGGGTTTTTTCAGATACCAGTGCTAAAGCGATACATTTAAAACAGAGCCGGTGCCTAAATGGTGCATGAAAAAAATGCACACAAAACGACCGTTTGTGACATTAAAGAATGGCTTGTTTATTGCTAAGGCCATAAGGTCAAAAAGAAATGATTTATTAATAATGTAATAACAATAACTTATAACAATAACTTATTTCAACAGTAAATTGCTGGTAAACGACAAAAACACCCATTAGATGGGAAAATGGGTGAATGCACCACGACGCGACCAGTTGCATGTGAACGCACCGTCTGTGTTGTTTTTCCAGCTGCAGACTGTCCCCGTATTGGAAGCCTCTAAATTGAAACACAGTCACACTTTACACCGTTTAGCTGTCAGCATTTTTACCGTGTTTAATCCAGCTGCTAGCTAACGGTAGGCTAACGTTACCTGCTGTCAAGTGTAGCGTTAACTGGCGTCACGCGCAGCAATGCTTCTGCTGCCTCTAACGTCTGTTTCGGAGCATCAGAGAGAAGCACGGGCATTGCAGTGGCACTGAAATCCACGTTGCTATTCGGTCACACTAATAATTTAGGCAGCGCTGCCGTATTTGCACCAGGTTTTGGTACCCAAACATACACCCTATTGCTGCATTTTACATGTGACACTCCAGCGCTCCTTGTTTACACCTGTTTTATCAGTCATTGTCCCGAAACAACAGAGACTTCGCCATGGTTAACAGGCCTGCTCCAGGCACACCTTCATGCTGTGTGACAATAAATGACAGATTGCCTTACTCAGATGTACTGCTGGAAGGTGAGGGGCTAAGAGGCCTCCAAGATAAAAGCAGCCATGCAGCAATCATCAGTTTCAAAAGGTTACCAAGTCAGAATACTAATGTTCTAGACATAGAAAAAAAGTCTATCTACTCCGATTGATCCACTTTTAAATGATATTTCCAGACAGTTTTGGAGAGTTTGTGCCGAGTTTATTTTTTCTGAAATTGGAGACAGTTTGTTTCATCTCTATTTATTGACTTTGTGTGGTTCCATTTTCAACACTGCTAGTCCAATGTGGAAAAACATATGTCCCAGGAGACGGCAGCCTGTCTTGGTAGCAGTGGGCGAGATGTAAGGTACACTCTGGGCAGGTCACATGTCAAACACAGGGCTAATAAAGTCACCTGTAAATGGACTAAAAAACAAAGTTTCCAATCCACCTAATGGCATGCCTGTGGCGTGTGCGTGGGTTTTCTCTCACAGTAGCATCTGTTTAAGACAGACAGACACTAATGGGGATCTTAAAAGGTGCAGTAGGTAAGACTTACTAAAACTAAAACTGTTCAGATGCACCAATCAGGGCCAGGGGGGTGTCTACCTGCGTGTCAATCACTGCTCATGCATTCATTCTCCCTTGTGGGGGGCGAGGCTTAGGAGACCATTTTGGACTTTAGTGGAAAGGGAGGAGGGACTGAGAAGTTGTCCAAATGTTTTGGCTAAGTCCTGGATCTTCGCAATCCTACCTACAGCACGTTTAATAAACTAATGAATGCATTCAAACCCACAAACACACTAATCAATCCCAACATGTTCCACAAAAAACTATTTTTATTCTTGATGAGTGAAAAAAATAACTTTTTGATCAGGGTATCCTATACATATACTGTTTCAAATATAGCTGTGTATGAATATTTTTTAGTGCTTTTACCGTTTGCTCTTAGAAATTCCTGATGCAACAAAGTGTTTTAAGCCTCTTGAGGCCTGTATGTGCTTTACCTACGTTTACTCCAGTGATCAGTGCTCCCCCGCTTTTCCATTTGTTGCTCGCTAACCTTAAGAAAGAAAGAAATAACTGTAGTTTAATTGCTTAAGTGCTTCGATGGCTACCCCTTTGATCTTTTTGTCGAGTTGTAATTACGCCATTTCTTCAACTTTTGTCATGCTTCCTGGGCACTAAGTAACTTTGCTTGCCTTGGGAGAGACGTTGCATTCTGTTGACTGATAACAACTTAATTATTTTCTCCTTTCTTTACTATTTTTTTATGCATGCATAGTCCAGAATTCAAAACATTAACAAGAGGATAGAGTTTTTCTTTTCAGTCTGTCACTGTTTGCATCAAGATATCCCCCTGATCCGGTGTTGTTTATTTCCAGACAATGCATGAATGCAAAGGCAGTCTGCGACTTAAAAGTGGAAATGAAAATTCCTTCACATAACAAGACCATTGGCCCTTCTCAGTTTTGAAAATATTACTTTCCTTAATGCTGGGATCAGACTGTTATCTCTGCACCTCCAAACCAGCACCTATTTGTGTGGCACGCTGATAATACTGTGCATGTCAGAATTTTAGCATTGAGTAGCTTGAAAAAAAGGTCATCATCTTTGAAGCAAATGTGCACATTTTGCAATTCTCAGTGTGAAAATGTGACTCACTGTAAACGGCTATTTTATTATGCTTTGTAAAGAGAACAAAAACAGGTTTATATGATCTGTTATAAAGCCTTTTATACTCCCCAACACAGATCAATAGCTTGTGCTTGCTGTTATTTTCTCATTCCTGCAGTGGCTGATAACCGTCTACTGGTCCCGATTTCATAATGCTACCACATGACACCAGAACCATGAGCAGCTGCTGTAACACAACGCAACAGAATGGCAAGGCAAAGAGACTCAATTAATCTCACCCCACGGTCTGTATACAGCAACCTAGAAAGCAGAAAGCCTTACACACATGGCATTGTCACTTTCTTTTTATGCGTTACCTGCTGTGATAAAAAATTGTTCGGCAGTCAGTTTCCTGCCTGCACCAGCATTTCTAAACATGGAAGTGTTGGCAAGAATGCATGATAACGATAATGACCATCCTGCCTGATTTCATTATGCAAACACATGACAGCAAGTGCTCTACGCTTCTCCTGTAACATCCCGCAAAAACATTGACAAGCCAAAGACACGATCAAGATTACTTAATACAACACACACAGCTAATGAAAAAAAATGACATCTAAATACATAAGAGCCCTACTGCATGCACTCCTAATTCAAATTACAAATCCAATAAGGCTCAAGGGTATCAACCCTCCTAAGAAGAAACCTCATTAACCTCTATTTATAGGAAGCTTTTCAAGCCCCTTATGTTAAAACCTGTATGGTGCACAGCTTTCACCAAACATAATTTCAATTTTCTCTACTCATACAGCCAGTCAAAAACACAGAGTTCAGCCATTACTGAAGCACTTCACAAAAACAGCAAGCCATGCCCCTAGGCTGTTTGCTTTTGTTAGAGGTAACCGTAAAATCCTTATATGACGTATTCAGTATGCTTTTATTTATTGTTCTTAGACATAAGAGGCATTTTTCAGAATTTAAAATGCCAAGACCACGTGACAACTTTTTAATCTTACTGTGAAATTGCAGTCTACAGCTGTGAAAAGGTGATATTCTGCCACGTAGGAACATCCATGCAGTCTTAAGGATCCCTATGGGTAAATGAGGGTACAGTAGATGCAGCTGGCAGTCACTGTTTTCCAATAGCACTGCAAACTGCAGTAACACTCACTGCATACCCTGATGTAGCAACACGGCTGGCCAGTGCCTACATCTTCCCCAGGGGATGTCTTGGGAAGGTATTATGCGGATAAAGCAGAGTTATTTGAGGGATGTTAACTTGGCTTTAGTGTAAGCATATTGACATCCAACCCCTCCTCAATCTAATAGATTTACAACCTTGCAACCTCCACGCAGACATCCTGGACCCTCACTTATCCCATCTGTTGTTGCCGGTATACTCTGAGTGATAAACAGATATTTCATTGACCTCTCTCTCCCTGTGTGCCAAAATTACAATAGCCAGAGTGGAACAAACTCCCTACAAATGCTGAGTTGGATCTAAGGAGCTTATTGAGTAACTGGAAAAATGATGAGGGGGGTAAAAAATTCAAACTGTACAAACATAATTGCCAGCATTCACACACAGCGCCCATGAGATTGTTACCATGCTGCATCAGTGCTTTATCATCTCTAAACCTGCTTAGCTGATTGTCAAAAACAAAAGCAGCCCTCAAACTCTCTCTCTCACACACACACACATCCTGCTGAGGCCTCCACTTACTATAAAATACAACAATAATCTCTCTCTATATTTAACCTCAACTCCAAAGGACATTAGCAAGTTTTCTTCATCATTCAACCTCTATGGCTCCACAGTGAAACTGTCCACTCTCTCAGCAATCAGTGCCCTGATGTGGGGGGGGTATCAGTCTTCGTCTTTGCGTCGTGCTGATGCAGACACGCCCGGGCCATTCCCTCTCAACTCATGTGTCACTTTGTGTTTAACCATCTTCATCGCCCAATTTGAAGCCCCAGCTCAGCCACAGTATGACAGGGCTGTTTCAGGCCCATCTAACAGACTGTAAAACAGCACTCAGAAACTGCTCCACCACGTGAGGACTGACTATATCAAGGAGCCTGAACACATCTCAGCTAGACAGACATATTATCCAGCAGACTACTGTGAACGCCTTTAAAGTAGAGCAAGGATCTCCACATTAGATAGATAGATAGATAGATAGATAGATAGATAGATAGATAGATAGATAGATAGATAGATAGATAGATAGATAGATAGATAGATAGATAGATAGATAGATAGATAGATAGATAGATAGATAGATAGATAGATAGATAGATAGATAGATAGATAGATAGATAGATAGATAGATAGATAGATAGATAGATAGATAGATAGATAGATAGATAGATAGATAGGGCTTGTTATTCTACATTAAGTTGTTTGCACAATAAATGCGGCACACCACATTTTTGGACTATGTTCAGCTCTACAGAGAGGCACAAATCCATCTGGAGTGCAAAGTCCATATCACATTTCTCACCAAGTCTTGTGACTTACCAAAAGTGGCACTGATAAAGCAGACTCCGAAGGGTTGGTCCTCTTGCACATGATCTCAGATGGTAACGGGAGTGTATTTATTCCAAACTCGCGCGTAAAACACCTTCTCATTAGGCTGCTGGTCAGGGCTTGTGCTGAAAAATCCAACGGGCGTGATGAGCGACAATGTGCCGCGGAAGTGTCATCAACAAGGGACAGCTAGTGGGATATCTTCCAATTACCTGCGTCGCGATAATAAAAAAAGAAAAACCCCACCTTAAATCCCAGCACGGCCGGATTGAGCCGTAAAGGCTGAAAATGCAAGGCAGAAATCCCCCCCACCCGCGTCCCCCCCTCCAAAAAAAATCCAAAAGCTCGGGAGAGTCCGATGATTGCGTCCGAGTCGTGTTCAAAAGGGGTTAAAGTGTCGGTACGTGGTCCTATATCAAGCCCCCGGCGTCCGGGTGTGTAACGCAGGAATGCGATGGACTGAATTACCAATAAATCCAACGCGTTATGAATTGCAGCAGCACAGATGGAGTGGGGACGGACAACTGCAGTCCGGGGCTCTTTTATTCGGAAGCGATGGGTTGTGCTCTTGAAATAGACTCTGACGGCAGAAGGTTGGCGTCAAATTCAGGCATAAAGTCCGTCATAAAAAAAAAGGTCGAAAACTCTCCGTCAACACTGATTCTCTTACTAACTGCAGCAGTACAGCGCAGTTATCACGCCTGTTTTACTGGCAGCTGTTTGCCATAACTGTGGCCATTTGTTGTCATAACTTCCCCCGTCTGAAGCGCAATGAAGGACTCCCACCCATGCACTGATAACCTGGTTTTCTTCTCTTTCTCCTTTAATGCTATGCGTACCCATGCGTGCAATTAGTTTTCGTACATGACTTGGTCTGCCCGCTCCTTCAGCAATGCGATGCGGTCGAGTTCTCCGGGGCTGGATGTGCCAGGAAATCTTGCTGTGTCCTAAAGAACAGGCAGCCTTTGAAAATGCGCCTCTGCTCCTCATGCAGGCGTCCACCTGCGTAATAAGAGCCCGATATAAATGAATGCATGCTGTCACGCCATGATGTCTGAAACAGAGCAGAGCCAAGTGGCCACTGGACAAATTCTTTGGTATCAGAGGAAACGACTGACACATTTCATGGACAGTGCAGCACTGCAGCAACGTGATGTCATCTGGGCTGCATATAAAGCATATAAAACCTAGACGGTAAACTGTGGGGGTTTCTTTCCTGTAGTGGAGATGAGTAGTAAATGTTTTCACATGAACTGTGGGTTATTATATAGAGGAGGCAATGAGGTGTTTCTGATACCCCGGGATGGGCTGGTAGCTCATGGTCCAGACCAGCACAACAAGATACTGCACCGGTGGGGAGGGAGGAGGGAAGTGGATGGAGATGAGGTGTTGTTGGGTCATTGCTGCACACATTCACATCCCTATAGGCAAATGTATCGCTTTTTGTTCAGGCTGGAACGAAAACCCTTTTTATTTTCTTATCCTTCTCAATCTTAAATGCCCATCATGATAAGCAGCCACATGTCTCAGACAACACCCAATTACTTTGCTTTGGGACAAGCACCCTGTCTTGGCCCATGATGAATGGAAATGGGATATCCAGCGTATAGAAAAATAAACATGACTATCCTCCCACCATGAAAAAAAAACTATGGGTAATCCTCTCAAGAGTTGCAGAAGAAAGCCAGAAACAGCCCATCCTTCATTATAATGTGCATATCCATAATATGCCCCTAAGAAGAGGATAACATGTGTTTTTATGTGCATATTCATTCCCAAATGTATTGTCTGCCTGCATGGAGGCCACAGGACGTGATGAGAAAAGGAATTCTGGTGGACTTGACAAATCCTGACAAATCCGACTGATTTGACTGCATGGGCATCACACAAATTTTGCGCAGACTTGCAATGAATTGTATAAGATACAGTGGATCTAAGAGACTCGCAGTGAGTCAGGAGAGGAAGGTTTGACCCCACCTCTAAAGTACAGTTGATAAATGGAACATGCCTGCTGAGCTGAATTCATTCGCTGTAAAATGTACCTGATCATATGAGAAAATTTAAGGTACAATAAAAATATCACCCGTAATAGATCCCAAAATTAAGACTCTAATAATGTTAGGATATAAAAGTGCCATAAATAACAAGGTTACTGCTCAACATAGAGTACCACAGGCACACTTTATGTCCTTAAACGAAACATTATAGGTATAGTAAATCTTAATAGGAATATTTCTCTTTCTTTGGCATTGTTTTACAATGAATACACCCTCGTACTGCTGTATCTGAACGTTTCACATCATTTTCATTACACTGCTGCAACATGACAGGTGTTACAATTATCTGATGTGCAACTCTTTGTACAAGAGCAGCAGCCTGTTGTAATTAAGGGCCAGTGCATAATTGGGTGGGGCACCTCTAGGGCATTTTAAATGGATCAGTGAGATGTAATAGAAATTCATTTTTGGGGGACTTATGCACTTGCAAAGCACGCTTTCTGGCAAAACCTACCAACTTAACAGCAAGTCAACAAATATTCACACTCATCTTTGAAAGGGCTGAAACCAGACAAATTTAGATTCAAACACACTCTTAAACTAGTTTTATGCCTTTTGAAAATATGCAGATCCTCCAAAAGTGTTCATTGTGCCGCAGAACGTGCTGTGGAGTTGGTTTTATTATGTGATTGCTCTGAGCCCGATCTGAATAAGCATGTGTGTTCAGAAGATGAGTGAGCGTACAGGACGCATGCTGCAAATACTGATGGAAATTGAGAAACAGCTACGAAGGAAGGCAATATGCTATTTATATCAAGCCGCACTTCATGGGGCAAAGCTCCCTCTCCCAGTAATGCACGGTAAAAGTGATTGATTAGTGCGATATTGAGAGATTGTCCATCTTAACTGTCTTCACATGCCAAAGTGATGAAATTACTGCTCAGTAGTCTTTGAAAGCATACCAGATTAGGTCAGTGTGATCCATCCTCTCTAATAAGGAAACTTGCCATTCCCTAAAGTGCAAAACATAAAAGGGGTGTCTGCACTCAGATCCAGTACATACCACCCAGCCACTAATACCCTCACAGGGTGTACTTAATGACCTGGAACATATTACACACTGATGTTGCTCCTTTTAGGTTCAGGTACATAGCCTTTTTTACGCATCCACCTCAAAATGCCATTTTTGACACAACACAGTTGCCCTTGTCGCTGTTTTTAACAAATTGCTCAAATCAATTTCCATTAATGGCAGTAAAATTCCCAGTTTCTTCTCCCTGGCTGAGCCCAAAGCACCTATAATGTGATGCTCCATCAGTTCAAAGTGTCTGTGAATGGTCTCGCTTGTGTGTCTACTTTGAATTGAGATTACTGTAGAATTAGTGCAGTTATAGAGACAATAACAACACTGTCTTCAGGAACAGCAACATTATTATTACAGTGTATACAGTGCTCTGTAGTGGATTAGAGTAGTCTTGTTTATACAGTTGAATCACCCTGTGCATTATCGCTCTCTCTCTCTCTCTCTCTCTCTCTCTCACTCTCTCTCTGTGTGCAAAAGTTCCTCTTAATGTGCTCTCCAGTTTACCATCAAATGCGGAAGCATATGCGATTTTCACCATAAGAGTCTCTTAATTGGCTCATCAGTAGGGCTTTTTAACATGGTTTTTACACAGGCATGTGTAGGA
This sequence comes from Etheostoma perlongum, assembly GCA_026937815.1. NCBI lineage: Eukaryota > Metazoa > Chordata > Actinopteri > Perciformes > Percidae > Etheostoma > Etheostoma perlongum. Next base: position 3,433,936 of record CM049373.1, read on the forward strand.
AGCTGTGTGTTTTAACAGAGGGCTGCATGTATATGGTCCATACAGTATGTATGTTGAGCTCTCAGTCAATATTTTCAAGCAGGATTGTACTCTGTTCTCTGTAGAATCAAAAGAAAATGATGCATAACCATAGATTGTAAAAATACTTGACGTAGCATCAGGGACGTCACCCATTGGTTTGTGGAGTATTCTGAAGCCAGAAGTGGCCATATTTGGACCAGAGGGCAGAGCTGGGGAGGGGAGAATGACGCAGCTATAACCGTTTTGTGTATGCTTTTAATGGCGCGGCACAAACTTAAACGCTTAAGAGAAAAAGTCACAGATTTTCATCCGGCGAGTCATACAACAGTAGAGTTTTGCAGGCAGGTAAATGCAGACCTCAGGGTACTGGCGCTGTTCATCTGCATATACAGTAGTAAGTAGCCTACACAGAGCTTCTTGAGAAACAGCAGACTTTCCCTTAAGTTACCAGATAACCCAAGCTAGCTAGGTTGGTTGACATGGTGCTACCGAATGCTTAGGCTGAATCCCATTTCTCCATCTCCATCCAGTCTTTATCCTTGATGCTACACTATCGGGGTTGCTCCGGTGCTGCAGGAAATTCCCCTAGATGCATGTATTTTCCGTTTCCTTCCGCTTTCTTTGTGTTGGAAATTTTAAATCTGGTGGATTTATGAGGAGTATTGTTGACTGTTCCTCAGATGTCTGCATGTTAAATTGAGACAGCCAGCTAGACTATCTGTCCAATCTGAGTTTTCTCTCGCATGACTCTTTTGAGGCAGATCTGTGCAGAGCTTAGCGCTGCCTATGACGATTCTGATTGGTTTATAGAGATGCCGTTAACCCTCATATTGTCCTCGGGTCAAATTGACCCGTTTTCTTATATCAATGTTCTTTTTAACTAGCCAAAATAACATGATTGATTCCACACAACGCTCTTTGGCAAGTACAAATCTCTACTTTCATTAATTTTGGGGTGTCTTATTCAATTTTATAGCATTTGAAAAAAAATTGAAGTGGTTTTGAAATAGTTTTGAGTAAAAGTTGACATATTCCAGCCTGTGATTATCCATCAACATCCATTTCTTGATGTGGCTCGGGAAAGGGAAAGTTTGGGGTCCCCTACTGGAGCTGCTGCCCCCACGACCCAATACCGGATAAGCGGATGAAGATGGATGGATGGATGGATCCATTTCTTTAATTTTATAATATTATAATAATTCCTAATTTCTGCTTTTCTAACTCCAACATTAGGTATAATTTCCTATAAATTAGGTTTATTGACCATAAATTCAAAACATAACTGTAAAAAGAAAGTTAATAATTTTTGTAATGTTGAAAACGTCAAAAAAAGCATCAAAAGTGTTGGAAAATGGGTCAAAAATGTTAAAAAACGGTTAAAAACATCAACGAAAAGCGTCAACAAAAGTGTTGATTTTCAATTTTGACAACACAAGGGTTAAACCACAGCATTCCCGATTGCTCTGTAGAGTACCCAGACCCCCCTTCAGCGCGCTTTGGAGGAGGGTCTGTCCAAAGCGAGACTATCGAATTCTGAACAAGACATTTTTCGGCAACCAAAATGTTCCAATTAACTTTGATGAAGTGATAACTTACAGTGAGAGAGTCACATTTAAAGACGGAAACATGAACAGCACCTTAAAACAAATTTACAGCTTAGGAACTACAGCGATTGAGACGATACTATGTCTCATTGTTTTTAGCTGCCGAGCCCACACAGCACACTCGCTTTTTGGCAAAACCTGTCCTACTTTGCATCTGATTGGCTAGAACTCGTTTCAGTGGTAGGTGGAAGTGTGATGATTAGTTAAACCCAGGGCATCAAAAACAAATCCCATGTGGACTTTTTTAATTAAATTCTTTCTAAAATAGTCATACGCCGGAAATCCAGCACCGGGCCGGAAGACGTTAAGTCCTGTATAAAGTTGGTTGCTTATCGACAAAGTATCCCTTTAAAGATAGACGTGCTATCTGGGGGAGTGTGAGGTTCTGCTCACTCATATGCAATCCTCTGTCTTTATGCCTGAAGTTAAAAGAATCCTGCTGCTCTTTAGGAACCAAAGCCAAACCTTTCATCAGTCTAACAAAGTAACATGCATAGTTAATTCTCAGGTGCAAGTAAAATAGCCACTGAGATGCCAGGATTACAAAACATCAAAAATGATACCAAGTTTAATCAAGGATCCAGCATTATGATAAAACAGCTAAAAGATATGTCTAAAAAGCAGGGCCCCCATTTATTCATCCCGAGGTTAAGACTTTTAAAGAGGAAATATTCTCTCTTTCTTATAAAATGAAATTTAAATGATCTCCTCCTGGACCAAGAGACACCTTCTCAATGCCAATAAAAGAAAAAGCAGACATGGGGTGTCTGGCCTCTTTAAAGTGGCTTTCTACACAATTTCTGACACCCTCCCTCCTAGTAGAGCTCCTGCATGCAGTCATTTGTATAAAGCATTTCAAAGGGCACTTTGTTTCACTTTTAACAGAGCCATTAAATCATCCATCACATCTGTTGTTTTACAGTTTAATGAATCTCTGCATGTCTTGGAAAAGATTTCTATATTTCTTGTACATGGTCAATTAGGGCCATAAGCATCTTGGACCCTGATGAAAGCTGAGAGCGCTGGTTTCTGACATTTATCTCTTCTTCAAGAGCAGCTGCAAGTTTGTCAAAGACGTTTTTCCCCTTTGAACATAAAGATTAGTGTCGGTTCTTACTAACTGTTGACAGCAAGCAAGCATTTGTGAAAGCAAAATTATATATTGGACTAAAAGAATGCAAAATCCACAATACAAGTACATTGTTAGCAATGATATCTGCAACAATCAATAAATAAATACAATACAATATAGTGAAGTGGACTCCTGTCAGCTCTTTAGTTAATGCATTAAAACAGTAATAATAATGTATAATATATATATATATACATATATATATATATATATACATATATATATATATATATATATATATATATATATATATATATATATATATATATATATATATATATATATATATATATATAAACTGATATGTGCCGGGCCTAGGCTGCAAGGCTTATTACACTCATGACTCTTTCCAAGACAAGCCCGGGCCCTGTGGATTCAACTCTTCCTCAATTTATGTTGTGATAGGTAATAGGAAAAGAATGGTGAATAAGTACTTATCTGCAAACTTAGCAAACTTAGCATCCATTACTCGTCAGCCACAGCCTGTCCCAAAAAATGAAAACAAACTAACACTAGCTTTACTAAACGTCAGGTCTTTGGCAGGAAAATCATTTTTAATCAACAATTTTATTATTAATCACAATCTAGATTATGTTTTTAACTGAAACCTGGTTATACCATAATAACAGTGCTGCTGTTCTCATCGAGTCAGCTCCCCCTAACTTCAGTTTTATGAGCGAGAATAGAGTGAATAAGAAAGGAGGTGGAGTTGCCATTTTGTTTAATGACTCATTCCACCGTACGCAAATATGTTATGGAAATTTTGCTTCTTTTGAATATGTGGCTCTTCAGTTAAGGTCTTGCCCTCAAGCAATATTTCTAAATATCTACAGGCCACCTAAATATTGTGCAACCTTCATTGATGACTTCACTGAACTGCTGTCTACTATCTGCATTAACTTTGATTGTGTAATCATTGCGGGTGATTTTAACATTCATGTCGACAACCCCCAGGACAGGGGGGACCAAAGAACTGTGTTGTGTTTTTGAGAACTATGGACTGACTCAGCATGTGACAGAGCCCACGCACAATAAGGGACACACTCTTGACCTGATTGTCTCCAAGGGTCTGAACATTTCCAAGGTTGTGGTGACTGACGTTGCTCTCTCTGATCATTCCTGTGTTTTCTTTAGCGGCACTATCTCTGTGCCCAAAAGTGTCCAAACAAAGATAATCAGAAAACGGTATATCACTGAAAACACCAGTGAAACATTTACTCAGCTTTTCTCCTCCACACCAGCCCTCTCTGGGCTCTCAGTCACTGAGCTTGTAGATAATTTCAACTGTAAAATTACAAATGTTATTGATGCCATTGCTCCCACTAAAGTCTAATGTCTCTGGTAAGAAAAGATCTCCATGGAGAAATGTCCTACTGGTGAGAACAGAAAAAAGAGAGTGTCAAAAAGCTGAACAAAGGTGGCGAAAAACAAACCTCCTGATCCATTATAACACCTCTAAAGAGAGACTTTGCATTTTTAATTTGGAACTGAGGAATGCAAGGAGGTCCTTCTTGTCTGATATTATCTCTAGAAACAACAATAATTCACATGCTTTGTTTGCTACTGTTGATAGGTTAACAAACCCTCCAGTACCAGTAGCATCTGAACTTTTATCTACCAAGGCCTGCAATGACTTTGCCTCCATATCAAATATAGGATATGTGTTGTCACAGTGTTCAAGAAAAACTAGTTCCAATGTAACAGAATTTCATACGATCAACCATAAAAACCTGGAGAACATTATACAACATCTGAAAACCTCCTCCTGTATATATTGTGTAAATAAAGAGATGTGTATAGCTATGATGTAAATCCAATTAACAGTATACATTTATATAGTGAGAGTGTCAAAATATAGTATAATTAAGAGATACATTTCCTTCTATAAATACAGTTGTACAGTGTTGTTGCACTATTTATAGATATTTTATACTGATGTTGCTTTTACGATCTTACCTGTAGCACTTTGAGATTTGTTTAAATGTAAAGTGCATTACAAATAAAATTTATTATTATTATTATTATTATTCTATAAATTTTAGATAATATTCTCAAGACACAGTGTCACAGCAACAGCAGTATGGCCACAGAACAAGTGGAAAGCATAACATTGACATATTCTTACCGGGGCATAGGTGTTAGCAATCAGTTGTGTGTCCGTTACCTTCCGCTTTCTTCATGTTAGCGTGGATTTCTGAGGACTATGGTTCCCTGGTCCTCAGATCTCTGCAGGGTAAATCCAGACAGCTAGCTAGACTATCTGTCTAATCTGAGTTTTCTGTTGCACAATGAAAAAAACCTTTGAATGTCCACATGTTCCACCAAAACAAGGTTTTTCCCAAGGCTATTTTGCAGCGGCACTGGGGCTCTGTCCGGCCACCCATGACGATTGTGATTGAAATAATAAAGAAATGCCAATAAACCACAGCAAATCTTTTCTCCCATCCCGGAACGCTGTGTGGAGTAGCCAGACCTTCCTTTCCAGTGTGGAGGAAGGCCTGGCAATGCCAGACTAACTGTGAACTCACTTATTCTCAGTCAAAACAAATGGAGTCAGAGTTTCTCGAATGTGATTCACTGAACTCTTGATGGCTCAGACAGGTATTCAGACAGGTATTCAGAGAGTCAGGCATTTAAAATATACCTGATCATATATCTGATCCTATCTGCACTTCTGAGGAAAGTATTTTAAGAGAAAGATTAGAATGTTTGGCTGAGCTTTTCTATCTGAAACCTATAAAGTTGTGTTCTGTATAAAGATGTTACACCCTAAGACGTGTGTGTAGGCTGTGGCTGAGGGGGATTTCAACCGCTGCCACCGATGGAATCTCTACACTTCTGCCGAGAGCAATTTCAAACCTCATATTTCTTAGTGGGTTGTTGTGAGTGTTTGTGTATTCAAACAGATTTAAATCAACAATCCAAAATCCAGCGGTTGCTCGGCAGAACATTACATATTTTCTCTCAGTGTATGCTTTTCTTTTTTCCCCCCAAACAATTTTTATTATTATTTCTGAAATTGATCCAAAGCGTTTTCGTCTGTGAGGTAAGCAGACAGAAAAATGAGAATGTCTATCTCAGGAAGGAAAAAAAATCTCAGCAGCAGATTTTTCAAGGTGCCATGGCAACAGAGTATTCAAAGAAGTTTGATGAGAACAACAGGCAGAGATGCTGATTACAATGGGAGACAATTTGTTACGCCAATTGCAAGAGCAACACAGTCTGATTGCACACACATAGGCATTGTGCCGTCTTCTTTATCTGGACCACTGTACAAAAACACAGTTGTGTTCTGTCCAATCACGGCCCTTCAGTCAAAGAACGAGTTAGAGCGGTTGTGGCATCTTGGTGTGGAGATGAAGGGCTCAGGCTAGTTTAGCAGCTAAAGCTTTGGCATAGTGATGTGAGATGGCGACAGCTTTGATTGGCAGTACAGCAAGATGAGCGCCAGACATGCAGAGGGTGGAGAATTTTTTTTTTATATCCTGAGAAACTCAATTTCAAATCACACAAGAGGAAGTGGCAATCAGCACAGCACTGCAGCTGTCTATCTTGGGTGGCTATTCTCATATCCCCAATCTCACTCTCCAGTGCTCGACAAACACACCACTGTCTTGAAAAACGTAATCACTCAAGCTCAGATTCAGAAAGAATCTGTCGCGGGAAAAAGCTTTAAAAAAAATGCTGCATACAAAGTCTGTTATACACCTTTTTGCACTGAATACACAACTCTCAGTGGCATATAATCAGGTGATGATGATATGTTCATATGCAAAGCGGGAAACTCAAAGAGAATCATTGATATATGAGTAGAATGAATATTTATCTGATGTTTTACAAGAAAACAATAAAAAAATGTATCATTTAAAGTACAGCTGGGCGATGTGGAGAAAATCCGATATCATGATTTCTTTTTTACAAAATACATCAATGACGATACTGCAGCATCTATATTGTAGGGTTGACTATGCTGACTGTGCTTTCACAGAATATTAACACAATGAGAGTTTTGATAAATAATTACCAATAATGTGGACACTGACAAATGAAGTAAAGGCAAATAACAAAACAGCTAGTAAGTCTGGTAAGTTCAGAAAATTACATCACTAATTCAGCCTTCGACACAAGGAAAAGACAACACACACACACACACACACACACACACACACACACTTTTTTTATTATTTACAGTTACATTATGGTCATATTGATGTTGCCAGATGTCACAGGTCAACTGTGTTTATGCTGTTAACAAAAAATGTCCAGCTAACATTTATTGGTATATATATATATATATATATATACATATATATTGTCTAAAACAGGGATCTTCAAAAGGTGGTCTGGGACCCCAAGGGGGCCCTCAGAGTCAATGCAGGAGGGCCTCCAAATAATTGTTAGTTTTCAACAATTAAAAAGTCTTAACATGAATCCAACATATTATTAGTAAATATGAATCCCCACTGCTTACTGGCCTGGTGTGGGAGGGGGTGGGGGGTTCCCTGCTCCAATCTCTCTTTCAGTGAAGGTGTCTTTGGCTTAAAACAAACATTGAAGACCCCTAGAAAACCCTAAAAAAATATTTTAATAATGTAATCAAAATATCTTATTAGGATATTATCCCAAATTCAACTATTGTACTATGTTTGCTGCTAACAAATGGTCCACCACCATTCCATGTAAAGCAGAGTACATTAAGGCCTGAAGTCTAAAACATTTTTTTCCTGTTATTGTCCTCAACTGTATAAAGTAATTACTGAAGGCATTAGTCATGCAGCTAATCAATGTTCCATTTTTGCTCAATTTATAGCAGTTATGAATGCAAACTCTAGTGTATGTCTAAAGTATTGAAGCATTTTTTCTGTGAAGCTGAGTCTCCCCCCCTCCCCCCCACAGATGAAGTGAAGTGAGCTTAAGAGTTAGTGAAAGGACATCTGACTAGATGGATCTGGAGGCTGCCATTATGTGAGTGCATGTAGGTGAAATCCAAGGCTCCACGCCATGGTTCTGTGCTGTCGAATAGATGAGTGTTAGGGTTCGGTGGGTGTATGGAATAGAAGCTACCAAGGCTAAGATAAAAAGAGGATGCCGGCTAGCTCACAATGGATGGGTGGCAGTGACTAAAAGGCCCTACCTGAGCACAACATTCCACATCACAACCCCCATTTCCTCAGGCTGACTCTGATGGAGTGTGTTATCAGTTAAGACAGGCAAGCTAAATCACTGGTTGAGAAAAGGTTAGAGCAACTGGTCTGTTACTTCACCCATGAGGGCAGGCAGGTGAAAATCAAAGCACCCGGATTCACAGGGGAACACTACAGGGCGGAGGGTGAGTCAACCCCCAAGGCCAGCGCTGATTTATGCATTACGTGTGTTCAATGGTGCAACACTATATTAAACTGAGCAGTTCACTGATGAGCAATATGTAATCTACAGAGATCACCGGCTTGCCCTATGCTTTTACGTTGATTACAGTGGATATGGTAGAAGGTCCAGCAGAGGCCATAGTTTTTCAAGATTGATGCTTCAGTTAGTGGTTTTGCATGCATCACATCAGCATAAACCGAATGCATCATGTAGTCTAAAGCAGTAGTAGAGGTAAAGCAGCTGGAGAGCCACAGGAGGCATACAAATTGCAAGAAAAAAAAATCATCTTTGCCACTTCTCGCTCATTGCTGTGGGCCTGTCAATGCTTCTAGGCAATCTATTCAATTCAATTCAATTTTATTTATATAGCTCCAAATCACAACAACAGTTATCTCATTGCGGTTTTCATAAAAGAGCAGGTCTAGACCGTACTCTGTGATGTTATTTACAGAAACTCAACAATTCAACAATCTAATACCTTACTATTGGGAACGGCAGCGTGATGTGGGGGGTTGCGTTTCTCCAAACGCTGTGTCAGTCTTAACTTTTTGATGCAGGCCCTCTGCAAACCCCCCGCCACAGCCTGAACGCGCCACCCCCATTCAAAAGGATATGGGATGGAAAATAATAGGTGCTGGTGTTTTAATGGTACGGGCGTGTTACCCTTAAGAAGCCCTGTTGTAAAACTTTGCTGTGAAGATTTGCCAACTGTGTTCTGGATAAAGTCGTGAACCAAACTTAACATTCCATAAACATCTGGCATAATTCTAATGTAGTTTCCAACAGACAGTCTCCTATGGAGAACTATTTGCCTTTAGGCTCCACACTCATGCATCCTTCTGCGTGTTCTTGTTAGGTCTCAGCAGAGAAATAAAATTGTAAATACACAATGGCTTGTTTCAGCCTGGCACTTAGAGTAGATTTGGGACTTGGCTATAATTGAGACTATGCACGATACCATTAGTACAGCTGTCCAACAGGGAGGCAGCCTGTTCGGGCTTCTCTGTGTACTGTATCTGCCATTACAACGAGCCCTCAATTCAGGAAACCTTATTTCAAAAATATTATTGGTTTCACTCGTCTTTCTCACAGGGCATGCTTTTGATGGGGACGTTTTTTGCAAGTTATGCAGTATGTAAGTTTGAGAGCAGCTGTTCAGGCATACTGTTCATTTTCTATTAGAATAGGGAATGTGGTGTATTCACAGGCTGAATGAAACAACTCTCTCTCTCTCTCTCTCTCTCTCTCTCAGTTGGACAATAGTGCTTCAGGTTAAACAGCTGTTGTTGCTCTTCTCACAGGAAGAGAAAGAGAGAGAGAGAGGTGGTGTTGAGCCCTGGGCACCTGCAGCTCTGAAACTTCAATAGTTACACTAGGTATGCTCAGCATTTTGGCCCAAAGCCCCTCTTTCCTGCCACTGCCATTTTAACCAGACTTGTGATAGAGCCCTTTTGCTGTGACTCCCCATTAATTTCCCCAGGGGCTGATCATTTAATATTCAATAGCTACTGTTATGCAGCACCAACTGTGGATCAAGCCATTGAGACTGCTCTCCCTGACCAATATCATCAGAGCTAAAAACTATCTCTGCGAGGGAATCAAAAGATCAGATTGAGACACGAAAAATAAGCTTGCTCCTCTTCCAGCTGTCAGTTCGGCTCTTGGTGGAGAAAAATGTAAAGTGACTGAATTACTGGGTAAGATATAGGCAGGCTCTGACTCCTTTTAATGGGCTGATCTTTCTCGATGTACACTATATGTTTAGCAATGAGACATCTTTATGATGTACTAAATGTTCTTTCAAAGTGCTTGTTATACCACAGGAAACCCAGGCAGGCACTTTATTTTTCACTTTGTGAGCATAGCCCATATTTGTTTACAAAGTGTTATTAAAAAATAAGTATTAAAATAGTCCAAGAAAGACCATGAACAGTTGCCACTGTTACCACTTTTTAATTAAAGATTAATGTCTTTTTGGGCTGCGTTCAAAAGAAACACTAGCCAAACTCTGCAGCGCTATAAAAGAGAGTGTGAATAGCTTTATGGACTCAAGCTTGTTAGTGCCTTCACAGTATACATTGACCGGTAAAGGATGTCAATGTAAAGCATGAGGGGGAAGATCAATTGGTATTTAATCCTGTTTTGGTATTTTAAACCGCATTAGGGACTCTTTTTAGCAATTAACTCTGGTAATGATGGTTGAGACAGTGTGAAATCTCTTGACACACCATGACAGTGTTGTAACTGTTGTATCCACCTATGCACCAATATGAAAAAAAGGAAATGAAAGTGTAATTTGATAGCCCCAAATGTTCAAATTACATCTTAAAAAAGGGGGAAGGGCATCAATCCTACTTTGCTGGAAGTCTCCTTCTCCTCCTTCATTTGAGTCCCGGATCAGAGATCCTCTCCATTTTAGCAGGCTAGAAAAAATGAAGCACAAGCTACGTGGATCCTCAGCTAGATTCTTTAAGATCTGACAACGTTTTTTTTTAACCACATAGAAACATTTCAGTTCCACAGTGTACCTCAGTGAAGCTGACTGCCCTTGTTCCAACTGTCATTCTTTTTTTTTTTTTATGTTTTTGCACCTATGACTTACTCTTGACTGGACTGTGGTACTGTATGTTACTGTGCAGTGTTGCTGCTTCTTCAGTACACTCATTGTTTGTATTTCGTACTTTGTTATATATGAAACGATGAAGACCATGTTACGTTCGTTGTATGCATCTGTTTTATACAATAATAGGTTTGCAGTGAATATAGTGCAGGGAATATATGCGTGTATTTAGGTCTATGTGTGTGTGGATGTATGTATGTATGTATGTGTATTTATGTAGCCATGCACATACTTGTCTTACATATTTCACTGCCCCTTTTTATTTTATTTTAATTATTACAAATGTATTTTGCTATTTTTATTTTTGTCCTATACACAAATCACAATTGCACTGAAAATTGTTCTTGAACAAATGCTAATAAGGGGGTTGTCCTTGAAAAATTCTAATAAGGTGGGGGGAAGGGCTATGTGCAAGAAGCAATCCTGTCTCCTAGATATTACGTGCATGCACTACTAAATGGTTTTGCCAAATGTGTTATATGGAAAATGTGATCACATCAAAGGTTGATGGTGCGTGTGCAAACAAAGCGCAATTGCGTTGTGCAAAAGTGTTTATTTGCTGAGCGTAAATTGTAGGGAAAATAAATACGTAACAATATTGCGGGACAGTCCATCCGAGAAAGACAATGTCAGTTATTTCTGAAAAAGAAAAATTTGAGCTGATTTTCTCTAATTTTCTCCAAAAACTGTACAGTGAAATATCAAATTTTACATGGTCAAAGTCAGAGTCATCTAGCCTGGCACCGCCCTTCTACGTACTTCCGCTCAATTTAAATTTTCCTTCAGTACTACGTCTGGGTTTGTTGTACCCGCCTTCAAGGAAGTTAACACTTGTCAATGGAGAGTTGCCAGACTAACTGTACAAATAAAATGTCCCAGAGTCTGGTAGGACCAGGCTAATGGACCAGAGCCTGGTAGGACCAGGCTAATGTCCCAGAGTCTGGTAGGACCAGGCAAATGGACCAGAGTCTGGTAGGACCAAGCTAATGGACCAGAGCCTGGTAGGACCAGGCTAATGGACCAGAGCCTGGTAGGACCAGAAAAGGATTTAAATGAAAAAAAATGCATTTGGTATATAAAATGTCAAAAATAATAGCTTTCCTCATATTATATGGCCACTTCAAGTACCAGTATCTTAACAGCATAAAGAAACACGCATCAAAATCCGAACGTCTGGGGCGGCCTATAGCTCACTGAGTAGGTGCACTCGAGTCCTGCAGCGGCCCGGGGTTCGAATCTAGCCTGCGGCTCTTTGCTGCATGTCATCCCCCATCTCTCTCTCTCCCCCTTTCACATGTCTATCCACTCTCTGTCTAATAAAGGGGGAAAAAATATATCCAAACGTCTCATTTGACCGCAGTGTTTTAAGGTGCTGCAGCACTGCGGTGGAAATGTGAAAAGTGTCTAACTTTTGAAAACAAACATTGCAAACTATTTCTGGCAATTTGTATGTGAACTCAAGTGCAACTGAATGAATGCCTTCCAGGAGAGACTGTTAAAAAATGTGCTCCATTATTCCCATATTTTAACAATATTGCGTCACCACCCTTTATATTACAGTCTAATACAGTTTTCCAACCCACCTTCAAGTCTGGCAGTCTGGAAAAAACTATATACACTGTCTGGAAAAACTATATACACTATATACACTGTCTGGAAAAACTATATACACTATATACACTGTCTGGAAAAACTACATGTATATACACTATATACACTGTCTGGAAAAACTATATACATGCTGTCAGGAAAAACTATATACACTATATAGACACTTGATTTCCGACAACACGTCGTATGAACCAGTTTTTTGTAGTATAACCAGCCATAACATGCCGTTTTTGTGCCTAACAAACCGTGACCATGGCTGTATCCGATCAGAAATGTTACTTTTGAAACAGTGATTTGTACAGTTTTGAAAGCACTTAACAAATTATGTTTTTTGTTTTTACATTTGTTTTTTTCACAGAACACATTAACAAATAAACAAGTACAACCCCCACCCACCCACCCCTTCCCCCACCCACCCACTCCATAAATTATCAGGGAGGGTCTAGAAATTTAAGAGATGCAAAATAACCCAGAAATATGAATATGAGCACTTTAATTTGGAGGACTTGTTGGTATGTTAATTGAAAATGTTGCTTTATTTTGTCTATAAATGGCATAATGTTTCTTTCTAAATGTAAATTGGTTGTATATATAAAGAGTTTCTAGAAGAGAAAAGAGGAGTAAGTCTGTTTTAAGGAGTAAAACAAAGAGACCTAACACCCACAGCACTGTATTACTCTTTGTATTGAGCAAATTAAAATCTTGTCACAGTGAATGTTTTTAACATATCCATAATTTGCGATAGCATCGAGCACTGGTTTATTTAATGAACGGAGGGTGTACATCTAGGCACGGGTCGGTATGAGATTCTGACGGTATGATAGTATTCATTTCTGGATAAAAAAAACCTTAAAATTTATTCCATTTAACGCAATGTATTTTATTTTTAAACACACTGAAACCGGTAACCGGCCCATGCCTTTTTACATCACTGTGAAACACACTTTTGCACTTTGTTCTCTTTCTACTGGGAGCCTTTTGATGTTACTCCCAGACCACAGATCTGCAGGGGTAGAGCTTCATATATAGCAAAATTACTGGTTCAAGGTCTGGCTCACGCCGTGCGATCATCAATTCCATATCTCATCTTGAGAGAACTAAGAGATTCTTTCTGAGCTCTTCACCATGGGTTGAAGATTGCTGGCACAAAGGGTGTTTACTTCAAATAACAAAAGAGAGAGAAAGCGTGTAATGGGAAAATCAGAAGAGAAAACAGAAGATACAGCCTGTCAGCTGTCAAATATGCCTGTTAACACTGCAGATATAAAACAACTGATCGCCATCTTGACATGTTAAAATGAAATGTTTTCATTGATGATTAAAATGCTGTGTGACCGGGATACTGGGTAGCTCACCTGGTAGAGCGCGCACCCATAAATAGAGGGTTACTCCTCATCGCAGCAGCCGTGGGTTCAACTCTGACTGCGGCCCTTTGCTGCATGTCATTCCCCCCCTCTCTCCCCCTTCGTGTCTCCATCTGTCCTAAAATGCCCCAAAAATAATCTTAGAAAAATAAGCTGCGTGATCTTCAATCAAGTTAATGGGCAACAGCTTATTCATTTCTAAGTAGTACATTGTTTGCTAATTTCCATGAACAATAATATTAGATAAGAATAATTAGTACAATATTGTGTGACTACAAATAACTCAATGTGATGAACTTGTTTTAGTTCAGTTTGAGGGATTTGTCTGACCAATGTTTTTGTCTGATTCTACGACAATTACAAACCCAACCCCCTTGCTAACCCATTTGTTCAGACAGTCTTGGTAACCTGAAGCGACCGAACACATCAGAGGGTTTCTGGTTAGAGAGTAATTAAGGCCCAGTTGCTGGAGGGCAGCCAGGATTGGAGTCATTGGAATGACAGGTAGGGTATAAATGACCTTTGTTCTATTCAGACTACTCGTCAAGTCTCAACCCCATCAATTAAGTGATTTTTCAATTTGTTCAGTAGCTATGGGCAGCGTGAATAAAACACTGTCAGATCCAATACAAGATTTGAATTGCCATCTCATTTAGTCACTGATGAATCTGTACTCATAGTGCTATAGTTATTCAGCAAAAAATAATTTGACAGCACAAGAAGCTGAGATAATTTATGGAGTGGGATAGCATAAACTTACTCTGCAAGTAAATTGATATGCAGTCTTTGTGAATCTACCTACTTTAAATCTATCTATCTATCTATCTATCTATCTATCTATCTATCTATCTATCTATCTATCTATCTATCTATCTATCTATCTATCTATCTATCTATCTATCTATCTATCTACCTACCTACCTACCTACCTATCCATCTACCTACCTATTACTCTACCTACCTACCTATCTATCTATCCATCTATCTACCTATCTATCTACTGTATCTATCTATCTATCTATCTATCTATCAGTTCACATTTAAGAGTAGTGTTGATCTTCTTATCAAAAAGCAAAGAAGCGTATTTGCCAAAATGTCAACCTCTTCCTCTGAGGGAATGCTGAGAGCCTCCGTTCTGCACCACACTGTTCTGATAATCAGACAGAAAAGGAGTTGTAATTGAGGTTGAAATGTCCTTGAGAACTTCTTCCCCACAACATTGAAATTTCTAACCTTCTTTGCAGCAATGAGTTTATCTCAAAAGCTGATGTCCCCTATCTACAAGTGACATCCCAGTTGATATTAATTGGAAGTTTTCTGCGGTAGAATCAGAGCGACGATGCTGAGCAGCTGAGGCCGATTCAACACCCAGCTGGAGACAGGTGCTTTGACAGCTTGTTCGTCTAAATCGATAAAAAGATGGAAATTTTACATGAAGACACTGGAGGGAGGCAAAGAAAAAAAGAAAGACATTAAAAATGGAAATAATTAGCAAAGGTTAACATAACTCAGTGATGTAAAAGTGGGATAAAAAGCTATTTTTAATACTCCCTATTCTTCTTTAAGTAGTTAATCTCAAACAGTTCAAATTAAATTTCCTGATAAAAAAAGTACTGCTTCATTCTGGCTTGTGATGACACCAAGTAGATCAATTTGGTGAAATTTGTAAGCAAAACTATATTTACTTCTGCTGTCACACAAATGAGTCAAGGCAGAGATCACGGCCAAATAATCATAATGGGAACCTTCCAGTAGGGTAGGATGATAGAAAATCAATTCTTCCTTTTCCTCCTCATGAGTCTTGCTTTGTTGGAAGTGAATGACAGCCAAGGAAACCGAAACAAATGCCAATATGTGGGTGAAATATTACTGCTGTCAAACGATTAAAACATTTATCGCATTAATGTCACAGTTAACTTGTAATTAATCGCAATTAATTGCACATTTTTTGTCTATTTTAAATGTCCTTTAATTTCTTTTCGTACCATTATTTGTTCTCATGTTAATGTTCTTATCAACATGGAAAAGTGGATTGGCTCGCTTTGTGCAAATGTTGTTTTTTACTCAATTTCACACTAACATTCTCACTAGGAGCAAATAATCTCTCACACACTGTAACACTGACCATCAATAAAAGGGGGAAAGAATTGACGCCGTTAAAATGGGATTGCTTTAACGCCGTTAGTAATGCATTTAACTGACAGCACTACAAAGTATGTATTCAAATGCATAATGTGGAAACATTATTAAATTCAAAATACTGTATAAAAAAAAAAAACAATTCACTTCATGTGGAAAACATTTTTCCGGCACAATTACTTATTAATTTACACAATGAGTTGTATATGACAAATACACTATATGGACAGAAGTATACAGCTATACCTTTGTGTCCTTGACCAGGGGCCATTTTTCAGGGTTTAGGTTAGGGAGTTTTGTCCCAAATAAAATTGTATTGCTACATATTACAATTATATTTTAATGTCCTTTTCTGTCTTGCCTCCGTGCACAGAGCAAGTGTCCATAAAGTATTTAAGTGCTGGATCTCATAGCCCTTGTTTGATAGCTCCTCGGTCCTCGGCTGAATCAGACTTTTTTTTCTGTCCCTCCTCGGTGAAGGCCTTCTTAAAGCTCTTATTTCTGCCCAGAGGAACAAGGAGCGAGCATCGAGGAGGGAACATCAAGGAGCTATAGGCGAAGATACAAGAGAGCAGCCGTCCCAGAAGCCAGGCAGCTGGGGGATTGCTAACTGCCCATACAGCTGAAGAAATACATGCGAGGCTTCAGAGGAAAGGACGTCTCATCCCTCTAAAATGTACTCGTTGCCTCTATCCTCCCATTGTTTGAGGAAGGGAGGCAAGTGGAGGAGTCAAAAAGGACAATTTAAAAGCTATAAAGTGCAACCCAAGTGTTCTGAGTTTGGTGTGAAGACCCTGTCCTCAACCCCATCTAACACCTTTGGGGTGGAACTGGAACAGCAACTGTGAGCCAGGCCCTATCGCTTAACATCCGTGTGAAAACCTCGCTCACGCTCTTGTGGCTGAATGGGAGCAAGTCCCTGCAGCGGCGTTCATACCCTTAACCCACATTAGAGTGATGGCTGTTATGGCTTGGTTTTGGTATGAGATGTTGCCCACATACTTTTGGCCGTGTATGTTGTGATGATGTCCCTTTTGTGGACTGATGCTGGAAAGGGAGGCTTTGCATGATACAGGTTTCTAAACTTTAGGTTTTTAACTGAGAACTCAAATTTTCCGAAGTTGTTGTGAACCTAAAAGCACAAAGTGCTGTTTAATTAGCTTGCTAAAAGAGGATCCGTTGTAACGCTAAATCTGTCCCCAAAATCCCCTGTTAGCCATAAGAGCATGTATTAGTTCCAGTGAATACATGCATAGTCATGAACCCTTAGTTGGATGATCCTATGCTCTGTGTGAATGCAAATCAGAGCAACTGTAATTTGGTCAAGGTTATTGGATTATGGTTCGGTGGTAAGAATTGGCAGTGTCTTTTGTTACACACACAATTTTCTGCAATCAATCCTGCCAATAATCTTAGAAATATGGCTCCACATCACACTGTCAATGGATTTCATGCAGCAAAAAAGCCAAAAATCCTTAAGTCTTGCTATTTTTCACTCTCCAATATTACTCTAACTATTGCTTTCATCTGCAGGATGAGAGCAGAGTGTGTTCCAGAGTGCGTTCCAGGGTATTCATTCACTACAATTTTATTATTTCAATTAGTTATTTCAATTTTAAAAAACAAATATGGAAATTAAATGTTATATCTTTGGATGTTATTCAAACATTTTGGCTTGTAAGAGACTTCAGAGAGGTGAGAGAGATTCTGTGATAAGTGGAGCATAATTACCTCCAATTTGCAGCTTACAGTTTTATAAACTGAGCATGATTTAGCGGAGTACACAGTGAGCTCTCACACTCTGCTTCCATCACTTTTCAGAGCTCGGAATATAAAACTCAAAAAAGATGGTAAATCCAAATTATCCATAATCATTTTAACCTCTTTGATTCATGTAATGATATTCCTTTCAATAAAAAAAGACGTAATAAATGCACCATTATGTTTAAGCTGAAATAATTGATAATATGTCACATGTGTACATATTGGTTAATTTATTAGCCACTATTCAAAGGCCTGTCTCAGTCAATTCTTTTCCCAATTTTTTTTATATATATGTATAGCTCTCTCTTCAGCTCATTACCTGAATAAAATTAAGTTTTAAAGGAACAAAAAGACAAAAAAAGATGCAACAGTTTGCCTTTTGTCTCTAAATATCATTCAAATATTTATGTAATACATATATGTATGTATATACTGTGTGTATGTATGTACTGTGTGTATGTATGTACTGTGTATGTATGTCTTTCAATGTACATTTCACTGTACGTGTGTTTCACTGTGTGTGATGTACATTTGATCTTCAGGTAAAAAAGGGAAATTTTTATGTATCATAGATTATCACAGGCTCATCCATGAAAGTATTTTATGAATTTGCATGTACATATTTCGATTATTTGTTTAGACTGAAAGTCTTAATGTGACCTTTATTATTTTAATACCAAAATGATGCCAATTATGTCACTTCATACAGTCATGAAAACAGTAGTCAGACCTGGGGCCAAATGTATAACACGACTCCCGTCTAAAACTGTGTGTGGATAAAACGACAGAAAAGAAGAATGTGTGGAAATTGCAGCAAGATGCAGAAGACAATTTCTCACGTTGAGCACACAAATGCGTGGCCTGCTTTTTCAACAGGAAAAAACATAAAAACAGAATAAGGCGCTGAGCCTAATGCCAACCTAATAAGGTCCCACATCATCATGCATTCCCAACATTTATAGGGGCCGTGCTCCCCAAACAGTTATCATTACCTGCGGTGACTAAGGACAGTAAATTACATGTCTAATCAAAGGTGTGTGCAACCACACTTAGCAACACGGTGAATTATGTACGTCATATTTACTACAAATGTATTTAAGTCAGATTCATAAAGCTGCGCTGTTTTTACATCTCAGTCATTGTGGAACTGGGTGCACAATGTCCACTCCCACAGTAAGCAATGCTAGGATTAAGAAATACCTCCATCACCAGTTTGCATATCGATAGTTCTGCCTGCTCCACCACTTATTAGACCGGTCAGTGAAAGGAACAGCAAACAAGTGCAATTTTACCGATAGTGCCACACTGATGATGTTTCTCCGATGCCGCAATTACTCACAACTGAGTATTTACAATTCCTTTAGTAGTAATTCATCACCAGTAAACCACCATTGACAGTGATAGCTCAATCCTAGTAATCAAACATCAGAGTTTAACAATAATTTATTTTTTAGAGCTCGTATTGAAAACAGACTTCACAGAGTGCTTCACAATTGATGATAAAATCATAAGATCTATAAAAAATGAAATTACAGTAAAACCATAAACATAACTCATTTAAAATTTCTTAGGTTAAAAATGTATACATGCACCGTTGATTGACATTATATATATATCGCTGTGCAGACAGCAAAAATAATATCATCAACAACCTACACAAACTATGTTTTACTACATGATTCATGTCTACCTTAACATACATTCATACTGTATATATTCTGACATAGTGCAGTAGAGCCCGACCGATAAAGGATTTTTAAGGCCGATACAGATATGAATATTTGGTTATTTAAAAATCCGATATGCCGATATATCGGCCAATATGTTTAAAAAAAATCCAGAAACCCGTAACAAAACAAACAGATTTCCCTAACATTAGTTATTTGTAGTTATTTATGAATTCTCGCTAAAATAATATGATAATAATTAGTTTTTTTTATTTTATTGAACATCGAAATATATCAAAAGTCTGATAAATAAAATGTATAAAAATACAAACTTAAGATATGAAACTTAAAGTCAGGAAAAACACATTGTTGTCAACAGGGACGTTGTAGAGCATCCTCTAGTGGACAGACTATGCAACACCATCACTAACAGGGACGTTGTAGAGCGTCCTCTGGTGGACAGACTATGCAACACCATCACTAACAGGGACGTTGTAGAGCGTCCTCTGGTGGACAGACTATGCAATGCCATCACTAACAGGGACGTTGTAGAGCGTCTTCTGGTGGACAGACTATGCAATGCCATCACTAACAGGGACATTGTATTGCGTCCTCTGGTGGACAGACTATGCAACTCCAGCACTAACAGGGACGTTGTAGAGAAATAATATACATATTTATTTTTATTTTATTTTTCAAATTGGCCATCATAAATGCCAATATATCGCAAAATGCCTAATGTCGGCCAGGGACGTCGTTAGGCCTATTTAAAGGGGGCTGAAGCTACCCCAAAATGTACCTAACCCCCCCTAAATGATACTAAGAACAACAATAACAAGTTGATTTATCAACAACTGTATCCTCATTCATATAGACCCAACAAATGATATACATCAGGTACAAAAAATAGACAAAAAGTCCGAAGTTAGACAGTAGTACAAAGAGTAGTTTCAGAGTGTTGCAAGTAACTGGAGGATCCATCTCGTCTCATTGCTACTCTTTGGTCTGAACTCGCTCTGCACTGAAAACTAAATGCAACAGGGTCCCTGTTAATGCTATTGCATCGTTGTATCCTTCAGTTCAATGAGCAGATGCGATGGATATTGGAAGATAATTCAGCAGAAAGAAAGAGAAGCAGGAGATTGGCAGGGCAGTTGATTCTGAGGGAGTCAGTGTGATGGAGGTCAGTAGGGGTCTATAGGTGTGATGGAGGTCAGTAGGGGTCTATAGGTGTGATGGAGGTCAGTAGGGGTCTATAGGTGTGATGGAGGTCAGTAGGGGTCTATAGGTGTGATGGAGGTTAGTAGTGGTCTACAGGTCTGATGGAGGTCAGTAGTGGTCTATAGGTCTAAAGGAGGTCAGTAGCGGTCTATAGGTCTGATGGAGGTCAGTAGTGGTCTATAGGTGTGATTGAGGTCAGTAGTGGTCTATAGGTCTAAAGGAGGTCAGTAGTGGTCTATAGGTCTGATGGAGGTCAGTAGGGGTCAATAGGTCTAAAGGAGGTCAGCAGTGGTGGTCTATAGGTCTGATGGAGGTCAGTAGTGGTCTATAGGTCTGAGGTTTTTTTTTTTTTCTTCTAACAATAATCATTTATTGGTAGGTCTAGGCACTATGCATAGTCTAAACTAAACTATTTCATTGTAAATATTATATATGTAAAATTATATATATATATATATATATATATATATATATATATATATATATATATATATATATATATATATATATATATACTACCGGTCAAAAGTTTGGGGTCACTTATACATTTCCATACCACTCCATTATAGACAGAATACCTGCTAATTTGGGTGGGGGGGCTGATCTTTAATGCAATACCTACATTGGCCATTATCAGCAACCATTCATCCAATGTTCCAAAGGCTCATTCTGTGTACTAATCTATCATTTAAAAATAAAAAACTAGAAAAACATTGGAGAACCATTTTACTATTATGTAAGCACATAATGTAATCTGATTACTGCCCTGGTTAAAAAACAATGCAACTGATCTCAGCTGGCATTCTGTCTACAATGGAGTGCAATGGGAATTTCTATGTGACCCCAAACTTTGACCGGTAGTGTATATACTAATCATTACTCCAAATCTTTTATTCTTTCCGCCATCGGGTTGTTGTATTTACACAGTGGCCACGTTAAATAGGATCCGTATCAATAACTTACATGATAAACTATGCAGTGATACCTATTTTTTTCTTTTTCTCATATAGTATGCTATTACTTTATCATACATTGACATGAGCAGACAAATAGCATTTATTAAGTCATTGCTTACAGAAGAACTCATCAGGAGCAAAGTCTGGCCTAAGTAAATTCCCTTCTGCAGCTTTGATGTCTAAAAGCTAACATTACAGGAACTTTTGTTGAACTTAGTAGAAATGGAAGAAGAGGATATGTATGTCACTTTTTACTTGTTAACATCTTGGTTTGTTGGTTGTTGACATAAGTGTCGCTCTAATACAGTAACAAAAGATGGGAGCGCAAAAAATTTGCAAACGCAAGTTACCAATACCCTGGGGGCTATGCACCCCGTAACTTTCAATCCTAGTGACGTCCCTGATATCGGCCGATATATTGGTCGGGTACAGTATACCTAGCAAGCAAAAAATAATAAATATAACTGCCTCTAAAACACAGAGCTTGTAACAAAATATTTCTCACCCAGATAACATTCACTTGACCAACAAGAGGATGTGAGAGGTTCTACTTGAAACGAGTAGCTTTAAATCCGGCATGTTATATAACGACAAGAGGGTGTGTGTGTGTGTGTGTGTGTGTGTGTGTGTGTGTGTGTGTGTGTGTGTGCGCGTGTGTGCGCGTGTGTGCAGACAACCCTCCCCTGAAACCGTGCAGCCAACCTTGCTGTACAAAGGGACAAAAAATGTGAAGTTATAGATCTTTGGATTAACAGGCTATTCAGCTGAAGTCTTCAGAGAATGACACTATTTGTGAGCTGCCTCTCCCTGTAAAACAGGTGACCTTCCAAGGTCTATTTTTGTCAGGTAATGACTGTCATTATTTATGCCTTTTGCTTTATATTGCTTCTACTGCAGATGTTGTGCTTGGATAGAGACATTTACACAGCATTTAAACAGCAGTGCTGCGCTGATCACAGTGAATCTGACCAGTATTCATGGAGATGCTGATGGATTGTCAGGTTTCCCACATCCTTGTTCAGAGAAGAGGTGGAAGTGTCGCCCTATCAGAGCGTGCTCCAGCGCCTCCAGCTCCCTCTTGATTGCCTGACATTCTTTATCAACAGTCAAGTAATTCTGTTCCCTTGGCAACAGTTTCCTGCTGATACACTGAATCAGGTATCACCTTGAAAGTTTAAGAGAGTGTGGTTAGCAGCCTCAGTGTTTCCTTTGCATGCAGCTACGCCATCATTTTCTGGAGGAAACTAGGGTTTAGTTTAAAGGAAATATTATTGTATTGTACTGTATATTCCCAGTGTTTGAGTTATCTTCTGTAGAGATAGAGCTGGAGATAGAGTCTACCTTCTCCCAAATATAAGGGAACTACATGGCACAATATCACATATATGGCTTGTGGTGCTTAAAGTGCCAAACAAATACATGACAAAACATAGAAAATACAGTTTAGGTATTTTTTAATGACTTTATAGCCAAGAAGAAATTAAAGGTTTTTTTTAATTTTACCCTCTCGAGTGCTTCAGTTTCCTTCAACCTTTTTAAACTAGTAGACAGGGCATGAAATTAACACCCGTCCACCTGCCAAATGCGGGTGAATTTTGCAATAGGCGGGTAACACTATCAATCTACCTGCCACGTTGGCTGGTAGCCAATGAGAATTGTGTGATTCAGAACCATTGGTCAGCAGGGTACGCAGTTGCTTACGGGCCTGGACCAATCAGGGGCCCACATCACTGGAAGACATTGATTGACACAACAATCCCAGCGTGGAGCCACTGACCAATCAGGAGTGAGAATGGGTCAAATTCATTTCTGTGTTTCTGATATGAAGACAAGACGTGTGTGACTCGAACATCTCACATTTACCAACAAAACATACAGCAAAAGACATTCTGCCAACCTGTAAACATTTAAACAATTTACGCTGTAACGTTTTTTCACTGTAAAGTCGCTGAAAGTGTCTGCTGTTTCAATCCTGTCGGCTCGCTGCAGCGGGGGGGTGGCTGCAGCTCCGTTCCCCCCATGACTGACGTATGTACACACACACGGTAGATGCAGGAAAAGCCACAGATGAGATGTACAGGTGTAAAGAAAATAGTTTCTATGAGACTTTGCTGTTGTGGTATTTTTATGGCGCTTTGAGCACTACAACCCAACAGAAGACCTCCCTAGGGTCAATATCTCCAACACTGGGCAACTCACACCAAAACAATCTAAATTGATGAATAACACTACGGGTAATAGGAAAATATATATTTTTGGGGTTAACTGCCCCTTTAAGCTTTTATTTTATTTTTTTTCCTGCATTGCCCCAGGGCATGGCATTCTTCCATTTATTTCTCTTTACCACCTCTGATCGGTTACTGCAGCAATACAGAGTTTCTACACAGGGTTTTACTGTAGGGCTATATCAAAGGAAGGTCTCAATCTCAATTACTCTTAAAATGTATAGGTTATAGTGTAACTGTAATTTAATTTACATTTTATAATATAAAGAACTAAGGCGACTTTGAGATAAGGCTCTCTCAAGTAGCCATCTTTTGCCCCTTTGACCTTTTGGGGAATTAAATTATCCTATTAAGTAGCCGGCTGGCAGTGACATGTATGAGCTCGGAATGAAATGGAACAATATTATATTCACTTTGCAAGCACCTCATCCGCACAGTGTTGGTTTTCTGCAATATTTCATTTTACTTCTAGTCTCTTCTCAGGCATATATCATCTGCTGGTTATTGTCTGGCCAGAGAATCATTTCTCTTTATTTGCAGCTAGAAGAAAAAATACTTTCTGGCAATCATATGTGTCATTTTCTCATGTTGTTTGCATATCTGCATCATTTTATTTTGAATTGACTGTTTTTAAGGAAAGTTTTATCCTGAATTTCAACTCTATCAGACATCAACAACTGCAATTGGTATGTTTGTGCATAACATTTGACTTTTCTTAAACATATGATTATAAAAAGAAACAAAAACATTGCTACTGTCAATCTTAAGTGTTGTGTTAGAAATCTTTTTAAAGCACGAACTTCAAGGACATTACTCGCTATTTCAGGAATGTGTGTGAATTCATTTTATTGTACCATGTCTGTCAATCATTTTGGCAGATTGGATAATTGAGGAGGTGAAACGTGTCATTTTCCACATGGGCTTCAGTTAGATGCAATAAAAACACAAACTAGTTTTTGTGCAAACATAAATTTGAATCAAGGGATTTTCAGGGATGATGTTACACTCAGTAACAGTGTTGGGGAGTAACGGAATACATGTACCATTGTTACGTATTCAGAATACAAATTATGAGTAACTGTATTCCATTACATTTACAATTTAAATATTTTGTATTTTGTTGAAATCAATGGATTACATGACAATACTTCTCTGTTTCACAAGTTTATTTACTATCTAAATAAATAAAAGGCAACTCCATGCATTTCCCATTTCCTTCAATATGAAAACAAAAGAATGAGCTTTTTGCGTGATCACCTAGAGAGGTGGAGATGGAGCCAGAACAACAGAGCCAGGGCAGGAATATGTTTCCAATCTTGGAAATTCAAACAGCATTTCACATTAAAGAAGGAGCAAGGAGAAAAGATTATAACTGCGCATCCTCCGCTTACCAGCAACCAACCTCCTTTCAGGGTCCAAATTACTGCCACCTCCAACCTGAAGCATCTTAAAGGTCCCATGGCATGACAATTTCATTATATGAGGTTGTTAACACTAATATGAGTCCCCCCAGCCTGCCTATGGCCCCCTAATGGTTAATGGCGATAGGTGTAAACCGAGCCCTGGGTATCCTGCTCTGTCTTTGAGAAAAGGAAAGCTCATATATCTGGAAAGCTCATAGATGTGGAATTTTGCCCCTTATGAGGTCATAAGGTTACCTCCCCTTTCTCTGCTTTGCCCCTCCAGAGAATTTGGCCCACCCATGAGAGAGAAACATCATGGCTTTCAAACGAGCAAAGTGGCAGTTGGTCAAGGCCACATCCCCAGCCTCCACCTTGCCCCCCCCCTCCTATCTCCTCCTCAAAAGCTACAGACTCAGAAATGGCACATACTAAGGACTGTGGGACTGGCTCTTGTGGCTGCAATTCAGCACCAAGTAGGACTTTGGGAAAGAGAGTTCAGATATGGTATTCTGTGTGGGGGGGATTTGAACATCTGAACTGGCTCTCATGGCTGGGTGATCATCATGGGTGAAAGCTTTTATAACCTTCGGTTATATGCCGACACTTCAGGCGCACTCATGTGCACAGAGTGAGCACTAAAAAGTCTGTGATTACTGTCCAAATGTAGGAAATAAGAGGAGACACAGCCATGTTTTTACACTTTGAAAAATGGCTCAGAATAAAGTTTTATGTTAATTTGCATAAAAATCCAATGCCAAGATGGTAGAGAAAAATATGTATTCTTTGTCCAATGATTTACAAAAACTCCTCCATAAATGCAACTGCACATCCTCGTCACAAACATTTCTAAATGACTACTTTCTTCAACTACGACGAGGACGACGACAGGCAATTCAGATTGCTTTGATTTTGTGACTGGTGATGGTCTATTGTAGTCAGGTAAATGTTGTTCATACACACGCAGATTTAAGATACCATTATACACTTTTGTAAAGGGGTGGCTTGTTGAATATAGGAGCTATTTGCTCAGCCGGTATATATATTTATATGCAACCCGTTTACCATATCATAAGCATAATGGTGTGTGTTTATAGGTGTGCAAAAATCAATTTTGTTCTATGTAATTATTTCCAAATTACATAGTTATTTACATAGTTATTTCCAGGGACCTCCTATTAGGTATATCAAATTATATATATAAATATATATATATATATATATATATATATATATATATATATATATATATATATATATATATATATATATATATATATATATATATATAGTAACAACAGTACAGTGGAATGTTTGCCTTTAACATAATAACCCAACATACATCACTTC
Source organism: Etheostoma perlongum (assembly GCA_026937815.1). Taxonomy (NCBI): domain Eukaryota; kingdom Metazoa; phylum Chordata; class Actinopteri; order Perciformes; family Percidae; genus Etheostoma; species Etheostoma perlongum. The sequence continues at coordinate 3,460,377 of CM049373.1, forward strand.
TTAGATTAAACTACATTCTCGGTTATAATTGCACTGAATAACGCATTCAAGAAACATAACTTTTGCAGCGCACATGAACAGATGCTCAATATTAGCTCACACATAAAACAGCACCCTCGTGAATTGTACATTCATAAATCCTACATAACATCGTCATACTTATTGATGCACGCACACAGTAGTGTCCACCAACTTAGTTCAATGAGGGGAAAAAAGGTAAGTGTCATAGCGTTAACTATATCCAACTATTAACTATATAACGCCTTTCTCTCTTGCTGGAGGCCGCTGTGTCCAAGCTGAGGCGCAGAGCATGACCTTACACATGCCGATATGTCACTAGTCCAGGTAGAGCGAGCTGACGGAAGAAAGAGAGAGAGACTGTGTCACTACAGCCAATCCAAAGTGATGGTCTTTTTCACAAGATGATTATGTAATAATTGTTACAGGCCTAGTATTAGAGTACAATTACTAAAGATGAGGAGCGAGGTTTCAGAACAAATTGCAAACAATGTGATCCCTGGTTCAGGGAGAAGAGACTCTGAGAACCGACGACATCCTGGAGGTGATCGAGAAGGAGGGCGACTCCATCGCTGTGGTGATGTTTAGCGGTGTTCAGTATTACACCGGCCAGCTGTTCGACATGGCCGCCATCACCAAGGCTGGTCAGAGGTAGGTAACAGACACACACTTCCCTAAACTGCAGTGATGGAAGGTATTCAGTTCATTTTACTGTTAAATGTAAAAATCCCCACGTTTTATAAAGTGGAAACCATCCAGACAGTAGAGTGTTTAATGGTCTAATCATAGTTTTTGGGCTTTCAGGGCTGTTACGTAGGTTTTGACTGTGCCCACGCTGCGGGAAACGCTGAGCTGAAGCTGCACGACTGGGGAGTGGACTTCGCCTGCTGGTGCTCCTACAAAGTACGCTCTGTCTTTTTTTGGACAGATAGTGTACTAGCTGTCTGGATTTACCCTGCAGAGATCTGAGGTCTAAAGCTTCCGGGATTGTTCAGGCGGCGCTGGGCATTCTGATGTTGCTAAATTTTCCCCTGAAAATGAAACGTTGTCGCTATAGACTCATTTTGTCTCTTCTGTTATTTTCAAGTGGGTATTGGGGTGAATTTTCCACATATGACCGATTATGAGAACACAGTATGTAGAGGGTTAGGCCCTGCGGCCCTTTGCTGCATGTCAACCCACCCCTTCTCCCCTTTCAAGTCTTCAGCCGTCTAATCAAAAAAATAGGCCTAAAAAGCCTCTTTATATTGTGTAGATTTAGATTATACCTTTTAATGAACTTTTTTTATCCAAAAATCTAAATACTGAAAACACCTGTGAAAACTCATTACAGAAAATTTGAATGTATGCAGAATATTTCTAACAGTGTACTAGTTACTTTGCATGCAAAACCCATGTAGTTTATGAAATGGAGCGAGATTTGTGTTGTGATTTTCATTTGTGATTCTAGAAGTATTGTGATTTGATAGTGTTGAGTATTGGGATTTTCTTTTCCTTCTTAAAAAAAACAAAACAAGTTGAATATAACACTTCTACATACATGAACTGATCCCCAATTTTTACTAACTAAAGCTGACTTTCTCGCTTTTTTGGGGGCATTTTGGATGCTTTTTGTGACTTAAGCACCTTTTTAAAACATTTTTTGATGTTTTTCTGCTTTCACTCTGTTGGAAACGGTTTATGATACTTAACATTTTCAATGCACGACTTACTTGTAACAGTATTTTTACATTGTGGTATCAGTACTTTTACGGTAGTAATTTGAATACTTCTTCCGCCACTGATGGATCCGTCTCCTGCAGGTTGCTGGGATGGTGGGGACATGACCTGAAAACTCGGTTCCAGATGAATAACGGTAAAGAAGATAAATTGTTATTGTATAACCCTGCGCTGCAACATGATGCTAGTATGTCTTTGACCTGCCTGTTGTCCTTGTTTTACATTTGGCCATCAATTTTGGTAAAACTGCCCACATTTGAGCTCTAGTTGAATAGATTGAAAAGTTTCCAGTTATTGGCCACAACGGCAAGCCGCAGTTGTTGATTGTTGCGGCGCTTTACATTGTGTGATACAGTAGGAGAGATAGACCGGTCTGGAGGAGAGGCTTAGGAGACAGTTTGGGAGCAGAAAGTGGGAGGGACAGAGAAGTTGTCGTCGTTCAAATTCTCTGGTTAAGTCCTGGATCAAGACCCAGTAGGGTCGAAACGTTGCCTTTTGTATTATGGGAGCATAAAGCAGTGTTGCATTTTTTCACTTTACTTTTCATTTGTCCTGCACCTGCCAGAAGGTGGGATGTGCACACCAAGTCTTTTATAATTATTGTGGTAAATGCACATCTTAAATAATAAGTAGTTCCTGAGCACACATGGTTATTGGAGTTAGAGAAAATTACGTCCCACCTGGCACATACTTGTGTGTACCGCTATTGTGCAAAGACATCCATCTTTTTCCCTTCAATATTTTGTAAAGTGTTGTTTCTTTGCCATATTTTAGGAATCATCAGAAATTATTACATTCATATTGTATATTCAAACATAAACAAACTGGTGTCCCATAGACACAATAGAATCACAACAAGAATGGAATAGAATCAATAACCATTTGGTTTGAAAACATAAGAATACATGTTGTTGTTGTCATAACGACACACTGAATACTGGGACCTTGAGTTCACTCAGACAGCAGTTTGTATCAGAGACAGTTTGACTGTGACAATCCCAAGGTGCACATTGCAACAGGAGAAAGAACACTGGAAAACATGGAATTCAACTCCGGAGAGACTGAACCACGAATGAATTTCTACCTCACTTACCTTGAAGAACAAGTACGGTTGGAGCTGAAGGACAGCGAGGCGACGCTCACCCAAAGTGGGAGAGTTCACCTGATCATTCGAGAGGACCTGCTGGCCGATCTCCTGGATCAGCTCCAACAACAGAGAGAGGGCAGCAGTTGGGGCCATGACACAGAGCTGATGCAGAGGGAGATGTGTGATCTGGACCAGCAGACCTTCGTTACTCAAGACCTGAAAGTGGAAATGGAGGAGATGAAGGGAGAGAAGGAGGCCCGGAAAAAGGAAGTGGAGACTCAGAAGATGGAGGTTTGTAAGGAGAGACAGATGCTCACGGTAAGTAAGACCAACGTGGAGTTAGAGTTGGAGAGCTGTCTGGAGATGGAGAGGGCTCAAGCTCAGGAGCTGCAGGATAAATTGAGCAAGATGGAGGAAGTTCTCCGAAAACAGGAGGAGGAGGCAAAGGAGATACTAGAAAGATCCCAGGCTTCCCTTAGAGCCCAGCTGGATCAGGCTCTGGCTCAACGTGTCCCCTCCTCACCTAGGGAAACAGAGCATCTGAAATCCCAGATGGGAAAGATCAGCAACAGGCTGCGAAAAGCCCTAAAAGATCTGGACCTTCAGTATTTCATTTCTGAAGACCTCAAAGTGGTATTGGAGCAGGTGAAGGGAGAGAAGGAGGCCCTGAAAAAGGAAGTGGAGACTCAGAAGATGGAGCTCTGTAAGGAGAGACAGATGGTTAAGGTAGGTAAGACCAACGTGGAGTTGGAGAGTTATTTGAATATCGAGAGGGCTCAAGTTCAGGAGCTACAGTATAAATTGAGCAAGATGGAGGAAGCTTTCCGAAAACAGGAGGAGGAGGCAAAGGAGGTGCTGGAAAGATCCCAGGCTTCCCATAGAGCCCAGCTGGATCAGGCTCTGGCTCAACGTGTCCCCTCCCCACCCAGGGAAACGGAGCATCTGAAATCCCAGATGGGAAAAATCAGCAACAGGCTGCGAAAAGCCATAAAAGATTTGGACCTTCAGTTCTTCATTTCCGAAGACCTGAAGGTTGAATTGGAGCTAATGAAGGGAGAGAAGGAGGTCCTGAAAAAGGAAGTGGAGACTCAGAAGATGGAGCTCTGTAAGGAGAGACAGATGCTCAAGGTGAGTAAGACCAATGTGGAGTTAGAGTTGGAGAGCTGTCTGGAGATGGAGAGGGCTCAAACTCACGAGGTAAAGGATAAACTGAGCAAGATGGAGGAAGCTCTCCGAAAACAGGAGGAAGAGGCAAAGGAGGTGCTGGAAAGATCCCGGGCTTCCCATAGAGCCCAGCTGGATCAGTCTCTCCGTGAACAGGAGGAGGGAAAGACAATACTGGAAAGATCCCAGGCTGCCCATAGAGCCCAGCTGGAGATGCAGGACCAGAACAACAAGAACCTCATGGCTGCTCTTGAGAAAAAGTTTGAACAGCAGCTTGAGAGTCATCTCAACGAGTGGAAGGAGGACAAGTCATCCCTCCTTCAGGCCACAGAAAGCCTGAAGCTGACTCAGCAGGAGAAGGAGCAGGAGTGGGAGAGGACAGAGAGCTCCATGAGGTCCCAGCTGGAAGATCTGCAGAGCCAGATGATGCAAAAGCAGAAGAGGAAGAAGTGGTACAGGAAGCTTCTGCCTGGGTGAGGGAAGTAAAGATTTGTACTTGTACTTGAGTGTGTGTGCCTGTATGTGTGTGTCTCTGTGTTTGTCTGTGTGTGTCTGTGTGTATGGGTGTGTCTCTCTTTGTATCTGTGTGTGTGTGTGTGTCTCATGTCTGTGTATGTGTGTAAGTGTTTGTGTGTGTGTCTGTCTCTTGTTGTGTGTGTATGTCTCGTATCTGTGTGTGTGCGTGTTGTGTCTGTCTCTGTGTTTGTCTGTGTGTATGTGTGTTTCTTTGTATCTGTGTGTGTGTGTATGTGTGTGTGTGTGTCTGTCTGTCTCGTATGTGTGTGTGTGCGTGTGTGACTATCTTGTGTTGTTTGTGTTGGTGTGTGTGTGTGTGTGTCTGTCTCGTGTCTGTCTGTATCTTGTGTGTGTGTGTGTGTGTGTGTGTGTGTGTATGTGTGCATGTCTGTCTCGTGTGTGTGTCTGTGTGTGTGTCTGTCTCTTGTGGTTTGTGTGTGTGTGTGTCTGTGTATGCGTGCATGTCTGTCTTGTGTCTGTGCGTGTGTGCATGTCTGTCTTGTGTCTGTGCGTGTGTGTGCGTGTGTGTCTGTCTGTCTGTCTCTTGTGTGTGTGTGTGTGTGTGTGTGTGCATGTCTGTCGTGTGTGTGTGTGTGTGTGTCTGTCTCTTGTGGTTTGTGTGTGTGTGTGTGTCTGTGTATGTGTGCATGTCTGTCTTGTGTCTGTGTGTGTGTGCATGTCTGTCTTGTGTGTGTGTGTGTGTGTGTGTGTGTGTGCGTTTGCTCGCAGGGTGTGTGATGCGTCAGTGCAGTAGCGTTGGAGTAGTAGAGCTTGTACATGCTACATGCTACATGCTACATGCTGCATGCTGCATGCTGCTTCCAGCTACTGCCACCGGACAGCCCTTTGTTTTCAGGGGCTGAAAGAGGAGCCAAGTGTGTGTCGCCTCCTCCATCGGTACATAGCCTCTCCACTGCCAAGACCTCGTACACGCCTCCCCGTGGCACACATGGTAATTGGTCCCTTGTGGTTCCAGGCTAAGTTGTACAGGATCTCGGAGCAGCAGTGGGCCCCAGAGGCGCGGCATGCAGGCCCATCGGTGAGTGGAAACGCCCTGATGCCTGTCAACCACTGTCCCAGTTATGGGTAAATAGCCCCAGCTATGGGCAAATAGTGAAGACCCCAACGGGGGCGCAGGAACTACCTTTGTTACCTGGTTCCCTCAAAACAGGGTTTAAAGTATAATCATAACCTATGTGAACTGTTAATTATGTTGTATAACATGGATGAATTTATTTAATGTAAGATGAATGATTGAAGGTTGCTGCCGCTTGTCCTCCCCCCCTTCCCGGACCAATTAGAAAGAAGTCTTTGGGCTTCATTGTGTCATCCGCGACTATTTATGTATTTTAATGTATAACAGAGTACAGTAGTTTTCATATTTTTATATTATATTTTTTTATATTTATATTTTAAACAAAAAAATCAATCAATCAGTCGATCACCTGTATAATAAATACTGCATACACACAAACATTCTTTTAAAGTAAATGGCATGTTTGTTGGTCTATTGTAGTTTAAATGTAAGTTGTACTACAGTCATGTGTAGTATAGTTTGATGTAGAAATCAGAAGACAAACACTCATTTGCATCCTAAACCCCCAAATTCTAAGTTGGCTCAAATTATTTCACATGTTAAATATAATAATAATAATAATAATCTTTATTTGTAGAGCACTTTTCAAAAACAAGTTACAAAGTGCTTTAATAATATACTTAATATAGGGTTTGTCTGGAGGCACATGTTGGTCATCCAAAGAAAATAATGAAATGAACAAGACGGGAGCGTTTCTTGCAGGGCCATTTTGCAGGATCACTACGAGTCTCATGTAGCTTTAGACTTTAAGACCAAACAGGTTGATTTAGGACCACAGAGCCTTCAAACACAGCTGCAATTCAAAGTTTATGAAGATGAAAAGCTTTAGAATATACACTGGTTGTTGTCAAATCAACTACAAACTTGAATCGATTGGTAAAGATCAATTATCAGTTTACCTTTGTTATAGCAATAATCAATAAATCCTATGATTTCCATGTAGTTTTGGTTTAATGATATGCCTGAGTGTCGTCTGGCATGGCTCCAGCATGTTGAGCCTGTTTTGATTTTGCTCTAACCTGAAGTCTGTTTGTCCTGAGTTTCCTGAACACATCCCTGCTGATTCTCCTACTACACACACCTGCTGTTATCTGTGATCTGCCCCCCCGGTCCCGATGATCCCCTCTGCTCCATACAAGCCGTGACCAGACACCAGTATGTTGAGCTCTTGTATCTTGCCTCTACTTTTTGAAAGTCTTTCTGCCTGCTGTATGTGTGTGTGTGTGTGTATATATATATGTATATATATATGCACATATAATATATATGTATACACACATACACACACATATATATACATACACATACATGACCATATATACCTATGTTTGTTCAGTAAAACATGGGATAGATATAATGCAGCATGGTGGAGATCTATGACACCCTCAGGCCAGTCTGTGAATACAGAGTGGATTATGGTGTCATGCCATGTGAAAAGGTGTAAATGCAAGTGGGTTCTGGGTCACTGTGAGGGCCAGTTCGAGCAAATGCCCTTCAAGCCCTTGAAAATATGATTCCCACTCTAGGGGGGGATTTGTCAAGGCAGCATTGATTGGGGTTGTGTTAGGAAGGCTGACATGCACAACATGCTGAAACAAGCATCTTTTCAGGCCAGAGCAGCAATACCGATATTTCATCCTGATCTTTTTCCAATAAGGGGCCGCAACCACAAACATGGACACACCTGATTTACTGCTGCCTAAAAATGTAATTATATGTCTTATGACAAATACAATCTCTCATATGATTATATGCTGAGTATGTTATGGATAAAAATCCCTTCATAAACTAGAATTTTCATCTTCCCTCTTTTTCTATTAAAGATGTCACATTGATTAGTGTGGGTGTAATCAGCAGTCTTGGCAGGGTGATTAGTACAGTGAAACCTCAATGTTTTTCTGCAACGCTGTCTTCATTGTTTCAATGTACCATAGAGGAGATTGCATAGACAAAAAAAAAGTCTGCTCAAAGAGATTATAATGTTATAATGATGCAGTTTAGTTTATCAAATAATGTCACAGTGGGAGTATCACAGTTATAGCCCTGGTGGAGCCGAGAAAGAAGGCAGTACTCCTTTCCAAGTGATTCCTCATGAACCCTGCTGTATTTCTTATATAGTCCTAAGCATAGTGAGGTGCAAACATTTTGGTGTGAAACCTCTGCATATGATGGGTTAGTTGTTAATGACTACATGCAAACAAGGGATATAAATGAGAAGAAATAAAGTATTATTTTCTTGGCATGGTGAATGTCAAGTGAAGACCTAAGGCCTTGTGTATAAACGTGGCGCACGCTGGTTTTCACGGACACTAAATGGCATTACATCAGTGAGCTCAAACGGCCTCCTGCGCGTAACTTGGACTGACACTGAGATGCATGTTGTTCTGTATCTGGTGTGGTGCTGCCACTATTGGCTTGATTTCCACTTTTTATTTTTGTTTCGGCCATGGTTCGGTGCATTCACTGCCATTTGCCACTCTGGGCATTTTCCTTTATTGCTCATCCGAGATGATAAACCTCATTCACATTTTTTTCTCGCCTCCACCTTGACAATCAGCACCTCCAACGTCACAAGAAGTTTTTTTTCCGTCTGCAGCAGGATAACCTGTTGTGATTTGACAAAGAATGACGTCGGGGCCAAATCATTTCCATATTAATGTATGGGAGAAGGCAAGGCGGGGTTGGTGGCTCCTTCACGTGCGCTCAATTTCCCGTTGATTGTGATGTATAAAGGAAAGGTTTTCATACATGTGAATATTTCTGTGGGTAGGTACTTTTCAAATTTTGGCCGTACGCCATCTTCTGGTATCAAAGCTGCGCAGTCTTTTACACACGAGGCCCTCGGTGTTTGCTTCAAGGAAGACAATATTGCTGTCTACAAGAGCCACACAAAAATAGTAGATTTAAGTAGTATAAAAAGTGTAAAATGTATGTGACCATACCCTTGTACAGTTCATTTGTGGAAGGCAATAATTTCATTACTTTATCTTCTATTCAGATAATGCTAGATGCTGTTACGTTTGTAATGTATACCATCTAGACCGGCACGATTCGGGGAACAATATGAATCACGATTTTATAGCTTAGAATTGATAACACAATTCTCTATCATGATTTTTTTCACTATAGCATATTGCTCATCACCACAAACCTGTAAACACAGAGGCTTCGATGAAGAGAAGGGAGAGCATTGCAATGCTTGGGTGAGCTTTAAAACCCAATTTATACAGTCTATGTTAAAAACTCACTAAAGAAAGTAGGAGTGTTTGAAAAGTGGTCGGCTCATAAAATTAAATGAGAATCTAAGTCATTAAAAGAAACACAAAATCACGAAAAAAACAATTGTTTTTTAAAAATTAAATCATGAACAGGGTGAATGGAAATCTCGAGTTCACTTATCGTACAGGCCTAATACAAGGTAAGTATGTTTTCAAATGATCTTTCTCCGATGGAGAGTTAACTCCTTATAATGGAAAACGCATTGCAATGTCACCACCATCTATTTATACACGGGCTCTAGTGGCATGCACAGTTTGTATTCACATTTCTTTTCTTAGACCCAATGAATTGAAATGAATGAGAAAGGCAATTTAATAGGAATATGTGGACAATTAAATTAAATGGCACTAATTGCTGCAATCATCAGTTCACTATTCATTTCTTAGACAGCATCATGGCCGGGACTATATTCCTCATCTGTTAAGGGTCCAATTGCAGCATCAAATTTCCATTAGCAGTGTCTCTGAGCCACAAAATCAGCATTTTCAAAGCCAACTGTTTGCTTTTCTTTCCATGTGCAGCCTCCCTGCTTTTTGCTGTGTCTGCTAAATATGAAGTTACACTATCTACGCTACACTATCCAGGGTTCCTTTCAGGAAATGGTTTAGCTAAAGTGGTAAGCCACCCAGATCCTGTAGCATCACATTTGATGATCAGTTTAATTAGAAGATGCCATCCTAAACAATAGTCAATAATCATAGGAAGTTGTGTTTTTTTCCTGGATGTTTTATTTTTTTAAAGGCTTTTTATTCTTATGTTATTAGGTGGTTTGTGGCCCACCTCTGTTATAAAACACTGCAGAAAATCCTGCTATCAACACTGGATGGAGATATCATGTTTACCTATCTTCCTTATATTGTGCTTACATTGCCACCTCCACCCTTAAGCTCTTAGACATCAGTTACTTTAGTGCAATTTGATTCATCACTCAAGATAAGATGACATCTCATCTATGAATTAAATTAAAAGGTCAGATCAGTCATAGCTGACATCTGGAGACATAAGTGTATCTGTGTTTTACTTCATACATAAGGCCTTTCCATTTCAGTTGCAGTTATATTTACTGGCCTAACTTGAGGTAAAAAAAGAACAAGCATTACATCAAATTAGAGCCTGACCAATTTTTAAGGCCGATACCGATATGAATATTTGATTATTTAAAAATCCGATATGCTGATATATCGACCGATATATATTTTTAAAAATCCAGAAACCTGCTACAAAACACAAACAGATTTCCCTAACATTAGTTATTTGTAGTTATTTATGAGTTCTCACTAAAATAATATGATAATAATTTGTTTTATTGTCACAACAGAACAGAGGAACATCAAAATATATTAAAGGTCTGATAAATAAAATGTATAAAAATACAAACTTAAGACATGAAACTTAAAGTCCTTTGAATGAAAACACATTAACAAAAAAAAAAAACAGGGACGTTGTAGAGCGTCCTCTGGTGGACAGACTTTGCAACGCCATCCCTAACAGGGACGTTGTAGAGCGTCCTCTGGTGGACAGACTTTGCAACGCCATCCCTCAGGGGTGGACAGATTTTGCAACACCATCACTAACAGGGACGTTGTAGAGTGTCCTCTGGTGGACAGACTATGCAACACCATCACTAACAGGGACGTTGTAGAGCGTCCTCTGGTGGACAGACTATGCAACGCCATCACTAACAGGGACGTTGTAGAGCGTCCTCTGGTGGACAGACTATGCAACATCAATGCTCATAACATGGTTGACAGTCCGTTTTTATTTTTTAAATATGCATTTATCAGAATCATTTATTTGTCATTAGAAATGATTCTGATGAATGAATATTTAATTATTTTTTTTATCGGCCATTATAAATGCAGATACCAATATATTGGGAAATGCCTAATATTGGCCGATAATATTGGCCCGCCGATATATCACTCGGGCTCTAGATCATAGAATATGTTTGCTTTAAAAGTTCCTTATACCACCTCTGAACTGACGCACTAAATGGTATGAACCATCTGAGAGGCCGTCATTGGAAACTGTGGGCAGACACTTAAAAAAAAATACCCTCTGGCTACCAAAGTTTTGCCAAAGCCTTTCAGAAGAAGAACAAAAACATATTTTCCATTAAGAAACAATAAACGGGGACATAGGAAAGCATCCCAAGAACAAAGAGAAAATAAAAAAACACACAGAGGAAAGATGGGGAGGGGGGAGACCTAACAACAACACAACAGAGCTAACCTGCAAACACACTTAAAGTTAGAGATGCTCATTCATCTGAGATGATAATAAATTGTCAACCGCAACAGATTTTCTTTAACTAAACAGTTTATACTATTGTAGCTCTCCCTTTGACATCATTGGGTGTGTCATAAAAAGAAATAATATGAACATAAATCTGAATAGTAAATCTTTTGATTTTGCTTTAATTAGTCAGATATTTAAATTGCTGGATTAGCCAAAAACACAAGGTGACAGTATGCATGTGGTGAGACACATGTTGCAAACATGGAAGGTAGAATTCCACTGTAAACTCCAGTAAATACACATAGCCAATGAGGAGAATTTCAGAAATCTGGAGATCGACCGACAAACAAACAGCTCGCCGCAGCCAAGTGTGTCAACTTAATGAAATTCACCTGGTAGTGGTGAGGGCAGCCTGACCCCCTCTTTGATGAATCAAGTGCCTCTGAGGTTAGCATTCACCTTTATTCCCAGTTTTTACTTTACCGACACGGTATGCAATAAAAATTACACTGAATGTTTTTTTTATTGTACTTTCATTTATCATTTATTTGATGTGGTTATTTCTTTTTATTTCATTCCTAAAATATAAATGAAATACATTGCAAGGGCGTCATGGTTCACCAGTCCTGTGGATTGCAGCTTCGAGTCCAACAGCACATCCTGTCTGTTATCACCGCAGACATTAATCCCCTGAATTTCAGGGTCTCAAACCTCGCCTTGGGCAAATGAAAGAATAGATGATAAGGATGTCCTGAGAGAATCCGGCTTACTCAGAGTGCTGCTTCCCTAGCTGCAATTTTAACTTTACATAATCAAATGTTGGCCCCAATTGACTAGGAAAAAGTGTTTTTTTCTATTTGGGCTACCCCTGAACTTCAATAAATCAATCAATCAATATTATTTGTCACATAAAATCATACGAGGTACAATTTCAGTGAAATGTTATCCCATCAGCTCCTTTGACTTGAGCATCATTCATCATAAAGCAGAATGAGGCCGCCAGAAAAAAAAGAGTCATCCTCTTAAATGGCACCGGGCACTCCAGGACCCAGCTATGTCCTCGGTGATAGGACACCATAGCTCTCAACATCCTGCTGGAAACCAACTTCAACTCCTCCACACTTGCCTCGGTGCCCTCTCTGATGTAAAGATAGTGATGGACGCAGACGTGGTCTTGCTTGTCCAAACAGTTGGGATCGTAGCCATTGATCAAATCCTATATCTCCCTGTCAGTCTACTATAGCCCACAGATGAAGAACAGTCTATGGTTATAAAATGTCAGGATTTTATAATAATAATTTATATTGTTTATTGATCCCGGGTAGGGAAATTACAATTTACACTCTGTTTGTTTGTAATCACTACCCACAGGTCTGAAATACACACACGCTCAGGACCTATACATGCACAAATGGAGAGATGTCAGAGTGAGTGGGCTGTCAGCTGGACCAGCGCCCTGAGCGGTTGGGGGGGGGGGGGGGGTACAGTGCCTTGCTCAAAGGCACCTGACAGTGCCCAGGAGGTGAAGAGGCATCTCTCCAGCTACCGATCCACAGTCCATACGGGGACTTGAACCAGCGACCCTGCCAAATCCCTATGGACTGAGCTACTGCCACCCCAAATCAATGCCAATTAAATAGATTCTGGTTTCGGCCTGTTGAATTGACAAAACAGGCAATTTGAAGATTGTATGGGAGCATTTTTGAAATGGCTGGTTTCCAAACGAAGGGTTGTGATTGCCACAAAGGGTCGCAAGATAAGATCTGGGTTACGGTGGCACGATTATTCACAACAAAGGAACCATAAAACTACATATCTCTGCTACACCAAATGTAGTTTATTATATACAGACTTTCTCTTACTTTTTGCCATATGGTGAACTACAGGAAAATGTGACCTCTTTAGGCTAATAAAAATAAAGAAAACAACATTTTGGTAGAACTGGTTAAAAAAGGTATCACTGGACTAAATATTTAATCAATTATTTTAAAAAATGACCGAGATTAAGCAGCTCTTATTTTCTCTATATACTATATTTCAATCATGACTCGGCTTTCAACACATTTGAGCAGGGTTCGCCAGCTCTCTGTTACTGTACAGTGATCCACATCGCTGTCTGCATGTCAGTATCTCGCAGCTGATAACAGCTAGATGTCACATGCACTGTAGTGAAGAGGGTAGACCTGTGGGGAGTCTTATGGCAGCAAAGTACTTCTTTGAGTGTTTTGATCAGTTCACTGCCTCCGCAAAGTAAGATTCTGAGAAACTGCACATTTCCTGGCAGAAAATACTCTAACACAGAGTAGCAAAGTGATACACTAGCAGTCCCAAACAGTAATGTGATGTTAGTAGCCAGAAACAATGTAATGTGACATCATTGAATTGCACACAACGTAGTCATGTTGACCAGTTTGGTCTGTCTGAGAGTGAGGATAAGAAAAGCAAGCAGCTTTTCAACAGAGGAGTATATTGCTATCTTCTCTGGATGCCTTTTGCTGTTGCTGTAGAAACGGTGGAGTTTCATGACAAATTAATAAAAACAACATCAAGTGTCTAAACGCAGCTCACAGCACTCAGAATCACAGTGTTAAAGAGTTGTAAAGGAATTAAATCATATAGCTATATATAACTTTAATTATGGGTGTGAATTAACTATTGCAGACGAGTTTGTTCTTCTCTGCTCTCCAGGGATGCTGCCATTACTACGGTTCTCCACATTTTCGCTGACGGTAAAAAGCACAGATGTTTGGCGTAATCACCGTCAGCAACCCAACACTCAAACATTAAAGTTATTCCGTCCCAAATTACTATTGCTAAATTAATTAGGATTTACGCTTTCACTTTGGTAAAACATTAAATTCACACTTTTGTCTTACCTCCACAGTCTGAATGTGAATGCGATGTGTGGTAAACCTCATCAAGCATTACTTGGTAGCTTGTGATAAGTCAACAAACTTGCAATCCATGACTTCTTGCATTGTGTAAACTGTGAATTTGTAAGTGCAATTTTGGCAAGGAAAACTATGCGGAGGAGGGTACGCAGCTAGAAGGACACAGTGTCTGCATCACAGCAGTCAAGTTAACAGCTGACTATTATTTCAAAGGCATTTGCGATAATGTAACAGGTTCTAAGGGATCTCCTGAACATATTGGTGGCTGGTCAAAAGCAGCTTAAATGCAAAATCCTCCACACAATACATTGCAGAGTGATTGTGCAGATTTACAAGCGAGTTGGCATTGCAATAATGGCAGCGTGTTTACTTCTGCCTACAGGCTTTTGGGCAGAGAAAATTTCAATAATCGTACTGCGTCTCCATATGATGTCACTTCCTGTGATTGTAGAGGTTTGGTTTAGGATCACGTCAACCACCTCTCTCCATGTATATAAGTACAAGTAATGGACACTCGTCTTTGTCTCAGAATCAGAGAGAATGACGAGGACGTGACCATTTGCCAGTGATCTTAAGCTCCACACAAAATCAATTTGACAGGCCTAAAATACAATATGACACAAGAACATAACGCCTACAGCGGCTGTGTGATCACCAGCATCACCATTTCTACCAATAAAACACTGCTTATATCAAAACCCTGATATTTATAATTTCTCTTAATAATTTACAAGGAAAATATTGATGCCCATTGTTGAAAAAGGAGGATTTCCCAGTGGTCTGTCATGCGTTTAATCTCACAGTCCATGGATGTATTTATTGTCAGGTAAAAGCGTTGTAGCCTCTTCTGTCCCATGATGCTTCCTGAAATAAGTCTAATTTCTTTTGTCTGTCGATGGTAGATATTGCGGTCAGTGAGGGGAAACAACAAAGGCTTTGATATTGAGCTAGAGCTTTTTTTGTTTTCCATGAGTTGTGGGGTGAATGTCTGTATAAGCAGATGGGTGCACAGTGTCAAATCCCCTTACAGGAGACTCTTCTGCCCCCAAGTGTGTGCTCTGTAAGCCCTGCTCTTTTTATTGTCAGCATAACTCTCTTTTGCTTTTTTAAATTTGTTTTTCTTTAATTTGTATCCCAGCTGTCAGCCCCAGAACCATCCCAACTTTTCGCCCTACAGGAGGCAACACCAGACTGTCAAGCCCGCAGGCTCTCACTGTGAATCTGTAAAGCATTTACTTGCACACCAGTTTCCTCACTATAACCTTCCACTTAGAGCTGAAGGACCGGCCCTCCCACTGCAGCTCACACAGGAGCAACACGCAACCAGCTCCCACACACACTGTACACTTATCAAATTTCTCCCGGAAATGTTAATCCTGTGTAATTGTATTGATGGAGACTAATTAGAAAGTTAAATCAAACAGAGCTTAATAATATATAGTTTTATTCATCTATTATAAGCCTGTAGATTTTTCTGCTGTACCATCCAGTGTTGCCCACACCCGTTTGTTTCTAATTGAATATCTAGTTTCATTTCATTCAGGCAAAGAGGGTAACACTTGCCCATGACTGCTTCATTTTTAAAGTTCTTGTTTTATTTCACAGTGAGGCCTGCAGGGTCAGAGCTTAATTTCTTGCTCAAGGAGACTTCTGCGAGGCAGATGCTCACCAGCTTTCAAAAATTTGAAGGACAGGCTTCTCTGTATTACCCTGCTGCCCACGAGGCACATGTGTCACACACTGGCTGCAATTACTGTACATGGGCATGATTTCAAATGAAAGTTTTCCCTGACTCACAATAAACTGTCAGAGCCGATTACCACAGTGTCGTGTATCAGTTAAAAGTTGGCCGCCTAGACCTCATGTTCCTTGGCAGGTTCCTGATGTCAATTTGTGAAAAACTCTGGCAGGTCTGGAAGTGGGGGAGAGGGGACACGCTGAATGGATGCTAGAGTGGACTTCAGCGTGAGGTCACCAAATCTGTTAACAGTCCGGGCACTTGGTTCGCTGCAGTGTGTCATAGCTCTGCACCCACAACTGCAATTTTATTTCCCAGTGGCCTCAATTTGTCAAAAGGGATTCCGTGCGTGTCAGGACTTCCCCTCATCACCAGGGACAGTGTAGTTGTGTGAGAGAGGCCTAAACAGCTGCAGTGAAACTGTTCTGATGCTAACACCCCTCTACTTAAGACAGAATAATCACTGTAAAACAACTGCGTTTCCTCTGCCCCTCGCTCGCTCCCACTCTCTACATTGCTTCAGGGGGTTGGTGTGTCATGCCCAGCAAAATAGAAAACAGCATTTGTCTGGTAAACAAGCTGGCTAAGCTGTCGCCTCAGTTCACCCACTTTTTTTCCCTATAGATGATGAGATTCAGATGCTTTATGCACACAAGCATTTAATCAAAAGAAGCTTTAGTGTTAATTTCATGTAACAGCAATCTCTGTGTTTATATACGCATTATAATGAAACGGAGCACGGTGGAGGGGCTGACACTACTCATTTCGCTTGAATGGAGATAGGAATCTTTCATCTTTGATGGATATGAAATTCCAAACACAAAACACTCAGGCTCTGCAAGCTCACTTTAATGTGTTGCTTGTTTCCTGCATCTCTTGAAAGGCTTTGAATGGCTTTCCTTTGATGGACTAAGGTGCTCATCTGTGATTTACGAGGTGATAGAAAGAGGTAATATGATTACAATTAAAAAGTGGAGCATTATAAGAAATTTGATAAGAATTATAATATTATGTGTGGGGTTTAATGTTTCTAAAAATTGCTATCATTTCAGTTCACTTGCTCAAACAACTCATGAGTTCGCATAACGGGTTAATTTTATGGTTAATTTTAACGGCCAAAAGCGCCAAAATACCAAAATATATCTCAAAGGTTGATCAAAGGCCAATTAATTTCTCCCAAAAAGAACACTTCTACTTTTAAATAATCTAAACATCTTGAAAATTGTCGGAAAACATTATTCCAATATTATCTCACACCAGAGGCGGGGGGAATCTGACTCAAGTCACCCATTTAGGACTCAGGACTTGCTTGACTTAGATAAATGAGTCAACTTGATATGGTTTATGTAAGACATATACAGTACATATGTAAGACTTGAGACCTGACACAAATGATTTTAAAGGATTTGACTTTTTACAAATGTAATTAACAGGCCGTATTCCTTTTTTCAAGGTATTGAGAAGTTACGTTTTGTTTTTTGAAAGTGCTATACGCGCCACCCTGCCAAGTTGCTAGGCAACCCTTTAGAGCGTGGCAGACCAGTGGAGGCAAACGTTGGAGGCAGCCATCACGGAAGGGATCGTGCCCTAAATAGTGAAACTCGGATTTGAGGAGGTTGTAGTCGATGCTCGCTGTAAAAAAAGAACTGCAGGGTGCAAGGATTGCAACTCCAAAATTACGGACACGAGAACCACAACATCCAACTTCAACCGTCATTTCACACAACACAAACAAAGGTACATGAATGTGTCTTTTAGCTAACGTCAACGGCAATTTTTTGTATGACTTGACTTGTGACTTGCTTAACTTATAGCAGGGACTCAACTTGCCTTGTTTGATTCTCTCCACAGTGACTTGAGACTTGCTTGTGTGACTTACTCCCGCCTCTGTCTCGCACACATACACACAATCACAAAGTCGAAAGGCTCATTGCAACTATTTAGTCTAATTCAAGTGGCCACATTTTCCAGCACCATTGTGCCTTTTGTTACATTTTTAATAGATGATTATGAAATTGAAAGTTATTCAACAACTGAATAGATATTCAGCTTAGAGGGGAGTCCGCTGTGATTAGACTATTTATGCAACTTCAACCAGTGCTTTGTCTCTATAATTGTGTGAATATTTTTTCAAAAAATTACCTTTGAATGCTTGTTTGCCATTATGAAAACATTGTCCTATTAATGCACTGCATGCAACACAGCTGGTTAAATGCACCTTGGAAATCCAGAGTTCTCGCAAGAGCACAATTTCAATTTGCTCAGTTAGTTACTCTGGCATCGAGTAATGCTGCTCATTAACTATACCCCTGGAGCCAAGCTGCACCAATCAGATCGGTGTATCTGATGTAGGCGGGGCCAGATGCGAGCTTAACCCTTGTGTTGTCTTCCCGTCAACCATGAAATCTTTTATTTTTGCTTTTTCCCACATTTTTGTCACTTTTTCAAAGCTTTTTTTTTAATGTTTTTTCCAAAGTTTTTAGATATTTTTAATCTTGACATTTCCAGCGCTTATTTCCACGGCCCATTTTTTTTTTACTGAAAACGGGTCAATTTGACCCAAGGACAACATGAGGGTTAACATATCTACCAGTTAGCTCCGCTGGTAGCTAAGCGTACGGGGCTCTGGATACATCACCCCGTGTCTTGCTGTGATTGGTCGTAGTGTTATCCAATTGCGTACAGTGAGATTTTCAAATGCACGCTTGGTGCCGCCCCTCGAGAATGGCCGACTTTCATTACTCAATGACAGACCCTTAATCTTTGGGTCTGGATTTCCAGGCTAGGTTAAATGTGCATCATCACTGTAAGACTTCTTTTTACCATGTTATTCTTCACAGTAAAAAATGTCTCCCATTCAAGAAGTTAATAAAAACTGTTTTATTCACCTGCTCTGTGCTTCTTGTTGCCTGCATGCTTTGCTAATAATAAATCAGTCAAAGGAAACGGCAGTCACTCCAAAACTTGACTCTCTAACCAGCCGGTGTCAAATCTGTGATCAACATTAATCCTGTGATCCCATGGCCCGTCACTGTAAACATAATTCGGCATAACACCTGCACATACACCCATACACTGTTGAAAAGACAAAGGCAGATACACACACCTCTTACCTCCTGTCAAATCGGTTTACAGCTTCATAAACAACGCGCAAATAAGCAATGATGCCAGCAACAAGAGCTGTAAAAGCCGACAGCTGTGTTGATATCCCCATCAGGGGGGAAAGAGATGACTCCGCTGTAGATTTGACACTCTTCTCTTTGCACAACATATTAGCCAAAGTATCCACTTGATAATGCTGCAGGTAATCGGTGCAGACAGGATCATATGGTCACCCATTTCAGATGTTGTCTGCTGGGATCGCCATCAATGTACTGCCTCCACAAAACAAAACAGCTTTCAGTATACAAATTGTGTAATGCAACGAGGAACTGATTCAATTTTGTTTGTTGGGTAAAAAGCAGCATGTTGTGCCTGTATTTCCTCTAGACACCAGAGTAATTTTTGCTTTGTGAAATCCAATCTTTTTCTCATTACAGAGGCAGTGTTTAAAAGGCACAATGTTACATATCCATGGGATAATGTTGGGCTTATATTTGAATATAAACCATTTTTTGATATTTGCTTTCAAAGATAAAAAAAAAAAACTAACTTGTTGGATACCAAGCTGCACAGCCTCAGTGTAAAAGAAACAAAACATTTTTCTTGGGTTACATGTGTTAAAGGCCTTGGATTCCTTTGTTATAATAAGGTGTTATACAGTTCAGCACTTAAATGGTTTAGAGGAATATTGCAAGTTGTTCCCCTTTTCTTTTGATCAAAGATGTTCTATCCAGTCTAGATATGAGAGACACACTCATGTCTCATGCTGAACAGAGATGGAGGAAACCTTTGCAAAAAAGAGTCCTCCATTCCTCCCAAACTAGAAGATTTGTGGTTGCTGCAGATTAAGGTGTCACCCACTGAAAACAACCCTCTCAATTTTGTTTCCATGGTGGCCCTGTGTCTCCTGATAGAAACGATTTAGAGCCACTTTTGTTAACACCACATTTATTTATCCGTTGACCTTACTTCTAGCAAAGAGGACTTCTTGAGAGTATCTTTTGCTCTTCTCGATGCTACACTATATTATCCATTAAATGCAATCTAGGATAGTAAATGCTTAGTGCAGACATCGCATCAACCCTAAACCTGAAATGAAACCTGTATGGCCACCTCAGTGTCAATACCGACTCCAGCATTGAATTGCAAACACATCTGTATTTGTATTTTTTTTTTTTACTATTCCAAAGAGCACATAGCTTTTAGGTCATTTCACTCTGAATGCAAAATGAAATGACAGAATTCATGAAGCACTTTGCTTTGATCTTGTTATGTTGTCCTCATTTTACAGGAAACACCTGCCTCAAACACATTTAGGGAGATTAGGAGTGAGCTTGTTATCTTTCCACCCCACGTTTGTGTCTTTTACAGGACTGGAATTTAAATGCAGGACCCAACACTGTGGAAGAGTTTCCACAGCCAGCAGAACACAGACGGCGTTCATTTGTTGCTGAGATGTTGTTCAGCTACATCAAGGACCCTTTGATATTAATAAAATCCTAGCGGTGTTATTGTGATGAGGTAAAGCAATGCTGAATCTTTAAAAACCAACAGGTCAGCAGCAGTTGCAGCGCAATTAAAAAGCTTAATGGTGTTCAACCCTGACAGGAACCAATAAAAACAACCTCAACTGGATGTACGACAATGTATTTTCTAGGCAAGGACACTGATTTCCATGTAATGCCATCAAGTGAAAATTCAGCTCCTAGCATTCGTACTTTAAATAACTCCAATATCAATGAACAAGCATCACCATTTTCATATTACAGAGATTCCTTGAATGCTCAAAATATAGATAAGAGACTAGCCTGGGAAAACCCTGACAAACTTCCGGCAAATTTGAAATTTGCTTTGGAAATCTGTCTGTCCAAGAGCCCATTCAAGCCCATTTCCATTTTTTCCAAATCGAGGCCAATCACAACCGTTGAGGCAGGCGTTACACGATGACGATAGCCCTGATTGGTTCTAGGTCTATCTAATTGCACCCAGAGGCATTTGAGCGGCGTCCGTTGGTGACACCCCTTTGGAAATGGGCTGTGAATGAACCTTCCCCTGAGAAGGGTCTGCTGTCAACTAGGATAGATAGAAACACTTTTCCGTTGGAAAAGAGCATAACTCCCTCACAATCATTACGTTTGCACTGATACATACTTGCAGCCCGCAACATGGTCTTATTGATGTGCAGAATATACACAGGTATGCGAAAAATCCAAAAACCAAATTTCAGCGAGATGGATTGTGATCTCATCATCAGGGAAAGGCGATGGTTGAGATTGATTGTGCAGACCACATTGTGGAAAACCACTGTTTGCTCTGAAAATAATACATCTAAGGCTGAGTACATTTGCTCCAGGCTAGTGTGTGTCAGCCAACAATCTTTAAAAGCAAATGGTGATGTTTTATGGTGATAGATCGACAGTAATGTAGTTAAATTCGCTGCCAAACTTGCTGATCTACAAAACACACTGCCTGTATGTTAATGTTGTTTGTTATTTGCCATTATCGTCCTGTAAAATACACGGGCACACATACGCACACATGCATGCACGCACACACACACGTCCCATTGTCACCATGCAGAGTGCAGGCGAAAAATAAAAAATAAAAGGACAAAGTACAAGGACATAAACACTCATCTATCTCATTTCTGCAGCTTGTCAGTCAGTCTTATCTGTCCCTTCCCACTACAACGGTGTTAATGATATCTCACTGGACCCTGCCAATGGTTAGAGCGCATCAGCCGAACTAGGCCCACGCTTTGTAGCTCTCATTTGATTTTCAATGCTGATAGTGGATGCGGCAATTTATGCCAGTGCTCATTCAAGTAGATGGAGATCAAAGAAGCTCTTCCTACCCCTCCTTTCGCTCCCATCTCTGGTTTCATCAGATCTGCAACAGGACTCCTTACAGATGCTTCCTGATTCACCCACTGAATCACTAGAGTCAAAGTCCATTCCTGCAGAGTGTGTACTGAAAATGTCAAGTTTCACAGAGGGGTTTGAGAGTTTGATTTGCATGTATTTACATGTTTATCAACCGTGGCAAAATGAGTTCTTCATATCTTCCCTGATCAGACCTGATTGTATTAGCAGAAAAATGCAATGTGACATGTTATTTCTCTCTTCACAACTACAAAACAAACTGAGCACCATTTTCAGGTGTTGCTGCAATATATGAATTATTGCATCACTATACAGACAACATCCATCCACAATGCAACTAGGGACATGGTTGTCTCGGCTTAAATATCAGTATAGGTCATCACCAAAAACATTACAAATGCCAAAAAGGAAAAAGAAAACATTAATAAATCAGTTTGTGTCTTCAGTTATGGGTCGCATGTACCCTTAATGGATTGTGCACAAATTGGTATACCTTATAAAATATCAACCAATTTGTGTTGCATTATTCCTGACAGTCTAGCATATGCATTATTGCCATTTTTGTTTTATGACTCCAGTTGGACAATATGAAAATTAGAATATTACATACAGCTTTAAGTAGCTAAGAGCGTGTCTACTCCAAGTACGCTATTGTATCTTTCCATTTGTGTGCATCCATTTCCCAGAAATGCTTGTTACTAACCTAGCTCGGGGGAGTTTATTCCCCAGATTCCTTATGTTCTTTTCCCCCAGCATGTTTCCTTGGATTAGGGTGGCACCAAAATCGTGGTGCAGCTGTCGCTGTGGTCCTGCTACACGTCCTGCTATGCCCTGTTACACCCTGCTACGCTCTGCGGTGCCCTGCTACATCCTGCTATGCTTAGCTCTGCCCTGTAACGCTCTGCAGTGCCCTGCTATGCCATGAACTACTACAAACTACTATTTCTAGACACCTTTCATTACATCACCCACCGGCCCGTCAGACAGCGCCTACCAAGAGCCTGGGTCTGTCCCAGATTTCTTCCTAAAAGGAAGTTTTTTGCCACTGTCACACTATATGATTGCTCTTGGGGGAATTACTAGAATTGTACGGTCCTTGTAAATTATAGAGTGTAGTCTAGACCTACTCTGTGAAGTGTCTTGAGATAACTGTTATGAATTGATACTATAAATAAAATTGAATTGAAATATTCATAGCCCATTTCACACACGCACTGCAACCCAAATGGGCTTTACCGTGTCATCTCTAGGGTTGATATTGCGATATTAATTGTGAATATTGCGATATTGATTTAGGTATATGTAGATTTATGTAGACATATGTAAAATTACAAAAGTTACGGGAAAACGCATCAAAACAAATTAAACAAGTTATACAAGTAATACAAGATACAAGATAACAGGACATGTTGTACTGGTTGGACAGTATAAAATAAATTAAGAGAACAGGACATGTTGTACTGGTTGGACAGTGTAAAATAAATAAAGAGAACAGGACATGTTGTACTGGTTGGACAGTGTAAAATAAATGAACAGGACACATTTTTCTTTCTCTTCTCTTCTTTCTTCATTTACACTGTCACTCTCTCGAAATACACACACGCTCCATAGGTGCTGACGTGTACTAATATGTGCAAGTGGTACGGCAACTGGCCAATGAAACAGGGTCATTATAGCGTTTCAAGTGAGCTCTAAATCAAACAGAACTAAGCCACACAGCCAACCGACGGGACGCAGCGCTCCACAAAATACATTATTGCATACTTATTGCAACACTTTCGACATATTGTGATAACGATATTGAATCGATATATCTTGCACCCCTGGTCATCAACAAAGGTTGCTTGTCTCATTGCTCTTTAAGCAGTTTAGCATTTGGAGAAAGGCCCATGAAGTTAAATACAGTATGTTTTGAGGGCAGAGGAGGTAAACTAATATTCCACAAGGAATAGAAAAAAAATGAAAGAAAGAGAAAAACCTTTTTGTGTAGCAGACGTATTTTCCCATGACTATCATGTTATTCAGCTCACGACTGGCTCAGATTTCATCTTGTGACCCCAACCACCACATTGAAAGCCACTGTTCTATACCCTACATCTTGTATGTTCTAAACCATGTGTATGAAACTGATGTCCTGTCAGATTGATCAACACATGACACAGAAGTTATTATATTTCTGGGCCTGTTTTCTCCGTGAGAGAAGTGAATCGCTGCTCCCCCATGACAAACCTGATTCCCTGAAGAAAGGAAATAAGACACAACAAAAAGCAACAAGCACCTTGCGTCCATGACACCAGGTAACACAAACAGGACAAATTAACTAGTTGACCAATTTAAAATAAATGGTATACTTGGTTTGTGTCGCTGTAACACTGAAAAAAAACAATGTTCTTACACTTGTAATATGATTATTTTATGCAACCAAAGAACAAAGCAAACGGTCATCTATGACAGCATTCACAGAGGTTTTATTATACCCACATTCACATTAACAAAACAAGACCAAAAGAATGTTCAACATTTGGCTAATTACTAAAAGCACTGCTTCTGGTGAGTGCTGCTGCAATTTATTAATAACTGTAAAAATATGCAGATGAATATTCATTCATGCCTTTGTGGTGAAACACTAATAACAGCTGTTTAGAGTCTTTTACAGCTCTATTCATCTTTAGAGCAGATGCCCAAGTACTTTTCTCCACAAAGCACAGCAAAACAAACAAATGTGCCAAATGTGTATCGTGTACAGAAAGCAGAGATTGCACCAGACAATGTGCAGCCAAAGAGTCTCATCCGACAGCAGAGAGGCTGCTTCCAAACTACCATCCGCGGAGGTAATTCACAGAGCAGTGACGAAGACAAGGCACCATGATTTAGCTTCCCATTAGCACACACATGCACACACCCAAACGCTCATACACAGCCATTGTTTGCATTACTCGGTTGGAAAAATTGCACGCAACGGTACAAATCATGCACTTTTGGATGTCCGTAAATGTGGCCATTTATGGCAGGTATCAGCAATGTTATTCACACAATGAATAGAACAACACCATCAAAAAATCCTTGATTTGAAAAACAAAACAAAAAACAATGTGCCTATAATAAGAGAAAACCAAATGCATACTAGCAATATAAACAGTAAAATGATATCCTAACTGATGTGGTTACAGCTGATATTCTGTAGTTGCAATATGGAGCACAACAACTCTATTTTCCAATTTCCACTCATGCCTCAGACTTATTTTTCTTCTGGATACAAACTTTTTCATCTTGCACCTTCTTCAAACAACATCTTCAATGAAGATAAGAAGTGAAAACATACTTAAACCTGTGTGGCATGATGGAAACAACAAGCAATAAGGGTGAAAGATTGTTGAAGGTTTTTCATTTTTTAAAGAGTGAAGAAAAGTCTGTTTCGACTTCCAGGGCTTTCTCTTAACTTGTTCTGAAGTGTCATGTACAACTCAACCTTTTCAAATGTCGGGTGTGTGCTACAGGCTACAGTACAATCTGAATTCAGTGGCAGCTCTGTTTTTCTCAAACCAAATGAGAACGATTTTATTGCCTCTGGTTCATCTTGAATAAATAATGGCTTCTTGGGATTAAATTTGCATAGAAAGTTTGAAGTTTAGGTTTGTTGTGATCATCTTTATGAGGACATTGCACACTGATCAACATTATCTATGCCAGTGTTGGCTTCCTGCTAATTTTCAGCTGTAGTCCCTCAGCAAGAAACTGCAGAAAGAGTAAAAACATACACAAACATGTAGCAGGGACATATTCAGTAGATCTATTTTCAAAACGGTAAGAGGCAAGCAATAGAGTTTTTAATTGGTTTTCTTTAACTGTCAGACGTTACTGTAGATTTTTGAAAAGCCAAGTTTAACATATTTCTGGTACATATTATATATGTAGCCTTAACTTACGTAACTACACGAAGGATGCAGGACACACAACTCCAATCTCCTTTGTTAAAACTTCTTTTCACATTATTGACTCCAACCACCCTCCTACAACTGTGTGGTACAGAAACGCAGCACTTCCTGGACAAGCAAAGAATAATTTTGTTTTTTTAATCTAGTAAATTAATGTCATTTCCAAGGGGGGATGTAATTGAGAGAAAGTAATCTGAGAAAAAATTTTATTTGATTTATCAAGTTTTCTTTTTAATACCATACACTATGAAAAGATGCTTGCTAAAACAAGGATATGGGTTAATTTAAGCCACAAACAGCTTGTTATTCATATTCGAGCCTAAGGCTGACAGTGGTAGACCCCACCTCCCACCCCCTTACACAACCCTGTGTCATACTGTCAACAAACTAGTATTTGAGGTGTGTGAAAGTCCTGCCTTACACTGTCCTATCATCACACCTGCTAGAGGACATGGTGCAGCTGCAGAGCCGAAAGACTCCGGCTTCATGCCTCATTTTAAAGCTGTATACAAAGCAGCTGAAAGAAGGGGAGGTCTGTGGTCTCACTGTCAAGGTGTGTTGACCCATAGAACATGTGTCATAACTGATTTTCTTTCTTTATCCTTTTGGTTATCCCTTTCCTGAAAGCTGTAAATGATGTACGGGCCAGAGCTTATCCGGTCCAACATCTGAGAACCGGCCACTGCAACAGGGCTTATGGAGATAGTCAGGGGTCTTGATTCACTAACACCCCCTAGACTCAGCTTATCACGCTCTGCAGATGCTGCTGCCCGTTCTTCCTTTGGTTTTGTATCCATAGCAGGCTTTAAATGGGGATAAAGTAATGAGAACCTTGACAGGAAAGATTTATTTTTACAGTCCAGGTTACACCGGTTTTTATCAGAAAGGTAAATATCGCCATAGCCTGACCACCCTCAGTGATTCCAACATGGAGGGAGCAGAACTGGATGTTAAATATTCAGTTTTGTGCTGTTTGGTAAATAAACTAACCATTTGTATTACAAATTACAGAAATCACACTTACAAATATGGTCACATCCATTACTACTGTATAGCCTGTATTTTAACATACAGTTTATAATAGAGGTAAATATTCAATGAACTGCATCTGATCTGCTTGCATTCTTAAGATTAAAATCCACAAGTAAAAGCAGAATTCCTAATGCATGTAGACATTTATCTAACTCCCCCTGTTATAAGGCTTTCTAGTTAGGATTTAGAGTGTGAAGTTCATAGTTATTCATAATATAAATTGCTAATGTCTACACTGGTAATAACTCAACAGAAATTGCAGTGAAATGGAGTCATTGATGTTGACATTCACATTAATGAGCTTCCTGCATTTATAAAGAAGAATTGATAATTGTTTTGGAAAATGTTCAGAGGCAAAGGTGCGAAGACATTTTAAGTGATTATGGTGCAACATAATTTATTTTAAGTAAAATCAAAACCTGCTCCTTTGAATATTTCTTTTAGTAATACAAGAGCCAAATAGCATTCTTCACAATGAATTCACTTACAGTGCTGCTCATGAGTATAGGAACCCCTGCTTAAAAGAAAAGAGGAATAAAAAAATCATTCTTTGGAAATAGATCTCAATGCATTGTTTTATTTCAGTTAGCCTAATAGCTGGTTTGATTTGCATTGAGAGACGATTTTATGGAAAGTGCCAATCTCTGTGCATGGTGAAAGGTATGCGATGATGTGGGGTGGGTGAGGTGGGGGGGCGGGTATTTTAATTCCCAAGGCCAAGAGAACTTTATCAGGATGCATAGTATCCTGATCCATGAAATAACTGGCCTTTAATATCAAAACTCTGCCTGCCTCTATGGGAATTTAACATAGGGGGTGTATACTTATGCCCCCTGTATTTTAAGGAAGAATATTTCTTTCTTTACGATGCATTATTCATTCACAAAGAAAATTGGTGTCTTTAAAGATTGGATTTTTCCTAATTTTTTAATTAAGGCATTACGATTTTTTTAGTCCTTTTTTTAGTCAACTTAAGCAGGGTTTCCTATACTCATGAGCAGCACTTTACGGCCCATTGGTGTCCAGTCCCACATGACGTGTTGTTATTTGGCCACCATTTTGTCTCCTCAGAAAATACTGTTACAATGTATTTTAAACTTTGGTGTGTATCTACAGGAAAGGAACAAAACACTGAATTAGATCACCACATACATCATTATCATCATCATAATAATAAAAAGGAAAAATAGAAATAGAATACATAGAATGCATAACATAAGGTGGAAAATGAAACAAAAAATATAGTTAAAAATATTAATATCATTAACCGTATTCGCATCAAATATGCATCATCAAAAGTTTGGATCTCTGCTACTCTTTTTTTCTTTTCTACATCAGTGGTGGAGATTTTTTACAAGACGAAAGCTCAAAGAATTTTGCCTCGAGTGCACTCTCTACCAATCGGCGCCTAGGTCTCTGAGGCTCTAACAGAACCTACTCTTCCCAACGGACACCGACTCACTGCCAGTCTTGATTACACTGAAAAAAGCACTTCCCAGCAACCACAGAACATTTTCCCTTGGGTGTTACCTCACTGTTGGTCTTAACAAAGTGCAAAGGTCAGATTACGTGGTAGCTCCTGTTTTGAAGGGAATTTCCTTTGATTCTGCAAGGCTGTTGATCATTAATGGCCAGGTTTAACCTTTGGAAAACAAATGTGGTTGCTATGATGCCAGTCTGTGAAAAGCTAGCATTTAAGTTCTCTTATTAATTAAATGACCATTTTGCAAAAGGAACCCAATTACTAAATGTAAAACTGAATAACTTCTTATTCAGGGTAGGGGCACACCCACACCAAGTCCAATGAGAATAAAGAAATGACTCCGCTAAAATCAAACACCCACAACATACCACATGGAAAAGTGTTGATTGTGAAGATCATATTACAGGGTTTCACCGTGTCTCAGAACTTCCTTGCTGACTCGACAGGTCCCATATCAGAACCCAGGGGACCCGGGGACAGGCAGTGGGTATTAGGTTGTGATGTGACGATGTAAGGAGAATAGAGAAAGAGATGGAGGATGTGCACCAGAGAGCCCTAACTGCATTATTGTTTTACTATTTAAGCACCACTAAAGCATGATAAAACAGCTTATTCTATTTTGGGATGAAGGTGTCCTTATGAAAATAAAAATGTCCTGAGTTGGGGATTTGTCTTTATCACACCAAAAGTTAACATCGCTCATTTAATTTCCTCGGGCCAGCGAGTTAAATTTGTTACAATGACATGAGTTTCATGAAAGTGTTCCGTGTAAAATCACTTTAATGAAAATATTAAATGGGAATGACATGAGGTCTAAAACCGGAGGCTGTAATGCCTCTGACTCACCGATGTGGACCAGGGCTCTGACTCCCTGCAGCTGTTTGGCTTCTCTCAAAGTACAAAGTTTGGGAATCAAACACTGATTTCTCTCTTTAGTTTTCCATTAGCATCTTGAAAGCATTAATATGATAGTTTGAAAAATGTCAGGAGTGTATAAACAAATATAGCCTTTCAATGCAACTCTGAAAATGAAGGCAACATTGCAAGTTTTAGTTTAGTTTTTCTTAAATTATGAATAATAAGCCTGCTTTACTTGGTTTCTTCTCATGCACTACCCTAGTCACTGAATCACTTCTCAGATTATTTCACATGGTCAAACAGTAAGAAATATGTAAATGATGTAAAATTAAAAGGCAATTCTATCTAACAGTTGAAAAAATAAATATAGAATCTGCAACTTCAATATCCACAATGAGACCCATGTTATTAGTGAGCAGCACGTGTGCTGATATGGAGGACATTCTAGCAAAATTGAGTTTTGTGTTACATGTTGACATTTTTATCCTGGTATTATTTTATCGGATCAAAGATTTTTATGAAGCATATTCAAAAAAATGGCAAAAATACAGGTGAGTAAAACATGACATAAATCGTTGAGGACAATGGAAGGTCTGAGAATAGTCTCAATTAGCTCATCACTGACTTCACCGCCTGTGGGATATTGAGCAAGGTGATCTTTATACCAGCAGTCACCGAATGACATGTACGGCAATTAAATGCAAGCCAGGACTGAAAAATTAAAATATCATAAATTTGTAGTCTGGTGTCATGTGCTTTATTTGAACACAGTGTAGTTATTCATTTAAATGCTATGAATATTCATTTCTAGATAATCCTAGTCACGGCAAACAGTGATTCTGAGCGATTAGCAGCACCCCATCATGAGTTATTTCCCACTGACAGCAAGCTGATCAAAGTAAAGAAACATGAATATTAAGTCGAAAGGAACACAAAATGGTTCTGGTTGTTCTGCACAAGATGGGGATCTTGAGCCTTATGGAGAATTAATTATCACTTCAAGAAATCCTGCACATATTCTAAGAAATCTAAACTGTTTTTTATTAAAGCAGTGACTTCAAGGATGGCAGTAGAAAGATAATGTTAACTATATGCAACGTGGCCTGCTGTATAGAAATAAAATACTGACAGAGGGCCTAAAGTAAAGTATGGTACCTTTACTGTAAAAAAGAATTCACAGTAACTTGCTGGACAATTGTTGCCAATAAGTTACTGTAAATTTTACATCAAATTTGTTACAGTGTACATGATAGGCCCTTTCAAGAAAGCCTGTTCAAGGCGGGACTGATGTGCCTTTAAGTCGCCTCACAATCTGTGTTACGAAGACGAAATGGGGGGGGGCAGAGTTGTTGCGCAGTAGTCCCAGAGCCGGCATGGTAGGACTACATAGAGTAGGGACGCACGAGTCGACCCACAGGTGGGTCAAAAAGTGGCAAAGCTGCATTGTGAATGGACAAAGTTTTTATTAACTTACAGAAATGTTGTGTGCAATAGCCAACCTTACACACTTTTCCTCTCTCTCTCTCACACACACACAAACACACACACACAGTCTCAGTCCTCTCTACTGTTAATTGTGCTACACACACACACACTACAGTAGATGCAGACGCTGTTGTGTTAAACGTCATGCCTTTTTTGCTCTCGAAGTACACAATACACAAAGCCGGCAGACCTTCATTGCGAGGCTTTTGTGAAATCGCAGTGTGAAAGGGGCTGATATGTGTGTGTGCTATACTGTATGCTGTAGATGGACAGCATGGAACCAGATTTTAGAGTTAAGGTTTTGTGCAAGAGGCCCTCAGATTGCTGTGATTTCATCTCTTCTCTGCAAAAAACAGTACAATGGAAATGCTGAGACAAGGATGAATGACCTAATCTCATTTTATTTCAGAAGGTTAGCCTTTTCTCCGTCTCTAGGGCCCCTGGCTAGCTCTGGACCACCAGGTGTCCCATCTCTCCTTTCAAAAGGCAGGCAATGTGCCCTATTTTACAAGACATTTGGAAATGTCACAGTCATTAAGAGTCTAAAATCCAACCTACCCTTTATTGTAGATTTTCCAGTACATTACACAACACCCTCTTAATCCAGAATCTTATAATTTGTCTATAACAGCCATTATTAGCCATCTTTACACAGCATAATCACATCAAATCTAGCTTGGATAACATTGTAATTTGGCACATGCAAGATTTACTTAGTGTTTTGGCAGAGGGCCAGCTTAAACCTATTTTTGCTGAAGAATTCTATTTGGCATAATGCCATCATGTGAAGAATGCCTGTGATTAACGGTGTCCTTCCCTTGGGTGCATGTATGGAAACAATCATTTGCGCTGTGCGGGTTACTGAAATTGAAAGACAGACAGTTGGAAAAACATGTCTCGCCCTGCCTCACTTTATCCCTAACTGCACTGCTGCACCAAAGCTGAAAGTTTGATCACATGAGGCTAACTCAGCTGCAACTATCAGCCTGCAAGACACTAAAAGCATCAAGTGTCTGGAATCATTTTACAATTTGCGAAGATGACAACCAAAAATGTCAAGTGCCAAATACCAAAGGACGACTTTGGCAATCACCTAAAAACTGTAAGTAACAACTTAGCCTTGATAAAGTATGATCACCAGGCCTACACTATTTATTTATCCGAGTAGTAAAGTTGCAGTTAGGTAGCTCCCTCGTCACCACTGCAACTATTCTACACTAAAACTACCAAATATATGTCTTACTTTAAAAAAATGTCATCCTATAGGATTCAGGACTAATGTGTAGTGTTATAAATTCCAGTCCTGGCAATGACAAACATATACAGAAGTGACATATCTATCATGTCTGTCTGAGGTAGAGAAGTGACCTTTAGAACTCATTGTTCCTGTACACAGATTAAAAAAGGGGAGCGCAAATTCCTCCGTTAATCAATCAAATGTCCTCCATGTTTGTGAGGTCTCTGCTGAGTAATTGGACAACAGGATTAATGTTATAATGAAATACTATACTCGGCTCACCATTCTCGCACGCCTAAAATAACAAATTCTACCAGTGGCTGTTTGCGTATTCGTAGACATGCAATGGTCAAAATCCTTTTCTATCCACAGGAATGTGGGGGACAGATCCAGAACATGTGCATGCCAGAAGGAATAACACCAATCAAAGTCAAACAGTCAGATCTGTGCATGAGGCTGCGGTGTGGATATATGCTCAAATGATATAACTCAAATGAATTTTAAGTGAGCTGTTGCATTGCCCTGAAACCAGTTTACCATCTGAACCCTCGTGTTGTCTTCCCGAAAATCAACACTTTTGACGCTTTTTTTTCAACGTTTGTCCATTTTTTGGACGTTTTCAACACTACGTAACACTAACTTATTAACTTTAGTGCAACAGTTATTTTGGGAATTTATAGTCAATGAACCTCATTTATAGGAAATTATGTTTGAGATAGAAAAGAAGTAATTAGGAATTATTTCGACTAAAATGAAAGGAATGGATGTTGATGGATAATCCCAGACTGGAATATGTCAACTTTTACTCAATACTATTTCGAAACCACTTCAGTTTGTTTTCAAATGCTATAAAATTGAATAAGACGCCCCAGAATAAAGGAAAGTAGAGATTTGTACTTGGCAAAGAGTGTTGTGTGGAATCAATCATGTTATTTGGGGTAATTAAAAAAAAAAATTGATATAGGAAAATGGGTCAATTTGACCCGAGGACAACATGAGGGTTATTGTGCAACAATATTTCAAATTTACCATTTAACTCTAAGAGTTTCCAGATTAATAAAATCCCTGGTGAGGTGAAATATGGTGAGTATTAAATGGGAATGATATTTTCAATGTGGATTTGATTAGAGGGTTCACCACCCACACAGGAATTTGCTGCATTTAATCATCTGACTTGAAGGGCTGGTTGTTTGAGTCGCAGCAGCAAGGCAGAGAGGTAACTTGACTCGACACACATAGGGCATGCTAATGACCGTCTGACATGACACCCCTGCCTGGGACTCCACATTAATGAACAGGTCTTTCTATCCTGCTACCTTTGGAATGACTTGAGCTCCATCCTGCATCGACTTTGTCTTAAGTTTGACACACAATGTTTTTTGCATATCTGAGGCCTAGCAAATTATTTCCCCAATTCAATTCTGAAAATGCCATTGCTATGCCATTACTACTGCCTTTCCACTTCATTTACCAAGCCCTGACCCGACAGTGATACGTTGAAATGAGAGTCCCTGCCGCCGAAGAGATGGAGATAACAGGATGATTCATAGTCTTTCAAAAGAGGTCACAGCTTCCTGTGCTTTTACGACAGGAATTAGGGATTCCCTTGGTGCACGCAGTGAAGGGCAGCAAGCCAAGCATCCCAGTTGGCATACAAAATTAGTTGTGGTGTGGATTAGGAGCAAACACTTCACAACTCAGTATCCTGATTCTCCAATTGCAAAAGTATTTTTGATTGACATAAGAGGAATGAGAACAAATTGTAATGCTTTTTTATAAAGAGGACCTTGACCACAAAAGGGAAAATGCGTAAAGCAAGACACACATTGTGATGGAGGGTTACACAAATAGATGTGGAAATTCACTTCTAATAAAACAAGGGGATGTGAAGGTTAAATGCAAGCCCTCCATCCTCCCTGTTTCTAATTAATGAGCATGAGCGCGAGAGAGCCACGCTCCTGATTGCAGCTGCCTGGTGACTGCAACAGAAACCAAATCTTCTCTGCTGTCTATTATAATAAAAGTGACCAGACCTTCAGGCACTCTGTCAGAAATACTGCGGGAAGAATTGAGCTCCATGACAGCTTCCAAGTTTAACCCAACCTTTCCTGATGAATTAAACGCTGTCTTGATTTCTAGATCATAACCAAAGATAGCCATCAGGGTGTGTTGTCATGTTGACAATGTGTAAATGTGCAGGGGTTGCACCCATGACACTCGTTATGAACAGACAAGATGATTAGTTAAAGCTTAATATTAAATGCCACTGCATCCTGGCTACACAATGATGCACTGCATACTAGTTACATACCATTATCATTGGAGACTGTTGGCCAATGAAGCATAATGTCACAACAGAGTGTGGAGTTACTAGTTACTTGCTACTTTAACTTATTCCATTGATTATATAATTTGTAACACAATAGCAGCAGTGGGAAATTTATGTAGTAATGTGTGTTTGGGCTACATATGAGAAATGTGCATTTTTGAAATGTCTATATATATATATTTCACCCATAATATAGTGCATTTTCACAGCATCACAGCAACTTAACACAATAGCTTCATATATTTTCTGACCCTGAATGACAATTTTTTTTATTGAAAGATGGATTTCAAAAGGCAGATATAAATCAAAAGCTAGCAGATACAGAAATTAAACTGCTGCATTGAAATTTAATCCTATCAGAGTGTCGGCTTCATGCTTCACAAAGTTTTTCAGTAGATGTAATCAGTTTGGAACTCTTTAGATTATTGTGTCACACACACACACACACAAACACACACAGACACACAAACACACACACAGACACACATGGTCTAATTAAATGTGATATCTAGTTTTTTGTCTAGTTAGAAGCAGTGTCTATATCTTGGAGAATTTCCTTTTTCTCGACTGCTCTTCAGTTTCAGTTTTTTTTTTAAATTACACTTTAAACCCTTTAACAATAGTTTTACCAGTTTAAACATGTATGCAGCATTTTAGGTAAAAGGTATTTTCAAATTCAGTTTTACTTTACATCTTAGGCTTATTTCTTCAATCACGTTGATAATCACGTTGTTAATCAACCAACCATTTACTGTAAGTCAACACACAATGTAAAGCTTAACAGTCCCAACAGCAATGCAATTGTAGTTGATGCAGAGCTTGGCAATTAATTGTAAATATCTAATGTTCAGAGGTTTAGTTAATGAAAACTGTGATAGACATTGTCACAGAAAGCCATTGAAATTGTATCAAAATTGTCAAGGAACAACATGGCATCCTGACTCTGCGTAAACACACACTTGCCGTTTTATCGCGAGAAAAAAGCAACCATTGAGTTTAGGAAATGGGACACGCGGTTGGGTTTGGGAAACGAAGAACGGGGTTGGCTTTAGAAATAAAAAACAATAAAAAAAAAACAATGGTTGAGTTTAAGAAATGTGACATGCGAGACACGAAGGAAACGTAACATGCGGGACAGGTCCCCGGTCTCCTGGGTGAAAGTCCTGTGTGTGTGTGTGTGTGTGTGTGTGTGTGTGTGTGTGTGTGTGTCCTGCAGATTTTCACTCTTTCATACTACTCGCTACAGCGTAAATTCACACTCTATCCCTAACCCTATGTAAGTCAATGGAGGCCAAACGGGCTAAAAAGCGAGTATGCGCCTTCATAACACGCCAATAATGGCATACGAATTGGCGTGTCATACATACGCCAGTTCATGAGATCAGTCTGCAGGAAATGAGCACAAAGTCAAATCGACTCCAAATGTAGTTAATTTAACTATTTCATTTTTGCTTAATTGTTTCCTCTTCAATAAAAGAGTCGATATTTGTTGGATCAAAGGTAGACAACCTGCAAGACACAGCAAGTCTATGGAGTACTTCTAATCCAGTCTAGCAGATAACAGTGTTGTTAGGACACAACAACATGCAAATGCCACACAAAAGAGGTCAAAGATAAGCGCCAAACCTACCCACAGGCAGCTAAATATTGAGTCACACTGCCACTATCCCATTAACGTTACCTTTTATCTTAAACCCCCCTGCCCCTGTAATTAGCTGTGGTTTGGAGTTCAAACACAAACAGCGCACCAACAAAACACATATAAACATATAATTGAATTTATAGATTTCTGACAATGATGCCAAAAACTGGACATTATGAGTGATAATAGATGTTGTGGAAGGGCTGTTTTATCGGATCGCATTAGATCGTTAAGATGTACCTAATGAAGTGGTACATATCACTTTGTAGCTTTCAGCCTCTTTAAGAACATTGGTATGGTTTCTGACAAAACCAAAATAATAAGATTAGATAAGCCTTCATTGTCTCCTTTAGGAGAAATTTGTCTTTGGCAGTCTAGAAAACAAAAATGTAAAAGGACTGTAATTATATAGCGCTTTTCTAGTCTTAACAACTACTCAAAGCGCATAGGAACCATTCACCATTCACTGGTTGCCGAGGAACAGCAACACAGGGTTGGACATGGGACTGCAGGGCTAGGGATCGAACCACCAACCTTCCGATTGGAAGGTGAATGATCTACCATTGAAAATTGTCTAATACAAATATGATCGACTACAGTTTTAGATAATCAAGATAATCAAAACTAAAGACATTAATTGAATGCATTTCAGCAGTGGATTACTACTAAAGAGAATACAATGACACTGTGTGTCCAAGTTAGGCCTTCATGTAGGAAGGTCTGCTGCTGTTCTTTTATAATAGACAACCACATTATCTATCACTCTTATCTCATGAATCCAAATCAAAGGAGAAAACTCAGGCTACAATATCCAACCCAATTCCACTCAACTTGTTTAATCCAGCCAACAACTGTGAACAAAAATCTCTTTTCTCTCCAGCTCTCTATTTCTCTGTTGGTGCTGTCGAACAATAAGTTCATTGGGACTGGGCAATGCAACTGAAATCAATATCTCAATGATGGTAAGCATATTTTTCTGATGTCACATATGGTAAATGTATGAAAATGTGTTTATCTGTATTGTATCCTTCAATCAAAGATTACAAGTTCTTACAAGCTCGAGAAACTCCCAAACCGTCATATCAGTCTTTACTTGATATTCCATAACACAAATGTAGGTCTTTTGGCTTCCTTGTCAAACATGAGAAATGACGGGTTCAGCCCATCATTTTTTGGCAGGTGTACGTAGATATTTGCGAGACACATTGTGCTGTCTTTGCTTGAGTTCCTACATCAATGAATATATTCGCAGCGTGTGCGATTCAGCTCTTTCAAGATGGGGTCTCGCCATGGTTGGGAAAACATGCAAATGACTTTCCAGTTCTCTTAGTAGGTGAAGGATGTCTCAGACCGGCTTGGATTTAAAATCATATCTTTTATTGTGGATTTTTATAAGTAGGCTGTTGGCAAATTTTCTCAACGGATGCCACTGAACATGCAAAACCTTCATTCTTTCCCCCTGTTACTCAATTTTATTTCCATCACAATTGTGTCTGAATGAACTCAAGTTTATATTTATTCATTCTACTTTTGTGCATTTGTTATATTTCTCACTTCT
This sequence comes from Etheostoma perlongum, assembly GCA_026937815.1. Classification (NCBI taxonomy): domain Eukaryota; kingdom Metazoa; phylum Chordata; class Actinopteri; order Perciformes; family Percidae; genus Etheostoma; species Etheostoma perlongum. Next base: position 3,497,666 of record CM049373.1, read on the forward strand.
TTGACCTCAAAATAAATCCTGCTAAGCATGCTGTCCTATAAAACCCTGGACGTAGCTGTATTGCTTTTATCAGAAAGAGCAAGAAAAATAATGGCAATTTATTAAGACCTGCACTCCATACAGCTGCATATAAGATTTCATATAACAAAGCAATCTGTGTCCATGAAATGAAATTAGCCCTCTATTTTACTTGTAAAACTGCTCAGGGACATATTGGTCAAACAATAAATGGACTGTCATTGTTCCCCCCATTGATTCAACATGGGACAGTCTGTCATTAGCCATCCTTCAGGTCAGTGTGAGCTACGACTGAACACGTCTGGCTAATAACTGAGCCTGTGACAGACTGATGGAGTATTTTGTGTAAGTAGTTTATTCAGCAATATTGTAGTAAAATAAGATTAATCGATTAGTTGTCAGCTACTAAAAAAAAATCGGCACTATTTTGAGATTTTGAGTAATTCTTTTTTTTATATTCAGAAAATGTAACATCTTCGAACACACTGGGACGTAGGAACGCGTCCCAGGGCCACAAAAACATAGATTTAAAAATCCACCTGCCACAGTCACTTTAACCAGCCACTTTTTTGCCTCATAAAGGTGAAAAACAAGAATTGCTGTGTCTCTATGATCCTGTCCTGTCCTAGTCATGGTAGCCTACTCGTGGACATTGCGGTCTCATCACGTGCTGCAGTAGGGGGCCTGTCTTGATTATCCAGCATAAAGACATAATTTCCTATCCAGGCCTGGGACACACATTCATAAAGTTTGATAAAGTACTTATTGGACTTTAAATTATCATTGCATCTATAATAATGTAGCTGTCCTCAATCTAGGTCATCCTGTCCATCTCATCTGCAGTTTTTCCTGCATCCACCGTGTGTGTATGTGTGTGTTGAGGGGGGAACTGCAGCGAGCCAACAGGAGGTTACAGTTACAGTGTACATTATTAAAATGTTAAGATGTATTCCCTTTGGTTCAACAGGCACAGAATGGCTTGTGCCACTCGTGCTGGGCGGTTTGACAAAAACAACTGCATCACATTATTTTTTAAGATTCTGGCAGTTTCACGGATAATCACACTATTTCTTTCTACTGCATGACTGGGCCTTTAAATATTTAAATAAGGTTTATTAATGGCGTTTCCTTTTGTAAGGAGAATAAATATAAATAACTTAACTAATTTCGCTTTTCAGCCTTTTTGGCTAAGATCAAGTGCAGTGTCATCATGTATAATGAAAGCTTTAATTGTTGTGTGAGGTGAGACCCAAACACAGAGATACAACGACAGGATAACGGAAAAGTGGTTTTAATGTTTGTAGTGGCAAGTCCAAATAAACAGGTGGCAGGTCGGAGGGATGGCGGAAAGCAGCTTGGGGGAATCTGTGCGGAGAGGCAGAAAAGACACGGTAAACACGAGAACATGAAACAAACACGAGAGTAAATGCTGGCGTGATCAAGATAACGGAAACTGAGCGCCAAGTTACCACGAATGAGTAAGTAATGATCTGGCGCTGACATGGTGGGTAGCCCGGGCTTAAGTACGTCAGGAGGTGATGAGATGATGGGTAACAGCCGAGCAGATGATGGAACAGGTGATGGTAACCACGCCCCCTAGGCAGGTACGCCCTCACAGCCAGCCAGATAGACACAGCAAAACAGGAAAAGTAGGCCAACGGTAGGGGGGAGGACAGCAGACCACAACATTAATTACTAGTGTTTGCTTGGCCCCACACAATTATACAATATTTAAAGGAATCAGAATGAATTAAACTGTTGCAGAATGTAAACAATCTAGACTTACATGTTGGAAAAAATAACCTCCAGGGTTACAATGTTTAGAAGGCAGCACCCGAGCCGTTTTGGGCAGCACACAAGCCAAATGAATGTAACTAAAAGACAGATATAATGATTGTATTTGGACTTCTTTAGGTTTAAGTTTTGAAATCTTTTTGAATGCTAGCTTTTCCAATCTTTTAGACACATATGGTGGTAATAACGGTCCAAAATGATGTGAAAAAGAGATGTAAAACTACCACAAACCGACACAAACCAACTACAAGGAGACCCAAAAATACCAAAAAGAGAACCCCACAAAGAGACACAAAATGTATGGGGAAATGCTTTTTTTTTTTTTTAAACATTTTCTTGAAGAAGGATGCTTAAATCCCTCGCCGAATACACGCATCTAAGTTTTCCACAAATTGCAAGAAAAGACTGAGAATACCCAGTCTTACAACACAACATCTTAAGCACACACGGACACAACAAGAAAATTGTGGCGTGTCCCAGAAAATAACATATAGAAAATATTCACATTCAACATGATTTCAAAGTGACCAAAATTGATCACTTTGAAAAATACAAGCCTGTTTTTTTTACCCATAACTCTGCTGCTGCATGTATTTTCTGAACAGGTGAAGATGAAAAGCAGAGCTGTGATAGCTATGCTCCACTATACCTAGTAAAACACATAATTTCCTTGTTTCACCTAATGGGTAAAACACAGTACATCCTTTGTGCCAAGAACATTTGCTGCCACTGGTCCTGCCTGACCACAGGAGCCAGAAATTGGCAGCTGGATTGGACTTGTGTGTGCCAGATACATGACATAATGCCAAGCCATAATGTGATCAAACCTGCCTCTTTGCTTTTCCAAACTTACTCTGCAGAGCCACTTTACCTGTCTCCATCCATCTGGGCATTGCCCTGCGCAGTTCCCAAAGTTCCGTATGCCAAGGAACATCAAATTGCTGCATTGCAGCTAGAGATGTTCAGATACCAATACCAGTATCGGTATCGCCTCCGATACTGCTAAAACGCTGGTATTGGTATCGGGAAGTACTGGAGTTTATGCAGCGATCCGATACCACGTAATAAAGCCCTAAAGAAAATCTACCTTAAAGTAGTATATTTATTATTTTTTTCCATTATAACTGACTGTCAAACTGTATCCAAGAAAACTTGTGTCCTTGGTTGGATTTTCCTAAAAAAATTGAATTAAGGCATTTAGATCAATTTCCAAAAGATGTTTTTTTATTCATCTTTTTAATCAACTTTAGCATGGGTGTGTAAACCTTCGAAGGCCACTGGATTTTCCAATTCTGTGCAGAGCATGTTCTCTTAAAAACAACTGGTATTAAATGGTCCAGTGCCATTTCCTTAAAATGTGCATGTTATTCAATTTATTACTTGTGGGAGTATTTTATTTTTGACAAAAATGAATTTTCCTCAACAAAACCCAGCACTAGTCCAGTTCAGCTTTTTTCCTAATTTGTTCTTTTCAGTTTGTTTGTTTGATGTCCTCGTTCTGCCTTTCAGTAACAACCGAATAATATTGTGTTCTTGTCCATATGCTCAGAATTCCCTGTAATTACTTTAACCACTAAAAAGGTCACTATTACAGCATTATTCAAACAAGCCATTTGGCACACACACTGTACATACATACTGTATTATTCATATGTATTATACATTCTGTACTGTATATACAGTATATACTGTATTAATGCTGAATGTCTCAGTATTAAAACCTTAAAGAGGCTTTAAAGTGTTATCTTGAGAACATAATTTAGTGTGGGGTTTCGTTAGTCAGTGAAAAGGTCATATACAGACTTAAAACCTCAGAATCCCCTTAACTTTTCAGGAAGACAAACTAATTCAGAAGATCTCTGCTCTTTTTTAACTACAACTGAATAGCGACATCCTGCCATAGTGCCCTAACTACCTAGCTAAGTGATTCTTCATCCTTATCCTTTACAGTTTACTTTCTGTTATTTTATTTGCAGTCCTAAGTTGCCCAGAAAACGTAACAATGGAATAAAACCAGTAGTGTCTATGGCATGCACGCCGCATTTTCATTTTAAAAAATCCAATAATGCAAAGCTTCAACTTTGACAGATATGAAAATCCGTCGTGCGACACTACACCTGTCAGTGATGACGCAACATGATGATGATTCATAAGTGAAATAAATTACTGCTCACTATAAACTATTGATTGTTATTGAGTAGTACGTAGGGAACAGAGAATGATTGCATTTAGCGACAATGTCACATTCCTGCTGGCTTTTGTTGTCGCAATAATTAGAGACCATTTCACACCTGCTATGCCCAGGAATGTAATTAATTGAAAGTACTCTGATCAACATATCCATTGTTTTTAATTTAAAGAACACCCATTTCGCTGTGTTGCCGTAGTCTGTCATCGCTGGGATGTTTCAGTGTAGAAGAAGAGGTAAGAGATGGTGCGAGGTACTGTCTTTCTAAAGAAGTTTACTGAGCCATACTGTGCCTGTGCATCTGTAATCTTTTCCACTTTAGTGAAATTGAAAGTAGTTGAGTTGGCAAATGTGTCTCTTAAATCAGTTTACTCAGCATGCTGGGATTTCGTACGTTCCCCAGGTTTGATAGAGTAAGCTTCAGTAACATATTAACTGGAACACAGGGGAGTAAAAAACGATCCATGCTACTGACATGTGTGATGCAAACATACATCAATCACTGGGTAAAGCTGCTGGTCACGTTTCTGCTTTGAGGCAGAAGTGCATGGTAAGACCCTCCCTTCTCCCCTGCAGTCCTTTTAAAAGTTCATTCCCCAACATGTGTCACTCATGTCTCTGCCAGATATAGACAGAATAGGGCCTACTTTGAGGTAATAACTTTGCCTAAAGCTACCACAGGCATGGAGGCCGACAGAATTCAAAAGATATAGGAAAGAAGGAGGGAAATAGCAAATGCAATGTGCTCACTGAGGTATATAAATATAATTATACATACTGTATATACTGTATTACATATGCACAGTATATATATATGTATGATAAATATAAATAAGATTTAAATATGTGGTAATAATTCACTCACATAAGAGAAATGTTGTCAAATATATTAGGGTTATTATATTATGTCTGAGTGTATGTAAATATATGTGTGTAAATATATTTGTGTGAAGAGTATGTATGTGTGTGTGTGTGTCTGTGTGTGTGTGTTGCTATACAGTACTGTGCAAAAGTATAACGCAGGTGTGTGCTGTAAATAAAGAATGCTTTCAAAAATATAAATAATGATTATTTAGTTTATTTTTATCAATTTAAAAATGCAAAGTGAGCGAAGAAAAGAAAAATGCACATCACATCAATATTTGGTGTTACTACCCTTTTCCTTCAAACCAGCATCTGGTCTTATAGGTACACCTGCAGACAGTCAGGTAACGTTGAGGATCTTCAAGGAAGGAAAACACATCAAGCTTATTTCCCTTAGAAATGGGAAGATGTCCATCAGGGACTCAGCTCAGAACTGGCAGAGACCTGCGGGACCCAGGGACACCATCTACTGTCTGGCCAGAAGCGGTCTTCATGGAACAGTTGCAGCCCTTACCGGCTAACGTATTTCAAGATGGCGCATGAATATGGAGCGTCTACCCCAGTTCCTGCAAGCAAACATGTAAAATTTCAAGTCAATAGGAATACTTGAAATTGATGGCGGTGGTAAATATTCATAAAAAAGGACACGTTTGTGAACGGGCAACACTGATTTTGATAATGAACAACTACAAATGTTACACAATGTAGATGTAAAAAAAAACAACTTAAACTTCAATTTATAATTGTGGCTGTCTTTTGTATCAGTAATGATAATGTTATACTCAAAAAAAGAAACATTGACTGTGGACAGTGCAAATATTATGCCAGCTGTTACGAAGGCTAACACATTTATCAACCTTTTTAGCTGCTGCATATGTTGTATGTTACTTGGTGCTTGTGGGTCCCACAATTATCAATTTAGAACATAGATAAGAGAGTTGTATTAGCATGTGCAACATGTAGCCAGTGATGTGTTTGTTTGACCAAACAACTGTCTGACAATTGGCTTTTTCCATCTATAATTTGAGATACATTATGTAAAAGGGTGACTTGTGCTTCACTCATACTGAAGTCACAGTCAGTACTACATTACATTAACTTTAATGTGAATGGGTATGTTTAAATTGCATCCTATGTCACAATAAAACTATAAAATAAAAAATAAAAAGCACTGCTGACATTTACCTGTCATGTCTCCTGGATGTCACCTAAGCTGCAATTAACATTGGTATAGTGATTTTAAAAATGAGCTGTTTTTAAGACATAACCAGTGCATTATTTGCATATCTAAATGTATGTAAAAGGAGAATGTGTTACAAACAACGGTACTAACTCCAAACAACAATTCATAACGCAGACAAACTGAACTCAATCCCAAATGTGACATTGCTCTACAATCAATAACCACAAATGATTCTGATCAACAAACTAAAGCGCGCGCACACACACAGTCGTGTCTCACAATGCATATGTCATTGACATAATGCATTCCCTAGCCCCTTACCCTAACCTTAACCATCAAACCTAAATGCCTAACCTTAACCCTTACCCTAACCCTAACCATAACCTAATTCTAACCCTGATCCTAAAACCAAGTCTTAACCCTCAAACAGCCCTTTAACGTTATGGGGACCAGCATTTTGTCCCCACAAAGCTGTCAGGACCCCATAAGTATACTGTATTCCCAGTTTTTGGTGCCCACAAATGTAGTAAAACCTGGTCCACACACACAGGTATTGCCAAAGGATCTAACTGGGCTTCTGATCTAATGCGGGAGAACATTTTCTTTACTGTCCCATTATATAAATATAACTAGTCCATTGTGTGCTGTGCAGCTTTGTGACCACTTCACTGTGTGTGCTGACTGTAGTGTTGTCTTCTCCATTGTGCATGGGTATAAATGTGTGGCCTTCGTCTGACTAGTCAGTCCATTATGTCTCAGGGATGAACAAACGGTGCAACTTTATGTGACCCTAGTCGGAAAAAATTACTTTTTTTTCTCATATCGAGCTGCTGGTCCACAGTTAGCTTGGTTGCTAATCTTCAATTGATGGAGCTAGAATCGTTTCTTTATTACATGCACACACAAAAAAAGATCTGAGAGAAAAAAAGTTCTCATACCAATAGCGAAAAAATCTCTAAAAAGGGTTTCTCTCAAAACGTAAAATCTCTCTCAAAAAAATGTTTTAAAATTTCTCAAAAAAAAAAAAAGGGTTTCTCTCAAAATGTCAGTTTTTAAAGAAACCAACCAGCACAATTGTTTTTCACACTGATAGCAAAAAATATTTGAGAGTTTAAAAAAGTATTTTGAGAGAGATTGTTTTGCTATTGGTATGATAACTTTTTTCTCAGATCTTTTTTTTTTCTTGCATGTAATAAAGAAACAATTCTAGCTTCATATGATTCTGCTTTTGGCTAGCAACAGGTGTTCAGTTGTGTTTTTGCTGCATCCCATTTCCTTTAAAAAAGAAAAAAGTGCCATGGGAGCAGAAGGAGGACCCAAACGCAGAGTGCCAGGTGAAAGTTCACAAAGGTTTATTACAAAAGCAGTTCAACAAGGGAGCACAAAAGGCAAAATCAGGGCGAACATCCAAAGGGGTAAACCAGGCCGGAATCCAAAGAAAACCAAAACACCAAAATCCACGGGGAGTCCAAGGGAAAAATGGCAAGGAGAGGTAGAGGGTAACACACAGAGAAACACTACAGGGGATACGAGACCTGGGAAGCTGACGAAGTGTCGACGGACTGAAAAACAGGAATGATCCAACAAGAGGCAGAGGAAACACTGGGGTGAAATACATGAGGTAACGAGGTAACGGGGAACAGGTGAGACATCAGGTGAAGCACATTAGGGCGGGGCAGGACAATCAGACAGGCAAAAGTAAAGTTGGGCAAGACAAGATAGAACAGGAAACCAGACTATCAACATAAAACAGAGCAAACACTTACCGGGGAACACAAGACAGGACCAGCAACCCAAGACCACGGAGAAAACAGACAAAAACACAAGGAGGCCAAAGGAAGAGAAACATAAACCCAAACCACAACAAAAAGTGTATTGAGTTTGTGCATAGTCTGAGTTTGTGCCTCTCTCTCTCTCACACACCCCCCCCCCAACGTTAAGTATCACTTTTATACATTACATTTGATACTTGCATTCATAGAAGTTCATGTTATTTTAAGTCACAGAGCTAATGCCTAACCCAAAATTTCGAAACCTTAGGACAACCTCTGAAAACACCCCCGTTTTTAAAGAAGATATTCAAACTGGGCTTAAAGTGTGTGTCCCTCGTCGAGTTGATACATATTCCCTGGGATGAATAATGCTTGGCCAAACAAGATGGCAGCGGGAAGTAGCCTACGCTGACCTTTTCAAGGCAGCAAGGTAACACTTCCGGCTACTCGACAAACTTCCATCCATGGAAAGGATTTGCATTTTAGATGTAGGAAGTAAGGAAATGACTACAGCACAAATTACATGTGTTTTTCTTTTGAAGTTGGGCTTATTTATCTCAGAGAATAACAAATGCATAAAGGCCTATGATATAGGTGTAAACAAAAATCGTAATTGTTGTGTGGCCGGGGTGGTTCAGTGGGTAGGGCAGGCACACGTACAGTACACTGTAACAAATTTAACGTACAATTTAAAGTAACTTACTGGCAACAATTGGCCAGCAAGTTACTGTGAATTATTTTTACAGTAAACGTACTGTACTTTAATTTAGAGTATTTTATGTATTAATTGTAAAAATACAAAACAATTAAACACAACATACCATATAGAGTAGTGTTACTGTGAAATCTAAAGGGAATAACTGGAGATTTCACAGCCGTTATTTACAGTGTACACTTTGAGGCTTATGCCTCGACGCAGAGGTCCAGGGTTCGAGTCCGATCTGTGACGATTTCCTGCCTGTCTTCTCACCTAGCTGTCCTGTCCATTAAAGGCAGAAAAGCCCAAAAATAATCTTTAAAAACATTCATATTCCCAATTGTTATACACTGAGTACATGAGAGGCAAAAGCTGAGACATTTCCAACGTATTAGTGTTACCACCAGTAAATTCCAATTTTTAACCCGTGTTGTTCTTGGGTCAAATTGACCCGTTTCAAAGTGTTTTGTATCACAAATATTAGATTTCTTTCAACCAAATTGCCCAATAATAAAATGGATGATTCCATACAACATTTTTCAGGTAGAATTAATGATTACTATCACTGAATTTGTGGGGTTTTTTTTTTTTTTTTAATGGTTTCAAAACAGTATCCGGACTAAACTTTAACATATACCCATCTGTGATCCACTCAACATTCTCTGATCTTAAATATTAGTCAAAATAATTCATAATGTCTGCCTTGTTAACTAAAAAACATATGTATAATTTGATATGAATGAGGTTTATTGACCATGAATTCCAAGAATAAGTGTAAAACCTATTATTAAACAAGGTGAGGTTATACAAAAAGCGTCAAAAACATGGAAAAAGTCACAAATAAATCAGAAAAAACAACAAAAACATCAGAAAAGCAAAAAAATCAATTTTGACCTGGAAGGGCACGTTCATGGTTAACGGGAAGACAACACAAGGGTCAAGCCGGACAGCCACAGAAAACTCTGACATGTTCTCGCATCATCTGCCTACAAAGGTATGCTGGATTAAACCTAACTAATAATTTATGGTAAATGTCTTTTTATAGCCAAAGCCTTTATTGTTGTTATTATTATTATTATTATTATTATTATTATTATTATTATTATTATTATTATTATTATTGTTTATACTGTCTTCTTTTTCTCTATACTGTATTTTGCTGAAAACTGCTGCTGGAAGGAGTCATCCCAAAAGGATTAATAAAGAGAAGTCTGAGTCTGAGTCTGAGTCTAAGTCTGAGTCTGAGTCTAAGTCTGAGTCTGAGTCTGAGTCTGAGTCTGAGTCTGAGTCTAAGTCTAAGTCTGAGTCTGAGTCTGAGTCTGAGTCTGAGTCTAAGTCTGAGTCTAAGTCTAAGTCTAAGTCTAAGTCTGAGTCTGAGTCTGAGTCTAGTAGGCCTACATCCTACTGGAAAATGTTGACGACAGGTGCCAATGATCAATAAGTCCTGCCATAGTAATAATTTATCATATCTGTGTATATTTGGTGCAAGTATGTTAGGTAGGCTTTTTACTGTCATATTATAAACCAAACCATTCAATAGTAATGCTAACCGAGGAAAACTAATTTAGATACACATATGACGGGAACCGGAGGGTCGTCGGTTCAAATCCCTGTACGGACCAAAGTACAGAGTGTGGATCGGTAGCTGGAGAGATGCCACTTCACCTCCTGGGCACTGCCAGGTGCCCTTGAGCAAGGCACCGTACCCACACACCCCCCCCCCCCCACCCAACCGCTCACAGCGCTGGTCCAGCTGGCAGCCCCCCCCACTCTGACACCTCTCCATTGGTGCATGACTAGGTCCTGAGCATGTGTGTGTATTCCAGGCCTGTGTGTACTGATTACTAACAAACAGAGTGTAAATTGTAATTTCCCCATTGGGGATCATTAAACAGTATAAATTATTTATTAATTATTATTTATGACATAAAGAATAACAAGTATAATATAGTCACTTGATTTACATTTGAATAAAAACATTTTTCCTACTGTGCCATTTTGTAATGTATAATTACAATAATAAGACTCGCAAAAAAAGCATCTTAACACGGTTAACAAATACATGCACTAACTTTAATAAAGTGAAGGCATGTTATCAAGCAATTATAATTTTATAGTATACTACGGTAGCGTAAGGGCAATTCTATTGCAAAATAATTGGGGAACCCAGCTGATAAAAGTTATGTTTTCTTTGATTTGCATAGAGTCTAAATAATTAAGGTTCCTGAGCTCCACCAACATGTTTCCCTGTGAATTAAATGTGTCCACTCAGTGACAAAATGGAAAATTAATACTTGAAAAAAAATCACTGGGTTTAAAAAGTGCTCCATTGTGAGGAATTACTCTTTCAATAACTAGCTGGCAAGGTCGACTCATTCCTTTCTCATGTGTAGCCTTTCATTGCAACACACTGGTCAATGCAAGTGTTGTGCAACAGCGTAATTAGTCACAGAGAGTAGGAGTTATGCAATTTGATTTATCATTCATGCAATTATACATTTCCCCTACCTTTTATCAAATATGCATGGGCCTTTGTAGCAGTCATTGTGAAGGCTAATTAACCATTCTCCTCAAAACAAACAATGCTTATCTCTAATTATATCTGTGTTATCTGTAGCTCCATTACAGTCCATTTGTACAAACACATTACGATACACAAGTACATTTTGACGTCAAATTACGGGATATGTTCATATACAACCAAACATCATAATCTATCCATGGTATATCCCTTCATTATTTCCAGGCTGTTAGTTAATGACTTCATGGGCTAAAGCCTAGGATATGGGCTGTTGTGTGTCATTTACACTGCAATCCCATCAATCTGTGTAGTATCCAATGGCTTATTTGTAGCATGCCCAACACCCCCATTATTCCATCAACAACCTGTCAGTGCAGAGGAGAGCACAAAAACAGAGGCAGCACAAGGAACACAAGCAAGCAATTCTCCAAGTTAGAATACTGCTGTTTTTCTGTAGCAAAGGCCTCAAATGACTTCCTCCATGCCTGAGAGAATGGGACTGCATTCGGATTTTAAATAGGAGGAAAAGGAGATATTGTGTTGTAAGGCTTGCTTCCAGGGAAACAAACATCAAATGTAACCGTGCCACTTTGTGACAATGTACCTCCTACAGGGGGGAATTGTGAGACTTTTAAGAACTGAAACTTTAATAACTCAGGATTTACTTACTTGGTTTTGACAAGAAGTGCTTTGTTTGAAAAGGTGTGAATGGAAATAAGCAAGAATGTTCCTATTCATGTTGGAGTTGAAATTCAGCTGGATACATTTACTAACCAAAAATAACACTCTCTCTCTCTCTCTCAGCTGCAGTGTTTCCACTGTTTCAGAAATGTATCCCTGCTCTCTGGGTGGAAAAGAAGAATTATGTCTAGCCGTATGGAACTTGCAAGAATTTGAAATCAGTATGATGCGCCCTCTTTTGAATTAATGGCCTAGATACACACGCATCTTGAGTAAACAATCTACAGTATATGGGTCTACATATAGCAGCCAAAGGCATAGACCTACAAAAAGACTCAGTCACTGTGCACATTTTCAGTCTCAAATATGCCAGGTTTCTGCCACTTCCAGCCTTTTTAGGGCATTTGTTAGATTATGACTAGCAGATGATTTGGGGAAGTAATTGTCCTCAGGTGTTCTGAACATCCCAAGCATATTCTCCACCCCCATGATGCTCAACTGTAGAGATTAGGCTCAGAGTAAATGCTCTTTCCTCAATGGAAGGAAGGGACAAAAACAGGTCCAAACAGACACAAACACACTAAGTATGTGTAGCCAATCAGCTTTCTGCTTTGCTTGAGCATGCAGTCCCTCCGGGCCCGTTGATCCAGGCAAAGAAAAGTCCTCTTCTGTCCCCCCAGGACCGCTAATACCTGTGTGATGAGTTCCACGGTGCTGCCAGCTGCAGCGGCCATACTCAATCCCACCATCTCAATGCACCACACACACACACACAGAGAACACACAGGCCTGAGAGCAGCCACTGTAAAACACACTGAAGCTCTTTGCAGCCACCTGCTGTGCTTGATGTAAAACAGCATTTTTGCACTGATGGAAACACAATCTGTATGTGCTGTTGCGTGAAGATAATGTGCATAATTAACGAGATTTATAATTGTATATTGAATTGGTGACACATTATTTTACGAGTCTGTAATTTCCTAACAATGTCTTAGTTAATTTCGTGTAAATAACTGTGTAAATTACAGGGCAAATAAAGACAAACAAGAATAGGTCAAAACCCAGTATATGCTCATCTTTTACCGCACATGGACCTTGCAAGAAAACACACAGATAATATATTATAAATAATATAGAAGGCATATTATAGATGTTAATAATGAAATGATTCTGATAAACGATCAAATATTCATCCCCTGCTTGCCCCCCTGGTCACCCAGAGTTTTAATTCCCCCGATTCTTACATGATGAAATATCAAAACCTGCCCGTCCACTTTATTTAGAAATAGCCTTGTGTCACTGTGGATTGTGAGTCATCTTCTGAATGACTTAGGCCTACTTATTCCACAGATTCATTTGTGTATGAAGAGCGAGCGAAACACACATGCCTGCAGTAGTGTGTCATTCATCAGCATGTAGCCTACACTGCCTTGAGCTGTCGAGGGTCTGAAATTGCTTCTGCAGAGGGTTAATGGTGTAGCCCATACTTGTGTATGCATGACAGGTCGAGGTCTTCCACCACAGTAAATCTGACTTTATAGTTTAGTTTTATAGTAAGTAATTAGGTACACAAAAGGCCAAAGGTCCTGACTTTGAATTTTGATTGGAGACTTTAATGCAGCCTTGAAACGGCTGTTTAAATTATAGCTGCTTCATTAGTGGATGAGTGCCTGTCATGGATGATTTGCATTCTGCATATCAAATTGCCCACCTCAAGGAGAAACCCGCATCACAGTGGTTTCAGAAGATGATCCGGGATCCATTCTCCATGCTTCCCTACTAACACTGGGACGGTTGCCTTTTGTGATTACAATTTTGGGTAACAATTAGCGGCGTGGTCTCTCTTGTGTGTTCTCGTTAATACGATATGCTGTTCACTCTCTGCAGTAGATGACTCCACCAGGTAAATGTTGAAATGGAAGTCTTTATATAGTTTTAGATTTTGCTTATTTGCGATGTCTTTTGACCACAGGTGTATTATGCAATAAACTATAAAATGCACAATACCCTGTACTCCCATACACTGAACTTTAAGTTGTTGCCCTACCTTGACTTGGGTTAATATATATTGCATTTTAGATTGTTTGGTTGTGACAGATTCCTCTTTGCAGATTGTTGTCTCTGTAACTGATTTAATGCCAAGTAAGTTCAAAATACATAATTTCTTCAATCATGTCGGTTGATTATGATTCATCAGTGCTAATTCACTATGGTAATTTTGTCATTGAACTGCTGGCATGGAAGATTTGTGTGCAGACACCCCACCTCTTAATAATTAAAGGAAGTAAAGAAACAAGATTTTTGTCTTAAGGATTTGGGTTTTTACAACAGTTAGATGCCAATTACACACCCACACACACAGACAGACCAAACCTCTTGACTAAGCCTACATTTAGAACTGGACAACGCAACAGTCTGTTTTAAACAACAGAAGGTCCACATGTCTGAGCTTTATCATTTGCATTCTGAAATTACAGCTGCTTTACCTGCTGCTGACAGGTTCATGCAGGCCACATTTGAGCCTTTACTTCAAAACTAATGAATACAGCTGCCTGCCTGCCTGCCTCATAGCAGAACCCACAGAAGGTTATATAATGGTAGCTGATAAAGAAGCAGGTGAATGATTTACAACTTGAGCTTTTATATTATTTTTTTTAATTTACTGCTACTTGTGAAATATTTCTCTTCCCATCTTTCCCTGCATTAAGACCACTACTGAAAACTATTGCAATCATACCTTCGATGTCATGTGTGAAAAGCTTCCTGCATTTTAATAACAGGTAGCATATACACCTACTATCTCACCCATTATAATCAGCCCCGGCCTCAATATAGGAAAATATGAATAATATCTGCAGACGTGCTGCACTCCCACACCTCAGAAACGGGAAGAGAACCTTGTCAGTATGTAGCCCACCTTCACAGCACGTGACTGATGAACAACTCTATTATAATCATCTTGATTCACACTAGGACACTTCGCGCACCCCCCCTTAACCAGATAATTAAACTCATTTAGTCACACTTGAAAACATGAGGGTAGCTGAACACCACAGATCTAAATAAGTTTGTTTAATTTCAGCATAAAGAACTTTGAGTGTGCAAGATCAGGGAGATTATATATTGTCTCAGTGTAGTTTAGTACAGTTAAATCTTGTACAGCAGGAATAAAAAAATAAGTACATTGCAGTGTAGGCTTACATAGCCAGATAGAGTGAAGAACAAGACTCATTGTTCAGTTCGAGGAGTGTTTAAAATGTATTTAGTCGTTTCTTGTAGTCAGTATTTTTTGTTGTTCCTTATTCCCACCAGGTATCCATTCGCCGTACACGTACTCTTTGCTTGTAGTGGTATTCTTTCAGGTGCTTTTTCAAAGCATTTGGAATGGGAAGCATGTTAATGCCATCATAGGTGGTGCAGCTGCTTATGACTGCCCGGCAGATGTGTTGCAGGGTGAAGGGCTGCGTGCGATGGATGGGGTTAGACAGCAGGGGCTCAAAGAACATGCAGGAGTTGGGGTCCTTGTAGTGCTCCAGCAATCCCGTAACAGTGGGAGCATGGAAGACACTGGGGTCGTGCACGTCAAAGCTAAAGTTGTGGTTCCACTGTTCAATGCGTGCATGCAGCGAGCGGCCATAGCGGCGGAAGCTAACGGAGAAGAGGTAGTCTTCCTGGGCAGAGTCACGCAGGAGGAAGGTGCCTTCAGGCTTTCCCTCCAGTAGCGTCTCTGCCTCATAGCGGTCCATCACCCCCCAGTAACACGGGAGGGTGGTGATCTGCAGCAGGTCTGGAACCAAACAGTGAATGTAATCAATCTGAGTGTGTATGCGGTAGCCATCGTGAGGTTTGGGATCCTCAGTCGGAGGAAGTATGGCTCTGGAGGGCACGTTGGTTGCTGTCACCTCTGGGTCAACCAGAGGATCGGGGATAGTGTCACAGGTCTGGACAGAGGCGGATGCAGACGATGAGGCGGATGCTGAGGCCACCACCTCATCCAGAGTGTCCAAACAGCTCTGTAGAAGGAGCTGGTGCTGCTGCTGTCTTTGGAGAAGAAGCTGCTGCTGCTGATGAACAGAGGCTCTATCAGCCACGGCTAACTCATTCATACCATGGGCCAGCTTAGGGCCATGCTTATAGAGAGGGTTAATTTGGGCCGTGACCTCAAATGTGTGGATCTCTGCATTGGGTGGTGGCTCAACACCTTGTTCGATGCTGATGCGCCTGCGCTCTCGCAACCTGTCATCTACATCCTCCACCACAATAGCCGTGGCTGCAGTAGGGGCACTGCATACTACTGCAGAATCAAGCATGGGGGGCTGTGTGATAGGGGCCGTGTGTTGCTTAATAAGATACCACTTTTGAGCCAGCTCTGATCCTACAGGGAAAGGGCAGTCATCCAACATCAACTCACTGAGATGGATCTTGCGCTTCGAGGAGGCACAGGCAATTGATGACAAAAGAGCTTGTGGAGATGAAGATGGTGCTGATGCTGTCGCACTGTGTGTCTTTAATGGGAAACACTGCCCCATTGCATCTTGGATTTTTTGCCGGAGAGTGCGACTGCTGCTTGACCCTCTGCCCTCACCTTCACCTGGTGCAGGTACCTCTGTAGCAGAGCTAACGGTTCCCAGTCCTGACCTGGCTGTTACCCGTTCTTGTCCTAGAAATGAGGCAGCGGCTTCTAAACCCTGCCATCGCCAACTCTCCTTCAGAGGTGAGGAGGAAGACTGGTCCATGGTCTCTAGGTCACTCAACAGCTCACCATACTCAAAGCCATCGCTGACAGGCCTCTCAGCCGCTGGTTCATGCGATGCAATGCCTTTCTTCTTCCCCTTTCCACCTTTCCGTCCACTGCCTGACCCTCGTCTCTCCTCTGACCGGCTCTGTCTCACCTTTGGACGGGCCCCCCTCTCTCGATCCTTCCCTCTGTTCCCTGACTCCTTTGGTAGCGACATGATGGATTATGTGGTGAAGAAGCAACAGTTGTTCAAGTCCACGGAGTTGCCAAGGGACGACTTGTAATTGCAGTTAGCTTTTGGCAGGTTTCCCATCCACATCCCTTGTTTGAGATATCATTATCAGTGTCCATGTATTGTGGCCATAAAGAGTTAAAAAAATAACTGCAAAACAAAATGAGAGTTCTGTTTAGAGCTTGCAATTACCTTTTGAGATACATTATCATTACTAGTGATATGCCTTTCTAAAACTGATGCAATCTTACCCAATCAAAATTGCAATATGGACTAGTGCAATATCCAAATAGTAGGGGGGAGGTTTGAAAGCTCAGATGGGCCGATCTGGAATCTTGCCACTCATGAGGTCATAAGGGGCAAGGTTACCACCCCTTGGCTTTCAAAGTTGGTCATGGCCACACCCCCAGCCTCCACCTTGGACTAACCAAAAATGTATCATTCCCTCCAATATCGTGAATCATATTGCACTCGCGCCATCAGTCAAAATAGTCACAATTTAACATTTTTCTCATATCATGCAGCCCTACCCAACAGAAAACATATCTTCATGAAGCTCATAATGTTCAGTTTGTGTTGAAGTTGTTTTAGAGAGGTTTTTATTTTAGAGCTCAACTGACACTATCGTTTAATATGTCAATTATTCTCTTGATTAATGTGTTCATCTTCAGGTCCAGAAAATAGTAAAAAAAAAACAACTAAATATCACGGTTTCACAATGCCCAACTTGACCTGCAAAATCTTAAAAATCCTAGAAGATTAAGAAAACCAGAGACCCGAGCCCAGATCATTTTTTGTCACTTTTGTCAACTTTCCATAAGATCAACTCTCAATGCAAATCAAACCAGCTATTAGGTTAACTGAAATAACACCATGCCAATCTCTAGGTATGGTTAAGGGTATGTGATGGGTTTAGTTTAATTCCAAAGACCAAGGGAACTTTATCAGGATGAATAGTATCCTGATCCATGAAATAACTGGCCTTTAAGAATAAAAATGTGCCTGCTGCTCTATGGGAATTTAACATAGGGGTGTATACTTATGCATCCTGTATTTTAAAAGGAAGAACATTTATTTATAATACATTATTCATTCACAAAGAAAAGTGGTGTCCTTAAAAGGTTGGATTTTCCTATTTTTTTTTTCAATTAAAAGGCATTAAAATCAATTTCCAAAAATGTTTTTATTCATCTTTTTAAACAACTTTAACATGGGTGTGTAAACTTATGCAAGCCATTGTATCTATACCTAACCCCAACCAATCGAGCTGATTCGTAGAGCGGGTCTTGGCGTGGCCATAGTGGAATTTGGGACACTAAACTGCACGTATGCCGTTTCTAATGTTTAGCTAGATACTTTGAGTCCGTCTATAAGATGAGAAGAGATCACGTACATGAGTAGCTATTCTTTGAATTCAAGGCATTTCGAACATATTAGAGAATTAAAAGAAGCCAACAACACAGGCCCAACTTCCAGTTTGATTAATCTTGACTTTCAGCAGAATGTATACTGAGGTCCTTAACAGTACATAGCTACTAACATGGTATGTCCTGCATAAAACACATCTGACAAACTGTCAGAAAGAGGTGAATAGATATTTTACTAAAAAAGATGAGACCATTGTTTAAACCGTCTAACTTACTTCCCTTGAAAAATATAATATACGATGCTCTTCGCTCTAATTTCCTACAATCCGAAGCATCTTCTAACGTTAATTAAGTAACTTTAACGCCACAATTTTAATATAACTGTCCGTAAGCCGGTGCCAAACTCGTTACGTTAGTTGGGTTAGCTAGTAACGTTAGCTAGCTAAGCAGTTAACGTTAGTTAGAGGTTTTGACTTTGATTTAAAGAAAATAAATGACAGAAAAATACAGCGCCAATTAGCTGAAGTTACTACTTTAACCCAACATCCCCTTTTTGCCTTGAGGAAGATCACGTTCTCTCAAAAATCATCAACTACGTTAGCTAGCTAGCTAGCTAGCTATTATCACCGAGAGAAAGTGGACGGTCGAACTTTTTCCACTAACGTTACGACTTGAGCTAACATTAACTAAGCTAGCGTCAAATACTTGCGAGATATCAAGCTATTTAGGAAAATCGACGACTCAAATGATCCCTTTAAAGTTTAGGCATATCGACCACTCAAATCATCCATTTACAGTGAAACATAAGACGTTATCACGTTAGCTACCAAGCTAAAATCGTCAGCAAGCAGCTGTTTATGCTCGGTAGGCTAAGTTAGCGGGGCAGCTAACGTTAGCTATATGCTAACTTGAGTAGCTACTCTTTGCTGTAGAAGGAAATGTTAAATTGTATTTATGGCAACTTATATCCAGCTTTCTCAACAATAACACAAAATGTGTACATACCCAAGCAGTTGTTATGTAGTTACCCGACGAAAAGCTCCCGTTTCTTTTAGACAAACTAGATAATGACGTTAACAAAAAGCAAAAAGGCGGCTAGCTCATATTAGCTTGATAAATGAACTGCTAAAACCCGTGCAACCCGGAAGAAAAAAGTAATTGAAGTAACGTCGAACTGAGAGCAATAACAGCTGCGGACTTTTTTCAGCTGCTAAAAGTCGTGTCCAATATGTAACAAAGTTAATAGACACAAACACAAACCACAAGTGCAGTTGCAAAAGAACTGAACCTCTTTATTTGGACTGTCAATGATCCGACGAATGCTGCACTTCAGACCATTCACACATTATGAGTGACAGTAAAAAAGTAGAGTAAGCATGGGATGCAAAAGGTTCATAAAATATTAGAAAATGTCCGGGGAGTCATCAGAATTAAATATAAATTGTACAAGACAAATATATGCAAAACAGCCTACAGCTGGCTGCATTAATTTAATAATTTAGCCTGGCAGGGACATTAACATGATCTTGGGACCACTTGGTAGACATCGTCATAAGACACAGGCTCTGTACCTCCTAGTGGATGCTTGGTATGTGAAAATACACCAGGCTTAACATGTGAAGTGCATTTCCCAACTCGTTTCATGCATCACTGGAATGTAAACATGGAGTAAACATATTCCTTGGCCTGTTATAGTGTTCTGTTTACTCATAATCACATAATATGTGGCTCAGATAAGCATTGTCATCCCCTGCTGCATCTTCATAATGCACAGACACTTGTAGAAATCTGATGCACTGTACCTGTGTCCATTCACATTAATATGTAGTCTGTTTAAAGCTACAGAGGCTATGAAAAGGATCATCTGAGCCATTTGTAACATAACACATTGATATACAGTATAGTGAATAGTTAAAAAATAAGATAGCCAAGTCTTAAAGTTACCAGCATTGTTAACTCACATAAATCCTTTGTGGGTATGAGTGTGATGCTTTTAGTAAGTCAGATCTATCCAAGAGCCTGCTCTGAAGAAATCCATGACTAGAATACTACTGAAGACCATTAAATCAACATATTGAAGATGCTGGAGCTGTGCATTTCAGGCACCACATGAACAGTTTATCAGGACATGACAGCTAACGGTTCAAACACAAAGCCAGGAAAGCTGTTCTCTCATCACCGCATAACTAGAAAAACAGGCATTACGCGTCTCATACAGTTATCACTTGAAAGCATACCAAGACTCACACAGAGTCCATGGATTAGGGGGTAGAAGGCTTTTGTTTTTAGGCTCTACCCAGCCAGCTCATGTGCGAGAAGGCTTCAGTTCTTTAATGCGTTACATAGTGAGACAATGGAGTATTCATGACATCGCATAAGATGAATTGGGCGTTATTCAAGAGAGATGTAAACAGTGACATTTAGGCGGTATAAACATACATGATGAGTCGCACGATTTCTGCTCTCTAGCCGTTGGTGACTCTGGGCACCATCAACCACCATGTCCTCTATCTACAACAGTGCTGTATTAGTGTGGCAAAACATGCGATTATAGAAAATAAGCATAAATTATCAATATCAAGGGAGAGTAAAAAATACAATTGGAAAAGATATCTGTAAATAACCATCTTTACTAGACAGACCTCCTATGGCTCTGCTGAAAGAAAACGTGAATGGTTATCCCTGCCTTATGATGCAACCAAAAGTGATCCAAAGGTTAAGACCATATTACACATACATGCACCTCCGCTCTGCCACATTCAAAGACAGAGGATGTACAAAACAGGTTTTTGATTCAACACTGATACCACATGATGATGTTAGGGTTCTGAGACTGAAACACATTGAGACACTAACAGAAAACATGAACATTGTCAAGCACCTTGAAAAGTATGATTCATCAAATCATCACGTTGGCCGTTTAAGGATGAGGGCACCGCAAGGGTGAGGCTGCGCTCTCAAGCATTTATGACAAGATCAAGCTTCATTTTCCAAAGCCAATCATAAGGAGGCCAGAGGGTTGAGATGGGTTTCATTTAGTCTTCTCACCCAGCATTAAATTGTAAATTGAAAACACTCTACTCTCCTCGCTTTTATCAATTCAATATCAAATCAGCTTGCGCACAGTACAAACCTCACCAGCCCTTATTCACCCCTCTGGGGATTCCTTGGCACAAAATGAGATTCATCATCATTTATGTAGCTAGTAGGACATAAAATAACAGGGACAAATTGCAGCTGGCATAAATTATTCAGTCTGCTGTTCTTTAAAAAAAAAAAATTTTTTTTACTGAAATTAACTATCGCACAACCCTTCTCTTTGGCTTTGTAGACGTTTACAGGAGGACAGTCGCTTCTGCTTTGATGTGTTAAGGGAAAGCGACCAAGACACAGAGAATGCCTGTGGTTTGTTACGAGCTTTTCCTCAATCCTTTTGGTCCTCCTTTTGCCACAAAAACATGTACTCTATTGTGGATTTTAAAAAAAGAACCAAAGAAAGCTTTCAAATTTTCAACCAACACAGGCCATCACTAGCACTGCTTATAGAACAATTAGGTTGGCTAGAAAGTGTATTGGTGTCAGTTTATTAATACCTGTCTACCGGTGGAACCTCTGTGAGGGCATCCTAGGGCCAATTACAGTTTAGTGGCGAATATCAGAGATCATTTATTAAAAGTGCCTCACTTTTGGGTGGACATTTTCTGAATCTACACATTATGTGTTGCAGGGGCTGTGGCTGTCAGTGTGTTCTGGAAAGAAGCCTTGCTCCAAGGCAGGAGGAAAAGAAGAGTAACTTGTAGGGCCCAAGCCCTTTAAGACAGCACCAATCCACCGTTTTTCTCTCAGACCACGGCAAACTGAGCCTCTGCACATCATGTCACAGTCCTGCAGGTGACATGGAGCAGTTCGCCTTTTCTTTTTCTCTGTCCTGCAATATAATAATCATCTGTATTCCATTTTTAATAAACTTAGTTGTATATAATAAAGTACAAAAATATTAGAGAACATATACACAGTTTTTTGTCATTTTGTAGTGACTGCTTTGCCTGGTTTTCTTAAGCATACGTATATCTTTGTGCTGAGTGAAGAAGAGTTAAACAGGCCTCAAATGAAGTGTATTTTTCCTTTCTTCTTTTCATATTGTTGATGTTCGGTCTGTTCCATCTGAGGAGGAGATTGGAAAAAAATATGTTTCAAGATATTAGCAATCAAAAAATATACTGCACCATTTATGTTTCATTTTTAAAGGGTTCATGGTTGGAGAATTCTACTCCCTTTTCTCCAAGGGGCAGAAAAAGTTGTTTTGTTGCATTCATTTCATGCATTTGTATGGTGTGTAAGCCATTTAACATGGCATATTGTATCTTGACTAGATATGTTTCTGGATAAATAGTAGCTTTTTCCCCACGTTAAGAAAATATATTTCACTGCTAAAGGCAAGTACATACAATAACCTAACAGTTACTAGGGGATATTGTCTCCAAAATATGTATTTTGCCATGGCTGTTTATGTAAACAAAAGGGTGTTTGATGGAATTTCTTCGGTAATAAGGAAATAGTGAATGGTGTAAATAGTGAAACACTGAAATTATAACATCTCTTTAGTTTCAATGGCAAACTATGGACTATTTGATCTTAGACATCAAGAAAGTAAGCCAAACTAGGCTAAACACAGTGTTAAACATACTTTCAGACTGTAAACACAGACATAAATGTATATCAGTAACCTTATCTGTACCTGAGAAAGGAAGGAAAATAATATTCAATGCAACGGGGATACCTTTTGACGTCAGGCCCAGAATACTCGGGGGTTGGGACACAGGAAAACAATACAGAGCTACTGTCCTTTAAACTTGTTTGACAAAATGATGCAAATTGTGTCATTCAAGTACACCATATGATGCACAGAGGTAAGAGGACTCCCGGCTGTGACTTGACTTGTTGCCTAGTTAGTAGTTTAGGGTAAGGTTTGCCAACCAGTGGCCTATTTAGTACCGGGCTGCTGGGGACACTTACCCCCTAAGGCATGCTCTGTCATACTGAGGCACAGTGACTCCAGCGTGGGGTTGATCTCCAGGTCAGCGCCTGGAACTTGGCATTCTGAGAAAAATGAGTAAAAACAGTTTGTCCATAAGAAGATTGAGGATTTATACGACTGTCAACTTTGCCATAAAGTCAATTTCTTTCAAAATACAAATTTTAAAAAGCAGGTGTATTTTCGCTAAAAAAAGAACATCCAAAGAGGATTAATTTGCGTATTTTACTTGGAAATGAACAGGACATTGCTTGTACTTTGGTTGTACATAGCTTGTACAGTTGGTTACCAGTATAACCAAATTATTTCAACCAATTAACTGGGAGTGAAAACATTGGTGGACGTTACTTTATTATCCCAAACATCTGTTGTCAATGTCTGTTATATTTCAGTAACTTACTGAGTCAACTTTGACCTATTAAACTGACAATAGCTGTGCTACAATACAGTTGATCTATACATCGATGGTTGACGATGGGATAGGTTGGAAAGCATTTCATCACTTGTTAAACACTATCAACCTCTTTAGGATAATGGAATCTGTTTTTATGGTATTTTATCTGTTTTTTGGACTGTTCTTATATAGCGCTTTCTAGTCTCAACAACTACTCAAAGTGCTTTTACATAGTACAGGAACCATTCACCATTCACACACTGTGGCCGAGGCTGCCGTACAAGGAGCCACCTGCTCATCAGAGGAACACACACAGACATATTTTTGGCGCAGTATCAGGGGCAACTCAGGGTTCAGTGTCTGGCCAAGGACACTTCGACATGGACTGCAGGGCCGGGGATTGAACCACCAACCTTTCAATTGGCAGGCGACCACTCTACCACCGAGTCACAGCCGCCAAAAAGACTGTGTGCAGGCATTGGTGCCGCTTCAAAAATGTTATCAGTGGTAAAAATCATAGTCAAAACTACAAAAAACATTTTGTTTTCAAGTGTGTGGGCCTCACAGGGGCAAAAGTAATTCTTAAAATCATTGAAATTAAAAATGTTTGCGTTAAAATTACATTGCTTTTGGTAACATTTACATGGAAACAAACTATTTACATCACAGTAGCCCATCTATGACACTTATTTCTATGACACATTAGTCACTATGTTTCCCTCACATCGAATAGTGCTATACTGCTATTGCACTAATCACACATTTCCTTAAAATAAACCAAGTGCCAGATACACTTGGTGTGCATGGGAAATTACTTGGCATGGTGCAAACCTACAACTGAAACAAGCCATTAACCAATGAAGAACATGATACTCAGGTACAAGCTAGGGCTGTATAATAATGAGTGAGGTAAATTTAGTCTTTCTGTCTGTCTTGACTCTTAATTGATCTTAATACTCGGCTGCAAGACAGTGCAGTGATGAGTGATGTTTAAATTAAATCATTTGGACTACCCAGCAGAGCACACTGTTAAACTCTGTTGTAATACCTGTGTTGAGTTTTTTTAATTAAGGATCACATCTTTCAATAGAATACAGAAGAAGAAAGTTACTAAAATATCATCCAAGTGGAATCCTACCAACATCTTGTCTATTTTTGTCTACTTCTGTGTGTTCTCTGTGCATCTACAGTATATTCGATTCCGTGGTTTACAGATCAAAGCTGTTAGTATACTTAGAAATTGTAACATTCTGTAATCCTTATCTCTATATGGAAGTCTAATAAGATCATTTGTAATGAAGGTCTATGATGGATTTCTTAAAATCCGTATCATTATGAAATACTTCTTTAAAATCTATTTTAACATCCCGTGTGTGTGTATGTTTGTGAGCCATAAGGTATAAATTAAAAGCTAGAAACGTATTTTTGTTATTGTGGGAATTATTCAAGTTAAAATAGACAGCAAAGATCGTCCTGATGGCCAAATGGTTGGGGCACATGCCACATTCCCTGCTCAATTCTGGTTGAGGAACGGCATTAAATGTCATTGCCTCCTCTCTCTCCCCTTGTTTCCTTTCGGCTTCTGTACGGCTTATAAATAATCTTAAAAAAACAATCACCTAGATGTTAGTTGTACACGCAATGTCGTGTGGGTGCTTGGGATGTCAGTTCTAGTAACTGAAGCATGGTTACAGAGAAAGGAGCAATAAACAAAAAAATCATCCTATCAGAGGCAGTCTTGTGGTTAGAATAGAGTTTTTTGTATTCATAAATGTACCAACAGTACAAAGTAGCTAGAGCTCCAAGCTGTAGGCATGTTAACGATAACATTGCTGGGTTCATTCATCTGTTTAAGTTATGAATTTTTGGCTTTCACACAGAATGCTCCGTTATGGAAACGTCCTATGTTGACTCTGTTGAAAAATGACAGGACCATTACAGATGAATTTGCAATGCTCATGTGTGGCATCTGGCACATGAGACAAGGCAACCGTTAAGTTATGTATATTGTACAGGTTGACAGATTGTTTACTGCAACATTCTGCTAGGCTGTCTTGTCATTTTGTCCTTGGCAACAGAGGGAGAGCAGCTCTCTGCTTTGGTATGTGACCAATTGGGCTTTTAAAAACAAACAAACACATACAAAGATACATACATACGTACATACAGTGTGTGTGTGTGTGTGTGTGTGTATATATATATATATATATATATATATTTATTTTTTTTTACAAAAAGGTTTTGTAGCTTTTGTTGCTCATGGTACACACTTCCGAATAAATTTTCCTGTTAACCATTTCCATTTTAGCTTGAAAAGAATATTCTACTTTGGGGGGGGAAAAGGAGTTCTAGATAAACAACATGCAGCAAACGCGTGTGGTAACGTAAGCAGGCGATCAATGGAGGCCAGACTGACATTTGTAGTTAGGTTTTGGTTTTCAGTGTATCCAAATGTAAACAGGACAGGAATAGACTGTGTGTAAATGCATGATTATGAAGAATATAAGAGGCTTGACCTCATACAATACCTTGCTGCTGGAACATGAGCATGGTTTGTGGGGAAGTGTGGACAGGGAGCGAGTGGGTCCGCTGCACCGAGCTGCGACTCTGACTTGGCATGCTGTTACTGCCGCCAGGGTTGGCAAACCACAGGTTCTTTAGAGGAAAACACAAATTCTCATTACGCAAATGCCCATCATCCTGGGCGCACCAACAGCTACGTCATTAAACTGAAACTCTTCAAGCTAAGATAATGAATCAATTCATATCAAAATGTGATCCCCTTGTACTGTCTTGTATGTACTGATTAAACTGCCATCGTCTCCTGTCTTATTCACTTGTTTTTCCTTTCAGAACAAATGTTTACAAAGGCCTATTATGGCTCGTTGGGCATATTATCATACAGGTTAATACCTTCAGGCATAGTAAATGGACATATTGAAGAAAAACTCAGAACCACTGTCAAGCCCAAAAATATAAAGTCAGGTCACTACATGAAGCTGCTTTTATAACAAAACCTTTTTTTTTTACATGACATGACATGACTTGATAAATATGATCTGTTTTGTCCATAATTGAAGCAAGCTACACGTCACAAACAGGTGTTAAAAAGCTCATCAATTGACCTGTCTACCCTGGCCTGCTAGTGCAGGACTAGTTAGTGTGTGGCGTGAAGATGCTCCCCCGATCCCGCCGGGACTCAGAAGGCCAATGCGCCCGGCTGGGAGACCACGAGTAGTCATCTGGAACTGCCTTTGTCCCCGCCGCCCTACAACTCCACTCACAGAGCCTGCTGTGGGGAGGGAGTTGGACCCATAGGTCCAGCTGGAGTAAAAGAAACAAACAGACAGTAAAATACATCAGAAATAAGTGGGAGTTAAGAGAAGTTCATGTTTAACTCTTGACTCTCATACTTCATATGAAATGGTAGTTGTTATTTGAATGCGGAAGAGAAACGGAAAGAGAATCAAAGTAAAAGTAAGACAATTGGGACGAGTTCAGGGAGAACAGAACATTCAGCTGGTCTGACATCTCCCCTGCTGAAGAGGGAGGTTAAGAGGGCCAGCCGAGTCTTACCCTTTCTGTCTGTACACAGGCATGTCCAGCATAGCTTTCCGAGGGAACAGGCGTAGCAGTTTGAGGACCTGCTGTTTCCAGGAGACCAGCCTTTTCTTGTGAGTTTCTGTAAAAGCCTAACACAGAGAAAGAGACAGCAGACAAATTAAAGGCATCAGATTTTCAAAGAGCATTAACAGGGTTTTGGCAGATGCTTTCTGGAATTCGTGATTTTTAAATGAAAAGGCAAGCTTTATTCCTAAAATTAAGGACAAACAAAACCTATAGATGATTACAAGAATCTCTATTACTAACAATTTGTGTAAAACTGTCTATATGGTATTTTCATTATTTTATATTTGAGGTATAACTGAATGTGCTGTGAGCATTTACAACCATGCACAAACAAATGCATGAATAAAAATGGGTTAAATATATTCAATAAATTAAAAAAAAAAAAAAAATTAAAGTTCTCACCTCATGTGTCAGACACTTCTCAATGAGCTGTAGGTAACAGCTGATATTCTCCTCATCTGGCCTAGACACCAGCAGCTGGGTGCACACTGAAACAAAAAAAAAAGCCAGGGTATGTGTGTGTGTGTGTGTATATATATATATCTATGTCCATTAACTTAATTTGGATCTGAGAGATATCTGTAAATATGAGGGTAGGTGGATAGGGATAACTGATGAAGTATTTATGTGTTTTATGTTGAATGCCGGCATGGACTTCCATTGCCTTAATAGCTTCATTACAGCAAATTGTTAAGCTGTTCAGTGTGTTTGATGTGTGTGTGTTGATAACATTTTAAGAGCAGTTCCTTTAAGGACAAATAAAATAACTACCTCTGTAGTCTAGCATCTATGTGTAATCAATTTTAAACTGGTGGGAACATCTTACTCTTACCTTTACCCATAACACGGGTGAACTGTCCAGCAATGTCGCCGTCTGAGATGGGTGTGGCTGAGGAGTCTCCATCACAGGGAGGTGGGTTATGGGACTGGAAGCCCTCTGAGACCGGGTCTTTGTCTGTTCCTGTTTTTGTAGCTTCTGAAGGGGGGGTGGCTGTGTCCGAGGCGGCGGCTGTGTCAAGAGCAGTCTGTGCTGCACTGGCTGGACTATAGGCCTTGATGGGGGTGATGATGATCTGTTGCAATTCTTGGAGGGCATTACGCAGGTTTCCCCCTTCCAAAATATCCTGCCATGAGATGACAACATCATTGAACATGCTGAATAAGCTGTTCAGCTGTACACTTTGTACAGATTCCTAGTGTACTAATCCTGCTCTGTGTCGGGTTCTGTGCATAATGGGAATTTCTTGATGAAGTACATACTTAAGTGCATTTTAGATCAGTACAAGTGGAAATGAATCAAGACAAAACCCATGGTGTTTTGTTAGCATGAGAAGAATAACATCATCCTCCCATTTGAATTACCTTTTCTAAAGACTTGAGCACACTCTGCCTCTCTCTCAGTTTCTGGATGCTCAAGGCGATCTTATGCCGTGCTCCTTTAGTGACGTTCTAAAAAGGAGAGAAAGCGAGTAACAAGATGCCGTGAGAAGAAAGCGAGTCATTTCTTGTGGGAACACAATTCATACAGTTACTAAAAAACAAACCTTATCACCATTTGTTTCATTAAAGCCAAGGGGCAGAGGCAAAAATCGCACCATTTGTATGTGTGACTGGCTCAATGTAACTGTGGGATGCGTTGCTTAATTTCATGCCTCATTGACAATTCATCAGGTTTGATGACAGTAATGTGCACATTTGATAAGGAGGGTGGAGTAATCAAAGCCCAGCCCCAGTGTATGTAAAAGGGAGGCTTAAAAACCTGCGACTCCAGGTGTTGCTCTGTGAGAATCATCATCTCCTCATAGGTCATCTGGGAGAAAAGTGTTGCATATTTATGAAGGCGGAGACTCTTCAACCATGCGGGAACATCTAGAACAAATACACCAAGGGACAAAAAAATAATGCTACATATTAGTTTATATCACCTTAGCTGTTGGCTGTGTGCGGCTTTTACCAGAGAAAAATAATGTGAGGGCCCTTGGTTCACTTAGGTTATGAACTCTGACCTTTCATGCCACTACCATCCTCCTGGAAGGTGTTGCGAGCAGAGCCCTGTTCTTCCGTCTGCTCACTGCCTGAGGAGGCAACGCTACTCTGGGGTGAAAGGGGTGCGTGGTCTGTTAGAATGAAGTTCTGCCTGCCCCCTATGTCATCCTGGCTAACCCATTCAGAGCCACAAGCCTGGGGACAGGAAGGAATAACGGACATGGACTTCTTCAGAGGGCTGGGCTGCATCTGCCCACACAGACCTGGCATGGGAAACAATTAATATATGAGAAACAGCAGCAATTCTTAGGAATTCCTTTAAAAGAATTTAAAGAAATGTTAACACGCTACGACCGTTAACAAAAAGCACACTGTTTGCACAATATATGAGAGGTCTGCAATGGTCTCATATGCCCCTACTAAACTATTTTGTTATGTTTCCACCCAGTTTGAAAAATGAGGAGAATGACAAACCTGTGTTGTTGCTGTTGATGGGAGAGGACATCCCACCTGGGAAAGACATGTGTCCGTTCTGGCCTGCAGGAGACGTGCTGGATGAGGGGGACTGGTCGTGCCAGGCGTGGCCGGGGTCCAGAGCTTCAGCAGAGCTGGGCCATTCATCTGAGCCCTGGCGCGGGTGGTATGGGCTAGATGGGGCCCGTGGCGTGTAGCCACTGGATAGGTGCTCCTCCAGGTGGTTTAGCCACATGGCCAGAGAGGTGCGGTCATCCAGTGAGGTGGCAGGGTGGATGAGCGCGTAGGACAGCAGCTGCCTGCTTTCTTCAACAAACAGGCTACTCTCAATAGTGTGACTCAAGACCTTCTGCAGCAGCTTCATGTACTCACATTTGGCCTCGCTGTTGCGTGGCTGCAGCAGAGGCAGATGGGACAGCAGCAAGGACACAACCTTCTCCTTTGGCTCCTGATGCCACTGGCTGACAATTGCTAATGACAAAAGGGCAAACAGAGATTCAAGGGAAATTCATCTTTTAATACTGTTTAAATATAGGCCTTCAATTTAAGGAGAAACTAATAGAACTAATAGTGCTACATAATCAAAGATAAGGGATAATATATGGAGAGAAAAAAAACTTACATAAACACAAAACAGACAAAACACTCTCAGCTACCTGCATTGTTGGCCTCAGCTTCAAGGATGTGAATCTCTGTGCAGTCTGCCAGCCAGTGTTCAAGGCAGATGTGTAAGAAGCGAGCCTGGGTGCGGGACACCCTCTTCAGGAGGGACAACAGTGCCACCGTCTGTTCACACTCATTCCAGCCCTTGAACCAATCTGTGAGGATACCTACCTGGTCTCGGAACATCATGGCGTGTCTCCTCGGTAAGGAGAACAGGAATATGTGGATCGGGGCACTGGAAAGACTGCTCTCTCAGACACAGACAGGATCAGTCCCACCCCGCACAGCGGGGGTCGTATTTGTAACCACAGTCCTGGGATCCCCTCAGGCTGGACCGAGGGGCCCTCACATGGTTCAAGTGCGGAAGGAACTGCAGACAGGGATGCTGTACGGATTATTCTTATAAAGTGAGACTTAAAGTGTGTGTCAATCGTAGTTGGTAATGACACAAACAGGAAAAGCTTTGTTTTTCACTCCGGCATGTTCAGGACCACATCATCCGTGCCCTTAAAAAAACAACAGACAGACCAAAAGAAAAATCTTAGATAATTACACCAATGTCTACTTTAATTTGAAAGAAACATTAACCAATCCAATTTTTATATCCATTCCATATCCGTTTGTATGTTATATTTTTACTGCATTCGTCATGACACCAACCACCCTTTCCCCCCCCACAAATAAACAGGCAAACGTGTGCTTTGACAGACTGATTCAGCCCACATATTTACTACTGGAATATGTTCTCCATGTGATCTTGGAAAGTCTTGTTTGGGCACAAACTATTTTTCTGCCGCAAACTCAGATGCATCATCAACTTCAGTAAGTGACAAACGGAATTTACAGTAAAGGTAGGTAGGATAATTTATAAATAAGAGATGATGGGGCACACAGCCAATAAGGCTTCAACCTTTTATTATATGCAAAGAATGAAGGTGATAGGGAATATTAAATTGGAGTTTTTTGTAACAATGTTTCTATACAAAATGTCCCCTATATGTATAATTCAAAACAAAATGAGATATGATACATATCCAAAACAAATCTCACATATAACTGTGACTGTAAGGGTGTTATTTAAGGTAAGCTTTTACTTATTGAGTTAGTCAATATCGTAATTATAAAGGCGCAAGTTAACCACAAAGGGTGTGCCAAACACCCTGTCCAAAATATAAGAGTCCCGAACAATAACGCAAACCACTGAAATGGGCTGCTATAAAGGCTGTCGTCAGTGCCCTGTATTAACAATAGCTAATTACCATTCAATGGTTATCCGCTACTAAAGAAAAGTACAACACAAACTCACTAACCAGCATGCTAACGTTAAACTGCCAGCCCTGCTAACGGCAACACTTGTAACTCTAGCTAAAATGTTGATTAAAGAAAAAAACCTCAGTGTCTGACTATAAGCTCTGGTCCACAGAAAAGTATCCCTGCGTGGTTTATTAAGTTGAAAAAGGCTAGCATAAGATAGCGGTTAGCCAGAGTTAGCTTAGTCCAGTGATGTAGCTAACACTCGAAGCAGATTACTCAACACTTATAGCTAGCTAGCTAGACCTTTCATAGCATAAGCATCACAGAAAGATGGTTCAATGCTTCGCTTCAGTATGCCAAAAATCAAGTGACCACCCCAAACGAGGCCTCGTAAAGTCCCCGACTCATATCAGAGATACGGGATGTTCTTGTCAATCTAGCTCAGTATTTGGATATCGATTCTTTTTTTTAAGTGATCGTTTTTTGAAAAACAACCTTTATTGAACAAAATTACAACGATGAAAAGAGTAAACATTAACTAACTAACGTTAACTGTTTAATCACCGTCTGAGATTTAATCCATCTATACAAATGCAATACAAAGGGCTTGACCAGCAGGTGTCGCCATTTTTGACTGTATCAAACGCTTTGAAACATTGAACAATTTTCAACACACAATTGCTTCATAGTGATGCAGTACTTCAGAAAACTTCGTTTCCCCCATCACTAGCTTGGAAGACCTAGTCAGTGATAAGGGATTCAACATTTGTATTGTTTTTTCGTTAATGCTGTTGCTGCCCCTTTTCTCCGTTTCGTACTTCAATCTTAGCGGTGCAAACAGGGACGTTAAAACGCAGTTTTAATAGACAGCCGGCTGTAGCCAGTTAACTAGCGTTAGGTAAAGGTAACCGATATGTAATTAACAATAAACATACGTACAAGGTTTGTTGTTTACCTTTGTCAGTTGTCACTGGTTAGCGAGCTAGGCTAAAGTGCTAATGCATAGCTAGCTCGACGGTAGGGTAGTGCTAGCGCTAGCTTCTTAGCTAGCAAGTTTTGCTAATAGATGCAATAACGTTATCTTAGCTGAAAGAGGCGTAGATTTCGATCCCATAAGAGGTGTTCCTTAAGGATATTCCTTTACAGCTGCAAGCTCCCGTGGTTTTAAGCAGGCCATGTTAAAGAATTTATGTACAAAATGTTTATTGCAATGCAGAAAATAAAGAGTGTACGCCTGGAGAAATCTACTTCGATTTTGAGTTGACGCAAGACGTGAGTACAACGTCATACGTGTGGACGGTACGTAATGGTTTGTTCCGCCCACTGTCTGGTAAATAAAAAGGTCTCCCACCCTGACATGTAAACACCATTAGGCATAATCCCTGAGCTATATTCCATGTTCATAAACTAACTGAACAGAGGAATACTTTATTGCACTGTAAAAGTAGGCATTATAGACATGGTCATACGGGGAAAATAAAAAACCATTATAACCAAAGACATTTGGCCAATTTATATGTATAGTATATATTTATAGATATATAGATACAGTGGCTTGAGAAAGTTTACACACCCATGCTAAAGTTGAATAAAAAGAGGAATAAAAAAACCTCTTTTGGAAATTTATCTTAATACCTTAATTAAAAAAAATTAGAAAAATCCAACCTTTTGAGGACACCAATTTTCTTTGTGAATGAATAATGTATTGTAAATAAATAAATCTTCTTCCTTAAAATACAAGGGGCATAAGTATACACATGGGGAACTTTCCATAAGATCATCTCTCAATCCAAATCAAACCAGCTATTAGGCTAACTGGAATAAAACCATGCCAATATCTAGGTATGTGATGATGTGGGGTTAGTTTAATTCCAAAGTCCAAGGGAACTTTATCAGGATGCATAGTATCCTGATCCATGAAATAACTGGCCTTTAATAATAAAAATGTGCCTGCCTCTATGGGAATTTAACAGAGGGGTGTGTATACTTATGCCCCCTGTATTTTAAATTTAAATTTTCCTATTTTTTTTAATTAAGTCATTAAGATCAATTTCCAAAAGATGCTTTTTTATTCCTGTTTTTAATCAACTTTAGCATGGGTGTGTAAACTTTCTCAAGCCACTGTATATGTTCTCAAATAGCGTGTTATGTCTGATTCACAGCCGTACATGTAAATATATTTAATTTACAATATAAAACTGCAAATCCTCAGTTTTCAGAAGCTAGAAAAATGTCATGTCTGGCCAAGGAGATTGAATCACCAACTCTCAATTAATTTAATGGCCGAGCACTTGAGCTACAGCCACACCTCTTGATACATGCTTAATGGATTAACATTTGTGCCAGCTCATTTTTTGCTGATCTAGTCATTTTTTTGGAATAATCTGTTTCAGCACTGTAGTAAACAATTGAGTGCTTATTGTGTATGGGGAAAGTAAATATGTATGAGAGCGTAATTTCAGACATACCCATTGTTTCAAATTGTACATAGAAAAGACCATAAAAGGATTTAGGATTGAGATAAATATCTCCATAACGTGGATGATGGTTAGTCAACACCAAATAACACCGACACACACACACACACAGGTAAATGGCAAAGGACATGCTGTGACAACACTGATTGGGGGTGGGGCTGCAACATGCCTGAAGTTTCCACCAGTAGAGAGCAGTAATACTTATGTAATATTTTGACAGTAATCCTTTTTTGTAATAGAGGCATTCTACTTTTGATGTTTGAGTAAATTACATTTTACTGCATAAACTCCCATATTTTTACTTTCATTGAAATTGTACATTTATTGTATTGTGGGAAAAAAGGGAATCCAAAGTACTCTTCTTTAAAATGATTTAAAAAGCCTTTATTTTACTGGCTATTGTTTAATAGAAAATTGAAAAGACATAGGGAGAGGCAACCCCCGCATATTGGCATGGACAGCCTTCTTCAGGGTGTTATTCCATTGTGGTATTGCTAGTTTAACCCTCCTGTTGTCCTCGGGTCAAATCTGACCCCTTTAAAAAATGTCTATATCTGAAATATGGGTTTCTTTTCAACCAAATTACCTCAAAAAATGGACTGGATTCCATAAAACACTCTTTGCAAATATAATTGATCACTTTCATTCCTGGCTAAACTCATCTGTTCATTGCTCTGATCTTAACTATTAGTCAAAATAATACATCATTTCCGTTTTTAACTCAAATATTAGGTACAATTCTATATAAATGAGGGTTTATGACCATGAATTCCAAAAAGTAGTGTAAAACTAGTGGTAGTAAGGTGGTGTTAGTGAAAACTTAAAAAAGGTCTGAAAAAATTGTCCGTTTTTTTTAACCAGGGAGGACAACACAAAGGTAAAAGGATCTGAGGAAACTTTCGAGATCTGCAAGTTTCTATGTCCATTTGATGTTTAAGTAGATTACCTTTTACTGCATACTTTCCTATTCTTTTACTTACATTCAAATTGTAAATGTATTCTATTGTGGTATCGTTAGTTGAAAGGATCTGAGGAAACCTTCGAGTTCTGCAAGTTTCTATGTCCATGCCTGTATGGTAATGGGAAGTGAAAGGAAGCCAATCACACATATCAACAAATGGTGACAACATAAGGTAAAATTGAGCTTCTTCAACTTCAAAATGTATGGCTGTATTGATCAGTATATTGCCATACTAAGATTTATATCACAGGGTACAATATTTTTCCTTAATGCATTACATAGGCATTGAAAGACGGTCAGACTGTTTTATACAACACGTGGCTGAGCATACACACTTCTTGTGGTGTTGAAAAGAGGAAGTAGCACTACTGCATCCTCTAGCTGAGTGTCTGCCCTCCATTTACCATTAAAAACAGGGATCGTGACAGTCTGAGAGAAGCTTTCAGTTTGTCACAAGTTTGTCTGTTTCAGCAAGTCAACCTGAAGACAAGGAGGCAGACAAGGATCCTTTGATAATGGTAGGTGAAACTGATGCAATTGCTTGAAAGATTTGGCTTTTCTGTTGAAATGTACTGGATGTTATCAGCTGTCATTTATTTGTATATACTATATTTTTGACTCTACCATTGCAACACAAGTCAACCATCCCCCGCTCTCTTTCATACAGGAAACTACATTCTGGCATGTTGCAGCAAAAACATTTCCTGCCCTCAATATGTCAGAATAGTGTAATGAATGTTTAATGTCTCCATGCAAGGTGGATAGAGACCTTAACATCTCAACATACTGAGCAGATGTCTCTTACCCTTTTTTTGTTCGTTTCTATATCTGGCCTGTAGATCAATCCACATACCTTTTTCAGAAGCACAGCAGCATCAGGAGATATTGTAACATTTCTTAGACTGACGTTTCGAGTGATGTATTTTTTTTTTTTGCCCCATTTTGCAGTCAAGCTCTCTGGTGGTGTGTGAAGTGGATGAAAGTCTGAAAGCTAAACTGAGCAAGTTTAGATTTCGAAAGGAGACCAACAATGCTGCCATACTAAGTAAGTATCAAATACTAACAATGAATGTTATAGTTCTTTTCATATCTCCATTTGTAAGGGGATCGGCACAAATTCATATCCTATACACCTATCAGTGCATCAACATAAAAGAGAACCAAAAGCCTAAATAATCGTTTTTTATTTTTTAGTGAAAATAGACATGGAGAAACAGCTTGTTATCCTTGAAGAGGAATATGAGGCAAGTCCATTTTTTTTAATAGTTTTCTTTTGAGGGGGAAGGGCGAGGGTGTTGGTTCAACCTGCGTTTAAAGTCACTTAGAATCATTTTTGTCTTTTAGGACATCTCACTGGATGAGCTGAGAGATGAACTTCCAGAGCGGCAACCCAGATATCCTTCTTATCTTGTCTTATGGATGTAGCAAAAATCCTTAAATTCACACAGAAATTATTACTCTGAAAAAGCTTTTAATTCCTTGACGGTAGTGCACATTCATTGTCTACAGCTACAAATATGTCCATGCTGATGGAAGGGTGTCTTACCCTCTGTGTTTCATATTCTCCAGTCCAATGGGTAAGTAATTACAGTATCTTAAATCAAAAGTAACCTCTCGTTAAAACTATATTGATCTGCTTAATAGAATAACTTAACTGCCAAATTAACAATGTCTCCTCTTGTCTGAAATCCGCTTTGTTAAAATGAATTGTAGCGATGAAGGTAGATGACTAAGCGGATTTTGTGAGGAATGTTTGACTGGTAAAACTACAGTATCCCTGGGGGAAAATGTCAAATTTCATCTGAACAGGATGTAAGCCAGAGCAACAGATGATGTATGCAGGCAGCAAAAACCAACTGGTCCAAGCTGCAGAGCTCACAAAGGTAATTATCTCAAAATGACCTGTAGTTTATCACAACCAGTGGCATTTAGACCACCATATCAAGATGGGACAATTATTAAATGTAGAATAAACCCTAATTATCTTTAAGTTGGTTGGCAATGTATTTAGCAGGTTATTCATACTTTTAGATGTGCAATTTGTTTGTTTTGAATCGTCTAACCCATTAATTAGCAGCTAGCTTAAGTATTGATGAGATAATCTCTGATTTCTTCACATTTGGATGTTATATTATTGATATTTGGATTGTGACACTTTGTGCTTTATTTTATGAGGTCTTTGAAACAAGAAATGCTGATGACTTGACAGAAGAATGGCTGAAGAACCAGCTGTCATTTTTCCGTTAATGATGCATCTTCAATACCACAGACTTTCTGTGTGAAACGTGATCGTGGATTTTAATTTTTCCAATTGCTGTCCATGTTATTGATATTAAATGATGTACTGTTTGAAAGGAAGTTTTGAATTTTTAGTTTTGCAATAATTAAATCATTTTAGTCATGGGCAATTCTCTTTTTTGTCCAATAATATATGTACTGACCATTAACGTAAATGCATTATTTCATGATTTTCAAATGCCGCACAGACAGTAATAAACGGTTACATTTATAGGATTACTTAGAGCACAGGTGTCAAACTCAAGGCCGGCGGCCCAAATCCAGCCCCTTGCAAATTTTGATCCGGCCCGCATTTCAGTTTAGGTTCACAATAAATTTTGGCCAGCGTAGTTGTGCGCCAAACCAAAAAAGACATACAACGGGTTTCAATCTGCAATTACACCACACACACAAAGCACAATTTGAGACGCAGAATTTCTACACAGCCTGTTATACAGCTTGTTGTTAGTCAGGTAGCCTACATCTAAAAATGTAAATCCGAATGTATGGTTTTGCTTGATTTGCTAAATTCTGTGATTGCTAAGGAACTTTAAATAAAAGCATATAATATATATATATATATATATATATATATATATAAAAACTTTACATGTCTGGCCCTTGAGGTTATCACCTTCTTCCAGTGTGGCCCTTAATGAAATTGAGTTTGACACCCCTGATTTAGAGGTTCCCTAAATTCATTAATGAGGGAAAAACAACAACCGTTTCTTACAAAATGTCACCTGCATTTTATTATCAGTTTCAAAGCCACAAACCCAATGATAACTCAAAAGCAGAGACAACAAAGACATTTTTACATGATCCTTTATGGAATATCTGACAGACAAAATGTGCGAGAAAAATCTACAATTAAAAACAGGATTTAAGCAAGATGTCCCTGGTCCAAAACCATTGATCTCCATTTGTAATCAGCAGAAACTACATCCCCATATCAAGCTAACATTAGGGTCAGTGACAGGGTAACACTGCCATGTTTGGAGCTGAACATAGAGGTAAGAAAAGGTAGCCGTCACCTTGCCGTCTTCTGGAGCACAGATCTTATTCACTGTCACTGGCGTCACTGGAATCTGAGCCTCTCTCGCTTCCACTTCCACTGTGAGCCTGGGTCTCTGAGTGCTCACTGCTGCGGTCGCTGTGTGCTGGAGAGGCACTGCGACTCCTGCTGCCTCCTCTGTTCCCTCCGTCATCTTCGCTTCCACTGCCCTCCTCCCCGCTGCTCCTGGCGGAGTTCTTGTTGTTCTCAGTTTCCTCGTTGTCGTCGTTGTCGTCGCTGTCATCGTCACTGCCGAAGATCTCTTCCTCGTCTCGCATTTCTCTCGTCCTCTCCTCGCCGCTCTCACTTCCACTGCCACTGGCCTTCCTTCTCCGCTTCTCTCTGTCCTCGTCCTCCTCTCCCCTTTGTTCCCGCTCTTCATCTTCCCTCTCAGATTCACTACCAGAGTTCTCTGCCTCACTCCCGCTGCCCTTCTCTTTCTCATCACCTGGTGAAAACAATTCAAATATCACACACACAGAAAATATGAAACCTGTCATTGATGCACCACTACTACTTCGTTGGAGCAGGTAGCCAAATAAGTAAAGAATGAGAACGAGAGACGGGAATTGCATCGGTAGAAAATAAAAGAAAACCGACCCGAGTCCTGCAAGTCCTTATCCATGTCTTCCTCTTCATCTTCTGGCTCATGGTTCTCCAGCTGAGCTTTACGAGCTTCCTGAGAATCACAATAAAAAAGGGAATGAGTCATCAGCACAGTACTGTCCAAGAACCCAAGCGATATATACAGTATATAATGCTATAACAGGTCAAGTCATTAGGTTAGATTATTGGAGCCACATTGGAAACAAAACACAAGCAAACCGGAGAGTTGTGGGATGTATAAATTGTTCCAGTGCTTTGTTCTTGTTTTGGCGTTTCAAAGCCAATAATCCTCCATTCGTGAAAGTTCCAAGATCGACAGTTTAATCAATTTTTTAGTTAATGTTGTGATCTCAGGTGCAATTTTGCTTGGAGCCGCTATGTCAGGAGTAGAGATTGTCTTGGACGCGCAGCAGCAGACTATGTTATGTTTCATTCTGTTACATATCATATTCATAACCATAGTCATTGACTGTGTCCCTTCTACTGCCACCACCTCGTTCCAAATCCCTTCCACCCCACCACGGGTTTAGGTGATCAGCCAAAATAGGCGGACCTGAGCCACCATATCCATACCCTAATCACAAATCAACGTGACAGACAGAACCAGGAAATAAATAAAAATCAGTGTTGCCAAAAGGGACATTGTAGAGCGCCCTCTGGTTGACACTCTATGCTATACTATCATTTATTTGTCAAATGCTTCGGATGAATTTTTTTCTTTTCTTTCTTCTTCTTCTTTAATAAATCAGCCATTATAAATGCTGATGCAATAAATCGGGAAATGCCCAATATCGGCTGTTAATAATCGGTCCGCCGATATATCTGGTGGGCTCTACTGATTTCCTAAACGTCTGTGGTTTTAAGTACATATGGAGGTATTGAAATGCACAGTAACTTTAGTTAAATAAGAAAATAACAACAAGTACTGTCCAATAAGTGGTACAAATGCCTTAAAGAAAAGTAAAACATGTTCAGTATAACATCAAGAAAGAGAGGAAAGCAAAATGTCCACTCACCTGGGCTTCGAGTTCCTTCTCGTTCATGTCTCTGTGCTTACACACCAGCACAGCGTTTGTGGTTGACTGTGCTCCAGCCTTGGCTCTCCTCTTGCTCAAACGCACCCTGCAGGACAGAAGAAAGACCGTCAGAGGATAAGGGGCAAACATATTCCCAAGAAAGCCCCATATGTCACGGTGGTGGTGCGGTTTGTTTTGTGCATCACCAGTTTACATCAAACTTTCTACAGCATAACAATTTACACTTGTGCTTCATAGAAGCACACTAGCTGCAATTATTCCTGTAAAAAGCACATCTCTCTTCATTCATGTTAAAGCGTGACAACAAACAAGCCTCTTCTCCAAACAATGAGTTACCTTGTCTCCAGCTCATTGTAGTAAACACCATCTCCATCTCTGAAGATGAAGAAGTAGTTCTCTTCATAGCCCTTGCTGGCTTTGTTCTTGACATTCCAGTTGTACTCCCTTGCTATTTTATAGTCATACCTGAAACACAGAAAACAAAATGCATTATGACTTCCTGGTATACAAGCAAAGCAACAAGGTGATTTTTGAATGCAACAATTTTTTGACATACAGATCCTCAGGCATATAATCCATCCCCTCATCACAGTCTCTCTTGCGCTTGCGAATGGTTTCTTCATGGGGCAGGAAGTAGGCCACAAACTGATTTCCCTCCTCATCCATCATACCTCTGTATTTAAGAGACATGAAATGTGAATTAGTGTCAATGCAAAATGTTTACCATTTTAAACACTCATCTATGCAACCAATATTTTGTAGATACCTGATCATGGCCTGAGACATCATTTCCACTCCTGCTGGTCCTGATTTGTCTTTAGGTGCCGGATCAGAGTCAAAGATAACCTGAGCACATGGGTTGATCCACATCTGGAGAAAGAGAAAACATACAAAGTTATTATATAGATCTTTAAATTACTAGTTTGTCAGTTAAAGTGTCTTAAACTGACAAAAGTACTGTAAAGTGTTTGTTAAATATTTTTCCCTCCATGCACTTCTACTACAATGCATGAGGCATGTCATTTGAAATAATACACAGAGACTCTAAAAGTCAAAAAAACTTAAGGGGAATCATAGCTCACCTTGAAGTCGGGGAACACAGGTAGAACTTCCACAGGAGTAACTCTGGGTTTACTGTAGTGCTGTGAAATCTGGAGAGAAACAACATGTTTACAAACCACAGCACTCAGAGCGGCTCCACAGCAATAGCTGAAGAAACTACTGTAACATTGGTACTGTCCATTTTACTCTTTGTGTGTATAAAGGCTGTTGAACAACTAATTCACCAACTCACTGATTTCTGTGCATCCTCAAAGGTTTTCTCAATAGCAGAAATCTGGCTGTCTCTGTCCTTGTAGATTTCTTCTTCTGTAAACTGCTGTTTGACAGATACACCGATCCTAAACACAAAACATGTCTTGGTTATACACACACAAAACCATCTGCCGTTAAGTAATTGCGTGGGAAAGTAAACACATTCAGCCAACTTACTTGACTTCCACTTTCTCGTTGGAAACGCCGTATCTGTTGAACTCTGTAGAAATATATTCCGTCTTTCTCATCCACGGGACCACTTTGGCATGCTGTTGTGACCTTATACGGAAGAAGAAAATGTTCACAAAAAAATCTCCACATGGATCTATGGCAACATGGATCTATAACATAGAGCTGCCAATTTAGCAGCCTTACCTCTTGGAGCTGGATGGAGCCTGGATGTCTTCTTCCAATAGTTTTTCATCAGCGGGATCCAACAGTACTGACAATATAAAAAGAGTGGTTCAGTCAAAACAGTGATTTGATAATGCAAGGTAGTTTCCAGAAAAAGAAGAAGAATAGGATATGACATATAACAACAACAACTGGAGACTTACTATTGGGGTCTATGCGGTAGGTGTCTGGGTTGATGAGATCAATGGTGACCCCGAGGTCTGGCTCAGTCAGGAGCTCATGCTTGTGTTGCTTCTCTAGAGAAGTGGCTTTATACTGTACAAACCTGCCACAACAGAACAACAAATGTCAAGCTGTGCCAATGATCCTCACAGTGTGTGTCCTCCATGTATAGAGAGGCTGGATGTTTACCTGTGCTGATCGAATGGATATGTGATGAATTTGGGGTCAAAAGGGATGTCAGGCAGGCTGTTGCAGTACTTCACTCGACAGACCACCCCTGACCTGCCACGGCACAAAAGTACAGGACATACACAGCGTGGGTAACGCAGATACTTTTACATACCTTAGTGCTACTTTTAAAGAAGCACACTTTAAATTAATGTACATAATAATAATAATAATAAATACATAAAAGTTCTTCAACTACTTACCTCTCTGGGACGGTTCTATGAGAGGATGGCCTACTGGAAGAGAAAACAGACATTTGTCAGATTATTTCTCATAAACTAATGCTACAGTGTGACAGACATTTTTCAGGGAAAGAACATTGATGTTGTCCTGCCTTATTGTAGCTTTTCAACATTCCCTTATATTATGTATGAATGGATAGATGTTTTTATTTATTTTACAATGTGTATACCAAGAATTACTGTGGAAACTTATTTCTAAAAAAAGTTCGACCGCTGAAGAACATCACATTTTTGGTTATTCCCTTTGAGCGAATGCTCTTCATTTAGCTACGTTACTAGCTAGACCCTCAACCCTAAAGTCAAGTCTACAATTACTTCTAATGATCTTATTCTAACGTTAGTAAACGTATTGTAAAAGTTGTTTCAAAATGTTTTGTTACATAAATGCATTACTGTTCGGTAAATAATGTTAGTACCTAACGTTATTAACGTTAAAGCTTTAGCTACCACCAGGCAATAGCGTATAATAATGCTTTACGTTAGCTAGCTAGTTGATGTAATGCAATAACGTTAGTGTTAGCATTAGGACTATTTAGCATTAACACAATATTAACACATGGATTTGCATTTCGCGTTACATTAAATCAATACGCCTGACTTGATAGACCAAATTTACTTTGATAATTACATGTATTAATGGCTGCTAAATAACTTAGCTTAGCAAGCAGGTTAGCATAAGTTATCTTGACGCTAAAGATTGCTTGTTAGTTTAGCTACCGTTAACGTTAGCTGGCTAACTAGCATTGTTAGCTAATGTTGTACACAACTGACAGTCAAGCCACCTAAAAGCTAGCTAATGTTGACGACTTGTAGATGCTTTCGCGTTAACTCAATAACATTAACATTAACATAACGTAATACACTGCCAAGCTAGTTTAATTTAACGTTACCTGTGGCCGTCTTCTCGTTGAGATTGAGTCTGAATCGTTGGAGCCATGTTTAAGACAAACTGCTCACAACTTAAAACAAAGTTATTTGTTTGCACAAACTACCAAAAAAAGGTCTGATGACAACCCAATTTTTGACCTAAGTAACAGTACATCCAACTATACAATCTAGCTTTATTCAAAATGTGCACGGCATTTTTATTTCGACCCGGCAAGACATGATGATGATGACCCGGTTGTGTATCGAGATCCTCGGCTTTGAGGACAGAGGAGGATTTGCATTGCTTTTTTGTGAGTGCCCCCTACTGCCCTGAAATGCGAGGTATTGAGGTTACATATTGATACCCGGCTAAAACTTGCACTTATAATAATTCATTTTATTTAGCTAGCATATTGACACAAACAATTGACATTCTCCGTCTCAGTTACAAAATGAGACCAAAATACAATCTGCTGGTTTTGTTCAAAAGCAATTCCCTTTGGTTGACAGACAAGTCAAGTATTGGCAGACCATGTACTCTCACAGGGTTGCAAAGAGTTGTATATTTTAATAGTATAATTTCACTTTCAGTTCATTCACTAAATATAACATTGACATATTGCTTTGAGAGAGGATTCCTACCATGGAATATACTCTCCGCTATTATTTTCCTGTCTCTCTTTAACACACACACACACACACACACACACACACACACACACACACACACACACACACACACACACACACACACACACACACACACACACACACACACACACACAAACACTCTCTCTCTCTCTGTCCCATCATGTGATCTTCAACAGCAGATAGAGCTTTTGCAGTTCATTTTGGGATATGACAACTGAGCATCCACAGATAAAGAGCACAAGATGTGGACAAAGTATTTTCAAGGTTTATAATAAACCTTTAAGCTCAAATAATATTGTTCCTATTGCAGTTATTTACTGTAGGTGACAAGTGTAAAAAATATAAATTATGAACTCTTTATCATGTTCAGACTTGTGTCTAACTCCACCACACCCGGCATTCAGCTTAGCTCCTTGTTGATGGTTGTGGCATCAAACATACACTAAAACATAAGGTAATTGTTAAAAACATCCATATACAGTGAGGAAAAGAAGTATTTGAACACCCCGCTATTTTGCAAGTTTTCCCACTTAGAAATCCTGGAGGGGTCTGAAATTGTCATCGTAGGTGCATGTCCCCTGTAAGAGACATAATCAAAAAAATATATCCAGAAATCACAATGTATGATTTTTTAACTATTTATTTGTATGATACAGCTGCAAATAAGTATTTGAACACCTGTCTATCAGCTACAATTCTGACCCTCAAAGACCTGTTAGTCTGCCTTCAAAATGTCCACCTCCACTCCATTTATTATTCTAAATTAGATGCACCTGTTTGAAGTCGTTAGCTGCATAAAGACACCTGTCCACCCCATACAATCAGTAAGAATCCAACTACTAACATGGCCAAGACCAAAGAGCTGTCCAAAGACACTAGAGACAAATTTTACACCTCCACGAGGCTGGAAAGGGCTACGGGGAAATTGCCAAGCAGCTTGGTGAAAAAAGGTCTACTGTTGGAGCAATCATTAGAAAATGGAAGAAGCTAAACATGACTGTCAATCTCCCTCGGACTGGGGCTCCATGCAAGATCTCACCTCGTGGGGTCTCAATGATCCTAAGAAAGGTGAGAAATCAGCCCAGAACTACACGGGAGGAGCTGGTCAATGACCTGAGAAGAGCTGGGATCACCGTTTCCAAGGTTA
Organism: Etheostoma perlongum; assembly: GCA_026937815.1. NCBI lineage: Eukaryota > Metazoa > Chordata > Actinopteri > Perciformes > Percidae > Etheostoma > Etheostoma perlongum. The sequence goes on from CM049373.1 coordinate 3,542,594, forward strand.
CTGTTGCTAATACACTAAGACATCATGGTTTGAAATCATGCATGTCACGGAAGGTTCCCCTGCTTAAACCAGCACATGTCAAGGCCCGTCTTAAGTTTGCCAATGACCATTTGGATGATCCAGAGGAGTCATGGGAGAAAGTCATGTGGTCAGATGAGACCAAAATAGAACTTTTTGGTCACAATTCCACTAACCGTGTTTGGAGGAAGAAGAATGATGAGTACCATCCCAAGAACACCATCCTTACTGTGAAGCATGGGGGTGGTAGCATCATGCTTTGGGGGTGTTTTTCTGCACATGGGACAGGGCGACTGCACTGTATTAAGGAGAGGATGACCGGGGCCATGTATTGCGAGATTTTGGGGAACAACCTCCTTCCCTCAGTTAGAGCATTGAAGATGGGTCGAGGCTGGGTCTTCCAACATGACAATGACCGAAGCACACAGCCAGGATAACCAAGGAGTGGCTCTGTAAGAAGCATATCAAGGTTCTAGTGTGGCCTAGCCAGTCTCCAGACCTAAACCCAATAGAGTGTGTGGAGGAGTGGGCCAAAATCCCTTCTGCAGTGTGTCAAACCTGGTGAAAAACTACATGAAACGTTTGACCTCTGGAATTGCAAACAAAGGCTACTGTACCAAATATTAACATTGATTTTCTCAGGTGTTCAAATACTTATTTGCAGCTGTATCATACAAATAAATAGTTAAAAAAATCATACATTGTGATTTCTGGATTTTGTTTTAGATTATGTCTCTCACAGTGGACATGCACCTACGATGACAATTTCAGACCCCTCCATGATTTCTAAGTGGCAGAACTTGCAAAATAGCAGGGTGTTCAAATACTTATTTTCCTCACCGTACCTAATTTATAACAGTTTTATGGCAATATAATATTTAAAACACATATATAGCTGCAGACAGCAACAACTGTAGTTTCATAGAACAGTGGTATGATCAAAACAGCATCTCAGCGCAAGTCTCAAAATGCAGCTAAAATAAAGATCAAACCAAACCAAGCATTTTCTCCTACATTCATTCTGCTTCCCCAAAATCTGAAAGAAAAAATATAGATGTTACATTGGTGGGTGTGATACACATCAATCATTGAGATGTTGCGCCTTCGGTCACACGCAAGTTTCCACCACCAATAATAAAAGTGGGCCTACATTTACATTTGTTAACAAGGACTGTGCACAACAGTGTGCCAGGCAGGCAGTGCAAAGGAAAACAAGCAACTGCGCTCAGTCATATGTTCGTCACATAACTGCTATAGCCCTCTATTGAGAGTCCTTTCAGTGGAGTACTTGATCTTTTCACATATCAGCTTTGCATCTCTGTCTGCATATGGGTATCAACTCTGTGAAGAGAAAGAGAGAGGAGATTAAACCTTGCACACAAATACACACGGCTCATGTTTCAAATTGTTATAAACTTAATTAATCTGGATAAAAACAACGCTCTTGCCTGCTCAACATGTATATCATCTGCCCAGGATCATCTGCAAATACCCTGTAACAGCAAAAGAATAGTTCTATTAAAACAGAATTTTCACTAACCTCTGAACCGAGTACACACACAACACTGATTCCATAATGGACATTGCCCATTAGGTCTTAAGTGTTTTTCCATCCATCGGTTCAGGAAGGGCTCGAGGACTCTTAAGGTCTAAATTTGGTAAAGTAAAACAGAGACGACGTTTTAACATTAAACGGATGTCATTCTACCTTCTCTTCTCTTCATCTACTTACAAGTTAGTTGACATAGAAGTGTTGGTGGGCAAACAAAGTTATACATCTGGGGCCTGTGTCCCAAAGCATGCTCCATTTAATCTGACTCTCTTTGGGTTACATGAGCCTAACATTGGTAATAATAACTGGTGTCACAAAACTATCTCAGTTACCTGTAACATAATTAATAAGTACGGCCCTGGGACGCGTTCTTCGTCTCAGTGTATTGTTTGTAACTGTTTATTTCTTAAATATGTCAAAAAATAAAAATAAAAAGAACATTGAAAGTAAGGCTAAGGGTATGGAAAAGTGTGGGGCTTTCTACTTTAGTATAGAGTGCGTTTCTTTTGCTTTACTGTATAATATTTCACTATTTTGAATATATGACGGACATAAATATGATAATCACAGAAACCCATCTCTTACTCATCTCCCCAGTGGTAAAACACTCGGTCCTGGTAGAACATGGACAGAAACAGCCAGACACTTATTGTCTCGACCCAGAAGATAACAAACAGGAACCATAGCGATGACAGCAGGACTTCACACAGCATCCTGGAGCTCTGTGAGGACAACAGACAGACATACAGTAGAAATAAGTTATGCCTTTTGGAATAATGGTCCTATGTATTCATCTGTCCTGACATATGTGTTATTCTTTGAATGGGTTTACTGTCAGGGATTTTCCCATACCATTTATACTGTTTACATGCTAACCTTTTTACAGATACATATACATTCAAAAATGACATATTGTATTAAGTTTTGTATGCATTGTGCATATGGCAAAGTCAACATACTGTACAATCTTTGTGTGGTTATTACAGCACATTTCATTCATCATAATTATTCTTAAACTCCAATTATTTTTTTAGCTAATCCGTTACGTTTAGGCAATGATATCTACAATATGTCTCTTTTTATTTGGCTGATAAAGTAAAGTCAGCAAAGCAGTGTCGAGTTAACGTTAGCTAATGTAATGTGTGTTGCGAATCGTTTATATATATGCGTATTCGTATCTATGAACTGTTAACGTTACTATTATTTAAACAAAGTTGTTGGTTAGTGTACTCGAAGTAGGGAATATAACGTTTCTTCAGCGTTAGAAAACAAAAAGGACAAGTAACTAGCTTGGCAGCTAAAGTCGTCATTCAAGTAGCAGCCAGGTAGGACGTTAGCTAACGGTACTCGTTTTAAAGCCCATGTTTGAGTAACGTTAACTATAATTCCACTTTAGCATTAGCTAACGTTAATGGTTACATTCAACTTAAACTGAATTTGCGTCTCCAATGCAAAGTTAAACCATAGACCGTATATATATTGATATATATTAATATTAACGGTCTATGGGTTAAACCATGCCAAAGTTACACAAAACGAACAGACTGCCAACGTGAAGTTACATTTATCACATATCCATGTTGTTAAACGGTCAGTAAACACATATAGATTCGTGTTGTAAGACTACTTACTCAAGTAAAAGACTCTTGCTAGCTTGGAAAAGGAATGCCATTACAAAACTTGTTTACAATGCTCGTCACATACGGTCTATGGTCACGTATCACATTGCATGCATTTCCGCTTCTGCGTCCAGTGATGTGATTGGTTGATTGATTCCCAAACTATCCTCGGACCTTTCCCTCCTTTTCTGCTATCCAATGGAAGTAGCATCACTATTAGATTGTGCACAGCATCCTATAGCAACCTAAAGTTGCACACTTGACGTACAAAAAAAACAAAACACAAGGCCACTTATACTAAAATTACTTTATTACAGCTGATTTCTGTTCAATATCCCTCTGCCAACACAATGGTAAATATACAAACAAAATAGTAAATTTGATCCTATTTTTATTCTGTTTAATGTATCTTTTGTACACAATTTAAATCCAAGTTTAGTACTTTACTATCTCTTATGTAGTATCTTCATAATCTCTGACATTCAATAACAAGTTCCACCATCTATACATTTTAATACAGGTTATGGGTTGTAGTGGTAATGTGCCAAAGAAGAATACTGACATCTTCAAAGAAATGCAATCTCTTTCATAATTTGCCTGTCACCACAACATCTTTTCAAGCCTTTTCACTTTGGCCCCTAGAGCAGAACCAACTTGTTTTTATACATTTCATGCCATCCGCCTACTGATGGGTAAACCATGGAGATGAGACAATGCGGTGGCATGTTGGCTTGGCAACAGTATGGCACAGTGTTTGACCATAGCAAGGATCACCATTTTTGTTGCCGTTTCTCATTCAATATCCCATAAGCTTTCAGTCAGTAGGACAAAATTTGACATCAAAGTTAAAGCAAAAAATAAAATAAAATCCAGGTTTGTGGAGAGGTCTCATAACAGACAATGATTGATAACAGTATCCAGACGCCCTCACACACAACGTTGACATGAAAGTGAACAAAAGTTGCGCATACAAACTTAAGGTTGGCATGTAGGTGAGGTTTGATTGGCCTAACATTCAAACTCTTGCCTTGGCTTCTGACTAAAGGTAAAATTCCGATCATGATAAATACATTCCCCATTTCTTCACCAAATATCCATAAATCAGAAAGGAAATGATAAATATAACCTGCTGTGTTACAGTAACTGAACTAGTTACTCGGCATTAAAAAAAATTAAGAGTTTTGGGACTAAACCATATGTAACTTCATATAATGCATACTTTCAAGGATAGGATATATACACGTGGAAAATCAACATCCCACCTATTTAAGAAAAAGCATTTTGTGTGTCCTCAAATGTTATACATTATGACATTCAGAAAGAGCCAGCATCTGAAAAGGTGGCTCTGATTCTGAGTGGAATGGTGAAAAATGATCAAACATGTGCAGTGGTGGAGAACAAATTTTGCCGTGATAAAGCTCAGAAATGGCCACCTGATTAAAGAAGTGCCACTTAAGAAGATGACAGCAAATATATGCATATGAGACATTCGGTCTGTGTACACAAAACCAAGAATATCTTTCATCGAGTTTTGTCCAGACAACTCAAAACCACTTTGAGAGTGAAAGGTTTGCTAACATCAGTGTGGTCTGTCAGTTAAATAAAGTTAGTTTTAGAAATTATTTTTCTTTAAATGTGAGTTTAGTTTTTATACGTTTTCTTTAATAAAATATACACATATGCACATTTAACTCCAGCTTTGTATTTCAAGGAAGCATAAATCGTTATCTCTAGATCATTAACTTTAATGGCCTTTTCAATAAAATGTGTTAAAGTCTCCGTATGGATATAGAAATTGAAAGCCAAAGTGGAACAGAGAGGCTGTTAAAGGGTTTAAAGGGTGTTTCTCCAATGATATTTCAACCACAAACCAAAGAGAAGGGAGTGAGCAGAGACACATTATCAGAGGAATTGCTTGAGCTAGCAAAGGAATACCTAAGTGCTTTTTTGCCACATTTATTTTGTTTTTGGCTGTTTTCACAGAGAGTGCGTTGAATCAATTTTACATTTACATGTATCTATAATACAATGTCATCATGCGAGCATGTGCTTGATTCAGTCACCCTTGTTCTTGGGTTCCGATGAGATGGTGTAACAATTATGACATAGCACCTTACTTTTAGTGTACTTAACTGGGCCCCAACATTTTTTAACAGTGTTGTAGTTTTCTAGTTAGTGCCAAGCCTGCTGTCATGGTCATGACAATTGCCTTAACCTTTCCACCTGCTGCACATAATAGCCTCTCCTCCGCAAACTTAGTTCAATTTGTTCTATGGAAACTGTAACTAACATAACTAAAAAGCCTGCAGCATCCTCACATCCTCTAGCATAAAACACGGAGGAGGGAGGAGGAGCAGCTTTAGTTTCAACACACAGTAAAAGCTGCAGAAAGGGGGGAAATGCTTCCACTTGCATACTGTATGTTTGCATCCACTAGGTCTTGTCTCTACTTGGGAAATTGCTACACGACAGAAAGGAAAAAAAAAAAAAAAAAAAAAAAATCACAGCACGGGTTAACTCGACTCCTCAACTTAAGTACATGCGTACCGACGAAAACACTCATCCACCAGGTGCTTTGCAAACAGAAGTAACATTTTAATTTTACACATATTCCGCTGTATAAAGTGCTTTGAACAAGGCAGCAGTTTAAAAAGGCACTAATAAAAATCAACAGATCAATACTAGGATTGTTTTTGAAGGCAGATTAATCTCCTTGTTTCCCCCTCACAATTCCACCTGTGAATGTGTACAAGGACATTCTCTGCAACGCAAGGGTTTCCAAGTTCTCCCCTAGAGTACCACAACTCCAAAGACCTCAATTATATAGTTACTGCTAAAGCAATTTTCTATTTCTCAGCATTTATAAGACTTTACTGCATACACAGTGAATATAATAATCTGAGAAAAGTATTTGGGACCTCTGGAACTAAAATCAAACTAAACATACACTGGCACTAATGATACAATTTAAAATAAACTATAAACATCTGAGACTGATTTTTTTTAATCAAAAAAGGTTTAAAAAAGGCACTGCAGTAGTGTTGGAGCATACGCCTAACACTGCTAACATTAGGTTATTTGGCTCTGAATTTGCTGAAGTCTCATTTTGGCTGATGACCAGGAAATCAGGTGAAATAAAACTACAGAATAGAAGGAGGCATCTCATTTCTCACAATGACCATTACAGCAGGCTGGCATCACAACAGCAAAGCAGCTTTAGTCTGGTCTGCTGCGTTTTTAACCATCGCCAGCAAAACTGACCAGTGTGTGAATGAATATGAATCGGGTGAGTGAAAGAGAGGGGCTCCTTAATGAAATGAGAATACTGTGATTGTTTGACACCACATTTCTTAGGACATTGTTAACACACGTCAAAGGCGTTTCAACAGTGTTTCATGTGCAAAATGAGAGCAATGGCTGTGAATAGCACAAAACATATTTTAAAACTTTCGCAGGAGCGAGCTGTAAATAAAAGCAAATGGGATTATTTTGTGTTGACACTCAAATTGCTTATGTAACATAAATTTAAGGATCTGTACGTGTGCCGATAAACAGCCGTGAGGATGGTCTGCGTCTTTTCGGGCCCTTTTTGACCTGAGCAACATTTATTTCATCGCACATCCACATCTGTACGGGGGGGGGGGGGGGTTACTGGATTCTACATTCTCCACGCTCAAATTCCGACTCCAGGGCTGATGGGGGATCTATGTGTAGGAGAGGTGTGACCCGTTAGATATTTGAGAGGTGACACTGGTACTCCTGCTCATGCTCTGCTCACTGCGCCCTCCTGAGGGTGTCCTCCCCATTGCTTGGGGGCTGTTCTGTACACCTCCACTGCTACGGGACAGGGCTCCTGCCGATGGGTGGCCCCACGGTGATGGAACCCCACCTCCCTGCATGCCCTGCCCCCAGCATTGCTGCATAGGTGCACCTCCCGGACTGGAGTGATAGCTGTGATGGCTACCATGGTGGCTCGCCCCTGCGGCTGAACCGACACTGCCCCAGTGGGACCCTGGAGAGCTCCCCGACGGCCGCTGCTGCTGCTGCTGATGGTGACTCCAACTTGCTGGAGCCCCGGGAAAGCTGTGGCTGAGGCCCTCTGGGGAGATGTTTGCTAGCACCATGTTGCTGAAGCCCAGGCGCATACTCTCGGAGTCAAAAGCCTCAACTTCTCGGGCTTGACGTTCTAGCAGGCTCCGGATTCGCTCCAAGCGTTCATTCTGCAGGGACAACATCTCTTCCTCAATCTATAAAAAAAAAAAAAAAAACACAACAAGGTAAAATAACATTCATTTATATGTGCTTCACAGTAGAGTAGTAGATACCAGTACCGGAAATGCCTCCGATACAGCCTAAAACGCTGGTATGGGTATCAACGAGCACGCATCCAATACCACGTAATTTAGACCTGAAAAAAATATACTGTAAAGTTGTTTATAAGAGTTATTGTTCCGTTGATTGACTGTCAAACTAGATGACAAAAGATTAAAAAAAAGATAGTTCTATGGCATTCCTTCTCTGTATGTATTTCTTTTTTTTTAGATTATTTTTTGGGCATTTTTAGGCCGCTATTGACAGGACAGCTGAAGAAATAAAAAGGGGAGAGAGGTGGGGGGGAATGACACGCAGCAAAGAACTGCAGGTCAGAGATGTACCCGGGAACGCTGCGCCGAGGAATAGACCTCTATACATGGGTGCCCGCTCTAAAAACTGAGCGATCTGGGCGCCCTCTCTGTATGTATTTGTTCATGTTTTACAAAGGGTTTAACCTGCGCCAGGCCATACAACACTGTCATACAATGCATACCTTGATATCACATCCATACAGTGTTAGTAGTATACAGCTGTTAACAATAATAATATATACATTTTAATCACACTGGTATCTGATTGGTACTCAGTATCAGCCGATACGCAAGTTCAGGTATCAAAATCGGTACATCTCTACTTAGTGATGGCCAAATGAAGCTTCGTGAACCAGTGTCTTTATTTTCTGAGCCCACTAGATGGCACTCTTGGTTTTAAGAGAAAGGCCTATGGCATTGCAATTCAATGTATTCTAAACACTTTGTTGAACAGCAAGCGCCATCTAGTGGGCTCAGAAAATAAAGACACTGGTTCACGAAGCTTCATTTGGCCATCCCTATCTCTACTTCACAGTGTACGTAATAAAATTAAGGATGGCTAAATTCCATTTAGTGGCTTCAGTCCCATGGTCCTGGTATTGTGGATGGCGTTTCACTGTCACGACTTACTGGAGCACTTGAATGGAACAGAGCCATTGTTAATGTTATTAGTAAACGCCGGTGCTTGCAATGACAATGGAGACAAATATAAATCTCCACGTGACTTTCGGGAAAATAACCTTCTGTTCCAGCAGGGCCCTTCGGAGTGACACCCTCTGCTCCAGGTCCTTCCTCTCGCGCTCGTGCTGGGCATCAGTCTGCATTTTGATCTTGCTCTGGTAAGCGTTGAGAAGCTCCAGCTCCTGCTGTAGCTGCATTCGTAGGCCTTGACACTGAGCCTCCTGAGTCTCATCCAGACGAAGCTAGGGACAGACAGATCAGGATCAGGATCAAACAAGTAAATCATATAAACAACTATAATCAATTTGGGCAAAATGTAAAAAATCGTGTGGCAATTTCATGGTTTTATTTTAAAACGTTTCTACATTCCCGGCATTCCCAGACTCACCGCCTGAGTGGAAAGCATCTCATTGATGGAGTGGTCATACTGCTCTGCCAGGATGGCAAGTTTGCGGTGCTGCTCCTGCTTCAGCCGTTTAAGGACAGCCTTGTGCTCTGACTTTGGCGTGGTCTCCAACAGATGGTTTCTCAGTGCTTTGTACTGCCTGGTCTGGATCTTACATGTGTCCTGGAACTGCTTCTTGATCTGTAGCTCTTTGGACTATGTTATAGATGGAAAAATAAATTGATATAATTATGTATTTCTATATTTAAAAGCAAACATTAAAAGGCAGGGTTGGTAAAGTTGAAAAGCTAGCAAGATTTGAAAGCAGCAGCTCGTAGGGGCTCTGTAACTCCTCCCCTTGCCCTCAGGGCTCCGCCCCACACAGAGACACAGATGTGCATTGACCTCAGGCTTGTACACGGGAAGGGTAGAGTAAGCGCAGCGGGGGAAGGAGGCACTTCACTGGTTCATTCCAAGCAGACTGCCAGGTAGTGATCGGTGGGATTTTGCTCCTTTTTGAAAGCCCTTGCTGTCAGGGTGTAAAGACCATTTCAAACAACATATAAAAAGTGTATATTGGAAATACTTACCAACCCTGTCAACAGAAAACATGAATGATCTACACTTGATCTGAACAATCTTAATATTTTTGGGCTTGAGACCAAGCAATTAGAACAGGAAAACCAGAACACATGGATAAGGCAACATGGGTCAACTTCTATTCATCATTCCATTTTAAAACCGTTTGCCTAACCAAAGAGAAGGAACATGCGACACACTCATTACTCTGAAGCAGTCATTTTGCTCTAAATTCTATGGATCAGTATTAGAGCAAACTTTGGCTTATTCAAGATCAAAAATAGGTCCGCCTCATACAGTGGGGAGAACAAGAATTTGATACACTGCCGCTTGTGCAGGTTTGTCTTACTTACAAAGCATGTAGAAGTCTGTAATTTTTATAATAGGTACACTTCAACTACGAGAGATGGAATCTAAAACAAAAATCCAGAAAAATCACATTGTATGATTTTTAAACAATTTATTTGCATTTTATTGCATGACATAAGTATTTGATCACCAACCAACCAGTAAGAATTCTGGCTCTCACAGACCTGTTAGTTTTTCTTTAAGAAGTCCTCCTGTTCTCCACTCATCTGTATTAACTGCACCTGTTGGAACTTGTTACCTGTATAAAAGACACCTGTACACACACTCAGTCAAACTCCAACCTGTCCACAATGGCCAAGACCAGAGAGCTGTGTAAGGACATCAGGGATAACACTGTAGACCTGCGAAAGGCTGGGGTGGGCTACAGGACAATAGGAAAGCAGCTTGGTGAGAAGGCAACAACTGTTGGCGCAATTATAAGAAAATGGAAGAAATTCAAGATGACGGTCAATTTCCTTCGGTCTGGGGCTCCATGCAAGATCTCACGTTATGGGGCATCAATGATCATGAAGATAAGGGATCAGCCCAGAACTACACGGCAGGACCTGGTCAATGACCTGAAGAGAGCTGGGACCACAGTCTCAAAGGAAACCATTAGGAACACACTGCGCTGTCGTGGATTAAAATCCTGCAGCGCACGCAAGGTCCCCCTGCTCGAACCAGCGCATGTCCAGGCACGTCTGAAGTTTGTCAATGACCATCTGGATGAGCCATAGGAGGAATGGGAGAAAGTCATGTGGTCTGAGACAGAAATAGAGCTTTTTGGTCAAACTCCACTCGCCGTGTTTGCAGGAAGCAGAAGGATGAGTACAACCCCAAGAACACCATCCCAACCGTGAAGCATGGAGGTGGAAACATCTTTCTTTGGGGATGCTTAACTGCAAAGGGGACAGGACGACTGCACCATACTGAGGGGAGGATGGATGGGGCCATGTATCGCCAGATCTTGGCCAACAACCTCCTTCCCTCAGTAAGAGTACTGAAGATGGGTCGTGGCTGGGTCTTCCAGCATGACAACGACCCAAAACACACAGCCAAGGCAACTAAGCAGGGGCTCCGTTAGAAGCATCTCAAGGTCCTGGAGTGGCCTAGCCAGTCTCCAGACCTGAACCCAATAGAAAATCTTTGGAGGGAGCTGAAAGTCTGTATTGCCCAGCAACAGCCCCGAAACCTCAAGGATCTGGAGAAGGTCTGTATGGAGGAGTGGGCCAAAATTCCTGCTGTAGTGTTTGCAAACCTGGTCAAGAACTACAGGAAACGTCTAAACGAAATCTCTAGAATTGCAAGGTTTCTGTACCAAATATTAAGTTCTGCTTATCTGATGTATCAAATACTTATGTCATGTAATAAAATGCAAATTAATTATTTAAAAATCATACAATGTGATTTTATTTTAGATTTCGTCTCTCACAGTTGAAATGTATCTATGATAAATTACAAACCGGCGTGCTTTGTAAGTAGGAAAACTTGCAAAATCGGCAGTGTATCAAATACTTTTCCCCACTGTTTATAAAAATATATAAAAAATAATTTTTAATAATCAATTAACTTTTCAGACTCAAGCATCGAATCCTTCTAGAGAGAATTGCGATGCATCTAAGAATCTGTATAAAATTTGATTTATATATATATATATATATATATATATATATATATATATATATATATATATATATATATATATACTGTCTCCAGACATGGACAAATATATAAATATATTAGAAATGGACAAATCAGAAATAATTAGGCAAAAACACATATAGGCTGTTCATCTACTTTATGACCTTACATCGGACCCCCTCATGTTTCATGTTCTCACCCTTTAAACATGACTGAGCCTCTGACATGGAAGATCACTGTGAGAGAAGGTGACTTCCACAAGCATGTTTAAGGCTTAAGCATGGAATGGAATAAAAACCCCAGTAGACAAAACAAACTTGTGTGACAAACACTGCATATGTCAAAATCTAACAAACTCAATTTTTTTTTTAATTAATGCATTGAAATGTACATAAAAGAGATGCATCGATAATCGGTTTAGAATCGAATCATTGACCTCTGAATCGAAAGGTGCCCAGAGATTCCCACACCTATTGCATATAAAACGAGTACCCAGAGCAACATTTCATTATTATTGAATATCTATTGAATCTATTGAATATTCAATGAACATGCATGCGCACAAGCCGAGTTCTCACCTTGAGGCTCTTGGGCTGCTGGCGAACCTCCATAACATGTTTGCGTCGAAGTTCCCTCTCCCGCCTTTTGTTGTACTCCTGCTGATTGGTGAGCTCTGTCTGGTGCTGCAGACGGATGAGCTCCGCCCTGGTCTTTGGATGGTGTTGACTTGGCGGAATTCCAGTTCTTGCATGGACTCATGGTGCCGGAGAAGCATGGCATGTTCCAAGTCCTTCTGGGTCTGACGCTTGTTTAGCTCCTAATTGTGTGCATGTGGAGAGACAAACAAAGAGATGAGACTGTCACGCTCCAAAGATAACCCAATTTTAGTTTGTTAATCAATTCATTAAATGTTTGTAACATTTGAGAGAGACCCAGCGGTACAATGTACAAAGAGACAGAGTGCTGACCTCACGCACTAAGTCCTGTTCAATATTGTGGCGGGCGATCAGGATCCTCCGTTTGAACCTGCGGCACTCCAGGTCCAGATACTGCCTCTGTCTGCGCTGCAAGTTGGCCTCTTCCTCAGCTTGGAAGTGTTGGAAGTTCTCCTTCTGCTTGGACAACCACTCCTGCTTTTCTTTCTTGGGTGTTGACTGGTTTTCATTCAACTCCTAAACGTTAGAAAGATCGCAGGTCACTTGTAAAACTAACTTCCATGGTGCAGATTGATGTCCATTTGCTGATAGCAAGTAAACAGAGACTAATGGCAACTTCCATTACATGGTACCTACTCGACTTGGCTCAACCGCGGTGCCCCGTCCTTCTTTTTCCATTTCAGATTAGTACCGCCTCATAAGTGAGGCGAGAGTGACTGGTCGTCATAGCAGGAAACTGCTGTGACCTAACGTGACACACACAAAGAACGTCGAAGGTGTGTCGTTTTTGATTCTCGGCATGCGGTTGCTGCTAGTGATGGTCGAAAGAAGCTTCGTGAACCAGTGTCTTTATTTCCTGATCCACTAGATGGTGCTCTCTGTGCAACAATTGGTTGAGAATATACTGAATTGCAATGCCATAGGCCTTTCAATTAAACCTAAGAGCGCCATCTAGTGGGCTCAGAAATTAAAGCCGCTGGTTCACGAAGCTTCATTTGGCCATCACTTTGGCCAGTAGACAACTTTTGTTTCAAAAGAAGCTGGAGACAGCTTAAAAAAAATGTAATTAAAAAAAAAAAAAAAATACCTGGCTAAAATACTTAAACGTGGCAAGTTTGTTCAGGACATCCCCCGTCTATCGCTAGCAATGATGACGCAGTGAATAGTGATGATTTGCTCCAACCAATCAGCCTGCAGGTTTCCACGTCACCCTTTTTGATATCACGGCGGTACTAAAAAATAAAGTACCTGTTAGCACCAGGTAACAGGGACTTTTTTTCCATAATGGAAAACCAAAAAGGTGGTGGTCGAGGAGGTACCATGCAGTGGAAAAACTACCATAATGTCCCATACATTATGGCGTTTTTCCACTGAAGGCGGCGTGGATCTCCCTACCTCTTTGAGTTGTTCCTTGCGAAGTTTGTACTCCCGTTTCTGGGATTCAAGGAAGCTGTTGAGCTCTTTCTTCTGCTGACTCTGAATATGTTGCTGGAACTTCTTTTCATCGTTGGAAAAGGTTTTTGCCTAATGGAGAAATGCACATCATAATCAGTTTACTCCAGGCATTTTGCAAATCTTAGGTGACCACAGAAATTAGCTGAAAGCATACATCTTTCTCCATGGACGCCTGGTGCTTCTTGATCAGTTTCTCCATCTCCTGGGCAAAGCTATTCCTCTGGTTCTCCAGCTCCTTGTCCAGGCGGAGTCTGTGCTCGTCCATCTCAGCCTTCAGCTTGTTTTCCAGAGCCATCAGCTGTTTCTGGTGCTGCCGCCTCATGCGCTTGTAGCCCATTATCTGCTCCCTTAACTCAGAATCCTGCTCATGCTCCTTAATCTGGCGAGTGAGCTGGAAAACACAAGACCCAGATTCTCTTCATATTGTTTTGGTCGGTAAGAACAAATTTTAGACAGTTTGAGACAACAATACCTTTAGGAGGCTAACATGTCTCGCGAGGTTTTAAGACAATATGGAGGAAATGGAGAACTCTTTTAAAGTGCATATACAAGAACTTAAAAAGGTTTCAAGCTGCATCAAAGTTTCTAGCCTTAAAGCAAAGGCATCAGGGATCACAAGGACAATTCTTTAAAAGATTTCGGCCAACAACCCATGGATGTCTAGCAGCTATATACACACACACACACAGTCATTTTATTCATCTTCTTATTTGATCTGCAAATACAATAACTGTTATTACCACTGAGGCTGTGCGTATAGTAGCAAAGTGTTCGCGGTTCCGTTTTGGCCGCGGAGTGTGTACAGGCGGGGACTGTGGCTCAGTTGGCCGGGTGTTAGGCTCCGACTCTTCTTTATGCGTCTCTTCCTCCTAAAACATAGTCAAAAATGCACCCAACATGTAAACAGCAGAAGAAGATGCTGAAAAACACTAAAATGTCTCTCATGCTGTATTTAAAATTAATAAATAGATCATATAATAATAACAACAACAACAACGAATTCATATCTGAAGGTCAGGCTGTAACCTGAACATCTTACCGGTTTAAGGTGTATTACAGAGCTGTTGGACATGACTGTGTGGCCTCCCTCAACGTCCACCTCACTCTTGTCATCGCCTGCATCAGTTAGACTGTTGACAGAGCTGCTCTGTGAACTGGCACTGATTGACATACTGGGTATGGATTGGTTGCTCCCAACACTGTTCACTGTACCCGTCCTACCCACACTGTGTTCTGGCTCCTAAAAAGATCACACACGGCAGACAGTAACAAGGATTCAACAAAGCTCTCTAATAACAGAATAATAATAATTTATACTTTTTAATGATCCTGTGGGGAAAGTACAATTTAAACTCTGTTTTGTTAGAAATGACTACACATGGGCCTGAAACACAGAGAGTGTGTACAGTAAAGGGGGGTACAGTGCCTTGCTCAAGAACATCTGGCAAAGTGAACTGGCATCTCTCTAGCTACCAATCGACACTCTGTACTTTGGTCCGTACTGGGACTTGAGCCTGTGACCCTCCGGTTCCCAACCCAATGCCCTACGGACTGAGCTACTGTCGCCCCCAATGACACAATGCTAAAATATACAACATCCCCACACTGGACACGACAGAGATTATACAAAAAAACAAAAATGGAAAAGAAATGCTGCCTAGCAGTAGTTGAAAACAGTTCCATCACAGACCTCCTCTTCATCTTGTGCCTCCGTTGTGGGGCCATTATGGGCTTCCTGAAACAAGAGCTTCTTCATTTTGCGATACTGCAGATTGTCAAGCTCCCGCACTGCATCCTTAGTCCGACTTATCAGGTCTATTAGAACTGATTCTGGTCGCTCACGCTGGACAAATGCATGCTAGAGAAAGAACACAGAAAAGACTTGCATTAAAATCATGACTTCTAGTATAGTTATAGCTCTACTTCTAAAATAGTTTATTCCTAAACTATAAACTTAATCCCTCATAAAATTTTTTTTAATTGTTACCTTTAAAAGCTCCTCAGAGTTCGGCCTATCCTGGGGAAATTTCTGAAGGCAAGAATCTACAAAGTTTCGGAAATAATCCGTCCTAAAGTTGACAGATGGATAGAAATGTAGTTATTTTTTGGACTCAAGTTTGTTTGAGAAACAATACACCGTCTCTTATTGATGTCACTCTAAACTCACCATTCACTAGACTGCAGCATGGGGCTCTCATTCTGTGCTATATGGTATAAGGCACTCATTGCATTCATGTTGAACAGTGGAGGCTTCCTCTCAGCTACAGACCAAGTAGTGGGTTACATCATGGAGTCAGATGTTGCAAAGACAAATTAAATTATGAGAGAGAGAAAGAAAAAGCAACGTCATTCAAGTATTGACTTAATAAGTGAGCAAAATTATTGCTTGCAATGAAAGGTTAGTAAAAGTGTAAAAAAAGAAAAATGGATGTGGATGCAAGCAATGTAACAACAAATCTAAAACATAGATGTGAAAACAGGCCAAATACAACAGGGGCCGTACCTAATTCAATGCAGGTTATTCCCAAAGACCAAATGTCCACCTTTCCATCATACTGGCCCTCATCCATAGCTAAAATTACTTCTGGGGCCATCCTGAGAAAACAAACACATTCAGCACAATGAAAATATGACAATGAATAACAATTTAATGGGGAGTTTGATCAAACAGAAAACTTTGATATTAATGTTTTGTAGCGCACCAATATGGAGTCCCAACAAAGGAGTTGGCAGGACAGGCGATGGAGGCAGAACCAAAATCTGCTAGTTTTACCTGCCCCGGCTCTGTCAGCAAGACGTTCCCCGCCTTGATATCTCTGTCAAACACACAAGAGGAAATGATTCCAGCTCCACACAGAAAACAGGACGCCTGAACACATAAGCAGCGTCCAGCATGCTCCCAAACACTCACCGGTGAATCATGTTGTGGGAGTGAAGATAAGCCAACCCTTGAAGAGCACCATGGGTAATTGCAGCTATTTCAACTTCTTGCAGAGGTTTCTTGTGAACTGGAAGGGATACAGTCAGCGATGCAAATCAAGAAAAAAGGTGACAAGGATAAACTAGATGAGCGAGACTACCGTTTCCCTTTGTAGTCATGCAGCATCATGCAATGATCAGAACAAAGAAAGGTTTTCAACTCACCTTCTAACAAATCAGAAGCAGAGCCCAGACAATACTCCATTACCAGCTGCAACAAAACAAAGAGAGTTTTGTGTGAAATTGTTTTCCAATCAGTGGGTAGTACATTTTAGTCATCATCACCGCCTCTCATGTAGAATCTTACCCAGGCGGTGTGCTCTCGCAGGTAACAGCCTTTGTACTCTATGCTGTTTGGGTGTTGTATTCTCTGCAGGAATTTCACCTCTTTGATTATGTCTTGCCATTTCTGTAAAAATAGTAAAAAACATTAGAGGACAGCAACAACAAACAAACAAACAAAAAAACACTCATGAGTAAATGTTATTACCAATTTCCTGTTAACAGGATATAGGCTAGTGAAAGCTATCATACCTCAGTGGACTGCTTTCCACTGTAAGACATCTTCTTGATGGCCACCACCTCATTTGTCCGCACATCCCGAGCCTGAATGATAAGCACATTACATATTATCATATATCTCATCTTTACTTCCCAACATCACCACTGGGATACGGTTTGGTTCAGTTACTTAAGCTACATGGGCTAAAGTAGAAGTACCAGCTGAATTTTGAGATAACCATGCTACCCATTCATTTTATCATGTAATATTTGTCTGTAAATCTTAAATGATGTCTTATATAATTATTAAATCAACAATCACTGTATGTGACCTCATCATGACACACAATCTGTATTAGAGACTGAACTACATGATCCACATTCAAATGCAATGTAGCTGTTGGGGCAATGTGGTATTTCATAACAAAAAATTGGGACTTGTAATACAATTCTCTACGTAAGCTTTGCAGACCTAAGTAATTAATGCTTCTAACTGCTTGGGTATAATATCCACATCCCACAGACTATATAACCCATCTTAGCCAACACATTGTGCAAAAGTATGTGCAAAATAATAGGCTGGAGTGTCACTAAAAACAGTTGTGCATTTTAAGAATCATTATGAAATATTTGAAAGCATCTAAAAGGCCTTTTAGAACAAAGCTCTCCCATTGCTGAATACTGAAACAAAACTAAACAACTTGCCAATATCATCCAAATGGCCTTCAAGCACATTCTGAATAGACTTGTAGGCTGACACACTCAAGCTGCACTTTTAGCTTTTTTCTCTTTGTTAGCAATGGAATCGTGCCCTTCATGTTACACAGTGCTATACCAGACATATGCCCTTGTATATTTTAGCTGAGCCATTAATTAGCTGAGCCAGGCTTAACCTTTCTACTCTCTCTTTCTTTGGGCCAGACCCCTATTTGTCCCAATGTGCCACACAGTGCCCACCCTGAAATAAATGACGGGGCAGATTTTGTGTTTGTTTTTTAAACACTGTTCTAATGTCAGACTGAACGTGGTCTAACTAAGGCTTGGTCCAAAGCCTAATAATGCAAAATACTCACAAAATATACAGCACCAAAGCTTCCATGTCCAATCTCACGCAGATCTGAGTAGAGCTTTTCTGGGTCCTCCTTGAAGAAGAGCTCAGCAACGTCGGGGTCCTTCAGGCTCCCCGCCCGACTGCTGTTGGGCATAATGGGGAGTTGGGGGGGGGCAATGCCGCTGCCGCCAGGAACTATCTGGGTCTGCGACAGCGACTTGAAAGCCCCCACCAATGGCTCATCTGCAGGACAGTGGTCTCATATGTGTTCAGAGCTAAAAAGTACAAGGAAAAAAAGGAATGAGTACACTAAAAAAAAAAAAACCCAGCAACAAAGGGGTTTAACCCCAATGTATTTATGTGTCCCCCAGTACATTACAGGGCTTCATTTTTAATACTGAATGTGATCCAAAAGTGGTTTAAAAATTAATGTACCTATTTTGAGGAAATATACACATTCTGTACCTGTTTAAAGTAACTTACTAGTAAGGTAATGTTACACTATATTAATAATGCTGTTACAGTGAGAGGCAAGTTGAAGCAAGTGACACATCACGCAGTTCTCTGGCTGTCCATACATGCTATAGCAGAGCCTATATACCTGAGTGAGAGAAGGCTACGCAAAACATGAACTAAATCATGATGTCAGGTGCAAATGTAGAGAATGGCAAGTCGGAAATCCTGGAGGTAGCAAGAGAAAAGTCTCCCGTTTCCATAGTAACAGCAACCACGGTAAGGAAACCAGAGGGCTGTGTCCTGAATTACTCTCCTCACACTGTCAATGACTGGTATATAGACCAAGAGATGTGAGGAGACTACATCGAAACCCTCTTGCAACTGACAGATTCCAGCTCTAACAAAGAAACCAACTTAACAACACGCTGCTTCACTGTGAGATAGAAGTCTGAATGGAAACAAAGCATTCCAGTGATGGGACTACTTGTTAAACCTGTAGGTACTTGGTAAACACGCATTCTCAAACATACCAAACATTGTCCATATAGCCTTTCTATGTGATTAAAGGATCAGTTTGTCAAAATCACAAAACATGGGCTCCCGCACAGCTCAGTTGGTGGAGCAAGCGTATATGTGTACATACATACAGTGAGGAAAGTAACTATTTGAACACCCTGCTATTTTGCAAGTTCTCCCACTTAGAAATCATTGAGGGGTCTGAAATTGTCATCGTAGGTGCATGTCCACTGTGAGAGACATAATCTAAAAAAAAAAAAATCAAAAAATTACAATGTATGATTTTTTAACTATTTATTTGTATGATACAGCTGCAAATAAGTATTTGAACACCTGTCTATCAGCTCCAATTCAGACCCTCAAAGACCTGTTAGTCTGCCTTCAAAATGTCCACCTCCACTCCATTTATTATCCTAAATTAGATGCATCTGTTTGAGGTCGTTTGCTGCATAAAGACACCTGTCCACCCCATACAATCAGTAACAATCCAACTACTAACATGGCCAAGACCAAAGAGCTGTCCAAAGAGTCCAGAGACAAAATTGTACACCTCCACAAGGCTGGAAAGGACTACAGGGAAATTGCCAAGCAGCTTGGTGAAAAAAGGTCCAATGTTGGAGCAATCATTAGAAAATGGAAGAAGCTAAACATGACTGTCAATCTCCCTCGGACTGGGGCTTCATGCAAGATCTCACCTCGTGGGGTCTCAATGATCCTAAGAAAGGTGTGAAATCAGCCCCGAACTACACGGGAGGTGCTGGTCAATGACCTGAAAACAGCTGGGACCACCGTTTACAACGTTACTGTTGGTAATACACTACGACGTCATGGTTTGAAATCATGCATGGCACGGAAGGTTCCCCAGCTTAAACCAGCACATGTCAAGGCCCGTCTTAAGTTTGCCAATGACCCTTTGGATGATCCAGAGGAGTCATGGGAGAAAGTCATGTGGTCAGATGAGACCAAAATAGAACTTTTTGGTCATAATTCCACTAACCGTGTTTGGAGGAAGAAGAATGATGAGTACCATCCCAAGAACACCATCCCTACTGTGAAGCATGGGGGGTAGCATCATGCTTTGGGGGTGTTTTTCTGCACATGGGACAGGGCGACTGCACTGTATTAAGGAGAGGATGACCGGGGCCATGTATTGCCAGATTTTGGGGAACAACCTCCTTCCCTCAGTTAGAGCATTGAAGATGGGTCGAGGCTGGGTCTTCCAACATGACAATGGATCAAAGCACACAGCCAGGATAACCAAGGAGTGGCTCTGTAAGAAGCATATCAAGGTTCTGGCGTGGTCTAGCCAGTCTCCAGACCTAAACACAATAGAGAATCTTTGGAGGGAGCTCAAACTCCGTGTTTCTCAGCGACAGCCCAGAAACCTGACTGATCTAGAGAAGATCTGTGTGGAGGAGTGGGCCAAAATCCCTTCTGCAGTGTGTCAAACCTGGTGGAAAAACTACTGGAAATGTTTGACCTCTGGAATTTCAAACAAAGGCTACTGTACCAAATATATTTTTTAGATTATGTCTCTCACAGTGGACATGCACCTACGATGACAATTTCAGACCCCTCCATGATTTCTAAGTGGGAGAACTTGCAAAATAGCAGGGTGTTCAAATACTTATTTTCCTCACTATATATATATATATATATGTTCACTCCTTGACACAGCAAACCGGGTTTGACTCCAACCTGCAGCCCTTTGCTGCATGTCATTCCCGCCCCCTCTCTTTTCTGCTTTGATGGCTCCAGCTGTCCTATAAATAAAGGCCTAAAAATGCCCAAATAATAATAAATAAAAAAGTACATATACACAGTACAGGACAAAGGTTTGGACACACCCTTTCTCATTCAATGAGTTTCCTTTATTTTCATGACTATTTACATTGTAGATTATCACTGAAGGCATCAAAACTATGAATGAACACATATGGAATGAGGTACAAAAAAAGTGTGAAATAACTGAAAACTGTCTTATATTCTAGTTTCTTTAAAGTAGCCCCCCCCTTTGCTCTGATTACTGCTTTGCACACTCTTGGCATTCTCTTGATGAGCTTCAAGAGGTAGTCACCTGAAGTGGTTTCCCAACAGTTCAGGGCCGGTGACTGTGGAGGCGCAGCACTCCATCACTCTCCTTTTTGGTCAAAGAAGGCCTGATTCGCGCAGTCTCCTTTTAATCCTTGTGTTGTCTTCCCATCAAAATTGAAAATCAACATTTTTGTTGACGCTTTATCAATGTTTTTAACTTTTTCTTACGTTTTTGTCCTTTTTTTCCAATTTGTCACTTTTTTATATTTTCAATACTACATAACATTAACTTATTAACTTTAGTTTTACAGTTATTTTTGGAATTTATGGTAAATTAACCTCATATATAGCAAATTATACCTCATGTTTGAGTTAGAAAAGCAGACATTAGGAATTATTTAGACTAAAATTAAAGGAATGTATGTTGATGGATAATCACAGACTGGAATATGTCAACTTTTACTCAAAACTATTTTAAAACCACTTACATTTATTTTTCAATTGCTATCAAATTAAATAAGACACACCAAAACTAATAAAAGTACAGATTTGTACTTGCCAAAGAGTGTTGTGTGGAATCAATCATATTATTTTGGGTAATTACAATTGAGTAGGTAAAATGAATATTGTTATAGGAAAACAAGTCAATTTGACCCGAGGACAACACGAGGGTTAACAGTTGTTCTAGAGATGTGTCTGCTGCTAGAACTCTGTGTGGTATTCATCTGGTCTCTAATGTGAGCTGCTGGGAACTTGCGATTTCTGAGGCTGGTGACTCAGATGAACTTATCCTCAGCAGCAGAGGGGACTCTTGGTCTTCCTTTCCTGGGGCGGTCCTCATGTGAGCCAGTTTTGTTGTAGCGCTTGATGGTTTTTGTGACTGCACTTGGGGACACATTCAACGTTTTTGCAATTTTACAAACTGATTGACCGTCATTTCTTAAAGTAATGATGGCCACTTGTTTCTCTTTACTTAGCTGATTGGTTCTTGCCATAATATGAATTCTAACAGTTGTCCAATAGGGATGTCAGCTGTGTATCAACCTGACTGCACAACACAACTGATAGTCCCAACTCCATTAATAGGCAAGAAATTCCACTAATTAACCCTGACAAGGCCCACCTGTGAAGTGAAAACTATTTTAGGTGACTACCTCATGAAGGTCATTGAGAGAACACCAAGGGTTTGCAGCGCTATCAAAAAAGCATTGAATGAGAAGGAATGTCCAAACCTTTGGCCTGTACTATCACAAAACACCTATTCCCAATTACATATAGTGGCTACTTGTGGTGTTCAGTGTTGAAAAATTAAAAAGCTTAAATAACATCCTAGGTACGCTGAATAATCATCATTACTGAAAAGAGCTGTGAACAGTTTTCTTCTGAATGTGAAAAATACTGAAGATATCCACAGTATGGGTGTGGATGAACCGGATCTTAAACGCTCCATAAAAAACCCAAACTGCCTGCATTACTGGAAACAGAGACGTGGGATAATGTGTTTGGTTTTTGGATGAAGTAATTCTTTAAAATTTCAGAAATTGACAGAATATAGCAGCTTCACTCACTGCTGTAACACAGACGTAGACTGTAAAAGATCACTGAGGAAAGTTTACTGAGTCTGTTAGGCTCAGATGATCAGCTGCAAACAGATGCAGAGCTGACGCTAGAGTCACAAGACTTCTTTCCCAGCCTGGGAGAAACAGCCCCAGTTCAAGCAGACCTCTTTTGTCTCACAACAACACTGAACAACTCACTATTCCACACAGATGCAGCCACAGCCCTAAAATAAAGCCTCATTACCATGTGGGACTGTGCTTCTTGATTGCCATTGTTCTCTTTACTACACAGTTGCTCATGAATGAGCTTTGTTGTCATATCTCATGATGGAATTTTCAAATGTGGACAGTGAGCCCAAAAGTAGTGAGTGATGATAACTGATACCTTCATCACACTGACTCACACACAGACACACAAGAATGCAGCAGGACAGGACAACAAAGCTGGAGGGCTGGAATTCCCAATGTATGCCCTCACTGGGCTGCATTTCTCAGCATTTCCTGTTCGCACAGCTATAGGGAGCTGGAAGGGGCCCTGGTGAGCATGTTGACTAGTGATTATCCGTCTGCCTTGACTTAACAGCAAGGGCATGCTTACAGACATGCATTACAATTGCGGACTCTGTTTATGAAGCTTTCATACCATACAGTTAATTTATCTTTACAAAATACAATCGCCATCACCTTTTAGAAATCAGTAACCTTACACAGTTTATTAGTAATGTCGGTTGGTTAAGTCATTTCCTTATGGCACTTCAATCCATAGGACAACACATAATCATATAGTGTCAATCACCTTTATCTGTATGTCAAAGACCATAAACCAAAGATGTAGGTTTATCTACAGGCCTAAATCATTGTACATGAATGGAGAAAGATGTCAATTGGGCCTAATCTGTTTGTATGTAGGGATAGACAGACACTTGTACAGTAGTGTTATTACTCAGAAAATTTTAAACCCCTATCAAATGACCAATTTTTGCCTAAACCCTATGATATACGAGTTAAAACTAGTAGCCCAACCTTAACCCTACCTGCTGCGTAATATCATCAGTTACCTGTGGCTGGGTATTACCTCACTGGAGTTGCAACACAAGTGAAATTAGAGAAAGCACTTAGTGGGATTTTCTGAAAGTTGTCACTTTCCAACAGCTGTTTCAAGTAAATCAAACTAACAAAGTGTGAAAGGTAAATACCCGCACTGCACTCTCAAGCGTGCGCAAACAAATCATTCAGGAGCTCTTAACCAGCCAACGCTGACTGTAACGTTCATGTTAGCTAGCTACACACCAAACTTAACGTTAGCTAAATTACGTGTCATATGATCAAACAACCCAAGCAATATTCGCAACGTATTTACAACGTAAACAGTTGATTAACTACTCGAATGATGTGGAATTAAATCAACTTCAAGACTCATTTACCAGAAATGACTTAATTACCACGCTAACCTATGTGATGTTTGCTAAGTTAGCTTAGCCAGTTAGTTAGCTAGCTAGCTAGCTAGCTGAAACTCACCCTCTCCTGACAGGCCAGGTTTCAGCACTGTAGAGAATGTCGTGTAATTCTAAACAGTTTGGGATTATAAAGTATTCTTCCCGTTTCATCCCCGGCGCAGTAATTTCGAACACTGAATCCTTGTGGTTCGTGACGCTGTCAGTCGATTATAACGTGCACATTTACGAATAATTGTAGGTTAAAATCCCCACCCTCGAAGTATCTGGGGTGCCAGAATAGTCGAATCCCACTCCCAGCCCAGCTCCAAAGATGGCCGCCGAGCGCTCCACCGCCGCCTCCCTTCGTGGAAATACGTTGTGGAGAATGTGAGGGAAGTTCAAACACCTCCCAAACAACCAGAAACAAGCCGCAATGTCGAAAAACCTGGGGTTTCACCTAGCACACTGACATGTTGACTAGTTACTTAGCTGTTTAGTTAAACTGTAACTCTGCCTAACTTTCCGCCTTCCTTCGACACACTGCGAACAGCAGTTCCGCCCTGCCCGGTGTAGTTACAGTAAACTTTCTCTGACCCAAAACCATACAGAGGCGGAGACATAAGAAAGAAAACACTCGGTCGGCCTTTGATATACAGTGGATTAAGTAGGCTATTCTTCTATTAGATTTTTTTAATTAATTTGTGGTTATTTCCTCATATTTGTTTCTTACTATACAGTGGAATAGATAGGTCATATAGAATATATCAATTATCCCTACATTAGAAAATGCTGATATCTGATAAGCAGAATTGATTTCCATTGTTAGGGTTAACTAGTTTATATATTGTAAAGTATTCATACTAGACTTACTGTAGTGAGTCTGTTTAATGTGCATGACATAAGAGCAGCCGTCTATTCATAAAAGTTTTAAAAGTTAGCAAGTCCAAAATTAGTTTTTCCTCCTGTGGCATGGACATGGTCAGTATATTTCATGGCAGTCTGCCAATTAAATTCTTTTATATTATTGTATTTTTTTTTTTTTTTTTTTTAAACGTACAAGTGGAAAGTTGTTGGCTTTATGGGGGCACCAAAACATAATATAACACAGAGTAAATGACTTCTTAGGAACCCTCCAGAAAGAAGGTAGGCTACTTTCCCCATTTTCTAATATACATTTAAACTGGCAAACAGTTTAGATTTTTTTTCTTCAAATGCTGCCACCCTAGCCATCTCACAAACCCATTCTTCGTTTGATGGCACCCCTTCCCTCTTCTATCCTCAAAGAATCTGTCTGGCTATCATTAAAGTAGTTTGGACCCAGGTTCTTATTGTGCATCACTCTTAGGATTGACCCAAATAAACAAATCGGGGGGTCGAATGGATTCTGGGTCCCTGCAATCAGACATAATGCAATTTTCAATTCAATTACATTTTATTTATAGTATCAATTCATAAAAAGAGTTATCTCGAGATACTTTACAGATAGAGTAGGTCTAGACCACACTCTATAATTTACAAGGACCCAACAGTTTTAATAGTTTCCTCCAGAGCAAGCCACAGTGGCAAGGAAGAACTCCCTTTTAGGAAGAAACCTGGGACAGACCCAGGCTCTTAGGGGGTGTCTGACGGCCGGTTGGGGTTGAAATGAATAGTGGCAATAATAGTCAAAGTAAAAGATAATGGAACAGTGACTAAACATAGTAGTTTGTAGAACTTCATGGCATAGCAGGGCACTGCAGAGCATTACAAGGCACAGCAGAGCGTAGCAGGGTGTAACAGTAGTGGGACCATGGCGACAGCTGCAACCATGATTTTGGAGCCTGCCTGATCCAAGGAAACACGCTGGGGGAAAAAGAAATTAGGACTCTGAGGAATGACTCCCCAGAGCTAGGTTAGTAACAGGCATTTCTGGGACATGGATGCAAACAAATGGAAAGATAAAGGAGAGAGGACCTCAGTGTGTCAAAGGAAGTCCTCCGGCAGTCTAAAACTATTACAGCATAACTAAGAGAAACAGGGTAAAGAGAGGAGCCTGGTTGGGCTGTACTGCTTCTCTCTAGTTTTATTATATTATTGATTATATGGTAGATGACTCTGAAGACTATGACGAGAAGCAGGTGAGCCGGGTTAGGCGGAAGCTGCGACTATACTGTATATCTTTTATACAGTATATCCCAGTCCAAAATTCCTGGACCTTATCCACAGGACCATAGGACATGAAGTAATTGTCCATCCTCTGTCTTAAATTTCCAACAATTTGGTGTGTCTCTTCAAAACAAAGTTATAACAATCAATAGAAACGATGCATAATCTTGATCGCACCCTCACATCACATGAAATAGTTTAATAATTACAAATTCGGTCCCACTCCTCATCATCTAGTGTAATACTTAGATCCCTTTCCCATGTCCTCTTCAGGGCTGCCCAGGCTCCATTCCCTAGGTTCTGCATAAGCATAAAATACTACCCCAGAAGCCTCGTGACCTTTTCCATATTTCATCAACACCTTAGCTAAACATTCTGGTGCCTTCAGAGCTGAAGAACTGAATCCAAAAATCCCCACTAACAGATGACGTAGTTGCAAATATCTGAAAAACTGAAACTCCAAATTGCTGTAAAATATCCTCAAATGATTTCAATATGCCACTGAGTTACAGATCATTCACTGTAACAATTCCCTTTTCCAGCTAATCCCTCCAAAAAAAAGGGGCAATCTACCAATACACAATTTGGGATTTCACAAAATAAAAACAAGTATTTAGATATGGATCCAGTTTAAAGAGCCAGGCCCCAGTAACTTAAGGATGCTGCTATGACAGAAACCTATTCTCCGAATGAACAGGTGTAGCAGCTACAAGCCCAATGTTTTCTAAAGTGATTGCATCAAAGGCTCCTTCATTTTTTCTCTCTTCTTTCCATTTCCCTCTTTTTCCTCACTCTTTTTACTTCCAGGTCAAAATTGAGTGTATTTTGTTTGATGAGAGGCTGCATAATTGGAGGAAAAAAAAGCAAAATCATTATAGAGTGATGAGAAAGAGGAATAAATATCAGATGATGAAAACAGAAGATGGATACATCTTTTAAGAGGTGGCTTTGAGCTCACACATCATATAGACCACAGTACTATTTGTGATCATGTTTATTTAAATTTGTATAAAAAGAAAAATAGTTTTTTCTTACCGTCATAACTTTGCTATGAATGTGTCTTTCTTAAGCTTTAGCAGGACTTTCTGTATAATAGCTGTAGTAGCTCATATAGACTATATAAGGCTATATAAGACTTTGTGCTTATGTAGTAAATATAGTACTATAATTGCAATATTAATTTATGCAAATTCAAATTAATGTAACTGTATTTCAGACACAAAGGTCCATATCAGAATAAAAACAGTACAATAAATACAAGGACAACAACATTTCTGTTGCAATTTGTTCTAATATTTCCAAAAACAACAGGAATATCTTGGCACTTTGTGTAGGCTCCGTTAAGCCGATTATGATTACATTGTTGTTTTTTTCACTGCTAAAACAGTGTCTGTAATCTCTGACATCACTCCATTAGTACATGTATAGGTCCTGAGCCTGTGTGTGTATTTCATGCCTGTGTGTGATTACTAACAAAGTGTGTACACAGAGTGTAAATTGTAATTTCCCCACTGGGGATTAATAAACAAAATTTTTATTAATTTAATTAATTAAATGACACCTGAAGCGGTTTCATTTTGTTGGCTGTAAATACTCCAAAAAAGGCTGTGTTAGTAGCTTGTGCATGCAGTTTGCAACATTGGTGCTGCACGTCGTCATCATTACATCGCTCCATCCTGATTGTGTGACCTGAATATCTTAACGCTCATGTTGTCCTCGGGTCAAATTGACCTGTTTTCCTTTGTTCTTTTTTAACTACCCAATTGTAATTACCCAAAATACCATGACTTATTCCACACAATGCTCTATGGCAAGTACAAATCTGTACTTTCATTAAATTTTCTCTTTTATAGCAATTGAAAAAATAAAAAAATAAGTGGTTTTGAAATAGTATTGAGTAAAAGCTGACATTTTCCAGTCTGTGATTATCCATCAACATACATTCCTTTCATTTTAGTCTAAATAATTCCTAATTTCTCAAACAGGTATAATTTCATATTCATGAGGTCCAAAATAACTGTAAAACCAGAGTTAATAAGTTGTAGTGTTGAAAACAACAAAAGTGACAAACATTGAAAAAAAGTGTCAAAAGTGTTGAACAAAAGGGACAAAAACGTAAGAAAAAGTTAAAAACATTGATAAAAAGCGTCAAAAGTGTTGATTTCCCATTTTAACGGGAAGACAACAAGGGTTAAGTTCACCACATTTACCTTATTTTTTGTGGAAATAACGTTCACATGATCTTGAGTTGATGCTTTTATTTTGAAGAGACCCCTCTCCGGAAAGCCTAAAGACACGCCTCTCTGTCATGACGCCGTTGCGAGTACGGAAGCAGATTGCCTGATACTTTCCATAGACAGTTAAAGAAGATACTTTCCCACATGGTGTGAAAATGGCTGCGAATGAGGAAAAACAACAGGGCCACAGGCCCGGCATATATAAACAGAAAAATAAAGGCCACAAACATGGCAAGCACCGGACGAAAGGTGAAATTGAGAGAGAAAACAAAGGTAAGCCGCGTTCAGTTAGAAAGTGTTGCCCAACAGCTGCCGTTAGCTTGTGGCTATGGCTACGGCTCTGCAAACGCACGTGTAGAGTTTCTAGTGGATTTTGGGGTGGCGTTTAGTAGAAAATGTGCTAACGTTATATGTAAAACAGCTATTTAAAAACGCCCTACCGTGTGCAGTGTCTTGCTTGACGTTGCTAACTAAACTGCTGTTTTTTACCTGTTGACCCATGACCTTTTATAGCACGGGACCAATCAGTGCTCCTCAGGGGAGAAGAAGCAGATGTCATCCTGTTAACCTGAGCAAATGTGTTCGTCTTTTATTTTCTTCCAATATGTTCAATGGAGTGTTTTATACCTACACGCATGTACACACAATTAAATGACAATTGCATCACTGTAGACTAGAACTGGGCAATATATCGATATTATATCGATATCGAGATATGAGACTAGATATCGTCTTAGATTTTGGACATAGACTATATATATATACGGTCTATGATTTTGGATATTGTAATATGACATACAAGTGTCTTTTCCAGGTTTTAAAGGTAAAGTGATGTGATTTCCTGAACTTACCAGACTGTTGTAACTGTTCTATTATTTGCCTTTTCCCACTTAGTCATTATTTCCACATTACTGATGATTATTTATCAAAAATCTCATTGTGTAAATATTTTGTGAAAGCACCAACAGTCAACACTACAATATCGTTGCGGTATCGATATCAAGGTATTTGGTCAAAAATATTGTTAATTTGATTTTCTCCATATCGCCCAGACCTACTGTAAAATATAAATACGAGAGTCAGTATAACGCTGCAACCGCAATATCTCGTCCCACAGAATCTGAACTAATGTCCTTCTGTATTTGTATTTGTATGTCAAGTAAACAAGTAACTATCCCTTTTCATATTCAGTTTTTGTTGTTATTAGTTGAGGTGTTGATTAAACTATGGCCATAAAAATTATCCATCTTTGAACCAATGCATTATTAAGAATTTAAGAAAATGTAACATCATAAGCCTCACAAAGTCAAGGCAGATTTTGATGCAGGGCTGTTGTTTTGGATCGCACTGAACTCAACGGGTGTTTTTTATATATTGTCCACCCAGCAGCAAAGATATTGTCATTAACCTTAACTAATAGCCTACAGAAAGCCATTCTTGTTCACACACTGTTCACATATCTACTGCAGGTGTATTGACAGCCTATAGTTACAGTGGCTTGCATACATTTACACACCCATGCTAAAGTTAATTAAAAAGAGGGAAAAAAAACAACATCTTTTGGAAATTGATCTTAATGCCTTAATTCAAAAAAATTTAGGAAAATCCAACCTTTTTAGGGCACCAATTTTCTTTGTGAAGGAATAATGTATTGTAAATAAATAAATGTTGTTCCTTAAAATACCGGGGGGCATAAGTATACACACCCCTATGTTAAATTCCCATAGAGGCAGGCACATTTTTATTATTAAAGGCCAGTTATTTCATGGATCAGGATACTATGCATCCTGATAAAGTTGGTGTTATTTCAGTTAGCCTAATAGCTGGTTTGATTTGCATTGAGAGATGATCTTATGGAAAGTTCCCCGTGCCTATCTCTATGTTGGTTGGATTTTCCTAATTTGTTTTGAATTAAGGCATTAAGATCAATTTCCAAAATATTATATTTTTTTTGTATTCTTCTTTTTGATATACCTATACAAGCCACTGTACGTGGCATGTTTTTAGGATCGGTTTACAATAAATTGTAATAGAAGATCGCTTCTAAGCCGCAAGCTTGTAGTTTGTTTGTACTCTGAACAGTTCAGGAATTCTTTTGCACTTTGTTTTTCATACAGTGCAAATATTATGAGGGTTGCTCAATAAAGCATCCAAATCAGCCTTTGAAAGCCTGCTCCTACACATTTACACCATTTTACTTGGATCTTGCACAACATGGTAATTAATCCCTGTGTTGACCTGACTCTCAGGGAGAGTTTCAGTGACGGCCCTTACCAAAAAACAGAGGAAGGAGCAGAAGAGGATGGACAGAAGGCACAAAGCCAG
This sequence comes from Etheostoma perlongum, assembly GCA_026937815.1. Taxonomy (NCBI): domain Eukaryota; kingdom Metazoa; phylum Chordata; class Actinopteri; order Perciformes; family Percidae; genus Etheostoma; species Etheostoma perlongum. Next base: position 3,573,392 of record CM049373.1, read on the forward strand.
CCAACTACGCAGGAATAAGAAAGACATGGTATTTTTCATTTTTATTTCACACAAAGACAAGTATACATAGAATTCCTGATTTGTGCCGCAGAGTGTCCATGTGTCTTGTCTTTTTAGGTCCTGACAGAGAAGCGACGTCTAGGCAGCCGGGATGGTCCTCCTCATTTGGTCGCTGTGGTGTCCCTCCATGCTGGAGTCGATGCCGGTGCTGTTACCAAACTGCTACGTGGCGAGGGTATTGGGGGTGTCTTACATCAGGAGCAGTGCATCAGTGGTGTCACTGACAGTTTTGGGCTGCTTCTGCCTCGTTTTAAACAAAGGTTCATCTTCCTAAGCCACAGCACGGGTAAGTATTGAGTGATATTGAACAGTTGTTGCTTTTCCAAATAAAAAATTCAACTGGTATTGATTTGAGTTAAAGGACCAGTGTGTAGGATTGAGGGGGATCTATTGGCAGACATGGAATACAAGCGGCTGAAATGGGTTTCCTCAGGAGGGTGGCTGGCGTCTCCCTTAGAGATAGGGTGAGAAGCTCAGTCATCCGAGAGGAGCTCGGAGTAGAACCGCTGCTCCTTTGCGTCGAAAGGAGCCAGTTGAGGTGGTTCGGGCATCTGGTAAGGATGTCTCCTGGGAGCCTCTTTAGGGAGGCGGTCCAGGCACGTCCAGCTGGGAGGAGGCCTCGGGGAAGACCCAGGACTGGGAACGCCTCAGGATCCCCCAGTCGGAGCTGGTTAATGTGGCTCGGGAAAGGAAGTTTGGGGTCCCCTGCTGGAGCTGCTGCCCCCGTGACCCGACTCCGGATAAGCGGGCGAAGATGGATGGATGGATGGAACAAACAATAATTATTGTTTAATAACTAGAAACTAAGATGTCTTGTGTTTTCGGTAGCTTAAAATGAGCCCTTAATATCTACATGGGGAGCGGGTCCTCTTCCCAGGAACCCACCATGTTGCACCACCATGATTTACAGTAACTCAGTACAGACTAACTAAGCACTAGCTCTAGAGAGGGCCTTTTGTGTTTTTACATTACCTGAAGGTAAGAGGTTCTGCCAGAAGCTTGGTAGGGGAAGGCTGGGGGTGTTCAGTTGTTGCAATCAGCAACCATACCACTAGATGTCACTAAATCCTACCCACTCGTCCTTTTTAAATTCAGTTACAACCTGTTTTGTAATGAATGTATTTAATCAAATATTATTACAAAATAACACGCATATAAAATAAAAAACAATACTAAAAGGTACACTCCGGTTTATTGGCATTGATACAATTAAACTGTTTAAATGAAAATCTTATATGCTGTCTATCTATATGTGTTTTGTTATGAGCATTATGTTTTCCCATTCTGAAGCTTCTCAAATGGTTTCTTTGGACAGCTGACATACACTCCCTGCTGGATGTGGCAAAGATCGCAGATAGCCTTGTATTTGTGCTGGACTCGACTGAAGGTTGGGACAGCTATGGAGACTACTGTCTCTCTGGCCTCTTTGCCCAGGGCCTCCCCAGCCATGGTGGGTATGAACCTGAACACACTGCTGGAGCTTCTCTAGCAGTGGCACTGGGCAGCAGGTTTTATGCATAATGTCAGATTTTTATGGTGTACATTTTCTAAGCGCTCATCTCTCTGTCCCTAATTCACCCCGTGTAGCGCTGGTGTGTCAGGGTTTGTCTGATATTCCTGTGAAGAAGAAGGTTGAGTCCAGGAGAGCTCTGTCAAAGATCACAGAGATCCGTTTCCCTGAAGCCCGTCTCTTCCCTCTTGATTCGGAGCAGGATGCCACTCTGCTTCTCCGACACCTGGGCACCCAGAGGCAGAGAAAGCTCGGTTTCCGCTCCAGACGTTCCCATCTTGTGGCTCAGCAAGTCACCTTCACGCCCAACAGCCCTGCTGAGGGGACCGCCGGCGGCCCCACTGGCCTGGGCACCCTCTGTGTCTCTGGGTACGTCCGTGGCCATCCTCTACAAGTTGACAGACTGGTGCACATCAGTGGACATGGAGACTTTCAGCTCAGTCAGATAGATGCTCCATCTGACCCTCTTCCCCTCAACTTAACGACAGCCAGGACAACAAAGCCTGGCAAGGGAGACGTCGACATGCTGGTAGGTGAAGAGACTTGAGACATCACAGCGAATCACCACTTTTGTCAATGTCATGTTTCTGTTGCATAATAATGGAGTGCACACAAATGTGCACTTTCTTACTGTGCAACAATAATATAACCTAACAATTAAAGCAGTCATATTGATTATAAAACATTAATATCTAAGCGGGCAAGATACTTTCAAGCAATTCAAGAATACCAAACTCTCTGCTGTTCATAAAAATAATGTAAACGTCACACAATATGAGTGATAGTAAGTGGGCTTGAAACACTGGTATGGTCCTTGCATGGACAAGTCTACTTTTGTATGTATGGTGGTGGACTGGTAGCTGGAGAGATGCCAGTTAACCGCCTGGGCATTGCCAAGGTGCTCTTGAGCAAGGCACCGAACACCCAACTGCTCGGGGCACCTTCCAATGGGCAGCCCCCCCACTCTGACATCTCTCCATTTAGTGCATGTGTGTAATAACAGAGTGTAAATTGTAATTTCCCCTTGCGGGATTAATAAAGTATACATTAATAATGTATACATTTTAACATGTTTTGGATTTTCTGTGCAGTTGGTTCAATGATAACATTTCACATTTACCTCAGTCAACTGTGTTTTCCCCACAGGATGGAGTTGAAGCTGAGGCTCCAGTGAGGGTGCTCATGAAAGCAGACCCATCCTGCAGGGAGAGTCTGCAGGCAGAGGCGGAGGTGGACCCCATGGATGGAGAGCAGACATGGCCAACAGAAACCGAGCTTCTGGAAGCTGAAGGTGCAGAAATAGAATGTACACATAACAGCATCTTAAGATGGCAAAATGAGGGTGAGATCATTGTTCAGTGTAGGGGTTGAGGCCTCATGTGTGTCAGAGCAACGAGTTTTTTTTTTTGAAGCAATCATGTACTCCAAACTATCACTGTGAGAGAAGTCACAAGGAAACGTTGTACAAATGATCTGGTTTGCCACATTTCCCTTTTTATTACAGTTTTGTATTAAATCATGCTCTGACAGGATCCTATAGACAGTTTAATAGATGTTTGCACAATAGATTTGATAGATTAACACGACCAGGGATTTACCAAACAAACTTGAACATGGTTGTCATGTCCCCTTCAGTTGGCTCAAAGCAAACTGAAACTGTACATAGCAATATTTAGTTTAGAGCCGGCGGCCCGATATTAGTCTTTTTATTTTATTTTTATAAATCATCATCACAATCATTTATAATGACAAATAAATTAATCTGATAAATGAATATTTAAAAAATAACAACGGACAGTCAATCCTGTTATGAGCATTGGTGTTAGTAGTCTGTCCACCAGAGGACGCTCTACAACGTCCCTGTTAGTGATTATGTTGCATAGTCTGTCCACCAGAGGACGCTCTACAACGTCCCTGTTAGTGATGGTGTTGCATAGTCTGTCCACCAGAGGACGCTCTACAACGTCCCTGTTAGTGATGGTGTTGCATAGTCTGTCCACCAGAGGACGCTCTACAACGTCCCTGTTAGTGATGGTGTTGCATAGTCTGTCCACCAGAGGACGCTCTACAACGTCCCTGTTAGTGATGGAGTTGCATAGTCTGTCCACCAGAGGACGCTCTACAACGTCCCTGTTAGTGATCCATCCATCCATCCATCTTCATCCGCTTATCCGGAGTCGGGTCACGGGGGCAGCAGCTCCAGTAGGGGACCCCAAACTTCCCTTTCCCGAGCCACATCAACCAGCTCCGACTGGGGGATCCCGAGGCGTTCCCAGGCCAGGTTGGAGATATAATCTCTCCACCTAGTCCTGGGTCTTCCCCGAGGCCTCCTCCCAGCTGGACGTGCCTGGAACACCTCCCTAGGGAGGCGCCCAGGAGGCATCCTTACCAGATGCCCGAACCACCTCAACTGGCTCCTTTCGACGCGAAGGAGCAGCGGCTCTACTCCGAGCTCCTCTCGGATGACTGAGCTTCTCACCCTATCTCTAAGGGAGACGCCAGCCACCCTCCTGAGGAAACCCATTTCGGCCGCTTGTACCCTGGATCTCGTTCTTTCGGTCATGACCCAGCCTTCATGACCATAGGTGAGGGTAGGAACGAAAATTGCCCGGTAGATCGAGAGCTTTGCCTTCTGGCTCAGCTCTCTTTTCGTCACAACGGTGCGATACACAGAATGTAATACCGCACCGGCTGCTCCGATTCTCCGACCAATCTCACGCTCCATAGTTCCCTCACTCGCGAACAAGACCCCAAGGTACTTAAACTCCTTCACTTGGGGTAAGGACTCACTCCCCACCTGAAGAAAGCACTCCATCGGTTTCCTGCTGAGAACCATGGGCTCAGATTTAGAGGTGCTGATCCTCATCCCAGCCGCTTCACACTCGGCGGCGAACCGATCCAGTGAGTGCTGAAGGTCACAGACCGATGATGCCATCAGGACCACATCATCTGCAAAAAGCAGCGACGAGATCCCGAGCCCACCGAACTGCAACCCCTCCCCGCCCCGACTACGCCTCGATATCCTGTCCATAAATATTACAAACAGGATTGGTGACAAAGCGCAGCCCTGGCGGAGTTAGTGATGGTGTTGCATAGTCTGTCCACCAGAGGACGCTCTACAACGTCCCTGTTAGTGATTATGTTGCATAGTCTGTCCACCAGAGGACGCTCTACAACGTCCCTGTTGGCAACACTGATTTTTGTTTTGTTTTGTTAATGTGTTTTTGTTCAAAGTACGTTAAGTTTCATATCTTAAGTTTGTATTTTTATACATTTTATTTATCAGAACTTTAATATATTTTGATGTTCCTCTGTTCTGTTGTGACAATAAAACAAATTATTATTTTAGTGAGATCTCATAAATAACTACAAACAATTAATGTTAGGGAAATCTCTATCGGATTTTTAAATAAACAAATATTTGTATCGCTATCGGCCTTAAAAATTCTTTATTGGTCGGGCTCTAATTTAGTTTGCCTTCATTTTGTACCTATGACTTAATATAATTATAATAACATAATATTTTCTGTGTACTAAAATGCATTTCTTGATTAAAAATGTGACTGCCAAGGAGACAGGACTCTAAATATTTCTCTCTGGTTTTTAGAGGCCAGGAAGACAAAACGTGTGATGAAGGTCCCCAAAGGAACATCGGACTACCAGGCCTCGTGGATTGTCGATGAAGACGAGGAGGAGAATGGAGAGGTAGACGATGAAAGCAGTGAAGAAGATGATGACGATGACGACATGTTGGACGAGGCCATGGATGGAGGGGATGAGGACAATATGTCTCAGGTACACATTAAGTTTTTTTTTTTTAGCATTTTAAGTTTATCACAGACAGTGAAGAGGTGAGTGGAAATGAAGGAGCGATGCAACAAACGTCCCTGAACAGACTCAAACCGATTATTATTCATTTTATTTTCCATTTCTTCCATTTTTTTTAAAGATTATTTAGGTGAGAAAGGGGAGAGAAGGTGGGAAGACATACAGGAAATTATTACAGGTCATATTCAAACCCTGGACCTCTGCGTCGAGGCATAAACCTCCCAGTACGTGTGCGCCCGTTCTACCGCTGAACCAACCCGGCCACGAAAATGGCGTATGTATGACGTGCCATCTCGTATGCTGTTTTTGGTTGGTTTAAAGACGCTTACTCGCTTTTTAGCGTGTATATCAGTGTCGTTTGGCTTCCACTGACTTACATTACCATGCGATTGCGTGTGAATTCACGCCGTAGCGAGTAGTATCCGCGTAGTTGGAGCCCGGGGATCGTGTCCCACGGGTTACGTTTCCTAAACCCAACCGTAGATTTCTTCTCGCGATAATACGTTCTTCTGGCGATAAGATGGAAGGTGGCGTTAACACGCCAAGTGGCGTGCATGTTTACGCCCGCTGTATTCTCTGAGACATCACAATACTGCACTGAGTGCAACTTGCACAATAGGTTTATCTACATATTTATCATTAATATTTAAGCAGTTGCACATTTTTGTATTCCCTACTTGTATGTATTCAAATATTTGTTCTTTTGTTTTATTCTATTATTATTTCATGTATTGTATCCTAGTCTTTCATTTATATTTATATTCTGTGCTGTGTGACTGATATTTTGCTTCTGTAACACTATAATTTCTCATTTTGTTGGGATAAATATCTATCTATCTACAGTGTAGATATACACGCAGATAGCTAAAAATGCATACAGATATCACGCCACCTGGCTTAAGGAAGTTGGCGTGTATATTTACGCGAAATCATGATACCATGTTGCATAAATGTAAAGACTAAAATAAAGGCGAATGTCCACTAAGAGTTCATCGATCCCAAGCTCTTTTTATCAGATTGTCGATTTTCTCTAAAAAGGTTTACAAAACAACAATGGGAATTTAGTTTATTATGAGTTAGAGAAAATGCTCAAACCCTCACCTTGTAGAAGCTGGAGTCGACAAAATATTCAGCATTATATTTTGTATAATTAAAAAAACAAAAACATTATTCAAGTATTTAATTCAATTTTTTCTCAATTTGTTTCTGTATACTTCGAGCACACGAGGGTTAGTTTGTTCAGCTGCTTCTGGTTGTCATAGCAACTGTGTGGCTGCAGTCCGACAACGTAATCTAATGGAGGCTGATGAGGACAGTAATGCGTGGAGAAGCTATGAATCAGAGGGGCCGGGAGCGGTGCATACGTGACCCGCGGTCGGTGCACCTCGTAACTGAGAGCCACTGTTTGTTTTCTCAGTGTCTGTCTCTGGCCTGTAGTGCCAGGCTGCTCACCACAACAATAGTGTTTGGAGCAGGAGTCCCGAGAGAAGCCTCCTGTCTTCCTGTCCTGTGAACAGAACTTCCTGTCTGGACGAAGGGAGGGTCGACCATTTATTTATTTCCAGCTCTGCTTGAAAAGAAGTCGGGGGAACTCTCCCTTTGCAATGCGTTCACTACGATCTGTGATTGTTATTAGCATGTGTTTGATGTCAACGTTAACACACAGGAATACGTATTTATGAGAAGGTAACAATAGGGAAAAGGGTACTTCAAATGATAATGATTTATTATTCTTGCAGCAGGGATGTTGGAAAGGCGGTGAATCAGCCCCCATGCAGAGTGCTTTCCCCTCATGTGTCTGGCTCTGCCTGTTTTTGCCAGTTGAGGGAGCACTTTAAAGCATGTCCTCTTTGATGATTCATATACTCAAACAAATTTATGGCCCACGGAAGTTGGAATTACTAGATAATGTCCAAGATAATGTCTGGAAACACTATAGAAGGTTGTTTGTAGACACACTTGGACCAGCACAAACTTTTAAATATATGCAAACCAGGGGGGTTCCCATAGTTGATAGTTAGACTTCTGGCAACTCCTTATCACACTCACACATAGACTCAAAACACGTCGTATTGTGGCTGGGTCGGCCTTGTTTATGTTTGGCTATAATACACTTTCTATACTTAGAATCTCTTTGACTGCTCTTGTATTCCTAACAAGTGCGTCTGGTCATAAAATATTGAGACTGCAATTTAGCGAATGGGGAGGCAAAAAGCTGCCTTGATGAATTAGAAAAGAAGTTGCAAATGTATACAAATAACATAAGGAGTGCAACAACAGTATTACTGGTATACAGAACTGCACAATAATAGCATGGAAACCTGTTGATCTACGTATGTCATGGTTTGGTATTGTATGTGCAAAAGAGTTGAACACTTGACACTTTTCAGGTAATAGCTCATAGTTTGAACAGTGGCAGCCACTAGCAGTGCTGGTGAAGTCAAAGTGGGGGGGGGGGATCGATACCGCATAGTATCGCGATATTTTCAGTGGCAATACTGTATCGATACACGATGACTTTTATTACAGGCAGCAATAAAAAATATGAACAAACAGAGAAATGTTTTTTTAGACGTTGACAAAGTTTTCATTTGAAATTGGGAAAAATTAGAAGTTGGAAAAAAGGTTATAAATTGCAATATAACGCAGAATATTGCAATATGTTTAAAATCGCCATAATATTGTATCGTGGCATAAGTATCGGGATGATATTGTATCGGGAGGCGTCGGGTGATTCCCGCCCCTAAGTAAAAGGGTCAGTTCATCCACTTTATAAAAAAAGCGGAGGTTACAAGCATGCTATCTCTAGTCAAGAGGCAGACTCGTGTGGTCCCTTTCAAACCAGGAACTACAGTGGTTCACACAATGTCACAAAGTAATTTAGTGTATAGTCTAATAAGGGGACAGGGAAGCCTTTTGCATATTGAAGCCATTGTACTGTATGCTGTGCTCAGGAGCCAGGTTCAGGCTGTGTCTCAGAAGAAGAAGAAGAGGAGGAAGTTGAAGAGTTGTGCTCCACAGAGCGAACTGGTACAGATCTGCGCTATGACGAGCACATTGATGAGGCTGCAGAAGTGGAAGGCCTAAACGCTACCGTGAGGCTCGAGCCAATGAAATGTTTCCTGATGAGGTGGACACACCCCTCGACATAGCAGCTAGAATCAGGTCAGTTCTGCTACGTTTGTGTAGGATGATGAAAAAAAATACATGAAAGTGTTATTTGTGATTGTTAGGTTGGAATAAAAACCATTTTCGGATAGAATTTTCTTTGTACAATTTGATCATTGCCACTTTTCATTCTGTTGCCGTCCTCTGTCTAGGTTCCAGCGCTACAGAGGCCTAAAAAGTTTCCGTGCCTCTCCCTGGGACCCCATGGAGAACTTGCCCCTCAACTACTCTCGCATCTTCCAGTTCCAGAGCTTTGAACGCACTCGCCGGCGCGTCCTAGCAGAGGCTGCAGCTGAGGATGAGGGCGCCATGGTAAAAAAAAGTGTCTGTCTTTGTAAATGCACTTTGTTCAGTCTTAGATCTGCGGCTTCACTGACTCTGCTGTCCCTTCTGTTTCAGGTGGGCTGGTATGTTACGCTGCACATCATTAATGTGCCTTTTTCTGTGATGGAGAGTGTCCAGTCAGGCAGACCTCTCATGATGGTGTCTCTCCTGCCCCATGAACAGAAGGTCTGAATTCATAACTGTCCATTTGACACAAAGTCACACTGACAGGACAGCATTATTGTCATTGACTTTTCGGTCCTCATCCTTCTTTCCTCTGTGCACAGATGTCAGTGATGCACCTCTTGGTGAGGAGACACCCCAGCAATACAGAGCCAATCAAATCTAAAGAGGAGCTGGTGTTCCACTGTGGATTTCGGCGGTTCAGGGCATCTCCTGTCTTCTCTCAGCACACTTCAGGTAGAAAAAACTTTAAACTGAGCAAACATGACCCTAAGCATACTCCTATTTTAACCTCTCATTTTAATGAAACAAAATCCCCTAAATACATGCATTAGAACAACTGCGAGATATACATGACCCCATCTACACAAAATTTGTAAAAACATGACTTGACTTAATAGCTCACTCAAACCAGCTTTAACAACATAACAGTCAGATTTTGTACCTAAATCAGTTACACCTAAATGAATTTTGCTTTGGCACTTTTGACCTGACTTTGACATTTAATTGTAATAATTGCCACTTTGATAAGACACCAAATCCCCAAAAAGCTGGGGATGTTGAACACAATTTTAGTATTGTAGGAATTTTGAAATACTTATTTAAAGCAGCGTACTGTCACTTAGAAGATACAGTGATTTTGTTGTTCTAGGACAGTATCACTCTGCAAAATCAATTATTCGATAGCATTGTCAATTTGCTGTTGCTTCTATTGAAAAATGCATTAGCAGAATGACTGTAGAAACAGGTGGTCTGAAACCGATTAAGCTGCTGTATAACCGGTCGTAAATGAATTATTGAGTGCTGAACTCGGCTCTGCTCTTCTCTAGCTGACAAGCATAAGATGGAGCGCTTCCTCAGGCCAGATGCCCCCACCGTGGTGTCTGTGTACGCTCCGATTACCTTCCCCCCTGCAGGAGTCCTGCTCTTCAAACAAAGGAATGATGGTGAGATGAAAAGTTCTGTGAATACTTGACAACATGTTGATTTCATTCGTCATTTGGTCTGGCTGCCTTGTTTTTGAAACCTTTGACCATCCATTCTGTCCGTTTAATTCAATTATCCACTTTAGCTGATCCTGCACTGGTATTGTTTTTGGTTGTGTGTCTTTCTAGGCATCCAGGACCTGGTGGCCACAGGAAGTCTGCTCAGCTGTGACCCTCAGCGTGTTGTGCTGAAGAGGATTGTACTGAGCGGACACCCATTCAAAATTAACCGGCGCTCTGCGGTTGTCCGTTACATGTTCTTTAACAGGGGTAAGGGGGACGCCCACTTTCACTACTATGACTACAGAATATTACATAACGTTGGACGTCCCTGTGGCTTTAAGCTACATGATGCACCATTCTTTTGTTTCCTTCTGTGACAGATGATATCATGTGGTTCAAGCCAGTGGAGCTGCGCACAAAGTGGGGTCGGAGAGGCCACATCAAGGAGGCTTTAGGTGAGACATTTAAAAAGTGTAATTAGGTGTCAGAAGCTTCTTGAAGCAATATCTGTATAATTCTGGCTGGCTTGTTTTATCTTTCCAGGAACACATGGCCACATGAAGTGTGTATTTGATAATCAGATGCGCTCGCAAGACACTGTCCTGATGAATTTGTACAAGAGAGTGTATCCACGCTGGACATATGACCCCTACGTGCCGTTGTCTTTACCCTGGGTCAAGAGAGAGGCAACTGTGGAGATGGACGACTTGGACATGGAATAGGGGAGGGACAACACAAGAAAGACACAGGACATGTATTAACAGAAGAGAAATACTCTACAGTTTACTCTGTTAGTGTGAGCACATAACCTTTTCAAGAAGTGTAATGTGTATTAAAAAAACTTTACATTCGAAGTATCTCCTTGGTAATTGTTGTCATCTTCCATTTTGCTATGACGCTTCTAATTTGCGGCTGAGTGTGTTTGGGCCACTAGATGGCAGTGATAAATAAGTATTCATAAAGCTACTCCACTACTTTGAACAACTTTCAAAATGGGCCAAGAATGAGTGACTGCCACTGAACAAATGGCTGTGTGTTGAGTACTTTATGATTAATTGAGGGCTGTTACCAGAGCAACCGACGGGTCAATAATAGTTTTTACATTTGTCATGTATAAAGTCCATTACGCTGGCAATTCTTTGAAGTCATGCAGATGTGGGTTGAAGCCTGCCGCTACACTAAAATGCACTAACTGGGGCATTATCATTATATAGTTAATGTTTGTGATATCTGAAAAACTAATCATGGAAAAAGAACTCCCAAGTTGTACTTTTAAGCAAAAATGCTTGTCCATATCTCCATCAATGACGTGTGGCCTTTTAAGATTTTGACAAATAACAGCTGTCAGGTAAATTTATTTATATAATCTTTTATCACAAATATGCCTCAGTGGGATTTACAAAACAGGCTATCAAGAAGTCTTGGAATGAACTTGAAGAACTAAAAGCACAACAAATACAATACTTCTTAACCCATTTCAGCAACATGGCACCACCTAAACTACATCAGTGTTAAAGCAAGGATACAGCAATGAAGACAATTCTCCAAACACACTCAAGCTACACTTTCCTGTACTTTGTGATTCATTGATAGAATTTACAAGCAGTGGGCCTAAACTTGGTTATTTATAGTACTTTGCTTACTAACAGCAGTATACACCCCTTCACATACCCATTTTCTCTCTCTATGGTGGTCTAGCCCCCCCCCCCACACACACACACAAAGATCATGTCCTTTCTTGCTTTCTAACTGAAGTGTAACTGCTTTGTCCTTCCCTGTCCCATGTTTTCTTGCGTAGGAAAACATTGATTTATGAATTGCAGTATTTATCATTAAACTGAGCTCTTGCATGCATGCAGCAACATGATTCATCCTCGGGCTGTGTTGGGACTGCACCACAGAGGCATGCCAATATGTCTGGGAAACCAGAAGGTGAAGACTTTGGGATGGAGAGGAGAACATGATCCAAGAGAGGGGAGCAAAAGTTCACTGTGTGCAAAAAGTTGAAGAAAAAAAAGATAATGCAATTGAGAAAGACTAATGTCTCCATTGCCCATGGGGGGCAAGCTGGGAGCTCTGGACAGTTTTGTGGTAACACTCAATTTATTTCTTACTTCACTAGTTTTTTTTTTAAACATGTATTAAGGAAAGGGGACAGGAACAGTGATGTGTTGAACACATCTTGTTAAGGCTGAGGGGAGGGGTGTTCAGCTGGCCAGCAGTTCAAGGCAAGGGGAGGGGGAATTCAATACCCCCTTGATGGAGAATGCTCTTAGAGTAACACATGTACAAACATGGTGCTGGGTTTAGATGCGCACACTACATTTTTCTCTGACACTATCAATTTGAAACAGATAAACATTTAGCTGTTAGGGGACCAACTGCGACGTGGTAAGACTGCATCCAGCCCATAAGTAAAGTGTGTGTTTGGCACAGGCCGCCATCAGAAGACATCAACGCTGGTGACTTAGTGCTGTTTGCTTGGATCAGGAATGTCTTGTGGTTCCCAGTTCACTGCCACCACACTCAGTTGGCTCCCACTGAAGATATAATGGGTGAGAGATTTTTCCGTTGGATGTGGATACAGAAACGGAAGGAGAGAAAGGGGGCAGTGAGGGAGTGAGAGATAAGGGAAGAGCCAGTTGTTTTTCAGCATGAATAAAACTAGAAGTGGTGGGAGGAAGCAGTGAGAGGAATGTAAAAAAGGGGGATACATAGAATTTGGAAATTGAAATAAAAAGTGTAGTGTGTGTGAGAGGGAGAGACAGTGAAATGGAGGAGTGTGAGAGTCTAAGGCAGTGTGGGCGAGGGAGTAGGAGAGTGAGAGTGGCTGGCGTTTATGGATTGCAGATGTGGCGCTATGGGGTTTTGGCAGGGGCCATGCGCGCCTGAATCCTGCACCGGCTGGGTGGCACCGGGGTGAGAGGGAGGTCACTGCACCGCAGCACACAGCCCATAAAACACTGAGTAGTGGGGGAGAGGAGAAAGAGAATAGGACTTAAATACACACTAACCCAGGAAAGAAGGGCAGTGGGGGTGAGCGAATCACACGTTGGGTTCAAGCACACAGACATACCTGAACACCATGCATATGTCGAGTCAGGCTACTGATAGAGCCAGAGGTTAATGCATAAGACTTAGCATGAAGTGGAGAGATGATAAGCTTATCTCACATTTAATAAGGATGAGCCTTCTGTAGACACCTCCCACAGCCGGGAAAAATCACACTATTGCCACTGTTACAAGGAAATTTTCCACCTCTGTACACATTAATGCTGAATTTATTACAAGTGCTTTTGACAAGATTCCGAAAGAGAAGCAAGCCAGCCATGTGTAAAGCAAAAGTGTTCATCAGGTGTCTGTTCATTTATGCTTATCCACCCACGTTTTACCAAGTATCTTTCCATCCTCATCATTCTACATCTTTCTTGGGAAGTAGCAATGGATTGTGTAATAAAGTTACCTAAAATACTTTTAGAAATCTTACAGATTCCCTTCTTCTTCCCCCACATTTAATAGTACAACTGCAGTGTTCTGATGCTGGTGGATGAACAATTCACTGCAGCAACTTACAGTCAACGGCTCAGAGGGCACAAAGGGATGTGACAAACCGAACTTCTGCTTATAGTTATATTATATTATATATTATGTTTTTAACTTTTTCTTATGTTTTTGTCTCTTTTTTCAACACTTTCCACGTTTTTTTTCAATGTTTGTCACTTTTTTTGATGTTTAACACTACGTAACACTAACGTATTAACTTTAGTTTACAGATATTTTTGGAATTTATAGTCAATAAACCTCATTTTTAGGAAATTATACCTAATGTTTGAGTTAGAAAAGCAGAAATTAGGAATTATTTAGACTAAAATTAAAGGAATGGATGTTGATGATAATCACAGACTGGGATATGTCATGACTTTTACTCAATGCTTTCTCAAAACCACTTCAATGTTTTTATCAAATGCTATAAAATTGAATAAGACGCCCCAAAATGAATAAAAGTAGAGATTAGTACTTGCCAAAGAGCGTTGTGTGGAATCATTCATGTTATTTTGGGGAATTAAAAGAACATTGATATAGGAAAACAGGTCAATTTGACCCGAGGATAACACAAGGGTTAAGAGGCACAATTTGGCATTTTGTTCACACCAAAAACACTTTTTAAACTGCAGATTCAGTCTTAGTTTATTTAAAGTACGACTGCCTACAAAACCCTGCAGTTGTAAAACTCCCTGCCTGCAGGTGGCGTGATTCTACTCTGCTTGCCTATAGGAGGCAACATTGACATGTCTACATCTGCAGATCTAAACTGTACCAGAGAATGTCTAATAAGGGGAGAACTTCCACTCTCTGGAAATGTCCGGCTTCTAAACTGGCTGCAGTTCCACTCTGGTTCCATATGAGGGCGCTCACAGGCGAGTGCAGAATTAATGGAGGTCTATGGAGCTAAACCCCTCAAAATCCACTTTTCTCAGGCTACACTTTTTTGTCTAGTAATATGAATGTTGCATTTGAAAGGGGAGGCTAAGACAATACACCCTGCTGGGCGTTAGATTTTTTTAAAGTGCAGTTTTGTTCTAAAAAGCCTTAAAATGTCAATGACATCATATACATTGTACAGCCGGAGAAACTGCTTTACAGTGAGCTCTGAGTCACTGACACACACAAACACACAAGCAAGATCTCTGGTTGTAAACTGTCCTTCACTGACCAATCATTGTTCATTAGCAGAAAGCTCCTGCGTATGGGCAACGACGACTCAACCTGTAAGAAATTAAAAGGACATAAGTACTCGGTCATTCAACTTTTGATCTTTAAATCTTTAATCCATGATGAACTTACAATAACTGCAATCAAAACTGGAGATTTCTCAACGACAATCAGGCGAATGAGACACAATTAGCGATCACCCGCAGTGGAACTCTGGTGGAACTGCAACCAAATTCGGTACAATGGGCTAAACAGGGAGTGAACAGGCTCTATAGGTGACTGCACCTATAGGTGGCACATATTGACATGAACTGATGGAGGTAGTACCAACCAGCACTCCCTGTGGAGAATCTGCAGCCTGCTAAATATGAAAGAGTGAGTTTGTCAGTGATCAAGTTAGTTCCTTGCAGTGCTTTGCATATAAAAAGTTTCCATTTGCAAGTTGCATTTCAGCGACTAAAATATGAATTCATGCAAAATACACTTCAGTAAAAAAGTACAATTAAGAATACTACTTGAGTAGATGTAGTTGTTTTCAACTCTGAGAAAATTGAGTACTGATTTTATTGCAACATAAAACCAAGTGAAAGCACCAGTATCAAATAGTAAAACAAAGTGTTTTTGGAAATATGATGCTTTGTACCTCATTGCCCGTAAAAACCCTTGAGGAACATCCCATGCACTCTCTTGTTTATGTAGGTGCTGCCTGGCAATACTTTTGTACTAGGTCAGCTCTGTTTCTCTTTCTTTTGTGATATCCCTCCTTCCCTCTCTTGTTCCCCTTTTTTCTCTCTCCCTTAGCCTGGTCCTGACTCCCAGGTTCCTGGGGCCTGGCCAAGGCGTGTGTCCCTGGAGGAGCCAGAGAGGAGATGGAGAGAGGGGGCAGCAAGGGGGTGCAGAGACTGACTCCAAAACCACAGCTGCAGCAGCCTCTCCTTCCTCCTCTCTTCTCTCCTCTAATGCATTCCCTCCTTGCCTGGCACCCTCCCCAGCTCTGCCATTAATCAGAGGGGATGGGTATTTTGGTGCATGTGTGTTTGTGTGTGAAGGAGTGAGATGCGGACTGTGTGAGGGGCTAAGTGAGTGTTATGTGTATCTCTGTGTGTGCGTTGATAGAGAGCTGGATGGCTCGATAGTGATGGTATGGAGACCAGAATCTCACACAAAGCTGCAGAGTTCACCCAGAGAACAAAAATGGGAGGGGGGGAGGTTGACAGACATAAAGCCTGGTGAGCAGATTGGGACTGCCAGTGACTAAAAGGACGAGGCAGACAGATGATGTGCAGAAGTTCTTTAGCATCACAGGATGAGACCAAGACATCTTAAGATGGCCCAAAACGTTTCCTGAAATCCTTCTAAATGGACATTCTGACATTTTTGTGTTGGAACATCACCTGCACAAAGCACAACAGGGGAAGTTCATGACCTGACAAGTCGACAAATTACATCAAGGTTTCCTTAAAGGTGTATGCTGCTTCTCTACTCTCCCTCCACTAGCCCTTGATTATCCAGGTGGGAGTGAAATCTCTGAAATATATATGAAGATACTAATATTCAACCTGCTCTGCTCTTACCCCCCAACGGGCCTCCAAGAGTGCTTTTCTGCTGACATCACTGCACAGAGACCTGGCAAGCCAATCTCTCCCCTGCTCTACCATTCCCCTCTCCCTGCATCCTGCCCTGATGATGTCACACACCATATGGTTTTCAGCAGTATCAAGCCGGAAAAGAGATTTAGTTAGCGGAGAGGAGAAGGAGAGAAAAGGAGGAGGGCTGGAACAGGGTGCAGGTCGGACACAGAAAACAAAAGGTTCGCTCTTCCCCTTGTGTGTACTGTGAGTGGAAGGTAGGGAGGGAGAGGAGGGGGAGGTGGTGAGAGGGCGAGAGGGGAATGGCTGCACTGTGTGAGGCTAATGAGGAGAGACCAGGGAGCAGAGACCATGCATCGGACAGCCATGTGCTGCACAGACGCCTGTTGGACTGGCCTACTACACACACAGGGAGAGATACACACATTAAACAGAGTTTAAAGTAGGCAGGACTGAGCCAACAGGCCATGCTGGTAAATAGGTAAATTTGATTCAATTCTGTCAGGTAAAGAGTTATTTAAGTGTCCCATTTCATGTTAATGCAGGTATTTGAGCTGTGATCAGTTGCTAAAAGCTTTGAAAAAAAAAGTGGCTACAATCAATATTTTTACATCCCGTGACTACTTGAAGGGCTTGCTGGTAGTAATAAACTGACATAGAATTAGCACCAGACTTTGCCATTTCTCCACTTAATGACGTGTTTTAACATCTTCCAATTCATTGATTTGCTTCTCTTGAAGCTAATCAAGCTTGCTTTTGATTGATGGGTTTCTGTAAATAACATCACAGAGTATGGTCTAGACCTGCTCTTTTATGAAAAGCGCAATGAGATATGTGTTGTTGTGATTTGTCGCTATATAAATAAAATTGAGTTGAATTGAATTCTCTGGCTGCAACTTCACTATACTCAGCGCCAAACGGTACATAGACAAAATTGATGACCTTACCGTGTGAACATAGTGGAGCATTTAGGTGCTAAAGAGCCAGCTAGACCACAGCGAGAAGGAAAATGAATATTGGACTGACATAAAATCGATCAGATGGCCAGAAACACAACTGCAGTTTGCCATATCAACTTAAAAGGTGATAACAGCCCAGTGTTGTGTTTACAGCTTCTTAAAGCCGAGGGGTTGGTTTATAGTCAAAGTTAAAAGTTCCTTCTCAAACCTCAGACACAGTAGTTAACACAACAATCTCAACACAAGGTCCATTGAGTCAGATGTATCACACAATCAATCAATAAAACTACATGACAACTGGGCAAACTTCATCAGCTGAGGAAGATTTTGTGTTACGATCAAAAGCTCCAGAACAGCCACTAACTGGAGCTTGTAAGATTGTATACTGTCTTTTTGATACGTTAGTCCAATGTAGTCTTCGTCCCTCTGTTATGAAAATCAAACTTTTCTATTTAACTTCAGTTAAAATTTGACATTTTTAAATTCAGTATCACCTAAATTAAACAAGCACAGCTTCAAATTACAATGCTGCATTCCTCAGTTGTAATCAGCTCTTACTTACTATCTTAATGAGGACATTCAACCGGTTGTACCCATTGTTAGTTTTAAAGGAACAGCTCAACATTTTGGAAAATATGCTCATTCCCCATCTTGCCTAGAGTTAGATGAGAAGATCGATATGACTCAGAGAAGAGAGGTAGTGATCTTCTCATCTAACTGTTGTCAAGAAAGTCAATAAGCATCTTTCCCAAAATGTAAAACTTAAATCTTTCCTTATTTTGTAAAAATGGTTGTCATATTGTTTTTTCCAGTTTTCCATTTAATATCATTCTTATACCACCCAGCTGAGGATAAGATATACAGTCAAGCCAAAACTATTTGGGTGAAAAAAACATGGTATGGTAAACTTTTTTACATTGATATATTTGCCATATCAATGCAAAAAAGGTAATATTGAATTTAAAATAGTGGCATATTTAAACTGAAGTTAAATAGAAAGGTTTGATTTTCATAACAGGGGAACGAGGACTACTTTGGGCTACTGTACATATCAAAATATCAATCTTCTTATCTAACTCTCGGCAAAATATTAAATGAGCATATTTTCCAAAATGTTGAGCTGTTCCTTTAAAACCAACAATGGGTACAACCGGTTGAATGTCCTCATTAAGATAGTAAGTAAGATAGCTGATTACAACTGAGGAATGCAGCATTGTAATTTGAAGTTGTGTAACCTGTTTAATTTAGGTGATTAAACTAAAGTTAAATAGAAAAGTTTGACTTTTCATAACAGAGGGACGAGGACTACATTGGACTAACTGTACGTATCAAAAAGACAGTATACAATCTTACAAGGTCCAGTTAGTGGCTGTTCTGGAGCTTTTGATCGTAACACAGAACCTTCCTCAGCTGATATGTTTGCCCAGTTATCAAACTGTATTGTATTGTCATGCAGTTTAAATGTTAAAAAATGTAAGAAATAAAGAAATAAATTAAGATTTCCTCTGTAAAAAAAATTTAATAAATCAAGTATTTCTGATCTGGCTCTAAGCATGGCATGATAATTGTCCATCACCAGCAGATGGGCGAACTAGAATAGCGACCGAACGCACACAACAGCTCTGCTCGCTCTAATGACATGCCTTGCACGCCTGTGCTCTAAAGCTGTCGCAAAACTGCTCATTACAATGAATTAAGAGAGGTCTGTGTGTAAATGTTGAGCCTACCGTTCAATTTTTGGTGGTGAAGGGAATCTGAAGCTGGAGGGGGGGGGCGTGTCCGCTACGGTGGGGCGGTCCCAGCAAGCATCTGGAGCTATGTGTGGCCATGTCTGCTGGAAAGAAAGAAACAAAGAAAAGGAGAGAGGGATGATTTATAAGAATGAAAGAAAGTAAGAAGAGCGAGCAAAAAGGCCTTGTGTTGAGTAGGAGAAAAACTGTGGGATATTACACTCAGATGGTCTGTTTCGAGGTGTTAAGATTACTTTTAGACTGTCCTATTGTCCTATGTCTGTGCTGGAGGACAGAAATGATTCGTATTCATTCACTCAAAACGCAATGGTATGGCCTCAGAGACATGGTGACCCAGCAGATCTGCTCACAGATGTCTGAAAAGGTTGGCTACAGTCATTCAGAGTATTCACCTCCCCATTGTGTTTCCATATCCACCCCACAAAGCCTCTGCAAGATATATATCACATGTAGAACCTGAAATGCTCACACTTGGACAAATGGTGGGAAAGGTGTGTGATTTAGAGGGTGATAGCAGACTGTGAAGGGATTTAGCTGTCCAGCCTGCCTTATCTCCAGTTCTGGTTCCTCACTGAGTGTTGGTCTTTGGGGAAGCACATGCACAGTCTTTGGGATGGGTTCCCTGGGCTGTATGTTGGGGCTCACAGCTTTAATTGAATCATTGCTTACAACCAGCAATTTGGAGGCTTTTTTTCAGGTCATTAAAAGTTCAGCGTTTCAGACTTGCTGCGCTCCAGATTACGGTATGTTAAAATGTGTTTTAACAGGCTGAAGTTAAATGTCCAGCGCAGACCTCTGGAGGCTGATTGATTAGTCAGATACAGTTTGTCTGGGAAGACAACAGCTGTCCCACAGACAAAGACATTTGAAATTAAGCAACATGAGTTTCTATAGTATTACCTTTTTTTCACTATTTCCTTCAAACATAGTAATATAAACTATAACTTTTTTTTACATGCCACTGTTAACCCTTGTGTTGTCCTCGGGTCAAATTGACTTGTTTTCCTACATCAATGTTCTTTTTAATTCCCCAAAATAACATGATTGATTCCACACAACGCTCTTTGGCAAGTACTAATCTCTACTTTCATTAATTTTGGGGCGTCTTATTCAATTTTATAGCTTTTAAAAAAAACATTGAAGTGGTTTTGAAATAGTATTGAGTAAAAGTTGACATATTCCAGTCTGTGATTATCCATCGACATACATTCCTTTAATTTTAGTCTAAATAATTCCTAATTTCTGCTTTTCTAACTCAAACATTAGGTATAATTTCCTATAAATGTGGTTTACTGACACAAAAAAATCCCCAAAATAACTGTAAACTAAAGTTAATAAGTTATGTAGTGTTGAAAACGTCAAAAAAGTGACAATGAAAAAAAGCGTCAAAAGTGTTGAAAAAAGAACAAAAATGTAAGACGGGAGGACAACACAAGGGTTAACATATAAACATAAAAATACCTATCTATTGTAGCCGTGTGCTGGGTTCACTATTAGACAACACATTGATATGTCTGGTCTGTCTTACGAGCAAAACAAGCTACTATTGGCTGGAACCCTCTCATTTTGAGTTGTTATGGAGGTCCAGGGTACATGCGGTAGGAAAGTTTGTTATTTATTGGTTATGCGGCTTTTGTAAACTACTCACAATCTAGGCTTTGACCCTTGACCCCTAGGAAGTCAGAAAGCTGCGTGACATAGTTTGACTTGAGTAAAACCTGAGTCAAGGTATGTTGTTGCACTTAATCATTTTTGTCTGTGTTATTTAATGGTTAGGAGGCTATTGTCGGTGCATAGTGACTGCCAATTCCACCAAATAACCTCACAGATGTCCCCGATTTGTTGGAATCTGTGTTCTGTAATGAGCAATTAGCTTAATAAAATGCATTTTGTAACGGAAATTTTCTTGGCAAACCTCAAGTATGCGTATGTTATCCATCATATATCTTGAATCCACTTATTCACATCCAATGTCTTCATCTTCAAATGGTTATCTTAGAAAAACAAGTGCAATACATCAATATTTGAAGGCAATAGGAAGCTTATAATCAGATAAATACAAGTAGGGCAGAAATGCAGTTTTTGGCATGGCGCTACTTAACAACACCACCAGCCATAATTATACTAATTTTTTTTAAAGCTGTGTAAATGAGATCTAACCCACCTGGTATGCAGCATGTGACATCACTATGTGCTTCCTTAAGTGGAAACAACTATTTTGGACCATGAATCGAAACCCGCTGTCACATCCTTGATAAAACATATCTATTCTCCCGCACAGCTCTGCCTACCTCTGTCTGGGAGGTTATCAACAGTTCATCAAGGGAACATGGAAGTGAGAGACAATACCTTCCATCAAATCCAACAGGCTCTTGGGGTGGCTCGGATCACTTCCATGAAACACCAGCACCTTGAACTCGGATAATTTCAAGAGGAAGAGACCCTGCATGCGTTATGAGATTGTCAGATGCTGTTGTGATCAAAACAAACATAAATAGGCTTCAGTGTGCTTCGTGTTTCCCTGGAGCACCGCGGCTATCTGTTCTATCTGACTACCTCAGCGAGTGAGGAAATAAGTAGTTTCGTCAATTTCAATCTGCGGTCTTTCAAACACCTCAATATAGCGCTGGAAAAAAGGGACAATAACACACAGGCCTGTCTCACATAGCCCGTCCAACAGTAGATTGAATATGAGTTAATGTTTATAGAAACCTAATAACTCCTGCTAAATACAGTGTACAAAAAGAATCTAAATTTACTTTTATTTTGACATTGAAGTCAATTAGCAGCAATATGCAGACCCATGTTGTTCAGAGTTGCTCATGATTTTTTCTTAATTGCTTTTCTCATATAAATTGAAATAATTCAGCCTGGTATAAATGATGACATAACAACGGGCATCTTTTCTTTTGCATGACCGGTTAGAGTGCAACTGATTTAATGAGCGTTCTTTTTATTAGACATTGTTTGGCTTTTTTCCCATTCTAAGTATTTACTCAATGGTATTTAGGTAAACCTTTTGAAGTACTTGTATTGTGTTCAACATTGTATGCTACTTTATACTCCACTACATAACTGAGGGAAATATTTAACTTCACTACATGTGTCTGACAGCTAGAATATGGTTACTTTACACACAATACCTATAATCAGCTTGTTAAATATGATGATTACAGACTAAATCTATCATGCAGTGTATGAAGAAAGTATCGTATTAATAACTAAGCTTACATAAATGCATCCACAATAATAATGATCCAATGATAGAATAACACCAGCAGGGGTAAAAGTTCTTAAAGTACATTTTGGTGCTGTTGTACTTTAAATGCAGGACTTTTACTTGTAACAGAGTATCTTTATCACTGCTGCTACGTACTTAATGTGAACTATCTGAATACATCATCCCACACTGGACATTTTAACGTGAATATGAAAGGTGTTCATCACTTATCACTCACCTAAACTCAGTTTACTTAACCTATCTTTAATTTGCAAAAAAATGTTGACCAACATTTATATGCTGACACCACAATACTGCACTAAGTGCAATATATGTTCTTGTATTTTATCCTATTATTATTACATGTACATTGTATGTATGTATATTGTATCCTAGTATTTCATATATATTTATATTCTGTGCTGTGTGACTGATTTTGCTGCAGTAACACTATAGTTTCCCATTTTTTTGGGATCAATATCTATCTATCTATCTATCTATCTATCTATCTATCTATCTATCTATCTATCTATCTATCTATCTATGTATCTGACATAAGTGGCCATGTGCCTGATTTCCCGCATAAACACCCAATTTTTTTCAATATGGCTGCATATTTTTATATGGTACTCATAAACCAGAGGTCATAGCCTCCATAATTTTTAACCCCCATCTATCTATCTATCTATCTATCTATCTATCTATCTATCTATCTATCTGACATAAGTTGCCATGTGCCTGATTTCCCGCATAAACACACTTTTTTTTCCATATGGCTGCGTATTTTTATATGGTAATCACAAACCAGAGGTCATAGCATCCATCATTTTTAATTCCCCCCCACCCACCACCACTGCACTGCTTGCCCCCCTTGATAAGACCAATGGGACTCGCTGCCGCCAAGTGCACCGTTGGGTGTCGCTGTGCGCGTAAAGTCTGCGCCGGCAGGTTTGGTCCGACCGGACACCGACACCAACACCAACAGTCTGAAGTGTCAGATAGTCTTGTTAACACGTGAGATATTCAGTGTATGGAAGAGAGTGAAAGGAATGGAAACCGGGAGACAGAGGGCTGCAAAGTAACACGGAAGATACGTTTTGAGAGAAAGAGAGAGAGATAGAGAGAGCTCGACTTGGAGGGAACTGCGGAGGACCTAATGAGGGAATGCCGATAAGGAGAGCAGACATACGGGCAGAGCACCAGACATGAGTCCGAGGTAAGACTGCGATACGACAGAGAGGCGGGGATGGCACTGATGCCGTCGTGTGCCACTGCGTCACAATGAGCAGCTTTTTAGTGGACATGATGAGTTTGTCCTAGTTTGAATGTATTTAATGTATGTTTTTAATTGAGCCGATGGTCCTGCAAAGCCTTCCCCACAGACAACGCTTGATCATCTGGGTCATATGCGCACGTCCCGGCCTAAAGCTGGTCTCTTCGGCTATATTAGAATAGTTTCATTTTTCACTTTTTAATCTTGACATTGGCATATTAAAATCATCCAAGACACTGGAGGTCTTGTGGTTAATATTTCCATAAGATGTAGGCGTAAAATAAGAATTAAAATAATGTTTTAATAATAATTATTGATACTGTATAATATATCTGTAGAAAAGGGAAGCAATTATTTTAAAGACAGTGTCCATAGTGGGCTCTATGTTAAGGCATACAGCTGTGTGTATTACTGATCATAGGAATATTTTTACACAGAGTCCTTGATAAATTTTTAAGTTGGTTATTTAAATATGAATATAGGCCCTGATGTCCTTGTGTTGACAGGTTTCAGTGGACTTGTGTCCATTTAGGATACACTATCAGGGGTGCTGTCCACTTTAATAGCCATGTCCAGCTGATGGGTGGAAGTCACAGCTGGTGTGTTATACCTGACAGAGAGAGAGAGGTGTGTGTTTATCAAACCATTTAGTTTCCACTTAGTTTCCACTTAGTGCTCTTTATGCCTTTAGCCTAATGGGACATTACGCCTTCAAATCTTCACAGGGGACGTCTGCAGGGAGTGTGAGAGACACCTTCATTTATTCATTTTATTAAAAAGTGTACAACTAGAGAATACCATTTGAATGTATGTCCTAAATGACAAAAAGCAAACACGAACTGAAATTAATTTGATTTTATGTTTGCCTCAGTGACACAATTACATAAAATATGGTGGTGTTTGGGTGAAGGAGTCCAATCCCTTAAAGGTATTGACATTTAAAGCTTTAACAACTCTTGATGTAACCAGTTATATTATTATTATCATTATAATCCTCTCCAAAGTTGAAGTGGGCTGCCTGATCATAAATACGCATCATATGTACGTGCGCGCACCACGGCTGTCTGTCTCTTTAAGACGATGTGTTGAGAAGTTCAAGTTGGGGTCACTTGAAGTTCTTGCCCTCGATTTTACCTTTTAGTTTTATTATAGACTGACATCACACGGGGCGCTAAAACACTTAAGGCGCACAGAGGCTCCATTATCAAGCCGGTGCGCGTTATTGCTCCGACTCAAAAATAGCTAAGGAAATTACTAGAAGAAAAAAAATAGAAGAGAAATAGGAGGAAACTGATGCTGGTCTAAGCACGTATTTTATAGGAGGGGATGAGAAAGAGGGGAGAGGAGGGGCAGAGACAGAGAAAGAGGGAGAGGGAGGAAAGTGGGTGGGAGGACGGACCGAAGGAGCGACAAGAAATTCATATCAATTAATAATCATAAAAAAAGAGCTGGCAGACGCGCTCGGAAAACTGGCATGGGTTTTTGGAGGCTGGCAATTCAAAGCTGAAACGTCAGATATGACTCCTGGAGACTGCTGAGATGATCATTAAGGGAGACTTAGATCGGATGGCAGAAGACATCGGGCATGCAGGTAAGAGCTGATATACGCTGCGCGCGCGCAGGCACCCAAACAAGAATAAGGGAAGGATGACATTTAAGTTTTTACGCATGAAACTGTAGTACATGCTGTCAGAGAGGAAATGTATTTTTTAAAATAAATTAATCGTATATATATATATATATATATATATATATATATATATATATATCATTATCTTACATCATCCAGCGTTTTACTTATTATAATTTTGATATCGATACGAGCCTCCGCTTATACTTTTACGCATTTATTTAATTCGGTTTAAAATGTGTATTCCTCCTCCTGAAAATGAATTAAGGCTTTAGGCTACATAGAAAAGTCAATTTACTAAAAACAATACGGATCGTCTGATGTAATGGCGAATTTAGATCACGTATTAATTATGCTTAAAAAAAAAAACGCAAAATGATGTAAAAAGTTTTTACTTAGACTTTGAAACATCATTTCTTTTTTCTCTCTTTTTTTAAAAAAAAGATCTCACCTTCCGAGTTTAATTATTATTATATTTTATATTTTTGAACTCAAATTGAACTTAAAAACGTATGTAAAAGTTAAAGGGAACATCAACCTCTGAAAGGGAAACAAAAGTACAGTAGCCTGTAATAAGTTGAATAAGGAAGCAGTAAAATAATAACCATGTCAATAACCATGTCTCTCTATTAGACAAAACAGGTCCATTAGTGTGTGTGTGTGTGTGTGTGTGTGTCACTCTGAACACATACACACTAAAGAATATTATAGGGATATTTGTGGTGGATTTTTTTAGTGCATGAATTTCTGGTTTTCTTTTAATAAAAGGCAAGATTTTAGAGTTTCTCAGCTCTGTTGACAGCTGTGGAGGGGGAACAGCTGTCTGATGCACCTTGTTGTAGATACAGGTCTGGTTCTGGGGGGGGGGGGGGGGGATTTAAAAGCTCTTTTGGCGGAGATAAGGTGAAGGTCTAAAGGATGAGCCGCTGCAGCTTCACTCGTGATTCGGTTGACTGTGCAATAGAAAAGAGAAGAGAGAGTAAAAGAGTGGAGAGACAAAGTGAGGACGCGTCTCTCTCTCTCACACACACACACACATACACACACACACACACACACACACACACAAACACACACACACACAGTCACACAGTCAGCGGACAACCTGATGAGAAAAACGGGACGTGAAGTAGTGCTCAGATGTCCCCGTGCAACTGCAAATCACGGGGAAATGTAATGCCATTTGTCTATCTACGAGGAAAAGAAATGAGAAAATAGTGCCACTAAAAAAATATAAAATCTGTTGTCAAACCTGCACGGCATTAACATGATTATAATCCAAAATTAAATGACAATTTCTCCTGTTAATAAGCAAATACAACATAACAACATGATATTAATATTCGTGAACGGCATCAAGATAAAAACGCCCTTCCGACACTTTTTCACATGCGTGATGATTTTTAGATACGCGATTATTCGAACAGCAAACCGACTCTGACTCCCCAAAAGTCTTCTTATTCACCCATCATTATAGTGCTGCTGCACTGTAATTATTTTTTTTTATAACTTTAAACTTACCTTCAACTTAATTGTGAAACTCAGTCTGTTTAATGCATGCATTTCCCTCTTATGAGTCACAAAAAAATAATAAATGAGTTGGATTAAAAGTAATACAAAACTACAGTAAAATATGTTCTTGCAAATTTACACTGATGCTGTATTGCCTCATAAATTGAACCTGGACGGTGGACTGAACATGGTCAAATGGGTTCTAAAATAAACAAGGCCCCATGAGCATGGCTCCAAATTGAAATGAAGAAAATAAAATGTCAACACAACGTTTTAAGCAGATGTCCGACTGCATGCAGAGGTAGGAAGTTCAGTCTCCTGCTTCACCCCAAACCCCAAAAGTGACAAAACAGACAGCATCAATGGATATTAATGGGATGCAAATAACATCCCCATCATCTAAGTTTCCTCAGCGTGTTGACGGGTCATTAAAAAAAGAATGCTGTCAGATGGAAATAGCCATGCATCCCAGAAGGACTCTATACTTCTCTCAGGACTGTGTGTGCAACTTAGAAAAATGATTTCATTTAACACAACAGCCTAACAAGACAAGCTGTAGTGCAGGCGTAGAATGTGCTTACGAGAAAATATGTAATAAGCCTATATGTAATAAGATGTGTTCTCTGACTAAATATCATTGCAATCTTACATGGCTTCCTAACAGGATGCAGTGAGCTTACACATGCCCTCCAGATCGAGACTTTTATGAAACACGTTTTTCTGTGGCCTTTCACTTCTGTCTGTAGGCTACATCAAACAGGGGGATCAGATATTTTAAAAGACAAGCTGTAGCTTCTAAAAAAGGACTCATTGAGATCGCAACGAGAGAAAAAAGGGACACGTAATGTCCTACAGCCACCTTGACTGCTGTTACCGCAAGGCGTTACCAAAAATTATTTGTATGCGCAGCACATTGCAGGTGCACAGAAATGTTGTTTTGTGCATGAGGTTTTTTTTTTTCCTCTTGTATCACAAAATATTTTTTACAAAACATGGCAAGGATATATAACATGTGGATTTAAATGTTTCAAAAAAATAAGTGTCTTCATAAATCCGGATATAAAGAAGGCTTCATTTTCTGTTATGCTCTGTGATGCAAAGGAACCCGTGTTGCATAACACGGCGCTGTAGACTGCATACAGACGGGAATCTACTGATTGTGTGTGTGTGTGTGTGTGTGTGTGTGTGTGTGTGTGTGTGTGTGTGTGTGTGTGTGTGTGTGTGAGTACACAAAGTGTCACTATGCTCGGCACAGTAACCAGTAACAGTAAGCTAAACACTCCTTAATGCAGTGGAGACTGCAAAAGATCAACATGTTGTGGAAAGTACTATTTCTCACATCACCCTCATTTCTAAACATGTTTGATCTGACCGAACGCTAAAAATTATAGTGAAATATGGCTGCTGAGTAATCAAAGCCAGACAGAAACCAGAAGTGGAAACACTTCAGATGACAACTGGGGACATGATGGAACGTAAATCCACCTAAACCTGTCTTACGCACCTTTTTATTCATAGCCTTTTTCTTCTTCTTCTTTTTTGTTTTAGAAATTCACAACCAGATAAGTAATAATAGCATACAAGTCATGCGTGTAGATATGAGGACAGCCCCTTTGGAATTCAAATTAAAAAATGATTTTTTTTTTTTAAATCATGGTATTTAAAAGATATTTTCCTTTGCATATTGATGACTGTTCGCATGATCACGGGCTGGATGTCATACTAATTCTGCCTTTTGTTTTCATCAGTGATGGCATTTCCTTCTGATGTTATAGGCCAACCATGCATTTAAAAGAAATACACCGCTTAAACTGTTCTAGGGAGAAACCCTGATTTTTAGGACTGTTGTCAGCGATGCATTGTAAAAGAAGATAATACTGACATGACTCTGGATTCCCCAGAATTCCCTAGTAACTTATTCGTCAAGGTTTATTTTACTTAAATTCATACTTCCCTATTCTTATGCTCAGCGTGTAAACTGAATGACATAAACAAGAAGTGAATGAGCTGGTGTCAGGAAGACCACGATCAGACGGATGACATGATATTTATTTAGTAGCTTGTTTCCCACAAGTGAGACTAAGCCCTTAGGGACAGTTTAGATGTGTAATCTCATAAGTAAACTATCCTCAGATGCCACTGATTGAACAATACATTGTGTTTCATGCATGCAGCTCATATAGTTTATTTTAGGCTTGATGGAACAATTAGTGTTGATATTTGAGTGTGAGTGTGTGTGTGTGTGGGCATTAGATCCAGAGGTGGGTAGTAACGAGTTACATTTACTATGTTACAAATATACTTCTAGGGGTAGTTTTAAATCACTATACTTTTTACTTTTACTTGAGTAGATTTATGAAGAAGAAACTGTTCTTTTCCTGCTACATCAGGCTACAATGAGCTCATAACTTTTCTTTTTACCTCTTTGGTATTCTACGCGTTATTGTTTTTATCCCCCCCACGAACACCTCATTTTAATGCTTTATTTTAACAGAGATAGAGAGAGACTGTGTTTCACCAATCAAACGTCGTTGTGCAGTCACATGACCATACTCGATCTCAGCTTTACGGTCGTAGCAAAACAAAAATGTCCGAATCAACCGTCGGCAAGGCAACACAGTCGAGGAGGACACCCCCCCCCCGGCCTCATAAGCATGTTTACCTTAGTGAAAGGGCGAAACAGAAGCTACATCATGTCTGATTGATGCTTGTGTTAAAAAAATAAATCAGACATTACTCAACAGTACTCAGTACTTGAGTAGTTTTTTCACCAAGCATTTTTTACTCTTACTATAGTAATTATTATTACTTTTTACTTTTACTTGAGGCATATAATTCTGAAGTAACAGTACTTTTACTGGAGTGTGATTGTTGGCTACTCTACCCACCTTTGATTAGATCCCTGGAGCTCATCATACTGTAAAATATTGAACATGTAAGGTTGATTTCCATCCCGTGCGCTCGCTGTTCCTTAGATGACTGGGCAGAAAGAGGAGCCCAAGGATCTTTTTTGGATGTGCGCGTCCACCACAGGTTTATACCTGCTGTTCCTCATACTTGTGAAACATTCATCCCTCGCTTTGTTTAAAACTCTACACACCACTTGTGGAATATTTTATCAGGAAGCCAGCGGTTACAAAATATCTATCTGCTGTTCACTGAACTTTTTTCTTCCTTTCTTTTTGCTCGCTGCAGAGGAAGTGAATGCGTAGACTTGAATTTCTAATAATGAGAAAACCACCTTTAGCAAAAGTTCACTCCTACTAAGTGGCCTTCATGTGCACTTCCCACACAAGCGATCTTTTACTCTGTGCACGTTCCATCGAGTGGGATCTATGAATTAAACATGATTATGTAAACTGTAACTGCTATGACTTTGCATAAAAATGCAATTTAATTAAGTGATGTTTTGTGATTCAAAAGAAAATCTGTTATAAGTGGAATTAATCAATATTAATCCTCACAAATATGCATATCCAAGGATATTTTTGTATCCATATTACTCCTTTACTTTTATGTTGGCAGTCCAATCTATTGGCACTCAAACCTCTCAGATATGTTTTAACATATTCTGATGTGTAAATCATAGATTTGATAGAGTCCTTTAAAAAAAAAAAAAAAAAAAAAAAAAAGCAACAATAATTATTCTCATGGTGCAGAAAATGACACATTAATTGTGATTTTGTGAATGGAAATGCTGACTGCCGCATGATATTTTACAGAATTGTGTTGTTGCAGGTGGCGGACTGAAGACGATGCTGGATGCCATGGAAGTTTCAAGTCATGCTAGGGATCTCCTCCTGCAGCTCAACAGCCAACGAACCAAAGGCTTCCTGTGTGATGTTATCATCGTGGTGCAGAACGCCCTCTTCAGAGCTCACAAGAACATTCTGGCTGCCAGCAGCCTCTACTTGAAATCTTTGGTGGTCCATGACAATCTCATCAACCTCGACCACGAGATGGTGAGTCCAGGGGTCTTCAGGGTCATTCTGGACTACATCTACACAGGCCGCCTTAGTGAGGGAGACCCCACTTCTCCCACTGAACCCAATCTAGGGGCTGTCTTGGCAGCAGCCAGCTACCTTCAGCTGCTTGACTTAGTGGCTTTGTGCAAAAAGAAGCTGAAAAGAAATGGCAAGTACCCTCCCCGCCCAGGTCCTGCATTTCTGCCCTACCCAAAGATGGGGCCCAATAATATGGGTTTAGGGAGTGCTGGCAGGTATAGGATTTCTACTCCTGTCATTCAGTCCTGCCCTCCAGGAGGAATTTTAAATAACAATGCAACTCGAGCATCACCACTAGAGGAGCTAGTTCCCCACCGGCTAGCCGTTCACGCTGCGGAACTGTATGCTCCCACCTCCATCCAGGGCTCTCAGGTGTTCCCGTCCCTGCAGTCAGCTCTGCCTGCCCATATTGGGCGCTCAGCCCATCCTGAGAGGAACTGCTCCCCCAGCTATGGCCTTGATCTCTCCAAGAAAAGCCCCAACTCCCAGTCTCAGCACACGCCGTCTCAATCCCATCTGGCGAACACTCACAACGATGAGGAGCGAGACGGGACTCTGAGCGGACGCACTAGTCCCACGCAGGGGACAAATGGAAAGGCCTTCCCCTCAGAAAAAATGGAGTCAACTGACCAGACAAGCTCCCTCACTCCTCCACCATTCCTACATCTCAACCAGGCTCTTGGCCCACACCTCCCCCACCTGCACCGCTCAGGCTCCCAGGGAAGAGATCGCTACCCATGCCCCCCCAGCCCTGACACCCCCACAGATGGTGGAGAGGCAGGCAGAGATATGGGAAACATCTACCGCTGGGTGAAACACGAGCCACTGTCATACACACCTGAAGATGAAGATGAGGATGAGGATGAGGAAGAAGTGGGGGAAAATGGAGAACAGCATCATAACAACCACAAGGCCGGGGAGGAGAGTGAAGGAGCCGACGACAAGAGCGGGTCAGGCACAGAGGAGACGGGCAGTAGTGAAGGCCGCCCGTCCCCTTCTGGAACAATGGGGAGGTTCCACATGCCGTATGAGCCAGAGAGCTTCGGGGACAATCTGTATGTCTGCATTCCCTGTGACAAAGGCTTTCCGAGCTCAGAGCAACTCAATGCACATGTGGAGACACACACGGAAGAAGAGCTGTACGGCAACTCTGGTGGGGAAATGGGAAACAGCAATAACAGCAGCACCAAAAACATGAGCAGCAATACAAACGGTTATGGGAGCCTGAACAGCTGCAACAGTTTGAACAGTCTGTCCCACCTGGAGACCAAGTCCAGTCAGAGTTCAGGGGGCATCGGAGAGATGATTCGACCCTACCGCTGTTCCTCCTGTGAGAAGTCCTACAAAGATCCAGCCACTTTGCGCCAGCATGAGAAGACCCACTGGCTGACCCGGCCTTACCCCTGCAGCATCTGTGGCAAGAAGTTCACGCAGCGGGGCACCATGACGCGCCACATGCGTAGCCACCTGGGCCTTAAACCTTTTGCTTGCGACTCCTGTGGCATGCGCTTCACCCGCCAGTATCGCCTAACCGAGCACATGCGCATCCACTCAGGGGAGAAGCCCTATGAATGTCAGGTGTGCGGCGGGAAGTTTGCTCAGCAGCGCAACCTCATCAGCCACATGAAGATGCACAGCAGTGGAGGGACAGCAGGGGGCCTGACCGCAGATGGGAAACTGAAGCTGGACTTTGCTGAGGGCATCTATCCTCTGAGTAAATATGCAGCAGAGCATTTGGGGCTGAAGCAGGAGAAGGCCAATGAGCTTCTCATCCAAGCCCAGCAGCAACTGGTAGCTGATGCAAAGGTCATGGAAAGCCTCTACCCGCTGTCCAAACTGGCCTCAGAGCACCTGGGCCTCACCCACGACAAGATGGATGTCCTGGGTCAACCCCTCCCACCTCCTCCACAGGCCCTCTCTGAAGCCCGCACCATTGACCGCTACTCACCCAGCTAAGGCCACATGGCCTGTATAAATGGCAGTCAACAATAGATCTGTGCACACATAACTTGCAGTATTCTAAAGCCATTCACCTCAACACAATATCTCCTCTGCACCTCAGACACAGGCCAGGAGGAATTGGTCTGCTCATGCACACCAAAAAGTGTAGACTCTAAGTGCCTTTCTATGCATCTAATGTATCTTAAAATCCTCCTTCATAAAGGAGCTCTGTGCTATTCCGTGACCAAGAGACACTTACTCAAAGAAGTCCAGTATTTATGTACAGTGTATGCAAACAAAAAAAATTACAGCCATTGAGTCAAAGTGACAAATTGAAACCAAAAATGAAATTGTTTTATTTATTTTTGTATTTTGGTGAAATCCCAAAGAGAAACTGTTGCAAGGAAATGATGCAATCTGACCCTAAACCTGTGTACTATTAAGTACCATCAGTGTACAAAAGAAATGAAAAAGCACATAAAAGGACAAGATTCAGGGTTTGAGTCCAGACCTGAGCGGAACTTTTACCAAATGAATAAGCCAACTCTTCTGGACTTTAAAGTAATGGGAGGACACAATCTTTTTTTCTTCCTCTGTTTTTTGGGTACAGGATCATTTATGTATCCCAGTTTCTCCAAATCATGTTCCTGCTTCCCGGAGTCGCAAGGGAATGACCGCATCTCGGTAAAGTCTCCTCTGTTTTATTTTCTCCACATTTTTAAAAGTAACCCACTACCCCACATATCTGTGCAGATAAAGACTCATGCTATGTGACAGTAATGGTAGCTTAATCAGCCTTACACGCAGCGTGTAACCCTTCTTGACCTAAAACTTCCTTTGCATTTTGACTAACATCCCTTAGCTTTCAGTTGATATTGAGATGCAGTAAGCAAAGCCCTCTCATAACTGGGACACAATTGCACATACCCAACTCATGACACACTAATCCCTGTTCATGATGAGCGTAGCTTCATCTCACGGCGCAGACCAAGCATGGGTGTTGCCTCTGACATCGTGTAATATTTACAATTATGGATGCAGCCGAGCAGAGAGGCAGGGACGAGGTCAGAATGAATGGCACAGAAATCTGTCATTTGCTTTCAACAGCAATTACTCTATTCGCAGCAGCCTGATGATTAATCGCGTAGCGACGGTAGTCAGATGACGCGTTGCCGCAGCTCCACTGTCCCACCTCTCATTTGACCTCCCTCCCCTGCAGACGGTTGTCTGGGAGCCCTGCTACTGTTGACAGGCCAAAGTGAGTGCTGTACTCAGCCCTTTGCCTTAAAAGCGCTTCACTCCACTCACCCTGCACACATATATATACACTCCCGCCCCTCCACACACACATAGCGAGCTGCTAATCTGTCCGTGATATGAACATAAGGGGTTTGTGGGTCTTCCCCGAAGCCAGCGGGTGAACAGCACACCCCAGCTGCTGTGCCTCAGTAATCCCTGTGAAATCTCACTTTCTCCTGGACAATTCCCACTGCTCGCCGGCATGATGTCCCATTTCATGCCTGCCATCTTACCCCTCTGATCCACTTATTAACATCATATACGAGCCGAGCAAATGTCTCCCTGCCCAGCCTCCCTTTCCCGCTTGTATCAAACGTGAAAACAAATGTGACATATTTCTGTGTTGGCTGACCTGAAGTTCCTCCAGCTTGAAAACAAAGAGTACTTAAAGGTTGTGGGTTGACGGCACATTTTTTTGTCTTTAAAATGTTTATTCCAAAGAACATGCTGGCCTTTGGTTTCTTTTACCACTTTTACTGGTCCTTGACTCAGATTAGAAATGTCTGACCACTATAGTGCCAATGCCAACCTCAGTGGGTGAATGTGAAGACTAAAGCCATAAATACACTGTGATAGAGGTAGTGAATCCTAAAGGCTTAAAAAAACCAAAACAGAGACAATGTGCCTGACTTTTGGGATTGTTATTCTTTAAATGTCACAATAATTTAAAGGGCTTCTTCTCTGTAGCATATGATCATATCAAACATGTTGTTTTCTGTCACTTTTAAAAAACTCTTTTTTATTTGAACTGCGCACGAGAAACTGGTGCTTACCTCAGGACTGAACCCAGCATGGGGATGCTAAGCTTTACTATCCTTCCAATTACATTGTCAACACACACACTTACACAGACACCCATGCACACACTCACACACACACACACACACACACTTTTTAAATTTTCTTATCAACAGGGCAGTTGTCCTGTGTTAAACCTGTGGTTATTTCTGTGTTTATACATTTCTTGTTTTATGGTGAAGAGATAACATGTGATATTAACATTTTCTTTGTTTTGATTTTTTTACTATGCGGTATACATTTTCTATTTTGTTGTCCTCAAAGAGGCTTGTGCTGGTATGACCAATTCCATTGTTAGAACACAAGGCAAAGTCATTTTGGTCGTATCTTAACTGGCTGTTTGTGAATTTCTGAACCACACTTTAGCGAGCATGATAGATTTGATCGTTGGTTTTAACCACACAGAATATTCTCAGTATTTCCCTAAATGAACAGTGGCTTTACAGGGCGAGTATGAAAAGTAGCCTCATATTTCTCCAGAGGTTAGTGAACTTTCAATGACGAGAGCCAGACTGAGGCTGTATACATGCACACAAACACACAGGAAGCCAGCTTGTTTTGGATGATGCTTCATGTTTTGGGACTCTTTTGTCTAGCTCTGTAACAAAAAAGAAATGAGAGGCTAAATGAAATATTTGGACCACAAGCAAGTGCATACGTGATAAAAATGTTCAGTAGGCGGATGTCAGTCGTGGGACTTTCAGTCCCCTCACTCGTTCTTATTCACTCGTTAAATGAAAATCAGTCTCCTCCTTTTCCCTGCTTTACCCCATTAAAATAACACAAAGTGTTTCCACTGTCACTCCAAATCTGTGCAGGAGGGAAGAGCAAGATAATGGCTGAACATTTCTGTAGGGTGTGCACAGTTTAAAATTTGCTTAAAAGCATTAATGTGTATGACAGACAGAGGGGGAGGAGGGTTGTGTAACTATAGAAAAGGGAAGCGTTTGCTTGTCTGTTTGTATGTCCCTATGCCATTCGAGCGTATGAAGGGCCGTTAATGCATGTCCTGGGAATAGGGTTGGTGTGAAGGAGAAGAGCTGAGGAGCAGGAAGTGAACTTTTGGCTGGTGCGCTGTGTTGAGCAGGATGTGCCGTGTGTTTCTGCTCAGAGGCAGATAGAGAGATGGAGAATGGGGAGGGAGAGGAGCAGGGAGAGCGCAGCAGGGTGGACGCGAGCCATTGTCTCAGTATGAAAGCCTGTTCTAAAACTCTCCATTCAGAAAACAAGTTGACTGTATCTTCTCCTTTCCTTCCCCTTTTTTCCTCTTTTGGGAATAGACCTCTGCTCAGTATCACGGGTATGTAACATCATGGGCTTTCAAGGGCTGCACGGCGAGGAAGCCATTCAGACATTTTGTTACAATTTGGGGATGTTTTTTTTTTTTTTTTAAATTGAGGCAGTGTGGATCAATATGAAGGGCCTAGAAACTGTAATGTAATTCATAATTTTGAAAATGGCAGTATTTTTATTGCTCTGTGGTTGATTCAATTAGTAAAATTACAAGAGTCTTGTTTTAATTCGCTGGTGTAGCCACTTGCCCCATGGCAACAATTTATTAGTCACATAAATTGACATAATGAAAATGAAGAAACGCAAATATAAATGAGAGACAAACCACCAACTATGAGATGTGCGTTGATCATTTTATTTTATTTTTTAGGCCACTTCATTCCTTTCTAATGTTGTTATGGCAACCATCCCAGGCTCGTAACTTTTGCAACACTAACAGTATAGAAGTAAAAAATGTCTGGATGAGTTCCAGTGGCCCCGTGTAGACCAAAAAAGGGTTTAGGTTTAATGTTGAAAAATGTAAAGCATGCCTTAAATCTTTCTACCAGCAGCAGCAGCGGGCCGAGGTCACCTATGTGACTCGGACAGCCCGAATAGTCCTGATCTGCAATCATTCTGCTGTTGGACATTTATTGTATTTCCCGATGGGTGCCAAAAAGACTCAAGCACTTAGATATCACAGATGTTTAAAACTCAATCTTAGTTGTTTGGTAGTTTGTCGGGCTAAGCTTCTGACCAACTTTGACTCTGCCTTAAAAAGCCATGATCTAAGTGGCTTATCTTAAGAGCACAGCGTAGACATGCCACTATTGTCCAGTGTACATATTATTATTTTTTATGAGGACTCCTGTTCAAATGTAAGCTAGAGCCAAATAATATCAATAATCAAGGCTTTTTTGGCGTTGAAACCAAAAACTGCCCCTTAAGTCAACCAATACAAATGTGTCTTCGATATAACAAGCATCGATGATTCTGCAACAACTTGTATGCAAGCGTGTGTGCCTGTGAGTGTGTAGGTGTTCGGATGTGTCCACGTAGTGCACCTGTCAGTCAGAACGCCTTTCCCACAGTTTAGCAGGGTGAAGTACAAGAGAGAGATTCAACACTTCCAAGAGTCTTTATTACAAGCAGCTGCTTTAGATTTATTTCCCCGAACTGCACTTTTCTGGAAAGATCATTGTATTGTGATTTTGTTTTTTTATTACTCTTATGATTCCCTAGAAGTCCCACAATTGCCTTTCCTCTGGCACTTTGCTGTCCTCCTCTTCCTCCCTCCAGAGCAGCGCTTGGCCACACTCGTTCACTGCCCTTGTTACCTCTGTCCCTTCTCTCTTCTCAACACAAACCGCTGACCCACAGCGCCCGCTGCCTCCCTCCTCTCCCCTGATCCACTTACTTCCAGCTGTTTTTCATGCTGAAGAAGACAGTTGTCTAAATGTTTATGTGTAGAACTACTTTCTTTTTCTTTAAACCCTGATCAATTTCCAAAATGAACTTTGTGGCATGTGTTTTATAATACAGCAGATGATGGGCCAAATAAATATATAAAAAGGCTGACGTCGTTATTGTATTGTGATCCTCAAGCCAAGAAACGGCTTACAAAGGGAGATGAAAGACAGCATATCGTTGTAGAGGAAATGCAGAATAATGTGAGGGGAAATGTGTTGGGGGGGAGAATATGCTCAGAAAGATGCCAGTAAAGTAAACATGTATGAAATTGCACAATTGAGCCGGGCCAAGTTATGAACTGAGATGGAGAGAACAAGTAAGGGAGAAGAGATGAGAGGGTGAAAAAAACAGAAACAAAGAGAAAAGTAGCCTGTGCTTGATAGTCAAATAAAGAAAAACTGGTTGCTTTGTGAGTCTTTTCACCTCTCCCCCTCCCATTCTGCAATTTAATTTCCCTCTTTTAGGAAATTATCCTGTGAGGAAATTAAGTTTTTCCCTTTAATTGTTCGCTGCTTAATCTTAATGTTCATGTCAGCGTGCCCTCAGAGATGTCATCCTTTTCCCAGACCAGAACAATTATTGCCCCATCAGCCACGACCCACAGTAGGCTCTTTGTAGTTTAATAGGGGAGGGGGGTTCTGGCTGCCTGTGTCTTCTTCCATCTGTTTATCTTGGACCTCTGTTTCTGTCTCTACCTTAAACGAATACAAGACAGACTAAGAGGACTTTGGCTTGAATCTTTTAGTTTACAGTGTACAACTTCTGCTCCAGAAATATAAAGTCAAAGACAAACAGAGAGCAAGGACACAACATGCAGGAATTTGAAAGAGCAAAAGTTGGTCACAGAGAACATTTGATTTTATATTGCACGCACGCACGCACGCACGCACGCACGCACGCACGCACAGCTGGAAGGCAGACTGCTGCTCCAGATTAGGTCAGATTAAATTAGGTTTCCTTGCTCCGTTTGGAGTGTCGCTTCTTATTGAAAAAGCCATTATTAAAGAAAAGGTGATTCCACTGACGGCTTCCACCCAACACACTAAACTTGTGCCAACATATTACAGAGCCCCCGGGGTCCACACACACACACACACACACACACACACACACACACACACACACACACACACACACACAACTAGTCTGGTTTTGTAAAAAGTGTGGAGATGATGGATTATGATCTAATAAAGAAGTTTTGAGGTGGCTGTACCCGACTGGTTGTGGTTCGTGGATAAGAAAGTTCAGCAGTAACACAGACTGCCACGCAGACACTAGTAGCTGCGGATAGATGGAAAAATATATATACATGTCAGAA
The DNA here is from genome assembly GCA_026937815.1 of Etheostoma perlongum. NCBI lineage: Eukaryota > Metazoa > Chordata > Actinopteri > Perciformes > Percidae > Etheostoma > Etheostoma perlongum. The sequence continues at coordinate 3,612,203 of CM049373.1, forward strand.
TACATGCATCGCAAATTTACAATGGAAATGAGATTTTGTTCAGTGGAAGACAGGATCTTATTTCAGCAGGCATGAAGCAGAACACCATGAAACATCAGTAATGTCCAGTGTTTCCTTTTGTGGTTTTACAACAGTTTATACCATAAAAACAACAATTGAAAAAAGCAATATGTTAAACCAAATAGTATTTTTGCATTTTCTGCATTTCATTGTCAATATTGATCATACTTTGCTTTAGTGAAATGAATGTATTTATTGCATGTCAAAATGTTTTATAGTAAATCTTTCTGTAAATTTCAATTGTGTGCGTTTTTTTTTTAATTATGGTGTCTTAATAAAATCATGTTGATAAGGCTTTTATTTTTTTAAAAGCCAATGTGAAAAAATGTCATGTTTGTTTTGTTTGTTACTATACTCAAAATCAACTTGGCAATAAAGTGAATTGCATAACGGATTTACATGAAAATGTGTCAGTATTTAATTTATTTAGTGTTCTTTTGCACATCCACTTCAAATACAAATTATTCTAAAAAATAAATTCCATAACTATACATCATACATTTCTACCAGACAAACATATTAAACTACTTTTCAGATATGATTAAATTGATATTTTCTTGAATTTAATTACACTAGATTTACCATAAACTTCCACATCAGACCTTGAGTATTACAGCAGCACAGCAACGTGTTTTTGACATATTTATTGTGCATGATATGGGTTTCACATAAAAAGAAAAAATATGAGCCAAAAGACCACGATTAAGATCATTTTACGGCAATGATGACCGCAAAAACTAGCAACTTCTGTTCATTTTCCTATAATACATTTTCCTTCAAGTCTATATCTTCTCATATGGAGACATGCAAGTGCCTCATTTAAGACAGAGAATTTCAAATGAATCTCATACATCACACACAGTCCACATGCTACAATGAACAGATTCATTACTCTGTCAGCAGGAGCAAAACCAGCCAGACACACACACACACACACACACACACACACACACACAAAATACAAACACTCTTTCTCTCCTCTTTTCACACTTTTTCCAGTGCATGAAAATCACCTTATCACCAGCACATGAGAAATCAGAGTGCCTTCCAGATGTCTGATATGAATCAAGCATTTTGCCACAAATTATGTCTTGACATAAACCAAATTAGCATTTCCTTTCGCAGGTGCTGCAAACCATCAACATTTATGAACTCGAGGTGCTTCTTGAGAGAGATCATATTCACCAGGTGTAATTAAAGACATCATCCGCTTTATGCTGTTTGAACACAGGGTGAAAACAAAAGGAAAAGCATGACATTCATCACCATGTCTCAGTTCATTCTGTTTCCTAAACCTGGAACGCAGCCTTAGTTTTCTCTAAGTTTAAGGAAAATTACAGTTTAATCGAATCCTCAGTTGTGGCTATCATACTGTATCTATTATCAAAACTCAAAGTCCACTTACTAGCTTTTTCCAGAGCTTTCAAGCTAGTATTGTTTCCAAGGTCAGGAATTAACTTGTCATGATCTTTTCTATCGCTTATGAGAACATTGTGCTCTGTAAATGTATTGCAGATATCAGGGAACATCACTGACATCACCGGAGTGAAGTCCAATGGGGCAGGAAACACAAGCCAAAAGCCTTGTGTGAAAAAAATCGCAAAGGGCGGTGTTTGTGGAGCGTGTTGCTTCAGGTACTGGTGTGACATTATATACGATCCAGGAAGTCCACTTAAAGTAACATGTTGAAAAAGCTCATTAAATGCCAAAATGCTGCACAGCTGTATATACTTTGAGATGGGATTTTACACCTCTGGAAAGTTATCACAGCGGCAACAATTTTATCTTTATCGCAACAATTACAAGACAAACAGTAGAAACACAGCACTCGTGTTACAAAGTACACTTCCAGGAGAGTTTGCATGCATATAGGTTATTTAAATGGATAATGCAGCGATGACGTTGTGTTGCGTCTCGACAAAAGCTGAGCCTGGATAAACGTCTTTGCCGGATTTTTTACAGAGCCCTCCCATGCTACATGAATATACTGCCTCCATCTAACTGAAATGGGAGTCTTTGTCAGTCTGTCCCCTATCAACACACTCAGCGGGTGCATTGCTGGTTAGGACCGTCAACTCTTGTCGACCGGTACCCGGCTCACTAGCTAAGTTTCCATCTACTTCTCAATCGAATGATCTGAAATCCTTTAAAAAAAAACTCATGCGAATAAAGCTGGTGAAAGTGTGTTTCCATCCAACGGCTTTAAAGTGAATAAAAACCTGTGGTAATGACTTCACATGCTGTTTTGGTATATCAAACTGATTTTAGACACAACATTCAAGCAAACTTTTGCGAACAAGGTTTTTCTAGATAAAATGGGTCGCGCTGTCTACCAACACATGATCAATATTGGACAAGTTGTGCTTATGTGTCAGTTGATAGCGACATATCAAGCTATAATAAGAAAACAACAACGCTATCAACACATTACTATGACGATGCAGATGCAACTTGTCTTTTATTGTCCCTACGGCACCGCTGTGAGACTATTTTTAGAGACATGTCTCTCTGTTTTAGCGCCTTCCATTGACTGCGTAGGACATCCCACGGCTTGTCCTAACCTTTGTCGGCCATTTCCTTCGCGAGTTCCTGAAAAGTGAAATTCAAAAAGTTTCTTGTCTCCTCGTCCGTCCACTTCTATCTGTCTTTGTTGTCGTTTTGTGGCGGGTTGCAACCATAAAATCACCTAAAACTTAATCGCAATTCATTATCTATTCGGCAAATAATGTTTCCATCAGCGTTTATCGCATTAGCCGTATAGCGATCAAGATAAAATCCGATGAGACCGAACGTGTTTCCTTTGAGTCGAAATTCATGAAATTCCATCAAATTTTACTGTTTCAATAAGGCATTTTTCATCCAATATCACTTAATTCAGATAAAAACGTATGGATGGAAACATAGCTACAGACAGAGCTGTTACCCAAAATAACAAGTATACTATACTATACTATAGAATTGCCAGAGATGGGAAGTAACAAAGTACAAATACTTTGTTACTGTACTCCAGTAGATTTTTCAGATATTTTTACTTTACTATTTATTTTTTTAGCGACTTTTTACTTTTACTCCTTACATTTTAACACAAATATTGATACTTTCTACTCCTTAGATTTACCAAAATTGGCTCGTTACTTTAGTTTTGAAGTAAAGGTCGTCTATCAGGTGTGATTGTGAGTTCATGTCGGAGAACAGCGCGGACACGCGGAGACAAAAGTGAGAGAAAAGAAAAAGAGAATAGTTGTCCGGAGGATAATCAGCTGAGATTGTGTCTGTCATTGAGAACTGTAAGTCATATAACTGATGTCGTCGGTTCATTTAAGTCTGTTGTTGTATTGGTCAATAGTCTTTGCAAATTTAAAAGTGAGCTTGTTTGTGTTCTTCACCTGTTACCTAGGTTACACCTGTTACCTAGGTTACACCTGGCTGTTGATTTGATATAATGGGGATCGTTGAACGTCCTTGCTCATTAAGATAATGTAATTAATAGTGGGTTTATTGTTATTATTTACTAGCATATATGATTCCTATGCATTGTGTATGGTAGCATTTACAATGTTATTTATTTATTTTATTAACACACAAACAGCCCCCCCCCCATGTTTATACTGATGCTTGATTGTAATAAAGCATCAACAGAGAGAAGTTGTCTCTGTCCGTGTTTTAACAGACACACCTGGGGCGACGTTGGAAACCAGAATCAGCTTTAAATCCAGTCCTAATCTAGTTCTCACTAAGAAGTTTAAAATCATTTCACTGGAGTTAGTTATTATTTTTGCGTTATCAATACCAAATTTAATCTAACTGGATGGTAATATACAGACTTCTCACAAAATCACACTTGAATACATATCTTACTACTCGGTCAGAATCTTATTAACCTGGAGTCCCGGTCACAATAAATAAGCTACTGTATATGTGTTAGGCCTATTGGCAGACAGCCATTTAAAATGGTTGTCATTCACAAGGCTACTTTTACTTTTAGAATTTAAGTAAATTTCCAAGCCTCTACTTTGTTACTTTTACTTGAGTAAAGAAGTTAAATCAGTACTTCTACTTTTACCAGAGTATTTTTTAACACTATTATCTGTACTTCTACTTGAATACGGGAAGTGAGTACTTTTGCCATCTCTGAGAATTGCTAGGGAATGCAACTATGTCTTAGCAGGTGTATTGCAAGGCCAAGCAATCAGCCTGTTCCAAATAGGAATGTTTTGAACGGCACTGCACCAGTATTTTCATTTCAGGGGCTGTCGTCCAAAACCTTAGTGCCCACTGCTCATACTGAGACGAGGACTTCTTCTGGCAGCAGGCCTGCCTACACCCTGCTCTCTTGCCTCTCTGCCACTCAGGGGCATCATATATTAAATGACAAAGGTCTGAGGTGTCTGGTGTCTGTTTTGCTCAGGGATAGTGCAATGAACTTTTCAGGATGTATGCTCGGTGAGACCTATTTTAATAGGAATAAAAGGCATCAATAGATGAGGTGGCTAATCCATGTAAAGCGCTACATAAATAAATATGTTATTAATATTATCATTATTATATAGTGGGACTGTATCAACCCCACACCGCTTCTCATCCAATAACTACGTAATGTCACAGACGTCATTGCGTCACGGACTAAAACCCTGGCCTCCTAAGCTTAAGTCCTGTGTCTGTTTGACCCAATCACCATCCCAACCTGCCAACCGGCACGGTGTGACGTCATTCTGGGGCAGGACTAGAACAAACTGTTGAAACCAGAAGTTTTGTCTCACAGGAATTTCTTTTACATATGTTTACCTCCTTATTTGAAGCTTTGGCCATGTTTGTTACATCCAACAGACAGAAAACAAGGAGAAGTATAATAAAAGTCTTCTTTAAAGAAAAGAAAAATTCCAGCATAGAACCAATTTCTGAATTTCCCTGACTTCTCTTCAATTCCAGAAAGCATAGAGAAAGATCTCTAGAGGCTCCTGATGCCACTTTCATTATTAAGTCACCATTTGAAAAAAGAAACCATAAATCACATGTGAAAAGGTCACAAACTTTTAAAATTAAAAAAGAAGTTTCAGTCACTGATTCATGTTGAATATGAATAACAGAAACACAAAATGTACATTAATAGATGCAGACAATTAGAACTTCGCCCATATGTGTTGTACAGCATCAATTAGTGTAAATGGCTTCCTGCTCAATGCATGAGAGCACAACTTGATATCTGCTGCTGGTTAGCTCTGCATGTTCTTTGTAGGTTTAGTATGCTGATTATAATCAGCACAATAGCTACTATTACTACTACCATGGCTATGAAGCTACTACAAAACACAGTCATGTGCTTTTTTAGGGAATGTTTACTAGGTTGGGGATGAGAGGGCCGCAGAGAGGTTTTGTGTATCATACACAATGTGGAGCATTTAATAAGGGTAAAAAGATGCAGGTTATCAACAAAAGCAAACACTAATACATCTAAAAACAAGTCTCATTCCTTTAAAGGGAGTGTCTTTTGGAGCCCACTGTTCTATTTAGTTTGTCTGAGACAGAAGAACACATGGAGAGAAAGAAAAGGACACACCAGGCCACTTGAATGGCCATCTTTGTGACCTTTACACGTTCTGTCTCACACCATGTTTTACAGTCTTGCCCCTCTTCTTCTATACTTCTTTGTTTGCCTGTCTATCCCACCCCTGCTACATTTCACTGCTTGTACTCCCACCGAATGGAAAACAGCTGGTTTGGGGACTGCCCAGAGCACATTATGCCCAATTCTTCAATGAATTCCCATCTACCTCTCCCTTCGTCTCCGCTGTCCAGTGTGCTCCCTTACTCCCTGTCCTCATTTAAGGTGGGGCCGCGCAGCTGAAACAAAAGAAAAACAGCCTGTATGAGAACATGTTTCTCACCCACATATGGTACTCTCTCCCTCTCCCTTTTTCTGTGAATTTGTTTCCCAGCCTTACTCCCTGGTGATACTCTGGTGTTATGGCTAGTTCTGCTTTTGACAAGTTGAAAAATGTGGAGATATAATGCAGCTGAGCTGTACAGCCAAGTATGCATATAGTTAGGTAATGTGTCAGAGTTATCACTTTGCCCTCATATGCTACCTAGTTCACCTGCTGGGGTAGATGTGAAGACAAAAGCAACCATAAAACCTGTGCTTGGATGTCTTTAGCACAAAAAAAAATCTTATAAGGCCCATTTAACCCTTGTATGGTCAAATTGACCCATTTCACATTTTTACAAGAAGAAAAATGGTACAAGTATACATTTTTTCTACCTGAAAATCAATGGCCTTACCTTATTTTCTGTGATAAACATGTATTCTTGACTCAATTCAGAAAATTATTCTGGATATAACCACTCATGTTTTTTCCATAGTGGATTTTTAACATTAATTATAACTGAATCACACTTCCATTTTTAATTGTGTTCTAGTAGAGACTGATTGCATTCCCTAAACATATATATGTTATTTCAATTGTTTGAAATTGAGATAAAAACAATATTTGATAATAGATTATAAATAAAATTTTTATTTCAGAATTGTTTTTAAAACCCCAAATAAGTCACAGGTCAATTTGACGCGAGGGATACGAGAGGGTCCCGAAAGTGAAGACAATACAAGGGTCAAACCGCCTCGTAGAATAAAGTGTTTTTCTAGTTTTTTTCCCAAGAAATATGTTAAGGTGCAATACAGCATGTGCTTCTAAAACCATAAAAAATGAAATTCTTCCTTTTCACCATGCACAGTATGTAGACTATGTGTAGACCTTTGAAAACAGTTTTCAATATTGTAGTAGTAGGGATGCATGATTCAGAAAATGTCACAATATCAGTTTTTAGGCTCAAGATTCGATTTTCAATTAAAAAACGAGTCATAATTAAAGAAACGATTCACAGTATGTAAATGTAGTTACCTTTTCCATGTGATAGTATACACGCCACTACAAAACGGAAAAAAAACAATGAAAAAAAATTATGAATTGATTTTTGGAATTCTATGAATTGATTTTGAATCTGTAGAGCTTGAATCGCGATACGAATGTGAATAGATTTTTTTGCACACCCCTTATTGCTAGCCTCCACCGACAACATGTTTAAGTGAGACAATATAATTTTTTAAATAAGCAAAAACAAATTGATAAACAGCTTTTACAGTTGAGAGCTGCTTTGCTGAGTCACAGTTGCCTTTTGTGGCAGGAAATGAGAGTTATGGTAGCTGGAAAACCAAAAACAATAATCTGATAGATTCTGAAACTATAAGCACTGTGTGTAGGTGGAAATGCCGAGTTAATTGATGTAGTTTAAAGTAATGAGCAATGCTCCGTTGTTCTAGTCGCTATACTTTTCTGAGTTTTGCTCCTATAGCCTCCTACTTGGCCTGTTATGACTAGTAGCTTATGGCGGCTAATTTTAGCTGATATTAGTAAGATGCTTCTGTGTAACTGATGCTGTGTTCCAGACACAGTTTTTAGCTAGCAAGCGCCTAACTACCGTTGACGTTAGCTAGCGTTAGCTGACACTAGCGATTTCTAGTCTGCAACATATTTTGGGCTTCATTTAATAAACATAACCTGTAATATTACACAATCGTATGTGTATTGTTTTGATTACAATGTGCGGAATTACTTTACGTTGCTTATTTACGTCTATTTATTTCCACTTTTCACCGGCGTCTCTACAGAATCAACAGGGGTCACCATTGTTATTTACAGTGAGGAAAATAAGTATTTGAACACCCTGCTATTTTGCAAGTTCTCCCACTTAGAAATCATGGAGAGGTCTGAAATTGTCATCGTAGGTGCATGTCCACTGTGAGAGACATAATCTAAAAGAAATCACAATGTATGATTTTTTTAACTATTTATTTGTATTATACAGCTGCAAATAAGTATTTGAACACCTGAGAAAATCAATGTTAATATTTGGTACAGTAGCCTTTGTTTGCAGTTCCAGAGGTCAAAAGTTTCCTGTAGTTTTTCACCAGGTTTGCACACACTGCAGAAGGGATTTTGGCCCACTCCTCCACACAGATCTTCTCTAGATCAGTCAGGTTTCTGGGCTGTCGCTGAGAAACACGGAGTTTGAGCTCCCTCCAAAGATTCTCTGTTGGTTTTAGGTCTGGAGACTGGCTAGGCCACGCCAGAACCTTGATATGCTTCTTACAGAGCCACTCCTTGGTTATCCTGGCTGTGTGCTTCGGGTCATTGTCATGTTGGAAGACCCAGCCTCGACCCATCTTCAATGCTCTAACTGAGGGAAGGAGGTTGTTCCCCAAAATCTCGCAATACATGGCCCCGGTCACCCTCTCCTTAATACAGTGCAGTCGCCCTGTCCCATGTGCAGAAAAACACCCCCAAAGCATGATGCTACCACCCCCATGCTTCACAGTAAGGATGGTGTTGTTGGGATGGTACTCATCATTCTTCTTCCTCCAAACATGGTTAGTGGAATTATGACCAAAAAGTTCTATTTTGGTCTCATCTGACCACATGACTTTCTCCCATGACTCCTCTGGATCATCCAAATGGTCATTGGCAAACTTAAGACGGGCCTTGACATGTGCTGGTTTAAGCAGGGGAACCTTCCGTGCCATGCATGATTTCAAACCATGACGTCTTAGTGTATTACCAACAGTAACCTTGGAAACGGTGGTCCCAACTCTTTTCAGGTCATTGACCAGCTCCTCCCGTGTAGTTCTGGGCTGATTTCTCACCTTTCTTAGGATCATTGACACCCCACGAGGTGAGATCTTGCATGGAGCCCCAGTCCGAGGGAGATTGACAGTCATGTTTAGCTTCTTCCATTTTCTAATGATTGCTCCAACAGTGGACCTTTTTTCACTAAGCTGCTTGGCAATTTCCCCGTAGCCCTTTCCAGGCTTGTGGAGGTGTACAATTTTGTCTCTAGTGTCTTTGGACAGCTCTTTGGTCTTGGCCATGTTAGTAGTTGGATTCTTACTGATTGTATGGGGTGGACAGGTGTCTTTATGCAGCTAACGACCTCAAACAGGTACATCTAATTTAGGATAATAAATGGAGGTGGACATTTTGAAGGCAGACTAACAGGTCTATAAGCGTCAGAATTGTAGCTGATAGACAGGTGTTCAAATACTTATTTGCAGCTGTATCATACAAATAAATAGTTAAAAAAATCACACATTGTGATTTCTGGATTTCAACATTTAAGCATCGTCACATACAATGATGTCTTTAAAGCAAGTGATGGAAGAGAATCTTGGGGAAATCGAAGGGGAATTCAATGTGACACCCTCTGGTCACTTTCACGTGTTGCCGCTGTTCAAAATGTACATAGTCTCACTTTAAAGTAGGAACTTCAACTTTTTCATGCCTGCTTAAAGGTCACATGAATATAATATGTGAGGGCTTCTCATTGGAGGAAGTGCTGGTGTATCTTTATTGGCAGACAAAACTTTAAAAGAATAATTCAATTGTATGTAAAGGATTTGTACAGTTTTTAATTTGACAATAAACTCTGAAGTCAAAGTGGAGTCAACTGTAAAATGGTCACTTAATTTGTTGTTGTGAGGGATTAGGAGGATTAAAATGGTGCTGGGTGGTTTTGCCATGTCACAAAGATGAAAATCATATTTCAAGAGAGATGAGGACGGTGTGAGAAGCAGAGCAGTGTCAAGAAAAGTACAAGGAGGAAGTATTGCTTCAGCTGCTGAAGGGACCCGGGTGACAAATTGGGTGTATATTGTGGGCAATGTGTGGGTTTGTGTGTATGACAGTGCAATTTCCTGCCAGCAGATTGACTAACATGTGGGCACCTGCTCTGACAAATCCACCCATCCTGTTTCTCTCAGCTCACACACTGCAAAGTCTTTCTGCCACGGCACATACTCTATCAGAAACATGCAAATGAAATATTAAAGAAATATACAGCATAGCCTTTTGCACACCAGGATGCCAAAACACCTATAAACTGACCTAGAGTATGAGTTAAACTTTCCAGAAACTTGGTGTTAAATACTAGCTCACATTAATATATACATTATTAGTCACACAAGGGGAAATTACAATTTACACTCTGTTATTACACACAGGCCTGAATTACACACAGAAAACATCTAATAGAAAGATGCCCACCTTGACAATGCCCAGGAGGTGAACCAGCAACCCTCTGGTTCCCAACCCAACTTCTTGCTGACTGAGCTACTGCCACCCCCGTTAGCATAAGATAGGTATCCGATATATCGGCAAGCTAAGATCAGGCATTTCCCGAAATATCAGTATTTTTAATGGCCAATAAAGACTTTTTTTTTTTTTTACATATACAGTACGTATATACAGTAAACCAAACAGGGGCTTTACATCATAAAGTTTGCACATCCAGCACAGAGGAGTGCAGCGGCCAGACAAGCCTGGACAACGTTGCATGGCCTTGGGGGAGAAAGTCTGGTGGCCATCCTGGCTGAGTGCCCCACACACACACACACACACACACACACACACACACACACACACACACACACACACACACACACACACACACATTAGAAGTAATGAGCTCTCTATCTATTAGGGAAAAGGTAGAGATACTGCATGCCTGGAGTGGAAAAAGTTGAACAGATTAATGAGTTGGCATGCAAACAATTGCAGTTCAGAAGGTGAGAGTGTGTTTTTGCGTAAGAAACACATACAGTATAGGTCCTGTGTGTTGCGATGCCTGTAGAAGTAGTGTGACCCTTAAGTTATTTAGCTGGACTTCATGCAAAAGCACTGGAAGTGAGATATGTTCTGTGTTTCCTCGGATCAGGGAGGCTCCAAAATCATGGTTACAGCTGTCGCCATGGTCCCGCTACACGCTCCCTTCCCTGCCACGATCTGCGGTGCCCAGCTACGTCCTGCTGTGCCTTGTAATGCTGCACAGTGCCCTGCTATGCCATGAACTACTACAAAGAACTACTACAAACTACTATTATTTTTATTTATATTTTTTTTTTGGGACTGTTATTGCCACTCTTCATTCTATCCCCAACCGGTCGTCAGACACCGCCTACCAAGAGCCTGGGTCTGTCCGAGGTTTCTTCCCAAAGGGGAGTTTTTCCTTGCCACTGTCGCACTGTTGCTTGCTCTGGAGGAAACTACTAGAACTGTTGGGTCCTTGTAAAGTGTCTTGAGATAACTCTTGTTATGAATTGATACTATAAATAAAATTGAATTGAATTGAATTGTATGACATGAATGTAAGAGTGCCGCACCGGCTGCTGGAACGTCGACGCTATTGTATTTGGTGACACACTATCAGGACAAAGACTGAGTCTGGGCACAAATACGTGCATGTGTGTGTGTGTGCATTTCCTTGTGTCACAGAAGAGAAAGTCACTGAGCTGTTAAAAACAAGGTGTTCATAACCTTACCATGAAGTTACAAAACCTAAAAGCAGACCATTAGTATTCTGTTCAGTTTGACAAGGGTAATAAATTACCAAGTGCCTCATCACTTTCACTTTGTGTGTGTGTGTTTGTGTGTGTGTGGGTGTGTGTGTGCACAGTGGATGGGTTTAAATAGCACCCTGAAGGTGGCAAAGCAAGAGTGTTGTTTTTTTCATCTTGCTTTCTCTGTTCAGGAGCGGACGCCTGTGTTAATCTGTTCATTTATGTTTAAACAATAAACCTTCATACACAAAACAAGCAACATATAGGAGGAAGCTGTAGCTCACGTGGTTTTACTGGTCTGTTTGGGAAGCTCAGAAGACAACATGTGTGTGTCATCCAGCTCGAGATTAGAGCCCATTAGCCTCAGTGGCTGGTCTGCTGTTTAGACTGAGTGTAAACACAGAGAGCGAGGGATGGTCCAACGTCTTCTGTCTTCATCTTCAACCTCCTGATAACACTTGCAAAAAACCACAGACTTACACACACGCAGACACGCAACAACATGTCTGGACAATCACGCGCTTCACTATGCCACGTACGTGTGTGTGTGTGTGTGTGTGTGTGTGTGTGTGTGTGTGTGTGTGTGTGTGTGTGCGTGTTGCTTAGCTCTGGTGTCTCCTGTGAGAACGCGCTGTGGATTGCTCTCATGCCCTCCACTGGCATCATCCTTACTTCCTGTACCAGCTGCAGCTTGTCTCCCCTCCTCTTTATGTCTTTCTTTCTCTCTACTGCTTTTTTCAGGCAAATCCGATCCTTCTTTCATTCCCACGATCACATTACAAAAAAAGTGTTTCCCAGCTGAGTCTTGAGCACAATTGCTATCAGCTATTGATATTGTTAGTGGTGTTTTTTTGGTTGGAAAATAAAACAACTGCATTATGTGTAAGACAAAGTGGGAAATGTATATTATGAAATATTGAACAGCTTCATTGCTTGCATAGACATACACTACCAGTCAAAAGTTTGTGTTTTTTAACCAGGGCAGCAGTTTTCAGATTACATTATGTGCTTATATAATTGCAAAAGGCTTCTCCAATGTTTTTCTAGTTAAAATGATGTCAGATTAGAAAACACATGAGCCTTTGGAACATTGGATGAATGGTTGCTGATAATAAGTAATGTAGATATTGCATTAAAGATCAGCCACCCACTCAGATTAGCTGGTATTCTGTCTATAATAGAGTGGTATGGAAATTTGTAAGTGACCCCAAACGTTTGACCGGTAGTGTATATATTTATTTTGCAAGTCTCTGGAGCTTTACAGAAGCAAATATGTACACAGAATTCTCTCACAGTTTTAATGACAGTGGCAGAGAGTGCTGGCTAATACATTGCTCATAAATCTCCCATACATGTTCAGTAAACCATCCATCCATCTTCCATCCATCTTCATCCGCTTATCTGGTATCGGGTCGCGGTAAACCCGGTCAGTAAACCCTCACTAGTTATTTAAAATTTGGCTTTGTATAATCCGTACAAAAAGTTTATAAACAACAAATTGTGGATTTAGAGGTGCTGGTATACAGATGTTGTCACCTTCAGACAGAGCCAGGCTTACGGTGTCTCCCTGTTTCTAGCCTTTATGCGAAGGCAAAGTAACTATCCAGCTAGATAGTTAAAGGATGCATGAGTAGTATCGGTATCCCTGCAAGAAAGTAAACAATGCTGACCTAAAATCTTTTGCCTGAGTCTTGTACATGAGATAGTAGAAGCAAAGACAAATCTGAACCACATTTGTCTTTGTCCACTTGCGTATGTCACAGTCAGCCTTGTACATGGACACCACAATGCGCGAGTGCACATCTTCGGCCAGTTCTGCCCCAGTTTACTGGCAGCGGCCCCACTGTCTGTGCTAAAAGTCACGTCGCGAGGAGAGAGAGAGAGAGAGAGAGAGAGAAGCCCAGAGAAGCGGGGTAGGAAGGAGGAGGGGGTGTAGGGGGCACAAGGAGCAGGACACAGGAAGTGGAGAAAGATGAAGAGCCGGGAGACAATGTGATGCACAGGGGTGCCGAACCGGAGGGGAGGGGGAGGAAAAGCAAGCAGAGGAGAGAGAGGAGGCAGAGGAGGAATGTTGGAAGAAGAGGAGGAGAGGGAGAGAGCAGGGTGTGTGCATCTGGCACTGGGAGGCAGGGAAAGATAGCGTGGGCCAGGCTGGCCGGACGTGTGTGTTTGTGTTTGATTGAAGAGGGATGTGAGACAGAGACCCCTCACTGGCTCAGTTTTACTGGAATGCTGCCACGGAAAGATGTATACTGACACACATGCACGCATTTGTTCAGTGTAGAGAAAGAGGAAACGAGAGGGAATGACAGAATGGGAGAGGATAGTCACAGAGTTGGGCATCCTTTAAAAGCGTGAGTTCCAAAGTTTGAATATAAGAAGGCCCAGGCTACTCTGATTGTGCTGAGGTTGATGGCTGGTAGTACCAGACCTGATGATGAAGACTGCAGGAAGTGGGAGGGAGTGTTAGGGTGCATTCTGACCCAAAAAAAGTAATCCACGCACGCGGGGGAGGGGTGTCAATGAAACAACCCATTTGTGTGGTGTCCTGTTGTGTTCTTTAAACCCCCAATTCAACAAAAGTAGACTTTAAATTTCACAATTACGTATTTCCGTCAGATCGTTAATGGAGTCGCCGTCATGTTTCCTACCGTACTTGAAAGCAGCTTTATTTCACAGTAGAGAGGGAAAGAAAAGAAACGAGCGAGAAATAGTGAGTGCTTTGATGTTGCAGGAAACATTCAGCCATTACACAAACTTGCAGGCAGTTCAGTGCTTGCGTTTCGTTTTATCACCTTCATCGTAGGGCTGGACAAAATATATCGAAAATATCGAAATTCTGCTGCTGTTATTGGCGTATTTTTTTTCCATGACGATTATTTTGATAATTTCTACCTGTTGATAGGCGCACTTACTCCTTAAAAACAAACATTCTACCATGTGTGCAGTCACATGACTTCGCCCGGACCAGTCAGTCGCATGGTGAGCATATTGGAGGATACTCAAACACCGAGCCTGAGTCAATTTCAACCTAGAAAAACGCAGAGTTGCATAGTCGACGGGAAGACAACACAAGGGTTAAAACTGGCGGCGATAAAGGCAGTGATGTTTCCTCTCTCAAACCATAGCTCAAAACACACCGACAAGTCTGACCTCAGCTTACATGATTGGCCACTGTAGCGTGACGTGGTCTGTTGTGTTGGTCTCAGTTTTTGCCACAAGCCCGCTGTAGCAAACCACAGCAGCCTAAACGCACTACCCCATTCAAAATGAATGGAAATTCCTGCGTTTTTGCAGGTATTGCAGGACCGTCTGACGCCCGGCGCAGGATATCTGAACTAGGGATGCACCAATCTGACTTTTTCAGTCCCAAAACAGATACTGATGCCTGGGCTTTGTGTATCTGTCAATACCCAACACCCAATTCAATACAGTTGAAGTAATCATAAAATGTAGGCCTACGCCTTCCACCTTATACATTCCTTCCATCATGTGGAAGAGACTAAAGGCACCAGACTTTCCTCACTAAACACTACTTTCCAAACAAAGACAAAATAGCATACAGTAGATGTAATGTACTGAATGTGCATGGTGCTTTGGATGTGCTTGATTAAATTGGGAGTATTGTTGGTTGCAGTACGACCACCGTCCCTTGAAACATTTACTTTGCAGACGTTGCAAACAGCCGAGGAACGAGTTGGCGTGGCAAGCATGACATATCTCCACACAGCCGACTCTTTGGCTCGCTCCACATTGCTTAATGGTTAACTCAACTCTTCCAGCATGGGACACACGTGTTGCTGACAAATAACAAAGAAAATGCTGCGATGGAGGAAAAAAATAAAACTGGAGCTATTTTGTCAATCGGGGCTGATATCCGATCTCATTATCAGCAGGGGTGTGACATGTTCAGTGGAATTTGAACGTGTAATGATCTGTGCTGCAGAGTTCTGGATGATGGGGATGCCTGCCAGGATCACAGTGCAGTAGTCAATGTGTGATGTGACCAAAATATTGACTAAGACTTCTGTGTGTTAAAGCAAGGCGAAGCCTGAAGATGTTTCGCAGATGGAAAAAGGCAATCCCATAGAGACATGCTATTCAATATAATATAATATGAAAGATCATCACAAAGAGCTGGAACAAGCCAAAATAGAATATGAATATATATACACATGTATACACATATATATACAGTATACTGTGTGTATATATATATATATATATACACACACACAGTATATGTAATGATGTCTGACATACGGCCATCCCAAATGATTAGTTTTTTAAACAATTAATCTAACGATTCATTTCTCAATCAACAATTATTTTCCCATTGCTCAATTATTAACAATTTACACAAAACAAATATCAATGACTTTCAAATCTCTATTTATTAAAATTGTTCAAGTCTAATTAATTTGTAGTGCAACTTGAAGCCAGATGTAGGCTATCAATAAAAACAATGAAATAAAGTCACTTTCAGGAGGAATACACAAATAAAAACTTAAAGTAAACAAAGCAAGTGCAAAAGGAGTAGCCTGTATTTGCTTTGTTTAACACTAGTAGGCAACATAATGAATAAGCTCTTGTTTAACATCCAAGCTCTACTCACTTTAATCTTACAGTAAAAAAGTGCAAGACATGAGAGTGGTATCAATGATCTCATCTAACTTTCTCCACAAAAGCAAATTAGCATATTTCCCAAAATATCAAACTATTCATTCGATGCGGAAACACAAGGGGAAAACTGCTGCAATATCAGCCGAGGGGGAGAGGCAATGAGAAAAGAGGAAAGAAAGGATGAACTAATGAGCTGCCAATGAGGCTTCTTCACAAACCCCGATGATAACAACAACCATCTGTTTTTACCAAGACACTCCAGGAAAATGACATGTTTCAAGGTTGCAGCCGCACACCAAAACAGGATGAACCTTAGATCACCCCATCAACTCCTGTTTGTGTGCTACTGTAGACAACCATGCCCTTACAGAGTGGCAGCAGGATGAAGACGCACAGATAGGCTCACGGAGCTGACGCAGTGTCTTTGGATATTCAGAATGCTGCTTACATAACCTGATGAGTTAATGGGACAATCAGAGTGATGTAAACGTGTCTGCCAACAGGCAGAGATATCCTGTCCGAAAATGTCACACACGAACACACGTCGGATCTAATGGCATATTTTTTGCCCCCATAACGTCAGGCAGGGTCCACTGTCTGAGAATTCTTACGCCCCCAAGAGTCACATCCTGTCCACCGAGGCCGAGTGTCCCTATAGCCACGAAAACGGCGAGCACAGGAGCCGCTAAACATTCTGCTCTTCCTTATGGGACTCCAGAGGCCAGATGGACCCCCCCAGCACACACACATACACACAAATAGGGAAAGGTAGTACATCCAATAATGACACAAGGAGTATGTGTGTGTGTGTGTGTGTGTGTGTGTGTGTGTGTGTGTGTGTGTATTGGGTGTGGGGAGGATGGGGGAGGGACATAGGGGGTCCATTGTTTCAGACTAGAAGGCAGAAGTGTTGGGAGGGGGCGAGGGCAAGTCAAGGGGAAGCTAAATTTAGAGCACCTCCGCTCAATTATTCCAAATATTCTTACGTGTATTTAGACGATCACGTATACACTTTGTTACTTCATCCACCTCCAAGAATGATGTCATTATGCAGCCATGATTTGGTTATTATTAATTGAAATAGCTTTCATAACCGTAAAAAAAAAGGTACTGAAATGCTCACTTTTGATAATGATACAGAGACAATCTGCTACTAAAATGACAGTATAAAGCCTCTTTCCGACCAAGTAGTTACAGGATTGTAGTTATAGGACCAGTCCACTTCTAAACAGTTTTCCATTTGCATTCTCACTGGCCAAGTGGACATAGGAACTGGTAGGAGCGGTAAGGGAGAGACGCGAGCACGGCAACGGTCTTTATAGCTTTAAAATCAGAAAGCAAATACACCAAAAAAGTATGAACTAAATACTTAACCCTCCCGTTGTCCTCGGGTCAAATTTGACCCCTTTGAAAAATGTCTATAACCGAAATATGGGTTTCTTTTTAACCAAATTACTACAAAAAATGTATTGGATCCCATACAACGCTCTTTGCAACTACTGATCACTTTCATTCCTGACAAAACTCATCTGTATGTTCTTAACTATTAGTCAAAAAAATTCTGAATTTCTGCTTTTTTTTCTGCTCAAATATTAGGTAAAATTCTACATAAATGAGGGTTACTGACCATGAATTCCAAAAAGTACTAGTGGTGGTAAGGTGGTGTTAGTGAAAACTAAAAACAAAAGTCTGAAAAAGGGACAAAAATGTCAAATCTT
Source organism: Etheostoma perlongum (assembly GCA_026937815.1). Lineage (NCBI taxonomy): Eukaryota > Metazoa > Chordata > Actinopteri > Perciformes > Percidae > Etheostoma > Etheostoma perlongum. Next base: position 3,629,990 of record CM049373.1, read on the forward strand.
TGTCCGTTTATGACCCGGGAGTCTCCAGAAGAGAAACAGGTATCTCTCTATCCCCCACCTCTGCCTGCTGTGGCCGTGTGTCTGTGTGTGTCTGTGTGTGTGTGTGCGTGTGTGCGTACATGTGTTTGTGTGTGAGATGGCGGCGCATCTTGTGGAGTTTAACTCCGAAAAGACAGTTAACCATGGGTTCCCATCGATCTTATAATGGACATGTGTTGTGATATGTAACCAAATAAGCCATCAACGGCGAAATAAAAGCCTCTTATTTACGAGAGCGGTCTGAGAGACCTCCAGCTTACAGCGGGCTCTCCCAGCCTGACTGGCCAAACAACGAGCTAGCGGCCCCGGCAGGCGCTAGCTGGCTGACTTTATGGAGCTTGCCCTGAAGTAGGAGCTGAAAGAGTTACTTAAAAATGCCCAAATTGGTCCAGTTGGAACCACAAGAAAGAAAATTGTTCATGGAGTGTTATGTTCTAGGAACTGCAAAAATCCCTCACAATGGGTATTGTCCAGAGAAGATGAGGAGAGGACACGGTGCACATGGGGTTAAATCTTCATGTGCATGTTTTGGGTCATTTCCTGCTGGCTGTACAGTCCTGACATGCTGCTGAGGACCTGGCACACACACACACACACTCTGACCTACACTTCCTGTCAGACAGAGACACCCCCTTGGAGAACTAGCCTGATCTGTCTCCAATACGTCCCCTGCAGAATCCTCTCATCCACTTCTTTCCACCTCATTGTTCTTTTAACACTTGAGCGTGATCACTAGGGAGCACGGCTGAAAGGACGGCAGCCTTCTAACAGGTGCTTTGTTTTTCTTTTTTTACATAAACACATTCTTAGTCATAAAGGCAGCCACACCAGTAAGTGCATCAGTGCAGAATTCACTGACAGTAGCGTGTGTTTCTTTAAAAAATAAAATAAAAAAACTGCTAGTGGCTGGGTTAGCACAGTTGGTGGAGCAGGCACACAAATATATAGAGATTTACTCCTCGACGCAGTGGCCGCTGGTTTGAGTCGAATCTGTGGCCCTTTGCTGCATGTCCCCCCCCCCCACCTCCATGTCTTCAGCTGTCCTGTGGAAATAAAAGGCCTAAAAATAGCCCAAATAAATAGCCTTGCTAAAACAATTTTTAAAATAGTTATTTTTAATTATATTTTTTTCTATATAATTATAATTTTCTATATAATTAGTGAAAGACTTGGGACTTGCTTCTTAAAGACTTTAATTATTCCACATTATCTATATTGATAACATCAATAAAATAGGTTGTAGTTGTTAAATTAAATATGTTGTTTTTCACTCATCAAGACCCTCTCAGGGTGCCTTCTCCAATCTCCCCCATGTAAAATAAGATTAGTAAGTAGGCTAATGGTAATGATGATGATACTAATAAATACATTAAATTAGAATACTTGAATTATTATTATCAAAACATTACATAAATATGCATAAAAACATTAAACAAGGAACTTATATGACAAATTCTAAATTAAATCTAATATATTCCATCCCACAAAAGATTCTACCTTGTGGTGATCTTATATTACTTTATGTGACAAATTTGTCATGCCAAGATTTCTCAAAAATAAATGAATTTCTTGAAAATCGAATTACATATACATTACGTATGGGCTAGATGAGTCAACTTTCCTATTTTCTCTTTATTTGATCTGTCCTCCCTCTTTGCCACCATGTTCAGCAGGACATGTGACATGTGTCTTTATTGTAATATGTAACATAATGTGTTATTGGTATCTCTGGGTGTGTTTGTCTATGTGTGCATCTGGTTAACCCATCAGAGCTCCAGCGTCGTGTCACTGACCTGGTGAGGGGCATATCACTGTGAGGCTACGTGTTTCATTTTTAGTACGTGTTTCCGCCCATTGCTGGAGTCTGATGTCACTTGGGGTGAGGAGCAAGGACCGGAAGAGTCGGTTGGGGGGAAGGGGGGCTGGCAGCAAGGTGAGAGCTCTGAGGAGACATCAGACTGATTGCATCCAAAGGCCATGCTGAAGGGAGACAGTCGGGGTGCTTGACAAACCGATTGTTAACAAGTCTTTACTGACATGTTGCAAATGGCCCATGATTTAGAACACAACGGAGACTTTAGTGGATCACACGCACACCCTGTCTCAGTTGTCATACAATGGTCAGCTGTTCAAATTCTGTGTTGTAAATTAGCCTTGCGCCCCTCAGGCTCTCTCATTTCTACCTGTAAACACATGTATCTCCTCATCTCATTGCAGTCAAAGCAACTACATGCTGTGGTCTGTGATTATAGCCGAGTGTTTACAGTCCTCACATATTAACACTTGTGTTAAAACAGCATGGGGTACCATCCTGTAGCAGTGTGTGTGAAAATGCACAAAATTGGGTTCAGGGTTTGACACCACCAGTTTGATGGTGCCTTCAAAACTGTGTGCCCATCTGAGGCAGGGCATGTAGTTAAATAAAGATAATTCAGCCTACATGTTGTAGTGTTTTCATTGGCCTGATCGCAGTGCTATAAATACTAAAGGAGATAGAGAAAAGGGTTTTCTCTAAATTGTGGTTTTCTAAGTGGATTTGAAAATGTTACTTGTCATGTAGAATCAAGAAAATCAGGAGAACACGGCTCTTCTATTTTTGCATTTCTACTCCTTCATTTTGCTTATGCTCCTTTCATCCAGTGCTACAACTACCAATGCCCAATTTCCCAACACACACATGCATTAGGAATGGATGGCACTTCATCTTTGAAATTGCACAAGTCTGCATCTGCATCTTTTTGTGTGTGCGTGCTAAAGTGTGCAAGTGTGAGGGTGTGTGTGTGTTCTGGGTGTGCACATACATGTGTGTAATGAAAACCAAATGGTGGGGTGTGTGAGAGCATAGTTTCTTTCCCCCCATCTCTAATCAGACAGCCCCCAGGAGTACGGTGTGAGCGTGGACTTAGGGCTTAGAGTGCTGAGCTGCTACATAAATCAGCTCTGCCCATGGAGAAGCCTGGATACATGCGGACTCCACTAACCTGTAGACTGTTCTGTTTTGAAGGTTTTTTCTGATTTGAGTTTTCAGTGATGATTAAAAGCGTGAAAAGTGGCGTGAGACTGCAGAAACAATGAGTGCAGCCATTTTTGATGACTGACCACACTAAGGCTTGTCTGGGTAGGTGGTCTTTAATGACAAGGCCAGGAACTGTCTAAAGAGGAATACTTTATGTTATATGCTTGCTCTCTCACGTTTGATTACCAGCTATGTTATTTCATCTTTCCCATTCTCTCCATCTCCTCTCTCCTCTCTGAAACTTCCCCTCCTCCCTCCTTTTCTCCTCTTCTCCACTCTCTCTGCTTCTGTGTTTCAATCCTCGTTCCCAGCAGGAGGTGGCCTCTCCCTGTCCACCTCTCCTTCTTTCTCTTTCACATCTGGTCAGGCAGCTGTGGTTGGCCAGGGTTCAGTGGGGTGGGAAGGTGTGGAGGGAAGAAGAGGAGAAGGAGGAGGGTGGTGGTGGTTGAGCTTTTAAAGGAGGCTATCAATTGCAAAGCCCAGGGCACAGTAAAAAAAAAGAAAAAAAGATTTGACACCAAATGTGCACTGTGAAAAAAAAGTGGACCAAATCGCTTCAGTTTTTCTCAGTCTATCTATCACACTGTCTCCCTGTGCACTATTAAACTCTATTAAAGAGAGCAGCAGTGCAGGGAGAAGGGGGGTAAAGTAGACTGGGAATTTGGGGAAAAGCAGGGGAAGAGGAGGGGATGGTGAGGGCAAAGATTTCAATATCTGATTTCCACATCTTAAATACATTAATTTATCTTACCCTGGGGCTCTTTTAAACTCGGGAGAAAGGAGAGGAAGGGATGGGAGGAGGGAGAGGAAAAGGGGCGAGGGCACTTATGACATTTTCATTGTGGAATCTCCTTTCTATTGTTTCTGTGGTCAACATATTGCCCAAAAGATTCCACATGCCATCATGACCACACAACCTCCGAGCTGCTAAACGGTCACAGATGGTATAACATGCTTTGCGCGCATGCAGATGACTCGATTCCTGTCAGGCTTAGGTACTTTTTTTCTGCAATATGCCAATGTCAATGCATGATTTACTGCTCACGAGTGCGTCACTGTGTTACACATTCCAGGATGTCATCTGGGCCACCTTTATGCCAACTAGTCAGTCTTTGTCACTCTCCACCCTGAGTGCCAGTTCCTCTGCACGCCAGCTCAAGTTCACGACCCCTCAGAGTTCACATTGGGACGAGGGCCTTTCTGAGGGAGAGTGAACTCTTCGCTGAAGTCTCACGTGACTCTCAACATATGGTAAGTCACCCCGAGAGTGGAAAAAGCTCCACTTTCAGTTGCTTGCAGTTCCTTCCAACTTATTTTATGGACAGTTTTAGCGCATGAGGAGCCAAACAAACAGAGAGGGATACATGGTCAGAGTGAGGGGGCAGAGACAGAGCTACAGTATTCAGCGAGAGTAATGAGAGATGGGAGGCAATCGGATTGAAGGGGAGTGCGCATTTGTGCTTGTGAGCACCCTACTGTTGTGTATTATGTTTTCTGAAAGTGTGTATGTGTCTGTGTGTATGTGTGTGTGGTTCTGGGGTACTTGGGAAGGTGAACTCATGCTCCTCTCGCTACAGGAAGCCCCTGATTAGAGGTAACGAGAATTGCAGACCATATTAATGCAACCAC